>OY735212.1:45028247-45168247 GCA_963457665.1 Thysanoteuthis rhombus | reverse complement strand
TACCCTAAAGGGGGGTGACAGGCAAAAAAGTTTGTGAAATCCTGCTGAATAGGAGAGAAAAATGATTCTCAGTTGTGGTTCGAAGTTGTCTGTTATTCATTCACTATTTAACTCTACTTTTTGTACTTGACAAAACAGTTATAATGTTTTATTAGTAATGTGGTAGTGACAAATAGATACCAAGATTCCCTCTCCAAATAACATGCAACATTGTACTGGGTTACAGGGTATCAGCTGCAGGAAGTAATTCCATGACCTGACCCGAAGAGATCATAGGTATTTGGAGAACATTAGTGCGAAGCGAGCACAGACTATTTTAACCAGAATTAGAATTTGGTTGGCTGATTCCATTTTCTGTGTTTTTGATTAGTTCTTAACAAATCTCCAATTTCATTAAAGGTAGCTTAAATTCATTTAATTTTATTGATATATTGAAATAATTATTTACCAGTCAAGGGAATAATGTATTAGTATGATTCATGATAGTTGATTAGTTTAGTGCTGAAAAATGTTCTTAATAAATGAATAAATCATAGAATTCCAGTATCACTTTCATTTAGGAAAGAATAGAATTTGCTTCAGGTATTACCATATTTAGAAGTATATAAGGCCCCTTTTTTTCCAAAAACAATTACTCAAGGTAAATATAACCTTCATTTTTCAGCCCCACATTGGAAATAGGAAAGAATAGAATTTTTCACAGGTATTACCATATTTGACAGCGTATAAGACCCCTTTTTTTCCAAAAACAATGACTCAAGGTAAATATAACTTTCATTTTCCAGCCCCACATTGGCCAGAATTTGAAGAGTTTAAGAACTAGATGATAAATAAGAAGAATTCAAGGAAATGTGTTTTCTCTCAATATTCCCTGCTGTAATTTGCTGTCAAATATGGTATTTGGTTCTGATTTTTGAAGTAGCGATTCCTTGATAATTCAATTAAATAACGTATTTGGTTGTATAGATGACAAGCTAGTTTTTTGCTTCATAGTAATCAAGAGGTTAATGACCAGATCATTCACAAAAGTGTTCAAGTACAATATTCATTTGTTGTCCTCCCTCCTTTTCTTACCATTCACTAAAATGAGTTAATTTGCTAATGCAATCTCATTGAGTTGATGTAAACCTCAGCTGCATTCTTTTATCAAATAAATACATCACTCATTCAAGGGAGGTAAGCATATTACAACAAAAGAGAGAATTCATACTAATAAGATCATAAACCAACCAACATTAGTGACTGACATAGAAAAACTTCTGTTTATTCACATACTGAATCAAACTAAAATACAGCATAATACAGAACAAACTCTCAAAAGAAGGCCACGTAATGATGTAATTCTAAATGATTGGATTAAAAGGGCTCATTTAGAAGTTTCCCTTTCATGAGATTATTGAAAACAGAAAAGAACTTGCAATCTGATTGGTTTATGTTTAAGGGTCAGCCATTTTGTTGGTAATGGTATATTATATGTTGAATGCAAGATAATGGGATAAAGGAGTTATTCTTTAGTCAATAACTTCTTCCTCTTGATTAAATGTACAGTCCTATTAGTTGTAATCAACAGAATTGCAGGAAAATCAAAGCATTATATTGAGGGAACAGAAAAAAGATTCAAGATGGAGAATTGGTAATAATAATGACTATAAAAGTAGAAACAATTTATAAACTTGTTTTTTTTTTCAATCTCCTGCCAACCACAGACATTTTGTTTCTGCAAGTACTATGAATGTCTGTGTCCATGATGAATGTGGAGTTTGGTGCAAATGATACCTTAGAAACTTTTCTTATTTGTCCAAATCCACTTTTTATAAATGGAATTAGATGAAAATGTCATTTTCCCTTTAATAACATTGTTCTACAACATTACTCATATAGTTGTTCTTCTGCCAGATGATCAAATTCATAATTTTGTTCAAGCAAACCAACTAGAGAAAAATATAATGCAGATGCCCCCCGATATAACACAGTTTGTCATAGGGTGGTTTGCAAAATAAAGTGGGTGGTTGGTGGACCCCAACATTTCAACCCTTATTATCCAGAAAACTGTGAATAAGAACGGAATTCCCTTTGAACCTATAAGCCTATTATTTCAAGTGAGTGCTAAACTCTAAGCCCATTTTATGACAAAGCTGACACCATGGATCTTTTTTTAACACCTGTTTTTTTCTCACTCCTTGAAGTGTCTATTTTATGATTCTGCCAGTTCCCAAGCTGAAATAATGTCCTACAGGGTTCATTTTTAACCATATATGATGCCTAGCGCAATTCTGAACCCAGACCCTGAAAAGATAGAAAATCACGTAACTTATGAAGAAAACAACACATAGAGACAAACGAACACATTTTTCTATATAATTCTGACCAAGGGTACAGAAAAAAAAAAAAAGATTCAAACAAAATCTTGTCTCTATTTCAGGACAAAAACAATAAAAAAGCAAAAGAATGTTGAGAAATCTATTTAAAAGTATTCATGTATAAACTAGATATCAACTATTTGTCCTATAATCTATCTTTTCTTATTCGTTGAAGGGTATATTTTATGATTATGCCTTTTCCCAAAGAGTTCATTTTTACCATATCTGACTCCAAGTGTGGTTCTGAATGCAGACGTTGAAAAGATAGATCATTGCATGATTTATTAAGTAAACAGCAGAGACAAAAAAAAAACAAACCTGGGGGTCCCCGTGAACCTATTTTTTCAAATCCACCATTATTTTTCAAGCAAATTCACAAGTATTACAAACAGGCTTAGCCATAGATCATAAACAAAGCTAACTAGCAAACATGGAGATTAAGATAAAATGAAAAACCTTCAAATTAGCAAAGATTCGATTAACATTACAATTTACAATTTTCTGAAATGAAGTCCATCTTGCCCATAAATGAGTGAGAAGAACATAAAGCTTATATTTCACAATTAATCAAAATTTTTGCAGTATACTGTAGTAATCTTACTTTTAAAAAGCCTACTGTTACTTCTCGTGCTCAACAGATAAAAATTGACACTGTTAAAAAGCTGATAGAATCTTCTTCCCAATGATATATATATATGTATATTTAATCATCAAGAAATAAATCCACAATTCAAATTCTGTGATGTACGCATACAGATAGAATTTTCATGTAAAATGCTGAAGACCTAACTCTATATTTTTGGCTCTAACTTTTCATGCTCAACAGATACAAGATTTGACAAGGTATTCTTTTAGAAAGCTGGGAGAATTCCATTCCCAAAGATATGATACACACATATATATATATATATATATGAATTATAAATTATTTTATATTATATAGAAACTTATTTGAAATTATCTCTTGTCATTACATGTTTGATATATCACTCAACCTAGACAACGTAAATAGATTAAACAATTAAACAAAATGGGGCTGCAGCAGGAATCAAGCCTATCACCAATAGAGTAGCCACTTCAACATAACGATGCTCTTATCATTGAGCTAAAGAGCCACCAGTATTGCAAAGGTCCTAATAACTGCTTTCAAACCAAATTCTCATCTCATTAATTCTCAGTGTATTTACTTCTTTCAATGCGACAGTTATGTATTACAAAATGGATTTATATGATCCAACAGAATGAATGATAAATTGCATTATATAACAGAGAAACTCCCTTTAAATAATCTCCCATCACTCCATTATCTTTTTCAAATTGAGTGATACATTAACTGTGTAATGGCAGGGGATCATTTCAAATGAGTTTCTATGTAATATAGAGCAATTCATAATTCATTCAGTTGGATCACTTATATCCATTCATTAATTCATATCATCAAGTATTAAATCTGCAATCTATACCCTGTGGATTATAAAGTTTGATGCTTTTTGTCCTGAAATAGAATCATGTTATGTTTGTATCTTAATAATAATGCTTTTTTTCTGAATTCCTCAAGTCAGAATTGTACGCAAAAAATGTATTCATTTGTCTCTGTATATAACTTACTTTGAAAAATTATGTGAATTTCTATCTTTTCAGTCTCCGGGTTTAGAACTGCCCTAAGTGTTATACATGGTTAAACATGAACCTCAAGGGACATTATTTCAGCTTGGGGATGTACAGAATTATAAATAGACACTTCAAGGATTAAGAAAAAATGGGTGGGGAAAAAATTCTGTGGGTTCCTGTGAACCTACTTTTTCGACTCGAGTAATGCTATTGGCTGTCCTACTAACAACATTCACATTGTCAGTCAATACAAATTTTCAGTCTTTCTATGTCGTTTTGCTGCAAGGTTTGCTAACCACTTCTCTTATATTGATTCAAGGCCGTTAACCATTTTTCTGCTAATCTTTCTTATGTTTCATTTTCTCCTTCTTGCAGCGAGAAAACAATCAGACCTTATGAAATACACATAGCCCACAGACTTTATGGCTCCATACCGGCCATTTGTCAAGTTTTGAACCATACCAATCAAGTCAGAAAAAAATGGTGGAAGAGAAATACACTGTAATAAAAAGTAAATCAAGATCTTTTTGAGGTAATTAATCATTGTTTCTTTAAGACTTATGGAATACATATGGAATGCTATCCAAAAGTCTGGGAAATTCGAATGGATTAATCAATCTGTTCATCCGGCACATTACCTACTGTTTCTCTTGTCTTAACAGACATTTCCCACATCTTCCAGAGTCTTCTAAAATCACTCCACCAGAAAATAAAGAACGTTATTTTCTTTATTTCTTAAGGGAAGCCATGTCTTTTGTGTCTGAAATTCCCTAAACTTTGGATAAAAAAACTATATATATATATATGTATATATATATATATATATATCATATAGAAACTTTTTTGAATTGATCTTCCGTCATTACATGGTTGATATATCACTAGACAACATAAATAGAATAAACATTTAAAGAAAATGGAGCTGTTGCAGGAATTGAACCCGTCACCAATAGGGTAGCCACTTCAACATAGCAATGCTCTTACCATTTAGCTAACCAACTGCTGTGAAGGCCAAGTTAGTTTCTATATGATATAATGCATTTCATAATTCATTCTGTCGGACCAAATATATCCATTGCTTGAATACATATACACATGCACGTATACACTGAGAATGTATATATATATATATATATATATACATGTATATAACAGCGAGTTATGGCTGTTGCTATACTTAATGATTCTTCATCATTATATACTTTTTTGGGTAACCAGTATCAAAAAATAAATGATTTGTAGCATAAATGGCATCCATATACAATACATTATGATAATACCCTATATGAAATGACACACAACATGTATGACGTAAGCTATATATTAGAATGATTGCCGGAAGGAAGATGGTGTTTGATCAACACTGCTGGGGTTCGATGATGATATGACTGTTTTGTTCTTTAAATCCCTGAAACGGTTACCTGGTAAACTACTGATGATTCCAACAAGAGAAAATTGTAGCATACTACCATAATAACAAAAATACATTGAAAAAACACTGTAGATAATTTCATAAATTGTATTGACAGATATTTGGAAATAAGTGACTTAAGTGACACATAAAGATTTTGAAAAGATTTTTTAATGTTTAGTGTTTAAAGCTGTAAAGCTTTCTAGACTATATATATATATGTATATATTATTGGAAAGTATTGATTTTTTTGTCTGTGAGTTTTTAAAATTTTCAGATGTTTTTATCATTGGGTCGAATGAGTGTAAGAATTTTTTGATATTCATGTTGCATTATCTCCATCCCGAGTACTTTCGACAATTAAAAAAATGACATAAAAAAACTTGGAAAATCAACAGACAAAAAAATATCTATACTTTTCAATGATAATTATTCAAAAGAAGGGATGCTGTTCAAATACACAATATATATATGTATATAAGAATTATGAATAGTGTATTATTATATAGAAACTTATTTGAATCGATCTTCCATCATTATATGGTTGATACATCAGTCAATTTAGACAACGTAAGTAGAATAAACAATTAAATAAAATGGGATTGAGGCAGGAATTGAACCTGCCTCTGATAGGATAGCCACTTTAACATAGCAATGCTCTTACCATTGAGCTAACCAGCTACTGGTAATGTGAAGGCTAAGTTAGTTTCTATATGATATAACACAATTCATAATTCATTCTGTTGGACCAAATATGGCCATTGTTTAAATACATATATATTTACACACACACACTGGGAATATATATATATATATATATATATATATATATATATATATATATATATATATATATATATATATATATATATATATATATATATATATATATATATATTTGTCAATGCACTCAACCCAATGCTTCTTCATTAATCACATAAATCAAACAATAAACAGTAAAGATTTATGATCAAAATATAGTTAATAACTATTAGGCAACAGACTTATTGATCCATCCTTGTGTATGTTTATATATTTGTGTATGTGTTTGTGAATGCATATATATACATATATATAAATACATATATATATATGTGTGTGTGTGTGTGTGTGTGTGCATAAATTCTAGTTAACTCTTGCAATATACCTTTAATTCAAAGCATAAAACTGAGTCAGCTACTTTCATTCAGTTATAAAGATACACAACATAAAAAGAATTTGTATCTAGTTCTTTTCTGTATTTTGATAAGTAAGTTCTTTCAATCATTGTCTGTGGTTTAGTCAAACTATTTTCCTCTGCTTTGTTGTTTATTTTCAACACGTTTTGACTGCGTATCCTCCAGACTTTCTTAGGTGTCATTGTTACAAAACATGGAGGGTAACTGTCTGAAAAATAAATAATGAAGCCAAGGAAAATAGTCTGACAACCAAATACAATGAATTCATATCTATTTATAAGATAAATCTGCCCATACAATTATGACTCCATACCTACATGAAAATAAACAATTACTGATTATGATTATACACACTTACCCGAAATACAACTGTGTGTACATATACTCAAAATCTAATCAACTCAGACATCAAAATACAAATATAGACACAGATAAATCAAAAGCTCAACACAAAATCTTTTCTTGTCTCATCCTATCCACCTACATGAAAATCCATTTCCTATTTGTTCAATTCCCAAACTATTCATAATATGATTTGTGGCTGTGATATCCCAAGAGCAAATTGTCTTTTTTTTACCATTTTTTGGTATGATGAAAAAATCCTGAATTTAAGTGTAACTTTTCAACAAAGCAACAATTCAGTTTCTATTAATAGATGGCAATATGAAATAATGCAAAGTTGACAAATCATCTACTTCATTGAAGATAATATCAGCCTCATCAATAAAAATCAAACTTTAAGATATAATCATCATAATAGGCCTTATAGTGTCTGTTGATGGGCATAGACCTTCTTCTGTGGAGCCTGTACTTTCTGAATTTGTCTGATATGTCATGCCATCTTATTTTCTACTGGCCTCAGTTCTATATATGATCTCCTGGGATCCATATCGTGAGACGTGATGTCCTGCAACTAACTTGCAACAAGTAGGGCCCTCTGCCATTTCAGTTTTCTAATGGATTCAATGGCATCTCTGACTCCTGTTTTTTCTCTAATATACTTCGCTGTTTTGTATTCTCTCCATGAGAGGTTGAGCATGATTCTTCCTTGTGCACATTGCATGGTTCTCAGTTTGAGGGTCGGTCTCTTGGTTAGGTTCCATATTTTAGCTCCATAGATACATCAGGAAGATACATTAGTTGTAGACCCTTTCGAGGACTGATGGGATTTTCTTGTTCTTGAAGGTTGAGCTGGTTCTACTAAAAGTTTGCCAGAGTGATTCTTTGCTTGATTTCTTCTTCTTTTGAGAATTTTTTTTTGAGATTTGTGGTCCTACGTACATGAAGGGGTCTACCTTCTTCAGCTCTGTATTTTTGATTTTGATCATTATGTCTTTGTCATCAAAATGTTTTTGGTACATGACATTAATTTTACTGAAGTTTATGTAGAGGCCAACTTGCTTTTTTTCATTTAGTTTGTCAAGCATTATTTAGAGATCATGATGGTTCTCAGCCAAAAAAACAATGCTGTCTGCAAATCTGAGGTTACTAAGGTATTTGCTGTCTGTATACATTCCTTTATTTTCCCAGAAACTCAACTATTTTATAACTTTGAAGGTTTGCTAAGAGGCTATATCTTTAATTTATCATGAACATTATCATATTTCTAGTTCCAATATTGTCAAACTCAAGTCCAAGTTGGAGGCTGGAGCTGATTTGGTTTTTCCACAATAACAAGAACAAGAATAACCCTAACCTAATTTAGAAGAGTAAATTTTTCACTGTTTGTCCTGTCGCATTAAACCAAACCAATAAAATCAACATTTCCCAACTGAGATTTGAAATCATAGCCATGCAAAAAGCAGCTCTCTTACTGAATAAGCAAAACTGATGAGTCTTACATATCTATGAAAACTTACTTTATAATTTCTTATTTATTAGATGTATGATACAATAGTTGTAGCAATTATCTTCGGTCAGAATGGAATAAGTTGTAGAGTTTGATCCTGCAGCAGCCAAGCATGTTTGGGTTATGATTTTGTTGTCCTTCTCTAACTTTAGTAATTATCTATCAGCTTTTGTAATGATAGTATAATAAACTTTTGTACCGTAAGTTCAATGCAATTTTCTCCGTCTGACAAACCAGCATGTAACTGTTTGTAAGTCCAATCTTTGTTTGAGTAAATGCCAAATTTGCTTGAGAAGCATCATAAGAGATCTTTGCTTACATTAGATGTTTGTACATATGTGTGTGTGTGCGTAAGTATTGAGAATGTAGTTGAAAATGACAATTGGAAGATGAAGAGAAAAACTCAAAAGTTAGATAGATGTCACATCTCAAAAATTTTATATTATTCCGTGAGCATATTTTGATATATTTTGACAGAGACCAGCCATCTTGTCAGAGAAGAATATTTGCGGCAGGTCACAGAAAAAAATTTACTGTTAACATGCTTGATACTGATGAAGAGAAAACAAATGTTGAGATGTAACACCTATCTCTTGAGATTTCCTCTTCACCTTCCCACGGTCATTTTCAACTCTCTCTCTCTCTCTCTCTATACATATATATATATATATATATATATATACAAATATATATGTGTGAGTGTGTATTTGAGTAACAATCATTCATTTGTACATGTTTGGTTAAATATGATGGACAAGGAGCATTTTGTTAATCGTTTATCAAATTTTAAAAAAAAAAATCGTTTTGGGCAACTATTATACTTTATCAATCAAAGCAATCAGCAACAAGAAAAATCCAAATAAAAATAATATTCCTTGTCTGTTGTATTTAACCATATATATATATGTGTATATATATATATATATATATATATATATATATATATATATATATATACATACATATATATACATATATATATATACATTTATTTTCAGGTGGCTAAGGTACATATTTCATACTGATGGCCAGTACCTTTCAGTTGAATGATATCTGGAGATACAAAGTTTCTTTCGAGACCCCAACCCTATCCTTTCTCAATAAGTTATCCTGTTTTTATTGACTTTTGCCTCTCAGGCTGCCTTAGAAACCTGGGTCTGTACACAACGTACCTCCTGTACCTACTTTTCATAAACCCTGCTGGATGCCAGGGGTTGGTATACTGGTAAAACCTAGGATTTTGAAGTTAAGCTTTCCCCACTTTAGAATACAGCACCTTCTCCCTTTGTCTCATTTGGCTCAGTGTCCGACTACGCTGAGCTTAAAAAACATACTCCAGCACATGTGCGCATACTTTATTTTTATCTTAAATGACAGGATAACAAATACTATCCTTCTCCGAGGCTGGTTGCCTTCCCAAGTCTAGAGAGCCCAATCAGTATGGGTATTTTACCTATAGCAAGGGGGAGAAGGGATGGATTCATACCTTTTGCATGGGCTTTTGTGAACATAACCATCCCTGAACGGAATTCGAACTTAGGTTGCCGATTCCATTGTTCGTATAGAGACTGATTATGCTATTCATATCTACATATCATATGCTAGAAAGAAGTAGTTGTCTATTTCATACTGGTACCTGTGTTCAAAAAGTAAAAGCAAGGAATTTAAATGCTGCTTTTCAAGGACAAACCATTCCTACTTGCAGGTGAGGTGCAAAACAATCTTTTACATTTGCTTGGTCTTGTACCAGACTAAATAAAGTTCAATAAATATGTTTACATTCATGAAAGTATGAGACTAAGTTAATATTAATAAATATCTAGTGTATAAATGCTTTTGTGTGATCACACAGAATTTACTATAATAACTTTGATTTAATAATATCCTGGGAAATTGAATTACCGAAAAGATTCCTTTTATGTTAGATTGAAACCAATATTACGAAGTTATGAAATTTTTCAATTCTAAATAAATCAAATATCCAAGAAATCGTGAAACTGATAA
Organism: Thysanoteuthis rhombus; assembly: GCA_963457665.1. NCBI lineage: Eukaryota > Metazoa > Mollusca > Cephalopoda > Oegopsida > Thysanoteuthidae > Thysanoteuthis > Thysanoteuthis major. The sequence goes on along the minus strand of OY735212.1, from coordinate 45,157,834 downwards.
AGTATCCTCATGTCGAACTATTTAACACCTTTACAACTTAATAAAGATCTTTGAATATACAGTAAATAACATAAAAAAGAGAGATTTAACATTTATTTGGTTAAGATGCCTGGGAACTGAAGTAAGACATCTTTGAAATTTGAAAATGCACTCAGAGATAAAGAGTTTAATGTCTAGGTAAGAATAAAAGGAAGAGAGAAGGAAAGTAGGAAAGTTTATCTCTTCAATAGAAAGTGGAGATGAAAAGAGGAGAAGTCTGGAATGATGATACAAGATGGAAATGCTTCAAGAAAATTGAAAGAAAAAAAATGAGAGAAATGTAGAGAGGAGGATGGAGGGAACACTGTGAAAATTGAGAGGGAAAAAGTGAGTAATTTAGAGAGGGGTATGAAGGAAAAGTGAGAATTCTAGAGATAAACCGTGAGAGATTGAGAGAAATATATAGAGAGAGGATGAAGGAAAAAGGAAAAATTTAGAGAGAAACATCATAAAAAACTGAGAGGGAGAAGAATAGAAGAACCAGCTCAACCTTCACAATAAGACAATCCCATTAGTCCTAAAAAGAAGGGTATAAAACCAAAAGATCATCGTGATAGTCACCTATGGAGCTGAAACATAGAACCCAACTCAAACTGAGAACCCAGCAATGTGCACAGGAGAGAAACATGTTCAACATTACAATGGAAAGATTACAAGACAGAACAGTATATTAGTGAAACTGAAACATCATAGAATCCATTAAGAAACTCAAATGGCAATGGGCTGGATATGTTGTGAGAATGCTAGACAACCACTGGACCTCATGACTCATAGCATGGATTCTCAGAGATCATATGCGTAATTGTGGCTGGCAAAATATAAGATTGCATGACGAACCACAAGCTAAGAAAGTATTGGTTCCACGACGTCAATGATTAAGAGGTCTGGCAAATCTTGGGGAAGGTCTATGTTTAAACTATGGAGGCCAAAATGCTGCTGAAAATGATAATGATAAAGGAAGAGTCACAAAGTTTGAGATAAATATCAGGAAAAATTTTTTTTTCGCAGTGCTGTAAACACCCAGTCCTGCGAACACCAAGTCCTAACATATAATAACAGATGAGATAGGTGCTAGAGCCGGTAGAGCTCTAAGGCCACTGACCCACATCAGCAGTGGACAATCCACCAGACCCCCAGCCAGTATGTCATGGGCCAGCGTGGCAGGGCATGGCCCATTACTCCCCATTGTTTACACACAGAAAATTATACCGGCTGTTCCTGCTTGGTTCTTGGTGCCAAAAGGCCCAGCCACATTACTTGCTTTGGGTGCAGTTGATCTGCTCCAAGGGCGACTACCCAAACATTACACCAAGAGAGCATTCGTTCCTACTGGGTCATAGGCCCCAAGAGATTCAGCCACATCACGCACTTTGGGTGGGGGTGATGCGCTCCGAAAGCAACTACCCAAATCCTTCACCAAGAAAACACCTGTTCCTACTGAGTGATCAGTCCAACAGTGACCATTTAAAGATAGCCCTAAGACTGTCACCAAAAGGACAACATTATACTAGGTACCAACAACGTCAGAACACTATCAACTGACATGCACTGAACCAATCTAAAAAGTGAAATTAAAAATGTCAAATGGGACATCATAGGCATTAGCGAGGTAAGAAGATCCGGAGAAGAACTAATCAAACTGAAGAGTCAAAATCTCCCTTACAGCAATGAAAAAGAGAAAGTAAAACAAAATGGTATGATGTAAAATGCAAGTAAACACCAACAAAGAACGCAGGAAAATGTTCCACATAAAACCACAATCTCTAAACATACCAAAAGAGCACGCCTGATCTTTCAAGCTCAAACTGGAAAACAGGTTTAGAATTCTTACTGAACAAGATGACATCAACATCAACAAACTAAACAACAAAATGACAGCATCTATAACATGAGTCACCATTGTATTCAAACCAATGAATGCAAAACCTATTGCTAAAATCTCTGATAAAACCAGAAATCTCATGAAAAAATGCAGAAACCTCAAGCCACCGACAACAAGAGAGAAAATTGAAGAGATTGAACTAAATAAATTTATAAAGAAAAAACGAAGGGAAGACAGAAAAAAAATACACGATGGCAGTCATTGAATCAACTCTTGAAAGTGGTCAGGGCTTTAAAGCTATAAACAAAAGCCTTAACTCAGGATGAAAGCAAATAATCAGCATACTCGAGGAAAATGGAAACCTAACAAGACAGGATTGTCGAACGTGCCAAAGAATTTTAGCAAAAACTTCATTTGTCCAAACAAGGACTACAAAACAATGAACAGGATACACAAGACGTGAGCAATAAACTTGAGGACTTCCCAAAAGTGACCCCCGTGGGAGGTGAAGCAAGCCATTAAACAGACAAAGAAAGGAACTGCTCCAGACAACATGACCATCAACCTACTCTGAAAAACAGGTAAAATCATTACTAGGAAACTGGGCGTCCTTTTCAATATGTGTTTAATACAGAGTTAAGTCCCAGATGATTGGAACACTGTTATTATAATGCTTTTATATAAAAAAGGAAACCTGAAAGACCTCAACAACAATCATAAGAATAATTATCAAATACTAGTTTATTTTAGTCAGATAGTGGCCACTCAAATAGTGTTAGCATGACTACCTCACGCACAAAAGGTTGTGGATTCAATTCCTGGAATGAGAGGAGAATGTGGGAAACTCTTCATTAGGACAAATTTTCCAGTACACTCAGCAGCTAATTGAGTACACTCTAAGCTGTGTAATTGAGCTGGAGATATCCCTTCGGTTGACTCTCATCATGGCTCAGCGGATGGTCATGAAAATTCATTGGTATAAAATCCTGGTTTTGACCAGATTTGAAATTTTCAAGGACTGCTAAGTAGAATTTTCAAGGATGTTTGCAGAAACCTGGGCTTTGTCACCAGTGGTCATACTACATTGAGGGTTGTCTTTCGTGACGCTTCACCTTTCCTTCAGATCATCTTAGGTAAGTCACTTTTTATGCTCACATTATTTTCTTTTGAATGTTGGTTGTAAAATATACTTGAATGCTCACATGTGTACAGCATTTGAGGAACTATGTGCATAAGAGGTTGAATAAAAGGAACTGTTCTCATCATTCCGACAGTCTTTTAAACAGTTTTGAAGCGATAAAACTCAGCTGTGGAATTCTTTTTTAATGTTTATAAAAAATCTGAGTTTATCAATGACTATAAGACTCTACATGTAAATCTATATAAAATAAGATTTTATGATGGAAGAAATTGATTTTGTAAACTTATAAGTAAAAATGATGCCATTTAGATCCTGAAAAACTGAGACTGTTCTTGTTTTATTTGCTTCAGGTGAAGAAGTCTAAAATAGATTTCGAACATTGGCAAATAAAATTTATCTGATAATATTTGTGTGGGCATATATATGAAATCAATATAATTCTTCATCAAATGGGAACAATAGAAAAAAATAAAATGCTAGGCCAAGTCATTTGCTCTTTTATACATACAAATAATGCCAATATGGGCTTCTCTAGACAAATAAAAATGACTTCATTTACATGATTATATAAGTGTAGTGGTTTTATTGTCCATAGTTGGATATAGACCTTCCTCAGGATTTTCCACAACTCTCTATCATGGGCATTGTGGAGCCAATATTTTCTGAACCTGTCTAGTTTGTTTCGCCATCTGATATTTTCCACATTTGATCTTAGGGGATCCATTTTTTGAGTTGTGATGTCCATCGGTTGTCTGCCATTCTTGCAACATGACCAGCCCATTGCAATTTGAGTTTCCTAATGGATCCTTTGAGGTCTTGTACTCCTGTTTTTCCCTAATATACTGTGCTGTCTTGTGGTCTCTCCTGTTGAGCATGATTCTCTCATGTGCATGTGGCATGGTTCTCAGTTTGAGGGTCAGTCTCTTGGTCAGGTTCCATGTTTCAGCTCCGTAGGTGACTATCAAGAGGATGCACTGATTGCATACCCTTCTTTTTGGGACTAAAGAGATTTTCTTGTTCTTGCTCAACTGAAGACTTGCCATCCTAGACTGATTCTTCTCTTAATTTCTTCTTCTGTAAAGATTTATATATTGACAAACTGGGTTTTGAAGATGTAAAACTGAATCTCTTTTTTTTCAATCAAGATATTTCCAGAGAGTTCAATCATTCCCATTTATCTTTCTGCTACAACTTTACGAGGAAGGAAATCATATTTGGTCAAATATGATATCGGAATCAATGTAGATAGCTTTCTCGAGAGCAAATGAAAAATGTATACATTTCTTTTCATTGAGCCAAGACAAACAACCCAAATAGATGCTTCATTCTAATCATCAATTACTGAAATAAAGAGGGAGTCATCAATCGTAATCATGGATAATGTTATCAAATGGTTATTTTCATCTAAATCAGTTCGCTTCAAGCACTTAAAATCGACTTAAAATTCAAGTTCTGGTAATGTAAGGCTGTTTATAACAATGGTTTTAATAGCATTACATTGAATCTAATTCTATTAATTTAATAGCATAAAAATGAATTATAACAATGAATGTAAATTCATAACATTGAAAGTAAATTGTTCCTATTTTTATATCTTTTGCTTCCTGCCCGTTATTATCTCAAAGACCCTATCCAAAAGAGATTGCAATAAGTGGCTTCTTTTGTATTTCTAACATGTTCCTCTTTTTCCCTCCTTGCAGCAGTAGTTACATATTGATTCAAGACAAAACCGATTAAAGCTAACTCTGAGGAACAGAGAGTAAAAGATTCATGGGACTTAAGACGAATGTGATTTTTCCATTGCAGCTATTTATAAATGTTGGTCTTCAACGCTGCCAATACATTTGTAAATATGAACTTATTGTACAGTGATTACATATGCATTCCAATATAGACGTGCATTCTAGTGTTATGCGGCTGCAGATTACAGTTCAAAGAAAGATGGTCAAGCAGGATGAAGTTATTGAAAGGATATTGCGTGAAACTGCCATAATCTTTCACTGTCTCAGTTGAAAATCATAAATAACATACTTCTGTGCTCAGGAGAGAGAAAGATGATTCAAACTTGACAAGGTTGACTATTGGTGTAAAATATCATTACTGTTATTACAGCCTAAGATTGAAATTTCTCAAGCACCGTATTTGATGGTATATAAGACCCCTCCCTTTTCCTGCAAAGAGTTACTCGAAAGCCCAATATTACTCCAGCCCAATATTGACCAGAACTTGAGGAGTTAAAAATGTGGAGATAAATGAAAAGATTCGGGGATGCATTTTTTTTCTTTAAATACCTTGTTTATATAAAAGGTTAATAAAAATGATACTTTGATTTTATGTAGTCTGTTTGTCAAGATGTGAGAAAACATAGCATATTTAATAAAAGATGAAAACTGTATTTATCCATATACATTTATATAGTGGATTTGTAAGTAGATTCTATGTAGGTACACCCATAAGTCCATAGACTAATGATAAAAAAAGCATTTATTTTTCAACAAAAATTTTTCAGCATATTCTCTTTTTTGTCAATGCTCTTAACACACTGCTTCTCCATTGACCCCAAAGATTGAACATTATACAGTGACAATTTCAGGTAAAAATTTAGCTAATAATTATCCGGCTTTTTGATCCACCCTAATATTTATAATAAGATATATCTTATATATATGGATTGATAGAAATATTTTGTGGATATGAAAGCTCAATTTATTGATATACATTTATCAACACGTTACAAAAAAAGTGGATTCTCTTTAACAAAGAAAACAAACTCTAGATTGATTTCAGAAGATCATGGTTTAAACAAATCCGTATGATTTTATATCATGGAAGTGTTAATCTATGATAGTCATATGGTATTGACACTAGTACCTAATACTTGATTCAGACGACTGGTGTATTTACGCATCATAATCTAAATACATACAGATGTGTATTTTTGTTGTGCAGTTTCTTCATAAGTTAGTCAGTAAAGAAAATTGTTCTTCAATATTAGCCAATCAATTTTATTCATCCTTAATTGATTATTAATCCATTGATTTGATGAAAAAAAAGATGACAGATTATTCAGTCAATTTTGTTTTTGGACTGATTTAAAGTGGATCAATATTAGTAGCCTTAGTGGAATTTTGATTTGAAATGATAACTGTATCAAGTTTGATCTATGTCATTAATATTCAGTACTGAGTAAAGTGCATTGACAAGGTGGGAAATTGTTAAAAATTATTCATTTTGTAAAATAAAAGCTTATTTCATTGCTAAGCTCGGGACTTATTGATATTCCTACATATTTTTCTTGAAAAAAGAAACTATAAAAGCTATAAAGAACACCATCCAAAAATTAGAAAAACTTACTAGAAAATTGAAGTGACAAAAAATTTTGACACTGTACAATGAAACTTGCATAAAGAAAAAACTGTTTATTCTATTAATGCTGTTTAAGCCGAGTGACCCTTTCTCCATGTAACAATGGGAGGCCGTTTCAAATGGACTTTCATATAATATAAAGCATTCATAAATATTCTGTCGAATTGTATATCTATTTCATGATAATATTATTGTCCGTGCAGGTATGGAGACTGAATGAACGATGTGGGAGGACTGAAGTTAAAGTGGTTATTTGGGCCTGTGGCTGTTTAGCTCAGTGGTTAAGAATGACTCTACATTGAAATGGCTATATGATCGGTTGCCGGTTCAATTCTTGCATCAACACCATTTTATTTAATGGTTTATTCTATTTGTGCTGTCTAGGCTGATTGAACCTCTCTCTCTGTAACAATAGGAGGTCATTCCAAATAGGGTTTCAAAAAATAAATGCATTCATAAATATTTTTTTGGATTGTATATCCATTTCTTAATGATACATACATATATATATATATATATATATATATATATATATATATATATATATATATATATATATATATATATATATATATATATATATATATATATATGTATATATATATATATATACAAATATTCATATGCATAGATAATTTTAAGGAAATAAGAACACCTCATATGTTGGTAAATATTCTGCTTATCAAATTCCCCTAACCCATTCAAGACCCCTGCAACATATAACCAGAGATTTTAAAGATTGCTGGGATAAATATATGTCGAATAGATCTCTTTTAGAAGTCTTCTCCGACATTTTGACATTTTAATGAAGGCATTAGGCATCTCAATAGGTCAGTCTTGAAAGGGTTAAATGATTCTCTTTCTTGACAACCATGAAGTTAAAATTAAACGTGGCTCTGCTCCAATTTTCCAAGTGATTACTTGTTTTCCTCAGAATAAAAAATAATTATCATAGAATCGATGACAACGGACAAGTGTGTAACTCCTGGTTATTTTTGGAGCTGCAATCAAAACCATCAATATCTAAAGTTGGCAACAAAAGAAAGAACCCTAACATGTTCTAAATATAATCAAATGAACATATTTAATATTGCCTTAACATCATCCTGTGATTTCAGGATTAACTTTGATCTCTTTGTCTTGATTTGTCTGCGTAAGTTATTCATGATCACTTATTAATTATAGGAAGGAATTGCTTGTTGCATACTGTGCATCAAGTAGAGAAAAAAATCAATGAAAAAAGAACTGAGGATAATCAGTTAAAAATTATCATTGTTAATAATTGCTTATTAAAAATTAATTAAAATCTTCAATTTGTTCAAAATTGTCGATTTTAAAAGACTGAAATTTTAAATATGGTGGCTATCACCAATTTGTTTATCTATTGGCTAAAAACAGATGTTCTGTCTGCTCATGTGTTGAGCATGAATCAAATGCTTTCATTCATCATTAAACAACAAATTGAAATGCAGAAAATCACATAAAGATATTGTTTCACTCTTTCTTCTCCATTTTAAGCAGAGAGTTAATATAGAAAAAAATTATAATATATTTTCAGATACTTCTTTCTCACTCAGAATTCTAGTGTGTATTACAGCAGAGGTTTGCCTTTGGCTAATTCTGAGTTAGAGGGAGAGTTAACTCAAAAGCCTCTTATTTTACTATAGATTGTTTTCTCTTTTTCTTGGGTTTACAAACATTCAAGTTCTTCTGTAATGAATGTTTATTACTAATATGAATTGCATCAAAATTAATAAATGTTTTTTTATTAGATAAATAATTTTCTCTCTTATTAGTAAAATAAATGTTCTTTTATTGATAAAAAAAGTTTTCCGGAAAAATACTTGATAGGCTTCCTTAACGTTGACAGTTAATGTCTCATAAAAAGGTTATGGTATTTTGGTTTCTTTTTATCTTTTATTTGTTTTGCCAGACAAGGTTAATGATATTTTACTACGAATCATATCATTGCAGATTCAAATTATTTTGAAACGATTTTAAGTCATCTTAGGGGTGGAAAAGAATATAAGGATTGAACCAGACATTCTGGAAAGATAATATTCCAAGAAAACTGTAAAGCTATCATGACACAATGAAATTAAGCATTGCAAATCATGTGTGAAAAAGAGTGACTTCTATGCGAAAAAAGTCCTAATCAGCAAGAAACCGTATCGGGAAATAGGAAAATTGAAGATTCAGCTCATATAGTATTAGCAAAATCCTATTAGAAAACCCTGCGTGGAGATTAACAGTCAGTAATCAAAATTAAAAAAGAAGCAACCTAAAGAACTTGAGGATGGCCATAACATTGGGATATAATTCTGAAACATTATAATCAATCTGTAATGTACTGCAACCGAGGCCGGCAGAGTTCTTGATGGAGAGACGAGCTAGACAAATTCAGAAAGCACTAGCTCTGCGACGCCTACGATAGAGAAGTGTAGCAAATCCTGAGGAAGGTCTATGTCTGATGACGCACATTAAAAGACTGATGATGATGTGATATAATAATGTCATGTAGTTCATTGAAGACTGAGAACTGAGAAAAAATACCACTCTCAATGGTAAGCATAAAGCCACAACAAGAAGAGAACTGTGTACAGGGGTACAGAAAAGCAAAAAAATATCACTAAACCAACCATTCAGAAACTTGGTCACTTTCACAAGATGAAGTTTCTTAGTTTCTTCTCTAAGGAGAAATTATTTGATAGAATTCAAATTCTGGTAGATCTCGCTATCTAAAACTTTTCTCTATGTTACTTTTTTGCTTTTCTGAAAAAAGTGCAAAATAAGATTCAGTTTTTGTTTTTCAGTGAACCATTAAAGAGGCAGCATGCACTCGCTTTGCCGCTCTTCTACGCCCCAGTCTCAAGTACCATCCACAACCACAACCTCTGATAACTCAGCCTGACATATGAGACAAACCATTTTTGGGGTCTGGGAACATTAAAAAAATCATTTCACATAAAATAATTGGTTCTTTTTCAATAATTACTTCTTCACTCTCTTTGAGTTTGCAAAAGTCTCTTATAGAAATGCTCTACTTTTGGATAACGGTGGAAACTTGTATATTGTGTTTATTGTAAACTGCATTTTTTTCCTCAGCAATTTAATAGTATATATATATATATATATATATATATATATATATATATAAATGAGAGTGAAATGACAATATCAGAAGGCCATACTTGTACAAAGGATATCCTTTGTTTTTTCAATGTTTCACCAATGTTTGCTCTATCAAGAATAGGGATGTATATGAGAAATAGTGTTTTTATAAGTGGTCTGTGACTTGAAGTGGGCAGGGATAATGATTTACTGGATTCTGTATGTTGAGAAGACTATGGCTTGGCAGAGAATGTGAGTCAAGTCCCCAGGGAGTGAAAATTGTAGGTTTTTGTCCACACTTAGTTGGATCAAATCAATTTTTACTCATACTATAATACTAGAATTAAATCAGGTATCATTAGAGGGTTCTACCTGAGAGTTCTTAGGATATGCCGACTCAATTATCTAACAAACTAAGATGATTACATTGAACACACCACAAAGGACCTCCATAACCTCATCATTTCATGCATAAGGCGAAAAGAAAAGCATACAGAATACACCATACCACCAAAAGTAGCAAAAACGACATAACAACGGTACCTAACTGATACATGTTGCTACATATCAATTCATGATTCCTGGTACCAAACAACAGCATAAGAGACCCAGACATACACACATTCACAAAAACATCTGAGTATATCATAAAATCACAAAACGAAAATAAATCCGAGGCATGTATGTATGCATTCCCTAGTCAAGATTGCCCGAAAGTGTACATCGGGGAAACCTCCTGGCCAATCAACAAAAGAATTTATGAACACTAAAGAGTACTCAAAATAGATGAACATTCCAATGAGCATATTGAAACAAATTAGGCCAAAATTTTGACTTACGACTTACCAATATCATAATAAATGAAGATCACAATCACATGAGGAAACACATGGAATTGGCATTCATTTCATGACACTATTGTTCAAAGATCAGGCTGCTTGAGTATTTGTCCACAATGAGCAAGAATCATTACCAAACAATACAAATCGTGCGAACATAATGTCAGCCTTATTGATGTCCCCCCAACTGCTAAAACATCAAACCTTTATCCACTATGTGCACACACACAATCGCAATAACATTGGCCCTCTTTTTCACAATTTTCACACGTACACAGCCAACACCATCCAAACTTGGTCAACCCACATGCATACTTAGAGGCTCCTAACTATGATGGCCCTACTTAATGACATAGACTTTTCTGAACTGTTTTGGACCATTGATAAAAACATCATTTTGAATATCTCCACATTCTTGATAAAGCAAGTATTATTGGAATACCAAAAAAATAAAGAAAATCTTCTGTATAAGCCTGGCTTTCTGATATTGTCATTTTACTCTCATATTGTCTGATTAACCATAATCCACACCAAGACAATGACCATACATTCATATATATACATGCATATATATATATATATATATATATAGATATATATATACTCATAAGAACCTTCGTAAACATGAAATCTGTGAAAAAAAGATAATACGAAAATGATCCACTATTTTATTTTGTATTTTTTTTCGAGTGATCAATAAAATCCTAATTATCTTTTCAACCTAAAGGGGATAAAATGAAGGAAATAATTATAGTCTAGTGGAAAATCTACACAATTGGCACCTTTTGGAATTAATCCTCTTCAAGTTAGGCTCTTCTAATATTGATTTTATAAAAAAGATATTTTATTGTTTTTTCTAAATGAGTTTTTTTTTTTTTCTCCATTCAATGAAAATTAATTTTCTAGCTTCCCAAAAGGGATTTTCGTATTTCTCTTCCTCAAAGGAGAAAAAAATCCTAAGCTTATCTGCAAAAACACTCTTGGAAAATGACATTTTTTCATTCTCACTTCTTGAAATATTTAACTGTTTTTATCCAGGAAATAGAGAAACAAAGATAATGCTGACTCCTGACAATGCAAATCTGATATCAAATGCTTGGCTCATTCAGTCAGGATGTCTCTACAAAAAACAATGCATCAATTCAAAGAAAGTAGAATTTAATCAAGAGATGATATCCAAAAGAAAAGAGGTCAGTATTTGCTCATTTCTTTGAAACAGCAAACAACAAAAATGTTCTATAATGGTTATACAATGGCTAATATGGCTTTGATATCAACTGACTTATGAGAAAAATAATTTTATAGAAGTTATGTAATTCAGACCATTGTTTTCAAATTAATCAGCATGTTATGTTAATAAATGGAATTGTGTATTGATTGTATCTGTGTGGATATGTTTAAAGTATTTCAGGTAGTTTAATTCTTATTAGAAATGTTTTTTTAAAATTTTTCAACAGAAGGATTACTTCTACATTTTGCAGTAATCTGTATCTTTCTCTGTTCATATAACAGGGAAGACACAGATGACTCATGAGCAACACATTAGTGAACTGGAGTTATGATTCAAGTGACCAGAAGTTCTTTATTACTTTGTTCAACCAGAGAACAACAAGGAAAGAACTATTTACAACAATATGCCACAGTCAGAATCACATCATTCTAATAGAGGCGACAAAAAACAGCATATCTAATGGCTACTATCTTTGATTTATTGTCAAACTCTTACTATTGAGTTATAAATTTATTTTTGAATGTGACAATGGATGACAATAACCAGACCAGAAACCTGTGCACTAATGACATGGACATAATGATATATGCAAAAACTGATGAGGAATTCACTCCCACTTCTAAGGTGAGTGAAATTTTGGAATGATATTGTATGGAAATTTGAAATTTTAAACAGCAAACAACAAAAATGTTCTATAATGGTTATACAATGACTAATATGACTTAATATCAACTGACTTATGAGATAAATATTTTTATAGAAGTTATGTAATTCAGATCATAATTTTGGAATGATATTGTATGGAAAAAACTAATTCTGTTTTGTTTACCTTTTAGATTTAAATAAAGCAAGGGAGTTTGACCCTAGTGCAGCCAAGCTTGTTCTCATTTAAAACTGTCAAATAATAGTCAATCATACATGGTCATTTTGGCATGCACTGGAACATAAAACTCACAAAGATCTCTATTTCTGTCTGCAACTTTCAAATCACATAGTTTTCTTGTTTTATTCCAAACCTACTTAGTGTATAAAAGATCTCATTTTCCAAACATCATAACAATTGAAGATTTCCTTTCCCTCCCTTTTTCTTGCATTTATCTCAATCCTTTTTAATGCTTTACGTAATAGAGGATGTATATATTTCAAACGGTTTGATATAAATTTCATTAATGAGGAGATCTATAAGATGAGTTTTCTAATCTGATTCTCTATATTGGGACTTTGGAATGATAATGAGTTTCCCATCACTAACTCCTGACTAATGAGGTGTCATTTACCAGATTCCACTCACAAGAATAGTCAAATTCCCTGGAGGCTTGAAGAACCAAGATTGATCAAAACTTTAAGCTTGCAATAGACTTAGGTCATTATTATAGATATGCATGTCATTTGAGATATTTACAAGAATATGATTGGCTTTTGTATGAATGGAAAGACGTTGGAAGATATGTCCCAGGACTTTATATCAATTCCTTGACTGGGCACAAATCAGTGATTACAAAGTTTTTCTAATGAGTTATCTTCTTATCATACAAAAGTTGTTGAAAATTTCAAAGTATTTGTAAGTTAATGCATGTAAGTGCTATATTTTTACTCATTCTTAATCCATATATGTCTATAGGCCTATATTTTTCCACCTGAAAATTGTGATAGAAAATATACTTATGAAAAAAAGCTGATCAAATTACACATGAACATACTTAAGATGATAATATGATACAAATGAATTTGCATTACCATTCTAATATACTTTCATGTACTCTGTTTTACTAATTATATCCAAAAATTTGACTTTGGGTATGAATGGGTTAATAGAATAAGGTAGCAAATTCTAGAAGAGTTACTACAACATATATACAATTTTTTTTATCTGAATATTTTTTGTTATGTATATGGGTCAAAAGTTCTGTGTATATTGATGTAGATGTTAGTGTGTCTAAATTCTAATAACATGAGAAACCAGTCAAGTTAGTCACTACAAAGAAACCTTCAAATGACGTCATTTCGAAGCATGCCGTGTTGGGGGTGATCAAAGAATAAATTTCTTCTCTTGCCTTTTGTTGGATGGCAATCACTAAAATAGGCTGAATTGAAGAAAAATAAAACAAGCATGAATGCTGCTAGACTCAAACAATGGACCACTTAAGTATGAACTTACATTGCAAATCGTACCCCCAACAAAAAAACTAGTTGGGGGTATTTATTTCTAGACAAAATGAGGTGCAAATGTTTAAATGATGCAGCCTGTGTGTGTAATACATCCATAAATATTATTCAGCCAGCCACACTTGAAAACTGATAGAAACTATGCAGACAATTTTGATCAATGGTTTCCTGAAAGATAATACTAGAATATCAAATGAGGTAACTGAACATTTTTTACAACAAACATGCTGAACACACAGACACAATGATCAGAATAAAAAATGCAGAGCTGAAAAAAGTAGACCACTACATCTACTTAAGATAATGAATCTCTATGGAATCCTCAAAAGAAGAAGAAATCAAGCAAAGAATCATACTAGGTTGGCAAACCTTTGGTAGAGCAAGTTGAACCTTCAAGAACAAGAAAAAGGAAGGGTATACAACCAATGCATCCTCCTGATAGTCACCTGTGGAGCTGAAACATGAAACCTAACCAAATGATTGACCCTCAAACTGAGAATGCAATTATAAAATAAAAGAATTATTCTCATTACCACATGGAGAGATCACATGACAGAACAGGATATTCAAGAAAAATCAGGATTCTGAGGTATCATAGATTCTGTTAGAAAACTCAAACGACTATGGGTTAGTCATGTTGCACGAATGGCAGACAACCACTGAAAATCATGACTCACGATGTGGATCCCCAGAGGTTATACGCTTGATTTGATCTATTGCTTAAAAATGTGCCATAAACCTAAATGAGAAGTATCATGCTACACAGGATAGATACCTCGAATAATAAATAATGAAATGCCAATTGATGATTACGTAACTCTAAAGTGAAATAACACTTGAGTATAACATCATTATCATCAACTTTTTAGTATCCGTCATTGGACATAGACCTTCCCTAAGATTTGCTAGATCTCTTTATCATGAGTGTCATGGAACCAATATTTTCTGAAATTTCTAGTCCATCAAAATTCTTCAGGGACCGCTTGGTTTCTTAGAAATTCTAAAAAGGTTTTTCAAAAGCCATTTTCTTCCATTGAATTAGTTCTGTTCTATCTGTTAGAAATAGATGTAAAATGGCTTTTAGTCTGCACACACACACAACATATATATATATTGATGTGTAAGTACCACAGACTGATAAGCCTGTAAATAGTAGTGATATCTCAGACATAAGAAGATGAAATGTTCACATTACCAAATATGAAACCCACAAAAACTCTATGCAAGGATAGCGTAATAACAGACCTTCTAGAAGATGCAGAAGAGATCTTTCACAAAGGACTTGCACAACTATTCATACAGTGCATACAAGAAAGAAAAAGGCCTCCAAACCTCAGTTGAATAATAGTGATCCTTCTCCTCAAAAAAGGAGATAGCCACAACTATTACCCTAGAACACTATTACCTAACATACATTAACTATTCTCCAAAATACTTGTGAATAGACTTAATAGCATTCTTGATGAAAATCAACCATGTGAACAGACATGCTCAGAGGTGGCTTCTCAATAACCACCTACATATAATCAACTAATCAAAAAGTCAAAAGAATACAACAAACCTCCTAGGTCTGGCCTTTGTAGATTATAAGAAAGCGTTTAACTTGGTAGAACATTTTGCAGTCTTCAATTCAATGTGAGAACACAGTGTTAAGGAGCATTACATGCAAATCATTCAGAACATATACAAAATGGCACTGCGATAATTAGACTTTATGAAGATACAAACAAAATAAAGGTAGCAAAAGGAGTGAAATAAGGGGATACAATATCACCTAAACTATTTACAGTGAGCCTTAAGAGCATTTTCCGGGAAACTGACTGGGAGGGAATGGGAATACACATAGACAGAGAATATTTAAACCACTTGAGATTTGCCAATGACGTTACCATTGCACCAGAAGCATCAGAAATATTACAATCCATGTTAACTGACCTAAATAGGGAAAGCAAAAAAAGTAGGTTTAAAGACGAACAGAAAAAAGACAAAAGTAATGTTCAATGATAAAGTCCTATAAAAAACCATTAGAATAGAGAACAATGCTCTAGAAGAGGTTGACAAATATATTATTCATAATAAAATTAGAGAAAGACTATCCAATGTAAGAGATATATTGATGTGCACTTTGCCAATGTGTTCAAAGTGTAAAATATACAATGAATACATAATACCAGCTATCACTTACAGATGCTAAACTCGGAAACTAAGAGCTAGAGAAAGATCAGCAGATGATCAAGGGGAGGACTAGACTAAAGGATATTATACAAATAATCAATCATAATAATAAGCAACAAAAAAGGGAAATGAGCTAGACACTTAGCAAGACGTGGCAAAAGTTAGCATGATTGCAGTCATCATAGAAGGGGTTGGGAAAAGCCTTTGTCCAGCAGTGGACTTATGATGATGATGATGATATATATATGAGGCACTCTAAGAAACATAAATATAAACTCATTCATATGTTTTTGTGCATGTCCTTTGCTGTTTTTCCTTATCTCAAACATACAAGCAACATTTCAATACATATAACTTACCTACACAAATATGAATTGATATTTATGCAGGTATGAATCTTTAACTTTTATACATAAGTGAATATTCAGATAAATCAATCAGTGTAGCTTAATGATGGAAAAAAGCATTAATTTTACAAAAATATTTATTTTTCAACATAATCTCCTTCAGCTAAGTTTGACGCCAGACTGTTGACTTAGTGATGCACCTTAACATCAAATGACAACAGGCTGATCATGTTGCGAGAATGACAGACAACTGATGGATATCATGACTCACAACATGGATCCCCAGAGATCATATGCAAAACCGAGACTGACAAAAATACAAGATGGAGAGATGAACCTGATAAATTTGGAAAATACTGGCTCCGCGATACCCATGATAGAGAAATGTGGCAGATCCTGGGGAAGGTCTATGTCCAACAACGGACATTAAAAGAATGACGATGATATATATATGTACATGTTCATTGTGAAATTGCTGAAGTGCTCTAGGATTTCTGGTTTCACTATCAGTGCCATAATGGTTAAAAAGCTTCTAATGAGATTGATTCTTATTCGGTGCTCCACTACTAAAACCGAGTTGTATATACACTATAAAACCGAGCTGTATATACACTATAAATACCAAAGTAGAATATACTTGATATTTACTAAGTTTAGCATAGTTTGGCGCATTACAGGGTTGCCCAGTGAGGAACCAACTCATTGCAGTATTAATGGTAAGCATCACAAGAATGTTAACCATTACTGATGTGTGCATGTATTCATACTGTTCCTCCTGAAACTTTCCTTTTTCTGGATGGAAGAATCTAATTTTGGATATAAGCAGCTGTTCTTCCTCAGTAGAACATTATTTTAAAAAGAATCTTCCACTTGTACTCTAGCTGTTTTGGGCAGATGGAGATGGTGGTTGCATTACTTATGTCTGACTGTTTTTATTTTATGTTTATTTTTACTTGAGCAATCACCATAATCCAATTCTGGCTTGCCTGGCCCATTGAAGTGTTGGACATAGGCCTCCTTTCCCCAAGCAAAGAAATATTAGAGCTTACCCTGCCACGCTAATCCATGATATATTGGGAGGAAGGCAAGAAATGGACACATGCCTTCCCCAAAGATATTAGTGCAAAATGAGAGCAAACTGTCACAGCCAGAGTTCGAAATTGGCTCGCTGATCCTATTTTCTGAGCTATTACCTGCAGAGCCACTCATATCTCCAAATAGAAAATTATGCTTGGATTCTAAATCAAGTGTATTTGATGAAGTACAGGTCAATTCCAGGTAAAATATCAAAATTGAATAGATAGATGAAAACCAGATCATTATTATCAGTGTGAGCATGAATGCTGATTGCCGCTCTAAAAATCTACCAACAGACATAAGGTATGGTTCATTTTAGCTTCATGCAAACATTTTCAATCAAGCCTCTCACTAAAAACATTGAAAAGTTTTGTAATTTTCAAAAACTGCCTTTAGTAAACAAAGAAAATTTCCCCCCCCCTTTGACCCCTAAAAGGGGGCAAAACATTTACCCTCACTTTTGACTTTTAAGCGTGAAAAAAAATTGCCCCTCACTTTGGACCCCTAAAATAAAATAAAAATTCTGCCTTGATTTTTGCCATTGAAAGAGAAAAAGTTTCCTCTCAATTTTGACCAATAAAATGTAAAAAAAAAAGTTCTTCCCTCACTTTTGATTTATAAAAAGCAAAAGTGTTTCCAAGCACTTTTGACCCCTAAGAAGGAAAAAAGTTTCCTCTAACTTTTAACCCCTAAAAGGGGAAAAAAATTTTTCTCATTTTAAACACCTAAAAAGGAAAAAAAAGTCATTATTGACCTTAATTAAGATTACTTTTTTCCTCCTCCATCTGCAATCAGTCATGCACTGTGGCAACCAAAAGGCAGACATAAAATAACTGTTGATTTCTAGCATAAATTTACATTATAAATCAAACCCTACACTAAAAACTAATTTGGGAGAAATTTTCAAAATCTCCCTTGCTCATAACATTCATAGTGATCACAAAGGTATACATAGAAAATGGGAGGGGGGATATGTTCTTATGTGGTTTCTGTGATAGGTTGTCACATATGGATTAACAGATGGACAGACATTTGGCAAGTTATAACAAGAAATAAAAATTGTACACATTTATTTTTTTTACTTAAAGCAGTGGACAAAATCATAAATAAATGGCTTTTTATATCCCAATTGATCTTGAGGCTAACATATTTGATGTCTTCAACCCCCTCCTTATTTCAGCATGGGATGTTAAAAGAAATACACATTTTCTTGAATTCCTTTCATTTAACACCTTTTTTTTTCCAATATGGTAGATCTGGCAAATGAGGGGCTGGACAACTTATGAGTCCTTTTTTTAAAAAAATGTGTGAGCAAGTCAATTTCATATGACATCAAATTTCAGTAATCTTAGTTTTGGATAATGGCAGAAATTTTGATTTTATAAGTATATATATTTTTCTCCTTGGTTATTCTTTTGATCTATTTATAGCCTATTTTCTTGATTTCAAGTAATTTTTTTCCTTTTCTTCCATCAAATCATTTTCCATTAAATCGATTTTCCTTTCCTTTCTCCTTCATACTAAATCCTCCTGGATTTCTACCAAATCTTCCTCCTTTCTTTCCTCTTTTCTTCCTCCTCCGTCTTTATAATGTTTTTTTTCTTTCTTTTTTCCACTCAGTTTTCCTCCAAAGATTTCATTTCATTTGACTCTTTTTTTTCTCCCAATCTATTGTTCTCATCTAAGCATTCCTTTTCAATCTTATCCACCATTTCTTCCCTATGCTCTTGTACATGACAATGATTAAGAGAAAATTAATATCCTTTTTTTAAAACCAATAGAAAGAAATCCAAGTGTACATATATGCAAGATTCTACTAACCTATATCCACTGATGGAAAATGGTTTTGGGAACTACTTATATGATACGGCTGGGTTTTAGGAACTAGGCTTATGGTAATGTCTCCATCAGTAAGCATTTAACATACAGAAAAACCTGGGTGTCTGTGACGTTTTGAAATTGAAGTCCCAGTACCAAGATACTAGATTTTTGAGATGGCTAATTTACTTATTCTTAAAAACAATTTTCTTAAGATTGACGAGTGTTACACTTCAATAATTACAGAATGGCTTAATGGTTACCTGTGATAAAACTTTAGCTCTCTTGGCCCCTCTACATATAGCCAAACTCTAAAATGTTAACTTTCATTTTTTTCTTGAATTTAATGGATTGATATTTAATAGGAAAGAATAAAAAATTTGTGGATTTTGTGAATGAATATTTTTGCATAAAAGTCAATACTTTAAAAATTCAACATGAACATCAACTGCTTCATATATTGAAGGCTTCATTAATTTTTATATCAATGTAATGACTATATCAATTCTAAATTTCTTGTTGTGTAAAGTGTCTTCTTACTGAGCAACTAACAATCTTGAATAGATTAACGACAATAAGTGAAAATGACTTTTATACTGAATTAACAAGAATAAGTGAAAATGACTTTAATACCGAATTAACAAGAATGAGTGATGATTACTTTACACTGCTTTTGTCATTTTTTCTGTGACAAATACTGAGATTTGCTTTCTTTTTTTTTCGGCAATAAACCCATTCCTCAAAGCATCGTTGTTAATAGATCTCACATCAATATGGATGACCAAACAACCAATTTTCAAAACAATTATGGCAGCATTGTTCACTTTTTTGTTTTTCTTGTAATCAAAAGAAAACAAATTATGTCTATGATCCTTATTATCAGGTTTTTTTTTCTCCTTTTCTTCCAACAAACTTCCTTCCTCCAAAGATTTTTGAAAATGTAGGAAAAAAAATAAGTTGCCTTACTTTATTTTTTTTCATGACAGTCACAAACATTTTCAAATCTATTAATTTCCTCCATACGCAAACCACTGAAAAGCAACCTCGGACAGCCTCTGAGCTTGATGTCAAGTCAATTCCTATTTATAGAATTTATTATTATTTGCTCATCCCTCCTATTGGCTGAAAAAGAATTATAATTAGCAGTTAATAGACTAGGATTTAACTTCCTCGAGAGACATTTTCTGGATGTATTTCATTGGAATGGAAATTGCTTTGTTCTCCAATTTAGAGCATCTTAACAGTATCATGCAAACAAAAATTGTACTGTTATGTATGATTTTTGCTGTGTTAGGGTAACTAGCAATTAAACAGGAATCAGATCATTATAATGCACAATTGTACAGTTCTTCCTTCTCAATTTCCATGGATCACATTCTTTTCTTATCCATTTCTCCTGTAATGAATTTCTAGACAATGGAAAGAATCCCACCATTAATACTTACATTTCAGGCTTAAGTGAAGTGGTCTTAGGAACTTATCCACTCTCTTGAACTTCTTGAATGCCAGGGATTGCTGAATGCACTTTCTGTTATCTTAATGCACAAGTGAATACAGCAAGTTGATGAGATTTTATAATTTAGGATCCAGATTTGTTCTCGTATTCTTGGACAGATATGTCAAAAAGACAGTTTCTCAGAAAATTAGAATCCTTTGAAGTCTTTTAAAATGAGAATATGTAGAGACCTCTGTTGTATCCAGGTAAAATCATACAAATTGGTAATAAAATATAGATATGAAAATTCAATCTATTTTTTGTGTAGTACATTAAAGATTAATTTCAATTTTTTTACGTGTGTATTTGTATGTGTTTGTGCATGTGTATGTGTATGTGTATGTGTGTATATATATATATATATATATATATATATATATATATATATATGTATGTATATATATATATATATATATATATATATATACAAATATATATATATATATATATATACATATATATATATATATATATATATATATATATATATATATATATATATATACATATATATATATATATATATATATATATATACAAGGAGAGAGAGAGAGTACCTAGCTCTACCAGGACACTTAGCTTGGTCTTGCACAAGGCCACAACAATAGGATATCCTGTGAGAATCTGGCTCACTAACAAGATACTATTATTCTGCAGAAAATGTGTTAAGTATCTGTATTGTCATCCATCTTTTACTCAATCCAAATATGAATTCCAGTACTAGTCAGTGCTTTTATCACTATCTTTATCTACTTATACTATTTTAAAACCTTGTATAATGACAGACTTGTGTGCCGTTTTCAGTATGCACAAAAGACATCCCACTGCTTTAGTTGATCAAATTCTGAAAGTGTTTTTGAGAAAAGACACAGAGATAGAAGGTTTACTGAAGAATTAAAACTCAGGGTCATTAATCGTAAGAGCATTAGGCTCAAATTATCATTTTAATACATTAATAAATAACAGATAAATCAGCTCTCAACAAGGCCTCTGCATCCAAACTGTTGCACAAAAACCCTGATCATGCTGACAAGGTACTGGACCGATGTGTCATTTGGCATGATTCATTGATTATTAATTCATTTATGCTCAATATAAACAAATTTATTTTGAAGACAGATCTTCATTTTATTGTTATTTATTATTATTACTATTTGAGGCTTTTCTTTGAGTTGGTCGACCCTGACATAAACCTGCATTGCTAGAATATTCCTTAAGGATGACACACTTTCAATGTTTTGTGCAATGAATATGCTATCTACGCAACCGAAATACAATAAAATGCTTCTCTCAAAATATGGTGATTCAATTAGGTTGGTTTTTGAGGGTGTAGATTATTTTAAAAATCGCAATCATCCTTCTTTAAATTGCTAAATCATGGCTGTTATTTTTATACAGTCATTGCAGCTGAATACATGATCTTCATTATGTTTCAGTGAAGCCTTTATAAAATTCATACAGCATGCAAATGTTGAACATAAAATTCATGGAGTTTTGTCTCCCATAGGGTTAATTGTTACCATAAACTGTAAGTAATGCACTGCCAGATAAATTTAGGTATTGTGGTTCTCTATTTAACCTTGAATTCAAAGTACATAGAAAGCCATTTATGATCACTTTGGGACTTTTAAATAACAATAACTAACTTTCTTCTTCATCAGTCTTTTAACGTCCGTTGTTGGAAATAGACCTTCCCCAGGATTTCTCCATCATGGATGTCATGGAGCCAATATTTTCTGAATTTGTCAAGTTCATCTCTCCATCTTGTATTCTGTCAGCCTCGGTTGCGCATGTGATCTCTGGGGATCCATGTTGTGAGTCATGATGTCCATCGGTTGTCTGCCATTTTTGCAACATGGCCTGCTCATTGCCATTTAAGTTTTCTAATAGTTTCTATGATGTCTCGGATTCTCATTTTCTTCCTGATATGCTGTGCTGTCTTGTGATCCCTCCATGTGAGGTTGAGCATGATTCTCTCATGTGCGCGTTGCATACTTCTCAGTTTGCGGGTCTGTCTCTTGGTTAGGTTCCATGTTTCAGCTCCATAAGAGACTACCGGGAGGACGCATTGGTTGTATACTCTTCTTTTTAGAATTATTGGGATCGTCTTGTTTTTGAAGGTTGAGCTAACTTTAGATAACAATAACTAAGCCAAGGATGTACAGATTGGAACAATTTACATTCATTGATGTACATTTATATTCATTGTTATAAACAACTTTACATTATAAAAATATTTGATTATAGTATGTGGATAATTTTCAATTAGGTATTCTGGACTGATTTTGATAACAATAACTATCTTATAAGATTATCCATGGTTATAATAGAATTGGTTGGCTACAAAATTGCATATTTTAAATTTGATAGTACAACTTTATGTATTTGTTATCACAAATATTGAGAAGAATTGATCAGAAAAAGAAAATCCCTTTATAGTCTGTTTTGTTATATTTGAAATT
This sequence comes from Thysanoteuthis rhombus, assembly GCA_963457665.1. Classification (NCBI taxonomy): domain Eukaryota; kingdom Metazoa; phylum Mollusca; class Cephalopoda; order Oegopsida; family Thysanoteuthidae; genus Thysanoteuthis; species Thysanoteuthis major. Next base: position 45,134,745 of record OY735212.1, on the reverse strand, counting down.
ATCTTTTTTCAAAATTTGTTTACTAATAACCATGAAATATCCAACTCTTTGCATTTTTTTTCTCAATAAATGCAAATATAGACATATATTGATTTGAATCAATCAATAGCAGTTCAAAACTTACATAAAAATACCTAAAATTATTCGAAAAATATACAGCAAAAATTCTAAAGAAGAACTGGGCACTTCTAGTTTATTAAACATTTCAATTATCGGTGATAAATCAGATATATTTTCATTTCACTGCAGATTTCTAAGATTAACGGAACTAACTCAAACTTTGTTATTACATGGGTAATATTTCAAAAAAGGTATAATGCAGTTAAACCTTGGTTATCTGAACTCCAGCTAAGGTTATTTCCTTCACAAAACAATGCCTGATCACCACCTCAATCAACTTTATTCATATGAACTTAGCATCCAATATAAAATAATAGGCAAACTTCTTGTGTACATATGAGAATGTATTTTTTGTAATTACCTCAGGTTTCCTTGAATTTTTGGCCTCGAGTTTTTGTTATTGAAACATCGCATAACATGATTTTATTTGCAAATATAATGAATTTTCAAGTCATATCCTGTGTTTGTGCACGTTTTATCGATTGAATGAAATCAAACCCTTTGAACATAGTTTTTTACATAACTGCGTTCAGTATGGCTTCCTTTTTCATGATCGGGTCAGTTATCTGAACAATCAATTATCTGAACAAAATACTCCCCACCCGTATCGTTTTGATAATCGAGGTCTAACTACATTTTATTTCTTGGTTTCCTTCCTTAGATTTGTTAAATGCAAAGAAAGAAAATTAAGAAATGGCAGTTTCTTTTGTTGGTCTTTGTCAATGCTACATGAAATGATTAAGGACATGAAAAAGAAATGTAAAGATTTGAAATTATAGAGAAAATTTATTGCTGATATTCTATAGACTAGGCCTTACCAAGATGAATGTTTGGAAAGATTTCCAGTTGAATCTTAAGTAGAAGAGTTGAATCTGTCAGAATCTTATTGTAAAAGGCCTCTTTTGTTAACTGAAATGATTTTTTATGTAGGAAGAGCAGATGGCCGATGTGATTCAAAGGATGTAACAAAATACAAAAGATCAACAAATAGGAAGATTAGGATGATAGTGCGCATTTTGGAAAGAAAACGTTCTATGCAGGTTTTCCTGCTATCTGAAAGAAGGGCCTTCCAATGTAAAAACCTTTCGAAAATTGAAATGGTAAATGCAAAAAAGCGATTACCATTATTCTATGTGGATGAATATTTCAATGTTCTCCGAGCCCTAAATTGTAATGATAGCATGTTAGGCTGTGCTGTGGTAGTTATAGGAGATTGTGGTGTTGGAAAGAGAGGAAGAAAGTACAGGCTGCCTCTATAACAGCTCATTGCAAAACAAGCGCTGAACACTATTTTTGGCTTCTTTTGTAAAAGGAAAAGAGAAAAGTGAACTTTCAAAAAGTGGAAGATATTTGTATTTAATTTTAGAAGTCATCAGAAAAATATTGCATAACTGCAGGAATATTTAAAAGAATTTGAAAATAAAGAAAAGTTAAAATCCATTTATATTCTTATTCCAACTGATTTTCTTTTTTTTCCATCAATATTTTAGGTAACAATTGTCTATAATGCTGAGAAAAAAGTTTGAAATAAATCTGTAATAGACAGGGAGTTACTATTTTGACTATTCTAACTATAACTGTGTATGTATTAAGCTAATCTCTGTTATTAATAAAGAGTGGCAATTACATTCAAAATCCATATAATGAAGTGGCTGAAGAGTAGACTCTTATGAAATACTTCCTAAAGCAATTCCCAAGTAATTATTTTCAATTTGCATTCATATCATCTAGAGAATGCAATATATGTTGCTACTACAAGGGTTTCACAGAAATAACACCAACAGTATCAAAATCTAAAGGATATGTATATCCCAGCCTAGAATATATCTGAGGAGTCTCAAAAGGGTTAAGAAACCAATTGTATTCAACAAACATGGGCAATTGCTGCTGAGAGGAAACTCTATAGGAAATCGGTCAATCTGACGGGATGAAGAAGATTACAAGGGAAGATCCACCCATCCCCAATTGAAGACACTTGTAAGTGATCATTGTGTGCTCAAAGTTGCCTAGAAATAGCATGATCAATCATGGTGGCTAAGAAAGACAATGACAGCAGAGCTGGTACTGGATGGATTGGCACCATTCCATGATCTTCTATAATCATAGCTGAAAGTAACCATTGTGTGTTAGTATTGAGTGTCTAACCGTGGCCTCTGGCTTGATGAAATCGAAGGTACTCGCAATTGGATTAAATTTTCAGTGGTACAATGTAAATATAAGAGTATTTGTTAAAAACCCTGAATACACATACACATTTTTTCCAATATAAGAAAAGTAAGAGAAGAATTATATCTGCACTTTGCTCTTTTGTCAAACATAATATGATTTGGAAATCCCAAAATTGACTGATCAAGTTGAAGAAGTTCACCTACTCAATGTGGAATCTCAATGTATCACAGTGTAGTAAGCCAGAATTATAGTACTAATATTGACTAGTTTTTCTTCAATATTTATTGATCTTTTTATCACAACATCCAGGTCATTACATTCTATGATTGCTAAGCGAGTAGTATAGGTCAGAAAAAAAAGCAGTAATCTCTGAGGAGATTTGAACTTGCATCCTATATCCTTGGGGGCCAGTCTGACATGGACAACACCTTACTGATTTGGCCATGGAGAGCTGTCAGGCAAAATCTAATTTAGTCACAGTACAGCATTTATTGAATTATTTATCAGATCTAGTATTATAACAACATTCATCCTTATCTGATTTTTGGGTATAGAAAAATGTAGCTCTACGACTAAAATTGGATTTCCCCGCAGATGGGTCTCGTTGATGCTTATTCAATGATCATAGAATGTAAGAACCTGAAAATTGTGATTGATGCAAAACTGATAAGATGAGAGAAAAATTAGTCAAAGTTGACAATGAAAATACTAAGAAATTCAGACGACCTTTTTTCCAGACTAGTGTAGTATCAATGGTTTGTTAGGAAGATTATGCAAGTCTAGAGCTCATTTGTTTTTAGGTTATCAGAAATAATACATTATTTCTATTAAAAACAGTCAATAAAAACGGTCCTTCAGTTTTTTTTTTTCAAAATCCTGACTGGCTATCTATTTATTGCAGATACGGGCTACACCAATGGAGCTTGACACTTAAACATGTACATCTCATTATGACAAGAAAAAAGTTTTTTTCTTAACTCCCCCTCCTCTAACCAAAAAGAATGTTTTTAGAAGGGGTATTCAATTTACAAAGTAAGTTCATGTTAAATTGGTTCTTTTGCTTGTATCCAGCAGTATTCATGCTTGTTTTTTGAATATTTTAGTGATCCTGCAAAAGGGGAGAGAAGTGATGAATTCATTGGTCACCCCTCTCCCCAATTTTTAAAATAATCAACAACCAAACTGGTCTTTTCATTTTTATTCAGGATTTACTTCCATCATCTCAGAATTTAAAAACCTAATACTATATATGCAAGAGGATGAAATAAGAGCAATGTTCATAGATAATTGGTATTTGCTGAGTTTTATTAATATATTGGAGTCTATTCACATCACTTTCAGATAACAGCTCTTATTATGTAAATATTACTTACCTATTAACATTTTTCACAGTTTTTTTTCATTCTTAAATTCCAAAAATCTCTACTGGAGAAGATATTTGTTTACGTATGGTAACTACAGCAAGTCCAATGGAGCCATTGTTATATCTATAGCTAACTCAGCAAAGAAAAGAAAAACAGGATTTCCAAGTCATATATTCAAAATGATATACATAATGTTAAAATGAAGCCTGGATCACTGATGTGGGTTGAGATCATTTCAGGTAAAAATGAACATGATAATGTTATCAATAGATATAAAATCAGCTTCTGCTTAATAAAATTCCTGTGGCTGAATGGTTAAAGCAGCCAGGCATACATTGTACCCCCTCTGGCTAGATGGTGGGAGTTTGTTTCCTCTTTATCATCTAAATGCGCTGTTTAATAATTGCTCTAGGAATACTGTCTGATTCAAAGTTGTGTTAAAAATGCAACTGAAAGTTAAGATGAGAGTAAAAAGCTAGTCAGACTTGCAATACTCCATCCAAAAATAAGTAAAAACATTGTTGTATTAAAAAGTGTGAAGTTAACTCCTACATAAATTTTCTGATATGTTGGGAAAACAAAGATGCTGGCTTGATACACTTTCAAGTTTTTTTTGGAAAAAAAAGTTTCCACTAGAATTTAACTGCTCCCGAAAGAACTCACTTTAAAAGCTCTCATTCATTTACTGAAATGTTTTCACTGGCTAACAATACTCCAGGCCCATATGCAAAAAGAGAAATAAGCAAAGAATCACTCTAGGATGTCAAGCCTTTGGCAGAGCAAGCTCAACATTTAAAAATAAGAAGAGCCCATTAATTCCTAAAAAGAAGAGTATACAACCAATGCACCCTTCTGATATTCATTTATGGAGCTGAAACATGGAACCCAACTAAAAGACAGACCCGCAAACTAAGAAGCATGCAACGCGCACATGAGAGAATCATGCTCAATCTCACATGGAGAGATCACAAGACAGCACAGGATATCAGGGAGAAAACAGGAGTCTGAGACATCATAGAATCTATTAGAAAACTTAAATGGCAATGGGCTGGTCATGTTGCAAAAATGGCAACCAATGGACATCATGACTCATAACATGGATCCCCAGAGATCACATGTGCAACCGAGGCAGGCAGAATGTAAGATGGAGAGACAAACTAGACTAATTCTGAAAGTACTGGCTCTGCGATGCCCACGGTGGGGAGGTGTGGCAAATCCTGGGGAAGGTCTATGTCCAACGATGGATGATTAAAGACTACTGATGATTCAGATTCAGATTCAATGAGAATAAAACTTGCCAATCGTAACTTTCAGAAAGATAATCCTGAGGCATTATGGAGCCAGTGCTCATGATAGTCTCTTCTTTCTTGTTAACTGAATTTTTTGCTTTTTAGCACAAGGCCATATTTTATTCTTTTTTTAAAAAGAATTAATTTGTGATGATAAGAATAAGAGAAGATATAGAAAAATGTTTTCTTGAGCATAAAGAGAAAGGATTGAACTTTCCTTTTGAACTTATCAGAGCATTTTGCTTTCATTGCACAATAGGTCTATGCTCAGATGACAATTTATTTATTTTTCTTACTGCTATTCAAACTTGCAATACTCCATCCAAGAATAAATAAAAGTATTGTTGTATTAAAAAGTGTAAAGCTAACCCTAAAACAAATTTGCCAGTATAATGGGAAAACAAAGATGCTTATTTGATACATTTTCAAGTAGCTCAGTAGTCTCACTATGCATCTGTTCACAACTGGTTAAAAAAAATCTTATATACAGTGTATCTATAAAAATGTATGCATATTTTATAAACCCATTTTTTGTCCAGATGAAAATTGATATCAGGGAAAAATGGAACCAATGTTTGAACAACAGGAATTTGTACTGGAATCGTACTAGAAAACGATAACACCATTGAAGTCCAGAGAAAAGCAAAATGAAGAGATCTATTTTTAGGGACATAATTCATGCATAAATCATGAGTGTGTTTCATTATCAAGATTTGAACTCACAAAAACCTCCTGTAAAATTACTCTGTGTCCCCGCTTTTTCAAAGTAAATCATTTTCTAGAGCTCAGATGATGACATGAAATGGGAATTGAATGCTCATCTTCATTGTCCAGTTGTCAATGAATTTTATGGCATTGTGTCTATTTTACTTTTCCATTTCGGGAAAGCCTGTCAAAATATTATGTATTACTCTGCTTTTTCCTTACCTATACATCTGCTGAAATATCTGAAGTAAAAGATCAAAATAGTAAATAGTCTTGTTTTTGCAATGACGGGACTTTGAAACTAAAGCTCAGTGACTTTTAACTCTCAGATTCAGAGACTGTGTGTAACTGCAGTGGAACTCTTCAATGAATAGGATAAAAAATGGAATCCTTTTGTTATTTGAATTGAAGAAAAATAACAAAAACTACCAGAAGTGCATGGGGGTAACTTTTGGTAAAAGTTACTCCCCTTGAAGTACTATCTAAAAATACCAGTATAAATTTAAGAATTAGAAGTTTCAGAGACCAGTCAACGAAAGCTGTTAATTCTATCCAGGGTTTAGGAGTATTTAAAGTGATTTATAGAAGAAACAGAATTATAGTAGATGTTCAAGGCAAAAATAGGAAGGAGAGAAGATTGTGCTGCATTAACCTTCAAATAATGTGACCATCACAAATCATTAGAAATAGATAGGTGTTTATTAATAATTCTGTTTGGTAAAAATATTTTAAAACGTAAATTTGAGTGAATTCATACATAATGATGTTCATGTATGTAGATGTAGGTCTGTACTTTTAAGACAAGCCTAGTTTAGCATAGAGAGATGGGAACATTGTGTTGTACAAATCTTCTAAACAGAGAGGGCTGGCTTTAAACTTCAGTATTTGACATCCTGACATCCATTTGAGCCTGAACACAGACCACTGCCACCAGTTAGAAGTATATAACTATCTTAGCTGATAGGATGGTCATTTCTAGAAAGAAGCACATTACAGACTGAAAAGAACTTGAACAGACTGACCATCTCAGAATGTTGACAATGGGTCTCATACAATGATTAAAACATTTCTGAAGTTTGGCATTAAAAAGCCAATCTGGCAACCCTTGGGACTGTAGATGCCAGACACAATAATCTTTTCACAAAAACATTGATTCAACAAAGGTCACCAAGGTAGTTAGTTAGGAAGTAGCTTTTCTCAATAATGAGGGAGGGTGATTTCCTCACATTTATTTCAGAATTGAACTCTATAGGAAGGCCCAAAGTTACTGAAAACATCCTGGGTAACTTGACAATTTTTACTGTCATCTCATAGTATTATTCATTCTATCAATCTATGAAGTGAACAAGAGAATGGTGCTGCTTTTAGAAAAAAAGAGAAAGGTCAGATAAGAATAATTAAAAAATAGAGGGACACTACTGAAATACCCAAGTCGTAAAGAAACTACTACTACTGAAGCTGAAACAGTTTCTGAATCCAAACCATTGTCCTATTCAAGAGATTTTTCAACTTAAAATGATTTATCAACTGCAAGTGATGATTTCAAGAGGGATGGAATAAAAATTTCTGGCTGCGGACTTGAAAGATGTTTTCCTATAGCCTAGCAAGATTAATGATGACACACTGATTTTACTGGTATGTTAAGGTGTGTCTGTAGTTCCACATCTAGATTCTGATTTTGGTGAAGTGATCTATTGAGATGCATCAACCAAAAATAAAACTTTGTGATGATCTGTGAATTGTCATGGAATGTTAGTCTTGATGTAAAAAGAAGAAACCAATGTTTGGTGAAGGATAATGAAATGCTAAATTGCCATACAAAACCATATAGATGAGAAACACATTTTCTCTTGCTGGACAGAGTGATCCAAGAAATAACTTTAAGATTTCAACAGCTTCTTAAACTTACTCAGAAAAATGCCTTCCTTGTTTTGTTGAATCTTTTGAATGATAAATATGAGTGTCAACTAGATCACGATCACAATGACATCAATAAGGAAGAATTCCTCATTGATAGAAAAAGACTTTGGGGTTTTATCACAATGCAAGATGAAACAGAGATGCGGAAGATAGGCCCTCCCCTCCTTGATCTTTTGCAGTCAATTCAAAAGTATCATCTTGGAAACTCAGTTCCAAATATTGTAATACGACTGCGGATTTTTTTTTTCACAATTGCTATAGGTATTGCTGCTGAAGTATTTTTCTTAACTGAAACTTATAAATAACTTGAGATCTACAATGGCCTCTTTGCAGTTGGGAAATCTTGCCATACCGTCTGTAGAACAACAATTGACAGCCGAAATAGACTCTGACAATGTCATCGACAATTTTGCTGACAGAAAAGCAAGAAAAATAACTTTGTAGAATATTGTAGTCAATTCTCTCACTCAAAGTAAATATGGTGTCCAAATTTTTTTCTCAGATTATTTTACTTTTTTGCTTATATGTTGTTTCCACTTTTTGTTCAACCGTTCACGTACACATGACGAGACATGTTTTTCGGGAAAGGGGGGGGGTGACAAACTAAAAGACTACCCTTGGTGGCACAAAGTCACATTAAAAGTTCTTTAATTGTTTTGTATCGTTTCTTTGATTTTGGATTTTTAAATTCTAAAGTGTTAGAGATAAGTTTTTTTCAGTCTTATTGAATTGTTTTCAACTTATAGAGCATGGCTTATTTCAAGTGGATGTTTGTTTAACTGTGGTACATACAAGGTCCTTCATGAATGCAATTGTATACTGTTTGTCTTCCTCGAGACTGCCTTCTGTAATTCCATCCGATATACACAAAATATACCTTTTTAATGAGATAAAAATGATTCCTATATACTCAGAACATTGTTCAAGTGTTATCAGATAATAGCTTTGGTTTGGCTATGATATACAACATTCAGATTTGGAGTATTTGTTCAAATTTGATTTTATATCTACGAGCAATCTAAATGACAGGGCAGTATAATATAAAAGAAAAAAAAAACAAAATCATTGTTTTTGTCTTCTTCTTTAATTGTGAAACTTCTTAATCATATCAATTCTTCATTAAAATGTATATAACATATCTGATGTATATGATTATATTATGACATATTTGATATATATCATGTATATAATTAGTTTTAGAACAGTAAAACTGTTAGTTTGAAATCATTTTCTATTCTTCTAGATCAGTTTCCAGACAGATTGTCATTTAGAATAGTGTTCTATACATTTTATGAGTCGTCATTGTTGTCGTCATCATTGTCGTCATCATCATGAACATCTTCATCATCATGATCATCCCCCTCCTCCTCCTTCTTTTAGCATCCAGTGTTAAACCCTCCTAAGATTTGCTAGACCTCACTCTCATGGTCATTGTGGAGCCGATATTTTCTGAACTTGTCTAGTTCATCAAGCCATCTTACTTTCTACTGGCCATAATTTTGCATATGATCTCTAGGGATCCATGTTGAGAGTCGTGATGGTTGTCTGCACTTCTGGCAACATAACAAACCGACTGCCTTTTGAGTTTTCAATTGAATTCTATGATATCTCTGATTCCTGTTATTTCTCTGATGTGCTGTGCTATTTTGTGATCTCTCCAAGTGATGTTGAGCATGATCCTCTCATGTGCATGTTGTATGGTTTTCAGTTCGAGTGTCAATCTTCTGGTATATTCCCATGTTTCTGCTCCATAGGTGACTATCTGGAGGATACTTTGGTTGTCAACCCTTTTTTTCAGAATTATTAGGATTTCCTTGTTATTGAAAGTTGCTTCAGTGAAATGATTGAACGTTGCTCTACCAAAAGATTGCCTACCTAGAGTGATTCTTCACCTGATTTCTCCTTTTGAAGATTTCATGGAGATTCTTTGTCCTAAGTAGATGTAATGGTCTACTTCCTTCAGCCTTGTCTTTCAAATTTTGATTGTTGTGTCTGTGTCCTCAACTTGTTTGTTGCATATGATATTTATTCTACTGAACTTGCTTCCTTCCTTTAGTTTGTCTCATATTATTTGGAGATAATGAAAGTTCTCAGCAAAAAGGATGTTTTCGTCAGCAAATTTGAGGTTTTGCTTCTACTGATTTAATGCTGAATACCTTTCACTAAGCTGAACAATATAATAAATGTCTGCAAGAATAATTTCTCTAAAATTCACTTACCGTTTTTTCCAAGATGCTGGTTTTCTTTTTTGGTGCCGTACCATTTTATACCTTGCAACTGCAGTTGGAGGTCGTATAATTTTTAATCTTTTATAAAGAATTCTGCAAAAGAAGAAAAAAAGATCCATGAGAGATTATAAATCAAATAGATGTATCTGATAATCAATACATGAAAAAAATATACCACTGTATCTGAATTATATGGTCAGTTTTATTCAGTATAAGCGAAATTCTACATTGATTCCCAGTGTATTTAACAACTGGTAGATATAAAGGGCCTGACCCAGAATAAGATTTGTATGCTGCCACTATAAAGGACAAATGGCAAACACTGAGTTTAAAATCATAATGGTTGATTGGTAGAAGCTAAATTAAAAAGCTGGAAACAAATAACAATCATAGTTTAAAAAAAAATTTGATAATGATCAGAAGTAGAGTTGGAAGTGGTTAATCATGAATGTACAATACTCACACTCACTGAAAAAAGTTGACTAAAAAATTCTTTTATCGTCAGTCAAACATATATGATTATAAAAGGCCTCATATTAGACAGAAACTCTTATTTGGAATGATCTCCCATTGTTACAGGGTAAATGTATTACTAGAAGTAGATGACATAGATAGAATTAACAATTGAAGAAAATTGAGCCGCTGCAGGAATCGAATCTGCCTCCAATAGGGTAGCCACTTTAACATATCAATGCTCTTACAGTTGAAATAAACAGTCACTAGTAATGCAAAGGCCCAAATACTTGCTTTCACCTCATATTCTTATCTCATTTATTCTTGGTCTATTCGTTTTTTTTCAATGCAACAATTATGTATATGATTCAACAGAATAATTATTAAATGTAGTATATTACAGAGAAACTCTTATTTGAAATGATACCCTGTTCTTACATGGTTAATGTATCACTTAAACTAGACAATGTAAATATAATAAACAATTAAAAAAAATGAGGCTGTAGCAGGAATTGGACCCAGATAGATACGGCTTGATAATAAAAATGGAAAGCTTAAACAAATCCATGTATGAACTTATCAACATATGATTATGAAACTGCATTTCCATATGGAGTGCTTTTGTTATCTGTTGTACTTAATAATTCCTGGATCTCCAGTTCGTGCTGCTAGAAAACTAAAGGTCTGCATCTTAAATATTCTAATAAGATCTTTGAAGCTTTAATCGCTTAGTCACTTGTTTTTGTACTGAGTAGTCAAGGGTTTGTATTTATTGATTGTTGTACCCAAATATTTGCTTGTGTAGCAAATCAGTTCTGCGGAGTGTATGTGAAGAAGAAGGGATTGTGACAGGAAGGATAGATAATGATTACATGATTTGTGGAACTTGGGGGTGAATAATCTATGCATAAGGCGTGTTGGCTGAGATCAACATCTGGGATTCCAAGAGTTTATCCATTCCATTTGAATCACTAACCAGAACACAAAACAAAAAAAAGTGTGATTCCCTCATCACTTTACTCAAAGAATCAAAAATATTTTAGATGATATTTTTTATTAAAGAATATCTTTTAGGGACTGTTGTTGTGGGTTCATTCTTTCCATACAGCTTTCCTGTTTTCAATATTGAAAGAAGTTTGCATTCAATTGCAGTTCGTTTGCACATAACTGTCTGACATCATTATCATCAGACCTTCAATGTCCGTCGTTGTACATAGTCCTTCCTCAAGATTTGCCAGTCCTCTCCATCATGGGTGTTTCTCGCCAGTACTTTCTGAACTTGTGTAAATTGTCTCGCCATCTTATTTATTGCCGGTCTTGTTGTGAGTCGTTATGTCAAGTGGTTGTCTGAGATTCTCACTATATAGTCTGCTTATTGCCATTTCAGTTTTCTAATGGATTCTACGATACCTCTGATTCCAGATTTTTCTCTAATATAATGTGCTGTCATCTGATCTCTCTCTGTTATGTTATGCATGATCCTCTTGTGTGCATGTTGCATGGTTCTTGGTTTGAGAGCCAATCTTTTGGTTACATTCCATGTTTCAGCTCCATAGGTGACTATCAGGAGAATGCATTGGTTATAAATGCTTCTTTTTTTATACTATTTGGATTTTCTTGTTCTTGAAGGTTGAGCTTGCTCTTTGTTTAACAAAAAGCTTACTCTGTCTTCACTAATACAGCTATGTCAAATACTATGGTATTCTCTCAACTATTATCTACATGTATAATGAACTGTGATTGTTTTCCATTTTCTTCTCGGTCCCTAACATTGAATAAAGGTAACAATTTTGCCAATAAAATATCTCTGATCCACCGTTCAGAATAATCGACTCTTTCACTTGAATGAATTCAGTCACCTCTTAATAAAACTTGAGAGGGAATTGATAAGACGTAAACATTTATTTACACTATTAACAACTTTGAAGTAGTGAATTCAGTTAATTCTTAAAGAAAGAAAATGTAAAGAGACCACTCCAACCCCATGGGTAATAATTAGTCAGCTGAAAGAACTAATATGATTCATAACCAAAGGGGGAGAGAATTCAAAAACAATATCTTCGAATGAATTAAAAAAAATCAAAACAGAATTGAACATTTTAATTCCAACCCCCCCCAAAAATGACTATAAACTTTCAGCACACTATTTCTAGAATTTCAAGTACGTCAATTAGCCTTCATTTGTATAACCGAATTGACAACTTCATGCTGTAAATGTTCCTTCAAAGATATAAATGAATGCCTTTTTGCAGCTTAAATATATGATGCACTTGAAAGGATGAAGAAGTGATGAAGTTGTAATTTAAAACCCCAATCTATTTGTCGTAAACTAAAAAGTGAAGTCAAAGAAACAACAAATGTCTCTATAGAACAATGTCCAATATGAAGGGACATAGAGGTTTCCTCCATTATCCAAAAGTAAACCATCTCTATCACACCTTTCATAAGCTGAACTGGTGTAAAGCAAAGAAGCCATTACCATTAATTCATAAAGGAAATTTTTTTGAGAATTCCTAGACCGAAAACCCTCTATTCTATGTCTGCCAGTTTTACACCAACCAAAACAACTATACAAGCTCTTCTGGTACACCTCTTGTTATCAGAGGTACAAATGAAATTGAGATAAAGTACAGCTGCTCAAATCTATGGCAGCTCGAGGCATTTTGTAGAACCAAACAAGCAAAACAGTAATTCTTTTCAGGTAGGGTTAACTCATATATCTTTGAAAATATGATTGTATTATATCAAATTATATATGGAGCAGATTATTCTAAAAGTAGCAGACTTCGTTGACTTATCAGGTAAAACAGCAAGAAATAACATAAGAATAATCCAGGACATTGGTTTGTATATTGGATTGCAAGCTACCAATTGAAAGTTGGCGCTTTGAAAATATGGCCTTGAACCAGACGACTCAATTTGAATGAAACCAACTAAGTGTATCATTGAACTTTTCTGCATATTTGTCAATTTCAGGCTTGAAATCATTTTTCCATTTTCTCTTTTGAGGGATGACAAAAGAGAAAATAATTTTACTTGCACAAACAGCCATTCACTTTAGAACAGTAATTAACAGGAATTATATGATGCGTACTTGATGTTTAGGGAGAAAAGATAAAAACAATAAAAATACTTTAGACATAAGAGGAAATTGACAAATAGGGAATCATGAGGTGTTAAGACTCCAATCTTTCAAGATAAGGCAGCTATTTGAACTGTATGCTAATTCTAAATTGAAGTTTAAAAAAAAAAATTGGGAGAATGAGACTTGATTGTTGTGTATGATTAAATAACAGTTTAGTTTATTCCTGTAGACTCATTGCGGAGATAGGGCCGCAATTATTCTGATGAGATTTCTGTAGCACATAGGGTTTACGGGATGGAGTTGCAAGTCCTCATACTCAAAACTTCACTTCTGCCCAGGCTTTGGACCAGCTCTGACAACTAAAAAGCAGTAGTTTTTTTTTCTGCAAGAGTAGTTTTCTCTCAGATAGACGGCACCTAATACCTGGCTCTATGCCCACAGCTGGAAGGAGAAGTGATTATATCAGTTGATCTCCATTGTATAGTAAGTTATCTTTGCTTCATCGTACAAGCCCTCAACATATTTTATGCTTTAATTGTGAAAAGCAAAAATGATTTGTGAAATATGCGTCAGTATTACATTTATTTGTCAATAAATATTGGAAATTTTGACTAAAGTGACAAAGTGAATTTGAACAAAATGTATTGATTTTCAAAAGTTCTTTCAAATATCAAGTAATATATCTCTTTCTGCGTAACATTTAGTGTATACCTTTGTGGGTATGTGTACACACACGCAGGTTTCCATTGCTATTCAAAAGAAGAGTGTTCCTTTGAAAACCTTTTGTAAGCTGAAATTGTGTAACTTCAAGAAGCGATTACGTTTAATTTGTATGGGAAAAATATTTGAGATTTCCCAGACACAGAAAATGGTGATGGTGATATGTTAAGCTAAATCGGGGGAGCTTGGGGTGATGGGAATAACGGGAAACTCTATAACAGCTTGCTGCAAAGTAAATGCATAACACTATTTTTGCTTTTTGTGAAATCAGAAAAGTGGTATGAAAAGACCTCTCGAAAAATGGTGAATACCTGTGTCTCGTGTGTATTTGTGTGCATGCACATTATGTGTGTATATATATATATATATTCATATATATATATATATATATATATATATATATATATATATATATATATATATTTCTGTCTTTTATGAATATTGCTGCAATTTATATAAACAGATAGCTCAATATCTTTGTAGATAGTAGTAGCCACTGAAAAGAAACTAATAGTTATGAAATAACTTTTATGTAATTTATAATCTTGTATTATTATCATTATTTATTCATACATAAGTATAGTCTAGAAAGCTTTACAGCTTTAAACACTAAATATTAAAAGAGGTTTCCAAAAGTTTTTGTGTCACCTCAGTCACTTATTTCTCAATATCTGTTGATGTAATTCATATAATTTTCTACAGTGTTTTTTTCTGTTTTACATTTAGTTTGTTATTACAGCACTTTGAGTAAATTTTCTTTTGTTGGGATCATCAGTTGTTTACCATGTAACTGTTTTGGGGATTTTAAAAACAAAACAGTTATTTTAATGTGGCACATCAGTAATTTTGATAAAAAAACACCTCCCTTTCAGCTATGATGTCATATATGTAGTTTGTTATTTCATCTGGGGTATCTTCATAATATATCATATATGGATGTTATATACTATACATCATTTAATATTTTGAAACAGAGCTCACTCATGCCCTTCACTCCAAAAATGTATTTAACAATGAGAGATCAGTAAGTATAACAACTGACATGACTCGCTGTCTGTGTCACTTTACATATATATATATATATACATATATATATATATATATATATATATATATATATATATATATATATATATATATATATTTATATATATATATATATATATTTTTTTTTTTTTCAATGTTTAGTATTTAAAGCTGTAAAGCTTTCTTGACTGTATATACACAGGTATAATTGAATAGTGTGGTTAATTCACCCAAGGTCTAATTTAATGAGTGTATTTTTTCAGCTCATACTTAGTTACATGAATATGTGCAGCAATACCTAAATTGCACTCATCAAAACTGCATCATTCAAAGTATTGCTGTATTTACATACTTAGACACAAGCACATGCAGGAAGCATATAAGTTATGTTTATCATACATTGTATCCATTAGTTACGTAAGGACTCAAACAGTCACTTTTCGTAGATCTGTACATGCATTCACAACTAAAAATTTATA
This sequence comes from Thysanoteuthis rhombus, assembly GCA_963457665.1. Taxonomy (NCBI): domain Eukaryota; kingdom Metazoa; phylum Mollusca; class Cephalopoda; order Oegopsida; family Thysanoteuthidae; genus Thysanoteuthis; species Thysanoteuthis major. The sequence continues at coordinate 45,119,187 of OY735212.1, read as the reverse complement.
ACACATAAATTATCCCATGCTGACTACATTATCCAGATATTCCCAAGATTATCCTTGTCTGTATGTATATAGTAAACTCAGATATATATATACATACACTATAATGCATATTGTACTCATACACATCCATTGTATTGTACAAGTAGACGTACGTATATATCTAAATATGTATACATGAAATATGTATAATATATATATATATACATATATATATATATATATATATATATGGAAAATATGCATATGTGTTACTACCACCTAGAATGGTTGCTATACGCATGAAAGGAAATCTTGAGCATATGTAGGAAAACAACTCTTTGATATATAATCTGATGTTCTGACCATAAAGGTCAACAATTCTCTCGAAGTCATCCAACTATTCCTAATCTGTAGTTGTTCAAAATGCAAGATGCATTTGATGTATGTCTAATTTGGAGTTGCAAGACTTATGATCTTGAAGTGAAAACCCCAACGATGCCTTCACCTTGTTTAAAGTTGATGCAAAACTTATTTCCTGTATTGAGATGGAAGATTTACGTACATCTCTAGGAATTATATAAATCCCACTTTTTACAAACATAAGGGAGATACGGATCTGTTATCGGAAACAGGTTTTTGTCTTATTTGACAGCAACTTTTAGTTGAAGCTTATTTGCACTTTGTTTTTATTATTCCTTCTTCACCACATAGATAAAATAGCATTCATTATATATATATATATATATATATATATATATATATATATATATATATATATCACATTAGAAAACAAAGTGTGAAAATTGATATCATATCATCATCAGCCTTATAGGAGTCAGTAATCAAAATGTTCTTCAGACCTTTTCTATGCAACACAACTCAGAAAAATAACACTGCTTGTCTTAAGCATGCTGTGATTGAGCAAAGAAAAACAACGGCCAAATTGACACCAGATCAAAATTCCACATGGAGATGGCTGTAAAATAGTCTTCACAAAAATTTGTTCACAAATGAAACATTGTAAACCATTAACTTATGATAAAGAGCAACTGAATATTAAGATCATCAAAAATACTAGTCAAAAATGAATAATGATGGTTAACAATTCTTCATTTAATAGAAGATAATTAAAGATAATTTTGCTGCTACTAACATTACTAGTGTAAAAACAGCAGCAAATATGATGCCATTAGATAGATGATAAATGAAGGGTAGATTTTATATAGATTTGATCTTCTGCCAACCATAGGGTTCTCATTGCTCAGTTGGTAAGAGCAGTATGATTAACCGAGCTCTCTTGATGCAAATGGGATAAGTTTGAGTCTCAAAAAAAAGCCTATCCTTTCAATTCATGCAGTGTACTTACTGCCATAGACCGATGTCTGAGTGAGTTGCCACAAAAAGCTACTAAAATTTATGAAAATAATAGTAATAACAATGTATCCGTACCTCTCATCAGAGATAATGTAGTTAGCATGTAAACCATATCTAATTATCTAAAAAAAATATCTAAATTTATCTTAACAAAATGGATCTTAAATTATCTAAGATTTTTGCATCAAAATGACTGTAGAGACTCCTAAAAACAAACAAAAAAGTTTTTAGATTATGCATGGTGAAATATTCATGTAAATTTTCAGGGGTATAGCCCCCCTAAAATATGATCAGGAGTGCCCAGAGACAACACATACACAAAAATAGGTACAAAGACACAAGCATTCAAAGATAGAAGAATCTTAGCTGGTTGGTTGGGCTATTTATGAGATTATGATGATTCGATAATATTTCACAAAATGCTCCATCAGTGATTCAGTGTTTTCTCAAGCTTAAACTACTTGTAGCAAAATATGAATGCATCAGAATATTTGACACCTGTTTTTTTTCATACCTAAATCAACTAATTTGTTTTTGTATTGGTTTTCGTTGCTCAGCAGGGAGGAAATTGAAGAGCAATTCATGTATGAATGAGAATGGTCTGTTTTACATCCTTTTTTCAGGAGAAAAATCGTTACAACATTTTTCAAGTGGGAAAGCTTTCTACTTTGTTTTATTAGAATTAGTAATAATAACCAGCATTCACAAAAAAAACTCAGCTTTAATTTTTCAGAATTTCATCATCTCGAACAGGTTTTGTTCCAAGCTTTTTTCCAGAAATGTTAGAAATTCATCTCTCAAAGAATAGGAAAATAATGCAACTTTACTGATAACCAAGAAATACATTTTAAACCTTTCTTTATACGTACAGGTCTTGTCAGTCGCTCAATGGAAACTGTTACAGGATCAATACATTTTGGGAGCATGTTATGTTGGGAGTGGTCAATTTAAAAATTGTTAAAAAGGATGATGAATGAATAAGTTACTTCTCTTGCCTTTTGTTGGGAGATAATCACTAAAAAAGTCCAAGCATGAACCCTGCCAGACACAAGCAGAGAGATGGATTTAGCATAAACTTATATTGTGAATTAAAACTTCCACTATAAACCTATTTTTAAAGGGAATTTTCAAAAAACAAAATAACCATTTTTTTCCAAACTTTATGAGTACATGTTTACATTTTCAGCTCTCTGGTGCCATTGAAGCAGTCTGTATGCATGACACATACATACATAGCTAGCCAGCCAGATTAACTTGAAAACTACAAAAACCAATTCTGATCTTAATTTGGTTGATGGTTTTCAATATTTTCTTTTCAAGTTATCTATCTTTTGAGTTGTAAATCCGCTATAATATTTCTTTGTAACATTGAAAAAGCCTCTCAGATGCTGGCCACTTTTATGGAAAACAGTGATGTTTCTACTTTGTATTTGCAGCCATGGTTTTACCATGTGGTTGGTCATTATTAAGCTCTTCATTCTTTTCACACTTTGGTTTTGCCATCTGTTATACCTTTATCTTCATATTCATTCCACATTCATTCTGCATTTCTCAAAAGTATTAACTAAGGTTTTAACCAGGACATATTTGCATGTTGTGTTAAACCATAAAACTTTAACTTCTCAGATTTCAAAATCTTTTGGAGATATATCATACATGCATCCTTTAATTCTTTTTGTCACCAAATATTATGATAAGGGGAAGGCTGTAACGGACTATTCTTGACTTTGGCTGGACATCACTTACTTCCTGCGAAGGTATTTGTATTTGATTGATGCTGTAACAAGCAGACCCCCGCCCACTCTGGCCAAGTCATATGTTTGAGCGGAAGTCAGAATAAGAATGAATGTATCTGTCCATTTATAATGCCTATAGTTGAAAGTTTTAATATCAATGTTATCATCAAGATGTTACTTGCCTTGAATACATATATATATATATAGGTGCAGATGGTGACAGTAATGGTCAAGGACTGAATAAATATCCATGTCTGTCAAACTTAATATGGTTTTGCACGGCAATAGGGAGGACATTTCCGAACTATTATGTGGTAGTTGAGAATATATTTAGTATCAGTAGCAATTATCTTTGTCACTTGGCTCAATGCGATCTGAAGACAATAGCACTCTGAAGAGCAAAAGAGAAGGGGGAAGTTGAATCAAGAAGCCATGTCCAAACGGCTTACAGAAAGTATTTCTCTTTGATAAGTTCATTCTTTTTCTATGAAGGAGAAGGATGTTGATTATTGTACATAGAAAATACCATATTTGCCTGTTTAAAGATGTATGAAGTTTCCCTGGAAAGTATCCAGCCTTTTAAATAATTTTGAGAACCAGCTTTGTGGCCTTGATTCACCTTGGCAACCACTTACCAAGTATGTGGGCTTACTCAGTCGGTGATGAGATGTCATTAAGTGAGCTTGTGTAATGTGTACCATTGTGTTCACAAGAACCAAGCCAGTCATTTTTCATGTCTTGTGCTGGATTGTTTTGAGAAGACTTTGCATCATTCAGGTTTGTTAGCCCCAATCCTACAGTCTAGATCTAGCTCTGACCTCCGGCTTTTTCAAAAGAGATTTCCGATCGTGGACGAGATTAAGGAGAATGTAACAAAGAAGCTGATGGCATTCCTGAATGATGAATATTTTGCAGACTGTTTCAAAAAGTAGAAGGAGAGCTAAAATAAGTGTGTGATGTCAGAAAGAAGAAGACTAAAGTGCCATTGTCATAGAATAGCTATTTTTTCATTAATATCAAATGGCTGAACAATTTCTGAACTTTGTATTAAAAAGAAATGTTTTCCATTTCAATTTTTGCCAAGTAGTTTTAAGTGTTGAATTGTGCATATTATCTATTCTGACAGTAAAACTTGCATTAATTCAAAACCACTTTTTCTAACATAGAAATAGAATGTTGAAAATTGCTCATAAAAATTTCAGGTCAAAATTTGGTGGTTAAGTCATCCAATTCCACTTTCAAGTGCTCATAATATGTTGATTTTCATAGAAGTTTTTTTTCATAGCCCTTTGAATGACCTTCACCTTCTCTCTCTAAGACCTAAACTCACAAAGAATGGGTTATCTTGAATTCTTCTTAGAAACAGAGGCCAAATTATACCCTTTCTATACTCTGTACATGAACTTTCTAAGTGTATGGTCCCAATTTGGGAGCTTTGGAGAGGACTGAGATGCCATTGCCCTATGTAGGCCTTTTTCATTGATATAAAATGGCTGCATATTTTAGAGATAGACCTTGTTCTTAGGTAAAGATTCAGTTTTTCTAATTACTGCCCACTACTTTTACTGATAAATCTAACACGTCAGTTTTGTGTTATTTAATTTGTTGGTGCAGAGAATAACTATTTCTGGTGGGAAAAAACCTAATGATTAATCATTGAGTTTAGTAATTTTTATGTAAAAATTTGTTTTCCAGCTTGTGGTTAGTAGGAAAAGGGATTGTCAGAAGCCAGGAATGAACCCAGACATTTTTAGTGAAATCTGAAGTTTTGATTTCTCATTCATGAGACCAATGCAATAAACTTAGGCATGAAATATAAAAAAATCAAATCATAAACATTTAATAATCTACTTCTGGTTATTTCATGGTGCTACATAAAGAACTTCATAGTTTGCTTTGGAAGGTTGCTTTAGCTTAAGATGGCTTGATAAAAAATGAATTTTAATTGATTTTGTTTTAAAATAGTTTGATAACTTGAGATTTGTTATCTTCAATATGATTGAAGATATTTATCAAAATATTTCTTGATTTTTTTTCTAATTTTTCAACCATCTCAAAATTTTCAGACAATAATTTTGATTTTTTTTTTTTCTGCTTAAGAAGCCCTTTCACAGATGTAGATTGATAATGATTTAAGTTTTCTATACTTTCCTATATCTACCAAACTCAATTTCTATCCTTCATCTCAATTGTGATTTAGACTTGTCGAAAGCAAGGTGGATGTTGTATTTACTGAACATGAAATTATTCAGTATGCACTTTGAACTTTTCACACTCTTCCATCTGTCTTTGATCAACAATAAATTAATATCAATAATAGAAATTTTTCTGTTAGAATTTTGTCTTTTGGATCTATTTTCTGTTTATGGCACTTTATTTATTCAAATTAAATGAAATTTAATTTTACTCTTGAAAAAATTGATTGACAAGTTTGTAATGGCAATTGAGATTTTATAAGAAAACATGTAGTTGGCATTTTGAATTAATTATTACCCAACAATGGTTTAACTCTGAGGAGCATCATGGGAGAGTGGGGCTGATGGTGCGCAACTCTCCCTTTGATCAAAGTCCAGCACAAATAATGATATCAGACTATAGCTGCTCAGAACTCAGAACTGGAGCTATAGCAATCTTCAACCGCAAAGGATAAACATAATGATGATGATGATTCTCCTGAGATTCATTCATTGTAAGAATAGACAAAGAAAAAAATGTCCAGACTATAGACATAGTGACAGATTTACTCTCTGACCAAATGAATGTGATAAAATCTTTTTTCTTTTCTTGGTGTTGGAGTTTCTCATTTATAAATTAGACTTGAGTTTATTGAAACTCTTATCAATGCACAAATAAATATCTCATTTTGTTTGCTCTCAAACTTTTCATTTTGGTTTCTTTAAACAAGAGAGCATTCTATTTTATTTTCTTCTCTTCTTACTAATACTGTAATAAATCCAAATTCATTTTCTTTCTTTCCAGACAGAAAACAAAATTCTGCAAAGCAAGTTGTTTAATATCAGTGTGTTTTACTTAAGCTCTGTAATATTTCTTTGGTGAAGTTTTATGGTTGAATTGGTTTATTTTGGTTTTGTGAGACTATTTTCCATGTTTTCACTTGATTTACGACTAATACTGTAGGAGCCAAGCTGTGAGTGAAGTGGAGTTTCGCAAAAATCTCTATTCAAATACTGACTTAGTTTTTGTTTTATTAATTTTCTCCTAATACATTGCCTTCTTAAAACATAAAAACAATAAAAATTGAAAAAATCAGTAATAATTTTTAAGATTGCACAAAATTCATACCTGATTTCAAATCCTTCAAGTTCCATTAGATAGTTTTGTCAGTAGCAAAATATACAAGATTTTGAAGAGTTGTTAATGCAAGAATAGATTTGGAATTCAAACTCTGGAATTTCAGTTTTAACAAATGTTTGGTTTTCACTCTCAAGAACAGAGGAATATGAAGAGAAATAAACATTTTCTCTTCCCTCATCTGCTTCCACAACACGGGGCAAAAAAAAGCATGTTGTCATAGCTATTTATATAGCCTTAATTAAAACATTGGAATGGACACACATGCACATCAGATGTAATATACAACATGTCACGTAACATATGTGTTATGCGGATGTGAACACATGGTAGTTTTAAAAAATTTGAAGTTAGAATTCTTTAGCGATTAAAGAAAAACGAATATAATAAGAACACAATCATTGAAAGAAAAAATGTATTAAACCAATGAACACAAATGACTGAAACTTTAGTCAATGCAGTTCTAAGGCTAAGTTCATAGATTTTCTACAACATTAAGATTGATGGAAATTCGGCTCAGTTTGCGAGGGCTTGTATCTTGCAATAGAAAAGGGCTTCTGTCCATGAATAATTATCATACCTTGCCATCTTTTGCATTTAATGGGTTAAGGAACACACTTAAATCAAACATGATTGCCACTAACTTCAATGTTTTTCTTATTTATATCAGTTTTCCTGGTCTTATTTTCTTTAATTTTCTGTTTATTCCTTTCATATACGTTATTGTTGTTTTTGAACACACATTTAAACTGCTGTTGTGGTCAAAATTTTAATTATTGTTGCTCAAGATGACATTGATGCAGGAGACATGTTCAGCTAGTATTTTCAATTATTACTCAAAAAGATTTCAAGAGACTTATTGTTTCATGATGTATGTGAATGTATAGAATTTTATTCTTCAAAGTTTTCCAAGTTATTGGGCATTTCAGAGAGATTTCACTGTTGTCATCACAGTATGTTTAGGAATTTGGATTGAAATTTGGAGAATCGAGGAAATGGCTTCTCTGAGTATGTTTAGGAATTTGGAAAACCGAGTACATTAAAGAATTTGGAAAACTAAGGAAATGGCTTCTCTAAGTATATTTAGATATTAGGAAAATTAAAGAAATGGCCTCTTTGAGTATATTTAGGAATTCAGAAAACTAAGGAAATGATTCTCCAAATTCCTAAATATACATAGAAATATACGTATAAAAAAAAAGTTTGATTTGGTATTTTTACAATGTTTGGAGAATTGATAAAATAGTTTTCAAAATTTTTAGATGTACTGGGAGAAATTAAGACAATAATTTCTCAGAGTATATAAAGGAATTGTATGTTTTAAATAGTGATATTCATGTCAAATGTCATTGGAGTTGCAAGTAAGTTATGTACATGTAATATGTATATTTTGATGGTTAAATCAACTCATTATTTCAAAATTTTGAATTTATTGTATTCTAATCATTTGATAACATTCACATTCTCCTGACTTTTAATTCCATTGTATTAATAGAGCATTGGTTCTTGAATAATGAACTAAAACCAAATCATTTTCCTCTTCCTCATGGACTTTCTTTTCATAGCCCTTCCAATGATCTTCACCTTCTTGCACTAAGACCTATACTCAGCATGAGTGGGTTATCATGAATTCTTCTGTGGAAGGAGGGTATACAACCAATGCATCCTTTTGATAGTCACCCATGGAGCTGAAACATGGAACCTAACTGAGAATCATGCAATGCACATGTGGAAGAACCATGTATATGGAGAGATCTTGAGATAGCAAAATACATCCGGGAGAAAACAGGAGTGCGAGACATCAATGAATCCATTAGAAAATCATATGGTGAGGGGCTGGTCATGTTGCAAGAATAGTAGGCAACCACTGGACATCAAAACTCACAACGTGGATCCCCTGAGATCACCACTAATACCAAAGCCGCTAAAACTAGAAAAGTTCAAAAAGTATTGGCTCCATAACGCCCATGATAGAGAGATTAGGCAAATCCTGGGGAAGGTCTATGTCCAATGATGGATGATGTAAGACAGATGATGATGATTGTTTTATAATCTATATTTATCTTCCAAAGTTTTCCAAGTTCCTGAGAACATGGCCTCTTTGAGTATACTTAGGAATTTAGATTATTGTTTTAGCTAAAAACAGACGGACAATTAACCAAATAAAAGTCACCAAAGCTCTGTTTTAGGTTTCCAAATCAGATTTTTCTGCACTCAGGTAACCTACTTCTTTGTCAAAATAGTAGAGAAACTATTGGGAACTTGAAGATTTTTATTTTTCCAATGACAGATGCTATTGTCACAAAACTTAATGGAATTTTTTCTGGATTTTTTGTTCAATTTTTCTTCAAAAACAAATCTCTGGAGAAAATTATTGGATACGTCACAAAGCCACAATTTTAGAATTACCTCTTAACAAAAGATTCCAGATGGTTAATGCTAAAAATATGTCCATTGCTTTGTTTAACCAGTTGAAGGAAATGGTAATGAGCTGCACCCAGCTGATGCTTTGTATGTACACAGTTATACAAAATTTTACAAGAGCACCATCATAGAGACAAGCTCTAGGTTTTCAAAACAGATTTTTCTTTCTAGATGAGACCATAGTAATAAACTGAATCCAACACACGTTTTAAATAATAACTTTCTCCAAAAGTAGAAGGTGATTGAAATAGAAGAAAAAATTTTCAATTCAGCTGAAGATCCAAGATTTTGAAAATTCACAAGATTGCCTGAAATAATTTTTTTCCAAATCAAAGATAAAAAATCTCTTCATTATTTGTCAAACTTGTACATATACAATCTCCTTTCCCCACATGACATAAATACATCTTTTTTCATGTAGTAATGATGCATTTTCAGATGTCTTGTAATTGTGAGAATGACTCCATGTTAGAACATTAGATTTAAATCTCAAGAGGTCTGAGGTTGTTCACATTGTGTTCGCTTATCAAGAATAAATGGCATAAAATATTGTATTTGGATTTTTGATTTTATGATTGTTTTTTTTTGACTGATTAGAAAAAAAAAATGTGCGGGATTTTGGTTGGAAGGTAAAAAAAACCCTTAAGATTTTAACATAAAAGTTGAAAAATAAAAGAAAAACTTGAAAATGCGTAGGATTTTTATCCAAAAGATATCAAAAAAAATCACCTTTGGCAAAAGACATTTAGTAAATGATGATTATGTTTTTGATTTTTCTTGATTAATATCATCTATTTTTAGTTTTTTTTTCTCCTCATATTGCACAACATTTTCATTATGCTTGGTAGCCATGGAAACAAATACTAAATATTCACAAACTTTTGGCAGATTATAGCATATTCCAAGAAAAAGACTCTTGAATGAAAATGTCACCTAAAAACAGCTGGACAAATAACCAGACAAAAGTCACAAAATTATCGAGAGAAAACACAAAAGCCAGCATTGCTGATTTTCAACTTGTTTGTAGTGTTAAAGTTTTGAGTTAGGAGAAAAAATATACCAAAGAATAAAAACGGTCATAAATTTTATTTATGACATCACGTTTTCCATAGAAAAACATCTAAAATAGAGTAAACAAAAATCTAGTAACATCTAGATTCCAGAGAATCTAGATCTTATCAATCATCATCATCATCATCATCATCACCACCACCACCACCACGACCACCACCACCACCACCACCACCACCACCATCATCATCATCATCATCATCATCAGTCTTTTGACGTCTGTCGTTGGACATTGACCTTCCCCAGGATTCGCCACAATTCCCTGTCATGGGCATCGTGGAGCCGGTATTTCCTGAATCTGTCAAGTTCATCTCTCCATCTTGTGTTCTGTCGACCTCGGTTTCTTATGTGATCTCTGGGGATCCATGTTGTGAGACGTGATGTCCATAATTTGTCCTTCATTCTTGCAACATGACCTGCCCATTGCCATTTCAGTTTTTAATAGTTTCTATGATGTCACAAACACCTTATATACTGTCTTGTGATCTCTCCATGTGAGGTTGAGCATGATTCTCTTATGCGCACGTTGCATACTTCTCAGTTTGCAGGCCTGTCTCTTGGTTAGGTTCCATGTTTCAGCTCTATAAGTGACTATCGGGAGAATGCATTGGTTGTATATTCTTCTTTTTAGGATTATTGGGATCATCTGGTTCTTGAAAGTTCAGCTTGCTCTGCCGAAGGCTTGGCATCCCAAAGTGATTCTTTGCTTGATTTCCTTCTCTTTTGAGGGTCTCATGGAGACTACACTTATCAAAATAAGACCCCTACAAAAGTCAAAAAATTGTCTTTGAAGGGATCTAGTAAATTACTGATGTCAATTTCAAATTTGTAAACAAATGGTACAGCCAAATGCACACTCATATAAAAGAGGAAAAAACCCTTCAACACCTTTGGTGGCTACAGTTGTTCAAAACCTATTTTATTAACTTGAACACTACTATAAAAGAGGTAAGTTTTATTAAATAGTTTTTTGATTTAAACTTTTTTTTAATTATCATTTTATCACTTCTACAACTTGAATTACCACTTTTACTACTATTATAATTATTAACATTTGAGAAGAATGAAGTTGAAATTTACTAAAAATGAAATGATACAGTAGATTAAAAATGAAGTTTTAGAAAGAAATTTCTTGAAAGAAATCCCTCTGCACTTGACAAACAAGGTGATGCTTGGAGCTAATAATTACATCCATCAAAGAGGAAACTGTAATCAAAAGAAGATCATTGATGATAAAGAGAAGCTTGTAATTACTCCTAAAAACTACTGACATTTCAAGATGTCTGGCAGAGATGTATGAAGTGGTTCACGACATGTCTTGGTACTAATGCATCTTGTTCATATCCAGTTGCTAATGTTTTTCAGACATAAGTATATATAAGTTTTTGGCTTATTCAATATTTATAATGGAAACATTTTTCTGCGATTGGGATTGGCCCTTTCTACCTTCTTGTAATGTTTCCGAATAGTTTTGTAGAACATCATCCTCAGTCTTTCATCGACTGTCGTTTGATAAAAAGTTTCATCAGGATTTGCTAGGCCTCTCTATCATGGGTATCACGGAGCCAAAACTTTCGAATTTGTCTAGTCTGTTGCACCATCTTATTCTTTGCTGACCATGGTTTTGCATGTGATCTCTGGGGTTCCACATTGTGAAGCATGATGTCTTGCAGTTGTCTGCCATTTCTGCAATATGACCAGCCAATTGCAATTTGAGTTTTCTGATGGATTCTATGATGTCTTGGACTCCTTTTTTTCTAATTTGTTGTACATCCTTCCTCTTAACACTCATGGGATTTTCTCAAAAGTTGAGATTGCTCTACCAAAGCTAACCATTCTAGAGTGATTCTTCTTTTCTGGAGATTTGTTGACCTAGGTACATGTAGTGATCTACTTCGTTCAAGTCCATGTTTTTAATTTTGATCATTGTTTGTTAATCTTCAACTCATTTTTCAAGGATCAATTTTATGAATCCATTAAATTCATTATATCTGTCAACATGCAAAATGTGCAAAAGTCTTAGCATCTGCTTGCTTCCTATATACGCTCTTATTATTTGCTATGTCACATATATATACATATATGATTAAAAATAAACAATCCTGTGCATAGATATATATTTCATTATTAAGAAATAGATATATTATCAGACAAAAATAATTATAAACGTATATTATTTTGAAATTCTATTTGAAGTGAATTCCTGGTAATACATGACGGTTATATCATTTGGCCTAGACAGTGTAAGTCGAATAAATAATCAAAGGAGATGGGGCTGCTGCAGGAATCATACCTTGGACCAATAAGTAGCTACATTAGCGTAAGATTGCTCTTTCCATCCAGCTAAACAGCCCAGGAGAAAGGCAAAGGCCCAAATAACTGCTTTAGCCACACATTCTCATTTTCTTCATTCACTGCCCTTATCTGTTCTATAGTCTCTCAACATAGATAATAATATTATTAAGAAACAGATATGTGATCAGCTAGAAATAATTATAAATGCATCATATGATTCTGAAACTCTATTTGAAATGATCTCCCTTTAATGTATGATATAGATATAAATGAATGAATGAATGAATGCCTTGCATTGCAAGTGAAGATTGTTGGGTGAGATTTCCACAGATGAAAGATATACACACATTCCACAGAATCAACCTTATCTAAAATTAAAATCATTCATTAAGTTTGGTTCAGATTACATATTTTGCAAAGGTTCAAATGAATTTTCATAGAAACATATCTGATTTTCAAATTGCTTGATTCAGTTTGTGGGAGAGACAACAATTTGATATCAAACTTATAATCTTCTTTGAACCTTACAAAACCATCACTTATTTCTCATATATATACGGTTATGTGTCAAGAAATGGATAATTATGATCCAACTGAATGATTATAAATTGTGTTATATCATATAGAAACTCTTTTTGAAATGATAGTGATACATGAAAAGTTTAAGGACAGGAGTGTCTTTAAACGTTTAATGTATCAATTTTTTTTTTAGGCCTTTGCATTACTGGCAATTGTTTACCCCAATGGTAAGAACAATGCTCCATTGAAATGGCTACCCTATTGGTTGCTGATTTAAGTCCTGCAGTGGCCTCATTTTCTTTGTTTATTCTTTTCATGTTGTCTAGGCTAAGTGATACATTAACCGTCTAAGGACGGGAGAACATTTCACCGAAAAGTTTCTATATGATATAAAGCAATTTATGATCATTCTGTCAGATCATATATATCCAATTTTTAATACATTTGTATATATATATATATATATATATATATACATATATATATATATATATATACATATATATATATATATATAAATATATATCTATAAGAAATATGTGATGTTTTTGTAAAGTTTGAAGGAGATAATCAGTTTATTATTAAGTTGTTGTCTTTCCCACAAATTGAATCAAGTATTTGAAAATCTGATATATTCATATAAAAAGGCCGAATTGTTTATTCTATTGACATTGTCTAGGCCAAGTGATACATTGACCATTTAATGATGGGAGATCATTTCAGATTAGAGTTTCTATAAAATACAACGCAATTTATAATCACAAGTATATATATTTATACGTTTATAATTTCAAGACTGACCTTTTTTTTCTTGATGTTAGTTTGAAATTAGTTTTCACTTCCTTAGAATTCAAGATGCAATTGTAAACTTCATATCTTTGTGTACGTCTCCTGTCCTGTTAATAAACTGCTTGATTGCACATTAGAAATATACAATAAGGATATGAGAGAGAAGATAGATAGAAACTAGAGTCACTAAAATTATCAAATCCTAGGTTATTAAAGTAAACTATATTCACATAAGTATTTCATGTGTAATAGTAATGTCTTTGTATGTACAACATTCAAGTGAAAGGTGTGGGTGGCCTAATGGTTAGCAGTACAGAAAATAGAATCGGTGAACTGGGTTTAAATTCTAGGAGAGAGTTTGTGCTCACTATGGACTAATGCCCTTGGGAAATGCATGAATCTATCTCCCGCCACCAGTTATGGCTAAATAGAAAGGTACGCAGGGTTTTTCAACCTTGGTTGGCAAGACACAGAATTCTAACCAGGAAAGTCGAACCTCCCATCCAGCATTGTGAGGGGCTGGTAAAAGACAGAGTAAGAAATATGTTTCTAAGATGTACAGTTAACAAGGATCTAGTGAAGCTTCGATGGGTGTAGCAAGCTGGAAGTGTATTGCTCAAGTTAAATGAAGATCAAAAAACGGACAAACAATATGCTGTCTTCACTTTCCCATGACACCTTGAGCACTAGTAGCCGATTAGAAAAAAAAACAAAATCTGCTTATATTTCAATCATATTGATATTTACTACATACTTGTACATTATCTTTAACTTGCTATTCTGCTATGCCCTTGTTCCAGTTGATTTGAAGTACGTTTGCATAAGATCATATGAACTTTCATATATAATTTGATTTTCAAATTATATATTTTGAAAGAGCGGTGATCAATGAATAAATTACCGCTTTTGCCCTTTACTCAAATGTTATTCAAACAAGCATGTTTGTATTTTTAAACTTATGTAGCAAGATAGATACTTTCAAAGGGAAAAAAAACAATGCATTAGTTGAATTCATCACAGACAGGTGATGCTTGTTGGAGATAAGAACTGAAACCAAATGGATGTCTGAAGTGGAGCCAAAACTCTCCAGTACCACCAACACCAAAATGATAGAGGACTAATGCTGCGGAACCACTCATTTCAGATCAAATCAATAATATAATACATGGTATATTACGGTAAAGGGTAGACAGCTATTAGTAAAGGTTGGCAATCATCAAGGGTGTGAGGTTTATTTGAAATCTTAGATTGCATTTGATATGAAATGTAATCTTGTGACACATGGAATGTAATTAATGAATGCTGCATATGCATTGATGAAGTTATAGTACAGTATGGTGCCAATCTGAAATGCTGATCAAAGAATTTTCATTTTTAATGAAGGCTGTGGTATTCAATTAGTCTGATGTGCTTTATGCATTATAAAAATAAATTGATGCTACAATTCAGTTTATAGTTTTGGCATTAAACTGTCTTCTACTGGCAAAATGACTAACTCAGCATATCCTCATTTAGCAATATGGAAGTCAGAGCTACAGACTGTGATGTGATATTAATAATCAAGAAGAAAGTGGAAAATTCTAAAACAATCCACTATTCTGCACTCATAATAAAGATTGTACAACGATATTTTTAAATTTTCAAATTGTATTCTTTGATGAAGTCATCATCATCAGTCTTTTAACGTCTGTCGCTCGACATAGACCTTCCCCAGGATTTGTCATAATTCTCTATCATGGGCGTTGCGGAGCCAGTATTTTCTGAATTTGTCTAGTTCATCTCTCCATCTTGTATTCTGTCAGCCTCTGTTTCACATGTGATCTCTGGGGATCTGTGTTGTGAGTTGTGATGTCCATCATTTGTCAGTCATTCTTGCAACCTGATTGACCCATGGCCATTTAAGTTTTCTTGTAGAGTCTATGATTTCTTGGACTCCTGTTTTCTTCCTAATATACTGTGCTATCTTGTGGTCCCTCCATTACAACATTATTACTAATCTCGACTAGTTTTTTCCTTCATCCTAATTTTCTGTTGCTTTTTATCACAACTTTGTATCAGACCGTAATCCTATGACAACAGTTAAACAGCATAATTGGAAAATAAAGAGCAAGCCCTGGGTGAATACAAATCTCAGTGTGTACTTGCGTACAGGCCATACTAATGGAGATAGAGAATTTAAACATTTACTCTTCTGTCTAGAAAAGTAAATGTTTGAATTTTCAACCCTTTATCTCCATTAGTATGGTGTGTATGTGCAGCGCATAACCAGACTCACTCGAAAATTGGAGAAACATATGTTGACAGTTTTGGTTGATGGTTTCTAATAAGTTATGATTCAATTAAACTGATACAATCTTAATTGGTGACACATATGATACTGCTTGACCTTATCAAGTAGAATCATATAATAATTATAGGGTATCACTGCACGCAGAACAGATTACTGTATTTTAACGCTCGCTAGAAAAACAAAGACAGCTCAACCCTCGATGTCCAGTATTACATTGGCTAGGAATTGAAGAGTTAAAAAAACTGGGTGATAAACGAAAGTAATTTAGGGAAGTGCGTTTTTACCGATACTTTAACTGAGAAGCTAGGAAGAAAGGATGATTCTCATCATCTTTACAAAAATCTGACAGAATGTCAAAGAAGAGAAGAGAAGGAGTCAGGCCAACCATAATGCTGCTTGGTACTTTCATGTCATAATTTATCTCTCATACAGAACATATTTCCGGAAAAACATTAACTTCTTTGCTGGCCTGTCTTATGGATGGGGGAATCACAAATTTTTATTGAACGATCAAATCGAAAAATGCAAAGCGTACACATACATGCCACAAACACTTATATACTCACATCCACATGAGCACACATACTTATGGACATTTGTTCCATAAGCACACACACATACACAAGAACTGTCAACTTGGAAGCTTAAGTCTTGAGCCCCCTTTGGCCTCCTGGGCCCCGGTACAATGCACCAGTTGCACCCCTCCCCTGAAATTCTGCTGCCCAACATATAATCATAGAAATAGGGCAGGAGAGAAAGTTAGGTAGTTTACTGAGGTGGAAAGAAGGTTTTTGCATATGAAATTGATCCATGTTTGTACAACATTCAGATAAAAACATGGATGGACAACATAGATTGGAAGGGTTAAGGGAGAGAATTAGAGGATACTAACAAAGCTTAAGAGAAAAAGAAGAGACATGAGATAATGTCAACACTAATGATAGTCATGAAATTAAAGCAGCATAAGACTTCTCACTTACATCGGTTGTTTTCAACTTGGTCTTCTCAATAATAAGCACCATTGTTGTGAGACTACTTTCACTCCAAAAGAAAGAGCAAATCAATAAAAGCTTGCCTTTTTTTTCCTCTTTATTGATTAAAGATTAATAGATTGCCTTTATTGATTAAAGACCAACTGGTAGTTGGCTTATAAATGTGCTGCCTGTTTTGATTATAGGACAGGTTTTTTTAAGTGTTGTCATAATACAAGGCTTAGCTTTAGTCAAAGCTGGGAATAAAAGTTCCAAAAATCTTGCAACAAAATTTCCTGTTAAAGCATTAATAAAGAAACAAAATTAAACATAAGTAGATACAATGGTTGCCAAGAGACAGTGGAGCTCTCAGGCTAATCTGATTGACATTAGTTGAAAACCAACACACCAATTCCTGCTGGGGCATCGGTCCCAAAAGGCCAAGCCACATCACTTACTTTGGGTTGGGATGATGTGTTCCGGTGGTGACAACCCTAAAACCCCACCAAGAAAACAACTATATACATTAACACCTATAATGTACCTTCCAGCTCTAAAAAAGGGTAAGACAAAGTGATACTAGCTCAACCAAACTCTTTACAGCCTGCCTGTTCTCCTGAAATCTAGCCTGGGGGAATAAAGGAATCATCATAGATGGTGAATATCTAAGTAACCTCAGATTTACACAAGACATAATCCTTTTTGCAGAGAACCTTTATATCCACCAACTCATACTAGATAAATTGAATATAGAAAGGAAGAAGGTTAGCCATTACATGAACTTCAGCATAACAAAGTCATGTACAACAAACATATCAAAGACAAAAACACAACAATTGAAATCAAAAATGCAGAGCAGAAAAAGAAGACCCCTACATCTATGTAGGACAACAAATCTCCTTAAATTACTCAAAAGAAGAAGAAATAAAGCGAAGGATCTTCCTATGATGGCAAACCCTCGGTAGAGCGAATTCAGCTTCATAAATAAGAAAATCCCATTAGTCCTTTAAATGAGAGTATACAACCGATATATCCTCCTGATGGTCACCTATGGAGCTGAAACCTGGACCTTAACTAAGAGACTGACCCTTAAACTGAGAACCATCAATGAGTGCATGAAAGAATGATACTAAACATCACATGGAAAGATCACAGGACAGCACAATATATTAGTGAAAAAACAGTCCGAGATCATAGAATCCATTAGGAAACTCAAATGGCAATGGGCTGGTCATGTTGCAAGAATGGCAGACAACTGACAGACACCACAACTCACAACATGGATCCCCAGAGACAACGTGCAAAACTGTAGCCGGCAAAATATAAGGTGGCAAATGAATTAGAGAAGTTCAGAAAGTTTTGGCTCTGTAATGCCCACAATAGGGTGGCCTGGGGAATCTTAGGGAAGGTCTATTTCCCCTGAGGGATGCTAAATGGCTGATGATGTTAATGGTGGTACAAATCTCTGCTTTAGTCAAAGTAGGGAATAAGAAGTTCAAAAAGTCTTTGCAATAAATCCCCACTTAAAGCAGTAATAAAGAAATAAAATTAAACACAAGTAGATAATAAATGACTTAATGTTATAACAAAAGGGCAATTGATTATCATAAAATGATTGTGGTTTGATTCATGGAACAGAAAACTAAAATGTTTTTGTCTTTTTTTTCATTTTACTCTTTTGCAGCCTGAATCTAATTGCTGAAAATAAAAGATAAATTAGAAAGGTTTAAACTCCGAGAGTTGCTTTTGTCGTTACTACAATGTTTCAACTGAACTAATCTACAAACTTTTTCAGATACACAGTCCATATAGAATGAAAAAGGTCTCTCCAGCTGTGTAGCTGTGGGTAGGTGGGTGAGGGAGTGCTATTTTGAATTTCACCCAGCCGAGGATGAATGGTTGTCCACAAACAGCGTTTCTAGTGACATTATGCAATACATTTTTCATGTGATGTTATGGTTGATTCATTATTAACTGTCAAGGTAGGTTTCATGTTTTATAGATATAGAAAGGTAAAATGTGTATTATACACTGAGAAAAACATTGAACTGACTGATATTGAATAAAAACTGTATGTATGTGTTGTGACTTACTTAAAGACAGACTTAGAAATGGATCTTAATCATAAACCATGAGCTGCCTGTACTGCATTGTGTGAACCAGAAAATGTCAACCAACAGAAAAAGTAGAAATTTTAAAAAGGGAAAATTAAACAGAATTCGATCAACTTGTGTCAACTCCTGTGATTAGAAGAAATTTTGAATACTCTTTCCAGTACTAGCAATCAATTTGGTACAGCAAGGTTTTAGCTTTGATCCTAGAACAGAAAGTACAGATATCAATCATATGAAACAAAAATGTAACTTATATTTCCTTTACCAAATTCTCCATATACCGACTTGCTGAGAAAAGTACCCTTAGCCGGCAAATGAAATCCACGTTTGAATGAAACAAAAAACTATAGACAGATTACACAGCACCCAATACACAGGTATTATGACCAGGGGTCATCTACTGAAACTTAAAATGGACATCTATGGGGCTTGGGTGAGTTGCAGTGTATGGAATACCCTTGTAAAATATATGCTTATAGACCAGCAAATATAGTAAATGATGGCAATTTGTTGGTCTGCAAAAATGTTCATTCTAATTTTGCAAAATATTGGAACACCAAATGAAGACTGAACCCACAAGCAATGGCGTCTGATACATTGTAATCATCTGTAAGTAATCTCACTATGATTCACTAAATATTTGTCCATCTGTATATGACAGCCTATCACAAAAGCCACACAACATAACCCTATTGAATTTTCTGTGTGTACCAAGCTGAAATAGAAAGGGGAGAGGGGTTACAAAGTAAATTCATGCTAAAACAGACATTTTTTTTCCTACTTTTTTAACTACTATCCACTGACTGCTGCTGAAACATGGCTTTTTTTAGCAGAGCAAGTGAGAGATATCCTGCTAATATCGGATATTTTAGTATCATTCATAGAAGTGCTGAGAGAAAGAGGAAGATTGACGGTGTGTTGATTTTTTCCGTTATTCAAGAGGTTAGTCATTAAATATGAAAACCATTAATTATCTGAACAAATGGATAGAAGAAATAATCATTGAAAGCAAATCTTGCCCTCTGTGTTGCAATCTTCATGAAAGGAGAAAAATTTAAAATAAACTGTCTATAACTTTGAGAATAGTCATTAACTTTCCAAATATTGTTTGGACGATTGAACTTCCTTTTTGTGTTCTTGATGTTGTTACCATAATGTTTCAGCAGGTCAATTCTTCAGCCTTTGTCGGGTATATAATTCAGAAGAAATGAAGAAAAATGAATGCTTCCATAGAAAATAACAACCAAAAATAGATGCCAGTATACCAACTATGTCACTAGATGGTATCATGTGTGTATCTCGTTTTGTTGAAATAGACTGATGACTTGACTAATAGAGGACCATTTTTCTGTTGTCATTTTCTGGGGAAATGAGGTTTTTCTTTCCTTCGAGATGATATTAGCAAATGAGTCTGAAGAAGGGATCAACTGAAACATCTCTCTATCCAGGAGGTCAACGTAGAAAAGATCTCACATATTTGATCTATTCAAATATTTAGGATTTCATACAGGCTGCACCAATGGAGCTAGAGGGTTGACAATTTGAGCATTTACTCCTTATTATACGTAGAAAAATTGATTTTTTGTTTTTTGAAAATTCCTAACCTGAATAGGTTTTTAGGTTGGGGATTTAATTTACAATGTAAGTTTATGCTAAATTGGTCCCCAAGTTTGTGTCTTTTTTTTTTTTCAGTCCAGACTTTTTTTTAGCGATAACTATCCAACAACAGGTGAGAAAAGTAATTCATTTATTGGTCACCTCATTTTTCAATTTTTTGATTGATCATCCCCCACCCCACTAACACGGCCTGCTTGCCAAAAGACATTGGTCATGTGATGGTTTCTATTGAATGACTAACCTGACCTGTTTTTCCTTTTTTTTTTGTTTTATTGGATTTTAAGCAAAATTAAGTTTGCACCAGATGACCTTCGTGGCATCACATCAAATTACATAGATTGATAAAACAGAACAGGTGTTTGAATAATGAAAATATGAAAACAAAAAAATGAGATATTGAAAAAAAAATATAGTCCAAAGGAAAGTCTACATTTGTTTACAAGAGAAGTTGGGTGATATTTTTAGCATTTTTGCATATCTATCTCAGTGGCTCTTTTCATACTCCTTTGCCTACGACTAAATGTTAGACAAACTAAATGAATATCTCTGAATTTATGAGACATGGTATTATTATTATTTCTATTGATATTCGAACCATCCTAATCTTGGTTGTTTGTCATACACATGGACACATAGCGCAGTGGTTACAGCATCAGACAAATTACTGCAAAGTAATCTGATGGTTCTAGGTTCAATCCTAGTGTGAGACAATATGACAATACTACTAATGCTAAGAGGGCAGTACGGTCAATATACCCCCATCGGATAAATAAAGGGTTCAGTTCGTTACTTCCCCACACCTCCCTGATGAAGGCCGTAGAGCCGAAAATGTTGTATGAAAAACAACCAAGATGAGGATGGTCTGAATATCAATAGAAATAAATAGAACTAAATGAAGCACATGAAGTTCAGCAAAACAAATGTCATGTACAATAAACATGTTGGGGACAAAAACCCAATGATCGAAATTGAAAATGCAGAGCTGGAGAAAGTAAACCACTATATCTACCTAAGACAACAAATCTCCTTGAAATCCTCAAAAGAAGAAGAAATAAAGTGAAGAATCTCACCAAGTTGGTAAGTTTCCGGTAGAGCAAAGTTCACTTTCAAGAACACAAAAATTCCATTTGTCCTGAAAAGAAGGGTATACAACCAATGCATCCGCCTGTTAGTCACCTATGGAGCTGAAACAAGGAATTTAACCAAGAGACTGACCCTCAAACTGAGAACCATGAAATCACACATGAAAGAATCATACTCAACATTACATGGAGAGATCATAAGACTAAACAGCATATTTGAGAAAAGACATGAGTTTGAGATATCAAAGGAATGGTTTGAAAACTCAAATGGCTATAGGCTGGAGGTGTTGCAAGAATGGGAGACAACTGCTGGTCATCACAACTGACAACATGGATCCCCTGAGATCATATGCAAAATTGTGGCCTACAGAAAGTGAGATGGTGTGATGAGCTAGATAAACTCTGAGAGTACTGGCTCGGCAATGACTGTGATAAAGATGTCTGTCAAATCTTGGGGAAGGTCCGTATCAAACAACGGATGCTAAAAGGCTGATGATGATGATGAATGTGCAATATTTCTTGGAGACCTACCCATTGTGAATTACCCTTTTCATGTTAGAAGGGATGATTTTCATAATAATTTTAATGACAAAAATAACTCAAAAAAATGACTTTGTTAAAATGTGAAGAAACATAGAAATATGTTCTTTTTTCTATTTGAAGTCACTTTAATTGTTAATAATTGAAATATTCATCATAAGAAACAAGTCTGGTTAGTCACTGGATAGGAAGTTTTATGTGACCAATCTCCTTTGGTAGCATGCCATGTTGGGGGGTCAACAATCAAGAAATTTGAAAAAGGGTTGATCAATGAATGTTACTTCTCTTGATTATTGTTGGGCAGTGATCACTAAAAATATTCAAATTTAAAAAAAGCAAGTGTGAATGCTGATGGACACAAATTAAAGGACCAATTTACCATAAACTCACATTGCAAATTGAGAGGAAATTTAAAAAAACCCAAAAAATAACAGTTTTCTAAGACATACCAAGGATTAAATGTTCAAATTTTCAGCTACCTGACTCCCTCGGTGTTTCATATATGCATCTTGCATAACGTAGCTAGCAAGCCAAATCTAAAAACTGAACATATCTATGTTGACAGCTTTAGTAAAAGTTTCCAAATATTCAATTTATATCCTTACTGATGACAGCCCTGATGTTTTTTAAGTAAAAAACTAGTCTTTTTAGATGCGTCAGCATCTGTAGAAGTGATTGCTGTCACTGACTGACAATCTGACTAATCAACATAAGAAACATCTCACATCATCTCCAGGAAGCATTCCCTCCCATTCCTCCTACAAAATAAATGCTCATATTTGATGTTGCTCAAGTATAGAACTTGTAGAAGGAAAGATAGACGACACTGTAATTCTAACGGATTTTAACATAAGTGTTTTTTTTATCTCAATGTCTTTAAAAGTTTTCATTGTTTATTTTTTGAATGCTCCGATGAATTGCTTTTACTTTAAAAATTGTAAATATTTTTAATAATAAGTAATATTTTGATGAAGTAAATGTTGAAGATTCAAGTCCTATTTAATTTATTAATCATATATGTTATATTTCTAAGATTTTAGATGTTTCTAGTTGTTTTAAGATGTTTTTTGATTAGAATTTAGATAAAACATGAAAATAAAGTTGGTCACACTGCCCTTGCTAGATCTTAACACATGGAAATATTAATTGTCCAAGTATCAGGTAAGGTAGGTAAACTGTCCTGTCTCACAAGAGACAACTCTCAATGAAGTGCGGACGGCCTGTGTTGAAGTCCTTGTTTTCTTTGCACTAGTCTGCTTATTGATCCTTGCAAGTATCAAGTCGGGTCAAGACTGGGACTCTATACCTACAAATTTTTTATAACCAACCCTGTATTCCAAATCCTCTAGTATATCTCCAC
Organism: Thysanoteuthis rhombus; assembly: GCA_963457665.1. Classification (NCBI taxonomy): domain Eukaryota; kingdom Metazoa; phylum Mollusca; class Cephalopoda; order Oegopsida; family Thysanoteuthidae; genus Thysanoteuthis; species Thysanoteuthis major. Next base: position 45,095,714 of record OY735212.1, on the reverse strand, counting down.
CCAAATCACACAGGTTACAGTGTACTCAATTAGCTGGAAATTTGATCTAATGTAGAATTTTCCTCACTCTTTGCTCATACCAGGTATTAAACCTAGAACCTTCTGTGTGTGAGGCAGATGTGCTAACCATCACACTATCTGAGCAGACACTAACTTTTACGATTGTTTCTTATTTTATAATTCTAGTCAAAACATGCATGCCTTCTAGTACAAATTCATATTCTTCATAAAAATATAATCAATGAAATTACAATAAATAATTTTATTATGCGAGGGCCCCTATTTCCTCAAATCTATAACAATCTATTTATTTTTACAAAGATTGTTATGACTAGAGGAGACTCTCACAGCTTAAATAGGCAATAAGTCACTTTCAATTATAATGTTCTGAAGGATGAACTGAATAAACATTGAATTGTTATTTCCTTTTTTTTTCCTAGCATTTATATTGTTATCAGAAAAATGAGAATATTCCAGACAAAATTTTCCCAGACTAGACAAACAAAAATTGATTTGTTATTAGTGGACCATACACTAATCATATTTTTACATTCTGATGAGGTACATCTTGAGTATGAAAAAAGTAGGGAAGTGCACTTTATGACAGGAAATAATGTTTGAAGTATTTCGCCATAATTCATATTATGCACTTTGCGAATGTGCACTTTTGATGAGTAGATGAAACCGGATTGAAATTTTCTTTATTCATTTTCTTTGAAGAATATACAAACTCAATATTCAGTGTACAATGTAGAATAGAAAAGAGCATTTTATATACTACCTGATGGAATAGACATTCATAGGGTTACCAAATGTTCATATTTTTCTGGTAATGTTTCCATTTAGGCCTTGAAATTTTTATCCAGATGTAATTTTTCAAGCCACATGCATTGATTTTTTTTCATATTGATATTATAGCCATGACTTGACCGGATAGATAAACAGTGAAGAGTTCATTTCATTAAATTTGGTGAGGAGTGTTCTTGTTATGGGGGTAAACAGAGTGAAAATCGAACTTGAACTGGACTTTGACGAGATGTTGAAAGTATACCATTTTCTTTATATGACTTTTTTTTTCACTGTTGCATTTGTTTTTCTTACCCAGCATTCAATGCATTTTAGCAATTTTCAACCGACTAAATAATCTACCCACTGTTGTTATATTATTTACATGTGTTGACAACTACAACAATGATCTGTAAACATCTGTTTCTCTTGAACAATGTAACCCGGGAACATCCACTCTTTTGGATGATCAGATATGGCAACTCTATACATCCATTATCTCTACTCTATAATTGAGTTGGCTTCATACAGTTTTGCAAGAGTAGTGTTTGAATATTAAATAGAGATTGGTGTAGAAGATATTGTCCGGAAAAAAAAGTTTCTTTCATAGTTTTTTGAAAAGATTCTAACGATTTTTCCATTAGATAAACAATGTAGCAAAATTTTGATACCCGCAAAAATAAAAAAGAATTTATGAAAGACCCAAAAATTTGAATTATTCAAAACAAACATTTGAATTTTTGTGAAGATAATCTTTAAAAACTATTTTCTGATTTTAATTTCTTTTTTATATCTCACTTACATTCAGGTTTTTCTGATGACTTTCTTTTTACACAAAATACTATCTGCAAACCTTTGTGGCGAATCTAGGACCTGAGCTTCCATCTGTCCAGTCAACTCCTTCCAAGGATTGTCAGATATATACAGCTGGATTGGTCCTCTAACAATGAGTAGTAAATTCCAGCAGAAAACCTATGAACCGCTGACTTACTCCTTTTGTCCAAGCTAAGTGGGACATGGTAAAGCTATATATGAATTTAAAAAGAGTATAATCAACATCGAATCGGGTGTTTCAAGTGAATGTAGTGGCCATATGCACATATAACATCATCAAAACATTTTTTAAAAACTTTGATGACACAAATAAAAGGTTAAGAAAAAAATTAACTAGACAGAATTTGTCCGCAACTTTTTAATAATGTATGTTTAAATATATATGAATATATCTACATCTCTCTCTCTATATAAATAATGCATATATTATCTCAATTTGTAATAAACCAATAGAAAATGAAAACAGATTTTATCTGATGTAGATATTTAATCACAGTGCTCAATATTCAATCGTGAATAGAGCTTGATATATAAAAAAATTGTATTGATATGGACATGTACCCAGTGAATGCAAACATTTTATGTCTCTTTGCTGAGGCACAAAATGTTTATGCTCACCAGGCACATGTCCTTATGAATATTATTTATATATATATATATATATATATATATATATATATATATATATATATATATATATATATATATATACACATATATATATGTATATATATATGTATGTATATATATATATATATATATATATATGTATATATATATATATATATATATATGTGTGTGTGTGTGTGTGTGTGTGTGTGTGTGATAATTATGAAGACATTTTTGTAGGAATTATATTTTGCTCAGCACTGAAGTTATTTCGTAACAAATTAAGCAACCCAAAATCATGTAGATAAAAAATAAAGAGATGAGCATTGTGCAAGATCAAACATATGTCCACCAAGAAGCAGCTTGTACAATGCATTGCTCTTACACTTTGCACACTCATTTACATGATGTGGAGCTGCTTGATTTGCTACTGAGTAAATCAGGTGCCAAGCTAAATATAGTTCCAAATGATATCTATATAATCATCACAAATATAAATTTTCCATCCACTGATACTTTATAAATATATATTTAGCAACGTATACATCGATATAAAAACAACAACACACCGACGTTCAAAACATGAGGCAAACGTTGTGACCTTATGTCTGGTTGAACAGAATTTTGTTGTCATTAAAAATGTTTGTTTTTTAACATCATAGACAGGATAAAAAGCAAAGAGAGATCTTTTGTGTGGAGAAAAATCAAGTCAAATAAAAAGAAATAAAGAAGAAAGGTGAGAGAAGTGGAAAGTAAAGAAATCAATGAGGAGACAATAGTGAAAAATTATTAAGAGAAGAAAGAACACAGCGTCAGAAAAACAAAAGATGAAAAATATAGGGTGAAATTGGAGGAAAAGGTTTTGTCTGTCTGCCGTAGGGGTAATCTAGAAGTCTCCAATAAAGTTTTTTTCTCTGTGGAATATTATTTTATATGGTTTAAGTTTACAAAGGGTGGGTGTGAAACTTTCACCCATGGGCATTTTGCAAAATCGAAGTTGGCGTCCAAGATGGACATCAATAGAGGAAATGCCCATATTTCAGTCTCTAATTTCATTAGAAAGATAACAGAAACATCAATTTATAGATTAGGTAATGATGAGGAATTCAATTTTATACACTAGAAACCTGTTAGATGTATAGATATGTCAAAATGGAGGGCAAAATAACCACCGATCATAAAACTAGATCAAGCAGCCAGCATTGTTGACTGGCTTGCTTTCCTGAACAAGGTTACCAGTGAGTTATTATAATGATTTAATGCATACCAAGAATGGATAAAACAATCTGTGACAGTAACAAATGCAACCGCATGTAAAATATGGTCTTAAAGAGTTATGCCTCTCATGAATTTATTGTTTTATGCCTGTGCTTATGCTTGCGGTGGTGGTGTATTAATTTTGATTGTGGAATGTCTGCATATTATGCATACGCTTGCTAAAAGAAATCATGTAGAGACTCAATTTGCTGTCTATGCCTGTGTCATCTAATAAAATGCACAAATTGAATATTAACCTTTTTGTCTCCTACAGGCAATCATGAAGAAGGTTGTGGTGGACTGACTGCATGTTATGCATATGTTTATTGGTAGAAATATAGAATGTTAAGAGTGAGATTAACATTATCAGAAAAGCATGAATTTTCAAGTTCCGATACGGAAAAGAATGTAATCAACAATGAAAGGCTTTATGGAAAAACAATTGGCCATTATGCATTCAGTCAATTATAAATGCCAGCAAAAGTAGAATTTAGAATCACAGTTGATAGAAAACCAAAATTTGACCATATTTTATCAAAAGACCTGTACATCAAGATGAACTTCAAAGTTAAACTTTTCTAAATGACTCAGATGTTACTGGAGAAAGACCTCCAAAAAAAATTAGGAAGATCTGTTTCCCATTAAACTTTAGGCAGCATTGTCTACATTGTGGGGAGATATATGAACTAGGGAAAGTTCTAAAACATCTGGGAAGGTAGAAACAAGTTTTTCTTTACTGTTCAACTCATTCTGAACATGACAATATACCGTACTAAGAATTTTTACAGGGAAAAAGTGAAGAAAGAAATGATGACTTTGTCAGTCAGGTTAAAATATAAATTGAAGAGGTGCTTGTTCTTCATTTTGCAGAAGCCGGATACTGTAGGGGATGGATGAGTAGGTTTCTAACCCTGAGTAACATCCAACCAATTGAATGTTTGGAACCGATGTTACCAATCCGAAGGTTGAATCTGTCTTTCAATTTATGCTAGAAGACAAGCAAAAACTCGGGGAATTCAGCTGAATTGCATGGTGTCTACAATAGTTGGAGGAAATAGTCACTTCTGAGTGTTTCATACAGAAAATTTGAAAATTGAAGTTTCTCTGGTGATGTAGTAGTTTTGTCATACCCTGGCTATACAAGAATCATTGCATTTAGGGGTTGTGTCTCATCAGTTGCAAAGATAGTGAAAGATGAGAATGAGGCAAACAATCTTGAAAATAGCCAGAATAGAGTTGCTAAATGCATTGAAAAGGAATGTTAGGAAAGGAAATCTGATCGAAAGCAGAATGATCCTCACAATAACAGAGATAAGATAGAAGAGGTCATTTCACCAACTCTGCTGTCATTCTTAACACTTATATCACCAAAATTCAACAAAACTTTGCCTGCTGCATTGATTGGAAATATAGAAACCAATGTAATAACAAATATAGTCACTGATTTACAGATTGCACTGGGCTTGCTTATAAGGGACTCCAAGAAGAGATCAGATTATTTATATGATCACAGCATCATATGCAGTTTTGACAAAATCATGAGGTTTAAAAAATCAGTTACTCTTGTACGGACACTGGTATTTAGGGCATACCAAATGCTAATGTTGATCTTATTCAGGTTATATTATATATTTGACACTGACCGCATATCATAATGGAAAACTGACCCCTCATGCCCTAGCAATGACTATAACCCACCTTCCAAAAGAAACAGATATAGAAACTGCAAAACAGATCAAATGAATAAAAAAACCCAGATATGTCATAACCACTATCTGAAGATGATGAACTTACAAATGTGACATTCCAGTACACATCAAAGCCAGAATTGACTGAAGTAACAGTTTCTAGAGTTTCAAAAAAGTTTATTGAATATCAATGACTGTCAAACTTAAGCGTTAAGGACAAAGACTTTCAATTTCTCCATGATGTTATTTCTTTTGGACACTGTCCTGAGTATAATGGCCACGATACTCAGCTGTGTAGAGAGCAGGGGCATTCCCTTAAACCAAAAATAAAGACAGTTTGCCATTAAATCCCAGAATCATGATGGTCACTATTGTAAAAGCAAAAAAGGTTTACAGCTGACTAACACATTTATCATAAAGCCTTGCATGGATATCTGCAAAAATGTCTATCTCAGATTTGGTGGAATGTTATCTGATGAGCTTTATTGGTTGTATTGGCTCTTTATTGGTACAATCTGGTTTAGAGGAAGTGCTTAGAGCAGTTGTGAGAAAGATGCTTACCGAGAAAAGATTTCTTAAAAACGGGTGTGCTTTCTGACTACTTCTTCAAGAACTTCTGCAGCTAGTGTTTCAACAGCTCAAGTCCAAGAGTATGGATGATCTTAGAGAAACTCAAGATGTGTTTCATAAACCTAATACTGACAGTCTTGAGTATTTAAGAGTAGAGAGGGAGGTAAACTTGCCACTTCATGCCCTTGCAATGAAAGAAATGGTGGTGTTGTTCTTTGCGGTCTAATATTGTTTCCTAATTTGATTTGAGATGTTCTGACAACTTTTAAACCATGGAAAACCCAAATGAATAAGAGCTACATGATTTTGAAGTTATTTTGTGTTTTGAATATTGCACAAATCTTGAGTTACATTATTAGCTTACTGATTTCTCTATGGATGGAATAAAGAAAGATAGAGCCTTCTAGAGCAAAGATTTGAATTTGTTATCATAAAAGCCCTATTTTCATGTGTTACTTGACAGTCTGGTCTTAATTGGGAGTATTATATGATCTGCACCATTAGTGGTGGCTATTCTGGACGCCATCTTGAATTTCTCAAAATGCCTAAGGCTGAGAGTTTCACACCCACCCTGAAATGCAAGACTTGATCTCTAAGAACAATAAACAACAGAGAAAATTTTTTTATTGGAGACTTTTAGGTTAGGCCAGAACTCTCAAGTTGGCATCCGGATGAGATATAAAAACGGCTCACCATGATTGAATGGGAACGGTGGAGGAAGAGTCATCTGAGGAAGATGGAGGGAAGAAGAAAGAATGATAAAAAGAAGGAGCAGAATGAGGTTTCTGGGGATAAAGAAAGGTAATGAGGTATCATTACAAATGAAGAAGAGATACAAAAAACAAATATGATGAAAAAAGAGGAAAATATCATATAAGGAAAAAAGTTACCGAAAGAAATGAGAGTGTGACAGAAAAATTTACACTTATACTCTGGCAGTGCCAAATTGAATCCACCAGTTATACTTTGTTTCATACAAGGGAACATAGGCATCCTTTAGGTAGGGAATGGTTGGAACAAATGTTGCCCTCCCCCGCCCCACTTCTGGATCACGCCTTCTCAGTTAGGACAAGTTATGCTTGAAAGCTGAAACTTTATAGTCAATAGAGGATAATAGTGCAGTAAAACTGTTTTATGTAACCCCTACTTAATGTACCCCATATAAAAAGACATTATTCGCTGGCAACAGGGTCGCTGTCAAGATATATTGCCAATAAATCCTTTTGTACTCCCCATCCCAGGAAAGTGGCAGTGGTCGCTTATGTAAGGGAACTTACTGTCTCTCCTGTTATTTGAATGTCCATCCCACTGAATGCCAGTCTAGTCAGTCACCTTCGTATCAATAAACCCAAATTCCTTAAATGGTTGTCCAGACACTTCATTGGAGATTAAATCAACTCAGTCAGTGTACCTGGTGCAGGCTTTCTCCTAAGTTTAGACCATCCATCTTGATTAACTGTTATTCAGTCAAAGTGGACAGACAGTAGTAATAAGAAGCATTCATCAGAACTTCTTCTTCTTAGCATTGTCCTCTTCGATTAAAGCCAATTTCTCACCTTAGAAAAGCAGACCATATAAAAAACAGGTCTGGTTAGTCAATAGAAACCATCACATGACCAATATCATTAGGCAGCATGCCATGTTTGGGAAGGTCAATTGAAAAAACTGTAAAGAGGGGTGATCAATGAATAAATTACTCCTATCTCTATTAGATGGATCATTAAAGGATCCAAATTTTCAGAAGACAAACAGTCAGACACAAACTAAGGACCAATTTAGCCTAAACTTGCATTGCAATTTGAATCTCCCTTTAAGAAACTATTTCAGAAGGCAATTTAGAAAAAAACAAAAAAAATATTTTTCCGACATAATGAGGAATAAATGTTAAAATTTACAGCCCTCTAGCTCTAGTAGCATGGCCTGTAGCCATGATACATACAGACATAGCCAACTAGCCCAACTTCCAATCTAAACAAAACCTAGTCTGACAGTTTCGGTTGATTGTTTCTAATGAAGCAATCAGTTTGACCATGTTTCTAGCACTGACCAATTTCTCCCAATAAGCCATTACAAAAAAAAAAAAAGAAAAAGAAATCAAAGCTATTTCTGTATCGCACAACACATGAGATAATGATTGAGTCTCCATTACTTGGATGATTCATAGAAACCCAATCATTATATGCAGCAATTGTGAGGTTTTATGGGGCCAGGGTGCAAGCCTAAAGTCCAAGATGGACTGCCTTGCATGGGTAAAGGGCTCCTGCTGCTCTACTATTTGCCCATACCTTTGGGTAGAAGTACATTCATGCTTTTCCTTTACATCTCATTGCTGTTTTTTATCACAACCGAAAAATTATTCTACATTTATTTTCCAACAGTTGAGAAAGTAGTATGGCTCAGAAATAAGGAGTAAACTTTATAATTCGATCTCACATCCCTCATCCCTAGAGGCCAGTCTAATGAGGATAGTATCTCACTGATTAGGCCACAAAAGCTAATGAGTAGATGTCATTCAAATCTAGTCATATAGCTACATGCTTTTTTTAAATCTGATTTTACTTTCACCCAGTAGTGTATTAGTAGTGGAAAATAGAATAGACTAAATAAGTATAAAAAAACCCCTGAGCATTGTGATAAAAAGAAACAGAATTAAAGAATGTCTAGTCAGTAATTGATAATGACAATGTTTCACTTCAGAAATTTGGGTAAGTTAAGACAATTATGTCTACTACTACATACTATCAACTGTAAACAGACAATGTGACATGGAGTAAAAAACGGAAGAAGAAAGAACGTAGCTGTATGGTTAGCTTTAAGAGCTATCAGTTTATTAAGCTATCAAGGTTTGATTGGTAAGATACTGGCATGGTCAGAAGTTCTGATCTCAATGGAAGCTTATTTTTTATTCAAATGTTTTTTATTAATTGTGAGGGGCTGTTTAAAGAACAATCTGTGAGCTACGACTTGCCAGAAGAAGATGAAAGGTTTGCCGTCTGATTAATATAAAAGGAGATAGAAGAAAAAATTCCAAGACTTTCATTTCGGAATTTCCTAATGTCATTATGGCATTGTTGAAGAATCAATTCACCTAATCTTCTGGGTATCATCATCAGGTGTCTCTATCATGGATGTCACGAGGCCAATATTTTCAGAACTTGTCTTCATACAAACTTGTGTAAAACAAATGTCATGAGCAACAAACATGTTAAGGAGAAAGACATAATGATCAGAATCAAAAAGCAAAAGAAAATGGACCTCTACATCTACCTGAGACAATGAAACTTTCATTCAGGCAACAGTGAAAAAAAAATATCCTGGATTTCTACCATTCTTTATTCACGAAATGTAGACTACTTTTGAATAGTGACAGTTAAGATAATTCTATCTGCGCTTTGATGGTAAAAAAACCTGTAACATTTCACTTTAGCTGTGTTGAAAAGTGAGTCCAAACAAATTACTCAAGATTTTAGATAATAAATTCCATGCATTTTAGGGGGATAAATCTTCTAAGAAAAGCCAAGTAAAATGTATCAATATGTGATTTTGAGACTGTCAAAAAATGGATCAAAGGTCTCTGCTGCAAGAGAGATCAATAAAGTGAATGGTAGGAAGAGTCCTTTGGAGAATGAAGGGAAGTGCCAGGGGTGCATGCATTTTAAAATCTGACATAGAATGACAAAAAAAAAAAAAAAAAGAAAGTAGTAAGATATTAAAAATGCTCAAAAAAAACCAACTTATCTTGTAGTAAAAACATAAAACATCAGGTCATGGATTTGGCAGTAAGATCTGAAGTATAAACAAGCAAACTTTGGGAGGGAAGAAAAAAAAACAAGGAAAGAAGTTTTCTTTTTAGAAAAAAAGTGAGTCAGAGAGAAAGTGAAGAAGTATGAGGGCGGACAAAAATGATGGAACAGAGAGAGAGAGAGAGAGAGAGAGAGAGAGAGAGAGAGAGAGAGAGAGAGAATGATGAATGCATAGACAAAATCTGGAGTTGAATGGAATCAGAAATGGAAAAATCATGTAAAGAAAGAAAGCAAAAAGAGCTGAAGAAAAATTGAAGAAAAATTAGAAATAAAAGAAGGAACAAAAGGATCAAAGAGAGGTTGGATTGAGAGAGAATGGAACAGAAAAACGAAACATGTCTATACAGTCACTTGATGGAAACTGTCACATGACCCATGAATTTCAGCAGTATTCTGCTTTGGGGATGATCAATTAAAAATTGGAGAAAGTGGGGGTCATCGAATAAGTTACTTCACTCGTATTAGTTTGGCACTCATCAAAAACAAATGTGAATGCTGCTGGAGAGATAAAAGAATCAATTTAGCGGGTTATACTAAATCTCATTACAAATTGAACATCCCGCCCCACTATTTAGGTCCAGGATTCTCAAAAAAACATACAGAAAGTTTTTTTGTGAACATAATATGGAAAGGATCTTCAGATCTTCAGCCCACCATCTCTGTTGGTGTAGCTTTAATGCTTGATACACACCTACAGAGCCAGCCAGCAGGACCAACATAAAAACTGAAAAGAAAACTATTTTAAATGTTTTGGTGACAGTTTTAGTTGATTGTTTCAAATAAATACTTCAAGAAATTACATGCTGATGACAGAAATAGATAAGATGGGAAAAAAGGAAGGAAAGAAAGAAGACAAGAGAGGAGAGAGAGAGGAATAAAGGTAAAGGTAAATAAGAAGGAGATTCTGTGGTTGTTTGGAAAAGTCTTGTAATTATCATTGACACGGATCATAGTCTGTCCAAACTGAGACAGCATGACATGAAGAATAGAGGAAAATTCTGCAAAAATCTCTCTGAGAAGAAAAAAAATTCTTGACTTGAAAGTATTACTTTATAGAAACAGTCTTTGAATTCTGCAGGACAGGATTTGTCATAACCAAATGAGTGAATATATTGGTACAGATGTGCATATGCACAGATGAGTCAAAGTCTTATGACCTGCAATATGTTGCAGGAATGACAGAAACTGCACATGTCAGGGTCAGAGGTACATAAGTAGGTAAGCCAACGTCTCAAACTTCATGCTTTCAATGTCACAGTTATGTACCAAAAGAAAGATTTGAATGACTTTGATAAAGGCTTAAATGTTATGGCCAGAATACTAGGTTATATCTATTCTGAAACAGCATGGTTTGTTGAGCATCACTCTAGTTGTGGTGAGTGTATATTAGTGGTGGTCCAAAAAGGGAAAAATCACCAACCACTGACAAGGCTTTGGGCAGCTAAGACACTGATGTAAGAAGTGAATGGGAGCCTAGTACAAGCCAATGGAATGGCTATTGTAGCACAAATTGCAGATCACTATGATTGAAGCTAAGGAAAGAATGTGTCACAACATGTAATACATTGATTCTCCTTGCACATGAGGTTGCATTGCCACAAACCAGTCATAGTAACCCATCTTACCCAATATCCATCATTGGAAATATCTTCCTTTGCATGTGAGTTGGGAGTGGACCTTCTATCAATGGGAGTAGATCGCCTGGTATGATGAGTCTCACTTTCATGGGTTTCCTAATAACACCAAGTCCTATTATTCATGTGGAAGGTACTTTGTCGTTCATCATCATTGAAGACCTCCTGAATCCCTTCATGACACTGGTCTTCTTGGATGGCAGTGGCATCTTTCAGCACACTTTGGAGACATTTTTTCAAAAAAGAATACTTTCAAATATGAATGAATAAAGCCTTAGTATTTACAGCAATGTCTTTCTTTTCTGATTTACAAGCTTCAGAAGAAGCTATCGAAAAATAGAGCACTTACATACAATAAATCAACTAATCAAGAAGTCATTAGAATACAGCAAACTTTGTTTTGTCTTTGTAGATTATGAGAAAGCATTTCCCTGGGTTGAGCATTCAGAACATTTACAAAAAACGGCAAAGGAGTGAGACAAGGGGTACAATATCACTTAAACTATTTACAGTGTCTTGGTAGCATGTTTCAGAAAGCCTGGAGAGAATAGTTATAAACATGGGTAGGATTTGAGATTTGCTGAGGACATTTCGATGAAGTTAGAAGTATCAGAAGAAATCCAAAACATGTTGACTGATCTAAATAACAAAAGTAAAAAAGTAGGCTTGAAGCTGGAAGAACAAGGGCAAAAGTCATGTTAAATGATAAGGTCCCCCAAAAGACCATAAGAATAGAGGAATGGGGGAGGCTTTAAAAGAGATTGAGGAATATGTTTACCTAAGTTAGATGATAAAGTCAGAGAAAGACTATGGGAATGAAGTAAAACAACACATAATCGGTTGGAAAATGATTAGCATGAATAGAGACCTATAGAAGAGCACCTTGCCAATGCGCTTAGAGTGTAAAATATCCAGTGAATACATAATACCAGCTGTGACTTATGGATGCGAAACATAGATATTAACAAAATGTATTGAGACACAAATTAGTATCGCAATGGGAAGAGCAATGCTAAGGATAACTTCAGGAGACAGAGAGAGATCAACATGGACCTGAAATTATGTGACAGAAAGGATTGCCAGTAAGACATAATAGAAATCAGTGCAGTGCGACCATTGTGGAGATAGGAAAGGCCTTAGACTAAAAGTGGTCTCATAAAGGCTGATGACAATGACATGGACCAATCAATTCAGGCTTATCATTCTTTATTCATGTATATTTGCTCATAAAAAAAAAGTTGATGGTAATATTCCAATGAACTTTGACATTGGAAAAATTGAACAACTGTAGCCATCAGAGGTGGTGGAGGGTTCTATCCCTTTTTATATATGTGTGTGTTTGTGTGTCCCAGCACTCCTGACCATATTGTGTCTACAGTCTTGAAAATTGGCATCAGTACTCAACAAAACTGCTTCTAAAGATATTTTGATGTTTTCCTGTGGAAAATGCCAGGGATATCATAAATAAAATTTATTCTGACTACATTAATTGTTTGATGAAATTTTTTTCACATGTCTCCTAATTTTGACGCTATGGTTGCTCAAAGATTGACTGTGATAACAAGTTTGTATGTATGTTGATATTTTCTCATACTTAAAAAGCAAATATAACAAAGTAATAAACCATATCTTGCATCTTTTCCCTCATTGATTTGATCTTTCATTCAACCATTGGCATATATGAAACTTGCATTTATTTGACAATAACTTGACATTTTCAGAGTCTTTTGTAATGAGTATGGTATGGGTGACCTTACTAGTTGCTTGGAGTATTTTTATTGATCCTTTGCTTTGCATGACATCACATATGTAACGTGATATCACATCAATGGTATCAAATAAATAGTCAAGAAACATTGTTTTTGTCAAGTTCGGGGGATCAAGGAATTTTCTGGTTATATTTGGTTTTTATTTGTAATGACATCTTAATTAACATCTGTATCAAGTTTTGACATGCGTTATTGTGTTCGAGGGAATGCAGAGCATCATGTGTCAATGCTAATTGGAAGAATCTGGTGAAGCCATGGTAACACAATCAGAGGACAAAGCCTGGAGAATAGCTTTATCATAGAAAAGTCCAAAGAACAAAGATGGAAGAAACCACAAAAATAGAATTTAGAAGAAAAAAATGATTCACTTAGATCAGGGGTATTCAACCTTTTTACCCTCAAATCCCACTTTGACATAAAACATGCTACAGCATACCTAACATAAAAATCAATTCTCTTCAAAACAAATTAAAATTGCAGATCACCCCCTAGTAAAGTACCATCCCCGTTGAAGAGCCTTGATGAACCCTAACATATTGAGTTCACAATTTGAAGAGCCAGTCAAATTTTGGCAAAATTGGTTTCATATTTATTGGATGTCAATATTACTTCTAGCTAATTGAAAAACTGCAAATTTTATCACTGCAGAGAATGCCATTTATTATAATCACAAAGAATGGTATGCAATGGTTATTATTATCAAGACCCTAAACACTTTACATAAAATGAATTGAAGATTATGATTAAATTTATTGATATTCTTATTACAATATTTATTATAATCAACATAATGTAAAGTTGTTTATAACAATGGGTTTGATAACAATGGAAGTGGACTTATAACAATGAATTTGAATTGTTCCAATGATTTGTTTTGCTTAAAGTTATCAGCCAGTTATTGTTATTGAGAATACCCTGTTTGTAAAGGGATCACAATAAAGGGCTTCCTCTGTAGTTTGATAAAAGCAAATATATTGTAAATTTTCTCATGTTCATACATCGCACATCTGTAAATGTAAGTATCAGACTCGATGCACTTAGTTTCACATGGTATTCACTCTTTCATACTTCTCCACTTCGTTGTTTTCTCAAAAACACACATTTACATCTATCCACTCATACATACAATGAATATACATACACAAATATATCTATTTCTGCACATATATCCTCAAATACAATTAATATACTCACACATTATATATATATATATATATATATATATATATATATACATAAAATGTAGGACTGATATGAAATTTTCTCAGTTTGTCTTTTGGAGTATTATATCAATTTTCCATTTAAAACTTTTAAAGATTTATTATATTTATTTTTGTTTTGGCCACCTTTTGCCATTGTGGAATCATCTATAAGATTAGGCATGTTCCAGTAATGTGTTTGAACATCAAAGAAAAATTCTGTAAGAGTTTGAGGAAAGGCATTAGTAACTTAGTATTGCAGAGAAGTAAATCAATGAAAAGCATAAAATCATAATTTTGCACCAACCATGAAAGGAAAATAAACCAATAAACTGAATAGTTTGGGCATTTGTAAAGAAATTTGAAGATGGATAACAAAAAAGATTTAGCATGCCTAAAAAGTTATTAGTGAAGAATTTTTGAAAGTCATTTCATCATTGAGGGACAGGAAGAAATCTAGCAGAAATATTTTTCAGCATTTATCAGAATCAGCAAGACCAAAAATAAATTTATCAACAGGTCAAAGAAGCTTGATTAGAAATGGCCTTCATGAAAGGGTAGCAGTGAAAAAACTATCCCTTCAGAGAGAAATTAAGGAGAAGAGATTGAAATGGGCAAATGCTAATGAAGATTGGGGCTTGTATCAATGGATTAGAGTGTTTAAAAGTTACAAATTCAAGTTTTAAGTTTTTTAATTAAATATATGACACTATGTCAGGAGAGTTCTAGGTTCTCAGCAAGTGACACAAAGTAGAGGTTTTTTAATGGTATGATGGTGCATTTCAGCCAATGGTGCTGGAATATTGCCAGTATCATGAATGTTGGAAAGTATGAAAAGATTCTCATCAGGAAATTCCCTCTGGAAAGAATCTAAATGGTAACAGCAATACTAATGGAGTGAAATTATATTTGGACAAAAAAACAGCTGACAGAATTTGGACGTTTGTGTGCCTCTCTAAATATATGAGGAGTTTTATTATAACACTCAAAATCAGAAAGGAACAGAAGAGAGTTCCAGTTTAAGAAAAGGCTTTTGGAAATTTTTATAAAAGCTTAGTATATCATAACTGAAGATTAATTGAAAAAAACTTCAAGGTGATTTGCATGAGAAAGTTGAAGATGCTTTATATGCATCAGTGAGAACTACAAATTCTGCATTTTTATGTTGTATTCAAGTTCACATATCTGTTTCATAAATTCTTATGAATAGCCTAAGAAATAAACACTTAAAGCTCCCTGAAACCCTGCTGGAATAAACAATAATCTAAGACTTCTGCACAGTGCCCACTCTCTCTGTCTCAATCTATCTCTCTCTATATATATGATTTAATACTATGATTTCTCTCTCTCTCTATCTATCTATCCATATATATACATATATATATATATATATATATATATATATACATATATACATATATATATATATATATATATATATATATATATATATATATATATATATATATATATGTTCATATAATTTGATTTGTATATTTTTTTAATCCCCCCAAACCATGCAATGCAATTGTAAATGACCGAGGATGATCTCAAGATAAATTCCCATTATCTCTGTGAAAAACACATTGACATTTTGAGTGCCTTTTGCAAATAGCTGCAAAAATAGTTTTTTTTCCCCCTTTTTTGAAATTTCTTTTCTTTTCTTCGATTTTTTCTTAAGGTTCGGACAACTAATTTGCATAATGAACACAAGGGTGGGTTGGATTGATAGATGATTGAACAAAAGAAATTTGGGAGGAAGGGTAAAGGGAAGGAGAGTTTGGACGTTTCACTTGCGGGGTGTACACGTGGTGGGATAGATGCTTGAATGCAGAAACAAGTAAGTGAATTTCAGTTTAGACAGAAAGGTAGTTAGTTCTTACAGCAGTAAAGAAATATGAACTATCAGTGTAAGAGTGATTGCATATGCACAAACATGTATTGAAAAATATAGGTATGAATACATGGATAAAAAAATGATATTCTCCAAATTGTAAGCATTTTGTTCATTAGTAAGAGTTATAGATATCACCTGATAGTTAATTAATTTCTGCACAAACATATATTGAAAAATATAGGTATGAATACATGGATAAAAAAATGATATTCTCCAAATTGTAAGCATTTTGTTCATTAGTAAGAGTTATAGATATCACCTGATAGTTAATTAATTTCATAATTAGGAACATATCTCTTGTGCAGTGAGTATGTACAATTTTTTTTGATAAAAAAAAAAAGAATAATCCAGGACAATGGTACAAGAGAGAAGACCTGACACACAAGAAAATGACTAATTTCTAAAAGAAGTAAAAAGAGCATACAGGCAAAATCAACTTGAGACATTTCTCTTGAAAACGTCCCTGAAGGAATTACATCTTTTTTGAATCACCTTAATTCCTGGAATAGAACTTGAGTAACTTCTTCAATAAATATTGTCCTCAGGTAAAGATGATAAGACATTTTGGATAAGGGGCTGGCCTCTTCTTGCAGGAAAAAAGAATCAAAGATAGATAGGTGAATAAGTGATTGGCTATGTTTGTTTTCTGCATTGACTAAAGCTATATTTGAGACTTATACATTATGTAGGCACACGTGCACAAGTTCTGTCTGGAAAGAATAGCTTACTTAGGGCAATGGACACTTGGTCCTCTTCAAAGTATTCCCGTGGGAACCTCACACACTTAACCTAGTGCCCGTTTCACTTTTCGAAACAGTCTGCAAAGTTCTCTCTTGGCATCACCATCAGCTACCTCATCATGTTTTGCTTAATCTCAATCACTGTCTGAAATCTCTCTGGGAAAAGCCAGAAGTTGCTGGGAGTCAAATCTGAAGTGTAGAGAGGGAAGCTGACAGACAGCTGCAATGTTTTGCGGAAAAAAAAACTCAAAAAAGACATTAAAAAATGACTTGTTCGGTCATTGTGAAAGCAATAATCACACAGTAAACAAACTTACTCATTGGTGCCTCGCAAGAGAGTGTTTGCTCACAAATGTTCAGAAAAGTCTCCTCTGATTCATTGCTACATCACATCAAGGCTGCACAACAGATTCTCGAGATATTCAAAATGGCTTGATACTTTTTAGACTTTTTTGATAAAATGTAAATCTGGGTAATTTGATGAAAATCAATATTCATATATATAATAATATGTAACGCAAGGGAAAATATCCGCTGAGATGGTAAGCAGAAAATAAGAATTGCACAAGCAAGGTCATATGGGAAATTTTTCATTAAGGGCCTGATTCGCTGAAAATTTTACACATTTGGGCACAAATTAAAATGATTTGCCAGAAATCTAACACTGTTGTACCTGAATTTTGGAGGCAATTACCCACTGCAGCTCATACATCCATGTACACAAGGCACACCACACCTGAAGGCATGCATTTCTGAGTTTGGCATATGTGTATAGATGAATATAATTGTGGGTCTATTTGCCACCCTTAGTCTTGGTCTTTCATTTTAGAGTGAAAGCTTTTTACCTCAGACCAGATTTCATCTAAAACTTTGGTTCTCAGAGTCCCAGATCATTTTCCTACCATCACAATCCTAGGTTTTCTCAATCCCTGCCTGATTTTGAAATGTTGCCAAGTAATTGTTTCTTCATTGTTTCTCTCCCGACTGAAATTTCTCTTTGATTCCTCTAAGACTCAGGTGCAGTTGCTCCAGCATTGTGCGACACTTTTATTCAATGGTTTTAGCTTTGTTTCCTTTTTTTGTTCTAAAAGAGAGCTGATATTTCAATATATTGCAGCTTAGAGATAGAGATCTCCGAAAATATGTAGCACGCCAAGTAAATGATGATCAAGGTGTACGTAAATAATCAGAAAAACAAATGAAATTAAACATCAGTTAGCCTTCAACATACAGTTTATTAAAAGTTGTATAAGCTGTAACATAAAAATTTCAGCTTACTAAGTCTGTTTTTAAGAAGAACCAAACCAAAACTAAATTCATATAATAAAATTTAGCGGTTATCCTTCCTTCAGCCAAATTTTTAGCGGTCTATCATTATCACGTTTTCGTTAGTAGCACCCACCACTGATGTTAACTGTAGTAACATTATGTGCATCCTTACTATGAAAAAATGGGGAAATTTAAATGAATCTCTGTAAACTATATAACAAAATGAATTTGCATCAAGTATTTCAGTCCTATTAAATCAAGAAGAAGACAAATAAACTAATTTCTGATTATATAAATACATGCAAGCATGTCTGTGTGAGAACTCATTGGTTAAGCGGGACAGAGGGCTTAATTTGCATCAAACTTCATATGGTTTTGGCTAAAATGCATTGATTTGCCTGAGTTACACAGATTTGCCTGAGATTCAATGGTTTTGCCTGAATCTCTCCACCTAGCTTTTATGCATATGCATGCAAAAATATTAAAACACTCTCTACAGAGATTGGTAGCAAATTAAAAGTACAAAGATGACCAGCAAAACAAATCTCTTCATTGGTTGTAAATAAAAAGATTGCCTCTTAAAATATATATTTTCTCAATTTCTATTATTTTAAAAATCTTGGTTCATTGCAAATTACTGTTTTTTCATTGTTGACTGCAGAATCATCAGTCTTTTTTTCCTCTCTACAGTTGAAGTAGAATCATTTTTGCCATAATGCAGTATGCCTAACAATTTTCAACTTGCTTTTTGTATATATGTATATATATATGAAGTGCTATTCAGAAATTTGGAGAATTTAAACGGCACCAACAAACTGAATGTAGAATGGGTTTTTGGTGCAACCTTTTTTGAGCCAGTGTCTTGCATGCAAAGAAGACAAGGGAGATAACAGGAACTTTTTTTCTTACATGATCAGATTCCTTGAATTTTTGCATTACACTTTATGTGGTGTCAACTTCAGAGCAATTTTAGCTCATTGGTTTTGCAGAGAGTTCACTAGTGTAGTGAGTTTGCTCTTTACTTAGTGGCCCCCATGCCTGACTAAATTTTTTGTGCATATATATATGTACAAAAATATACACAATACAAATCAGGAATGCGATATAATATGATGTAATGTAATACAATATCCGATGTGTAATGAGTTTATTTCATAAAGTGCTCAATACATTCAACATTAAACATTAAGTTGATTTAAAGTAGATCTCAAAAATATAATGGAGCAAGATTTATGTATCTGCCCTGTTTGGGTTTCTTCCAAACAGTGCAGAAACATAAACGTGATAGCATGTTTCACGTTTTAAGCATATTAGCAAGGTGCTTTTCAATATGTCGCTATTCGTACCAAATGCTTATCAACCAATTGTTATAGTTTTATTTTACTTCCATAGTCTTTCTCTCAATTTATTAGCTAACCTAGGTAAATATATTCCTCAACCTATTCTGAACCCTCAATTCTTATGGTCTTTTTTGAGACTTTATTGTTGAACATTACTTTTGTCTTTGGTCTGTTCATCTTCAAGCCTACTTTTTTTTACTTTCCCTATTTGATCACTCATTGGGTTTTGTAACTCATCTGATGCTTCTGATATCATTTAAACATTTGAAAACTTGAATGGTTCAAATTATTCCCTTTCTATGTTTACACCCATTCCCTTCCAGTCAGTTTTCCCAAAAATATTTTCAAAACTCGGTAAAAAAAGTCAAGGTGATATTGTATATTTTGGCTCACTTGTGTGTGATCCTTATCTTGTTTGTATCTTTAGATTATTGTTATACATAATTATTGCGGGGCTATCTTTGTGTATGCTCTAAAATATTTGTATGTAATTTTCATTAACATTTTGTTCTTGCATTGGGTTGAAGATCGCAGTATGTTCTACCGAGTCAAATACTTTCTTATAATCTACAAAAGCCAAACAAAGTGGTTTGTTGTAGTGTAATGCCTTCTTGATTGGTTGATTTATTGTGAGTAGGTGGTCTATTGTTTAATTGGCATTTCTGGAGCCTATCTGTTTAAATGTTTGCCTCTTTATTGGTTTTTAAGTATTTTTATGGATAGTCTACATCTGTTTGATAATAATGTGATAAGGCAGTGGTTGCTGAGGTCTCAATTAGTTCCTTTCTTACTAAGTAGGATTGTGTGAGATAAATGCTTTCTTTGGAAATTTGGTGAGGCAAGTTTTATGCGAAAGGAGAAAATTGATTTTCGATGGCAACCTAGATAAGCAGTTTGTTTCTTATGAAGCAAATAAAATGAAATATCTTTTGATGCATTTTGATTTTTTGCACCACTGAATTTTTCTAATCTCTCTTGAAAATACAAAAAATACTTTTTTTTGAAATATACCCAAACATTTCAACAGTTTATGAGAAACAGAATGAACGTATGAATGGATAAATGGTAAACCAAACTATTTCTGAGATACCAGACTCAATAAAAGTTTGATTATTTATGCACTGATCAAATAAGGTGTTCCGGAAAATGTTTTGGAAGTAAAACCTGTAACTCAACCGGGCAACATTCGAACAATATTCTCTGTTATCCTATCCATTGTTTACTTTTTATTTTTTTTTTATTCTTATCTAAATCACAGAAATAAATAATCAGGAAATCTATTTTGCCTAGGCAACACATAATAACCTG
The DNA here is from genome assembly GCA_963457665.1 of Thysanoteuthis rhombus. NCBI lineage: Eukaryota > Metazoa > Mollusca > Cephalopoda > Oegopsida > Thysanoteuthidae > Thysanoteuthis > Thysanoteuthis major. Next base: position 45,075,011 of record OY735212.1, on the reverse strand, counting down.
GCCAGTTAATATATAAAGAATAGGAAATAAATCAGTTGATTGCTTACCTACTTCAGAAAGAGAGAGAGAGAGAGAGAGAGAGAGAGAGAGAGAGAGAGAGAGAGAGTCATTATCTAGGATAACAATAGGTAGCCTCACATAAACCAACAAATGCAACCAAAAAATAATCTCCAAACTATTATTCAGATATCAGTATCTGAGGTTTCCAAACCTCATCCATAGATTTTCCTGCAAGTTATTTCTTTATTGCAGTGTCTGCATAGTCTTGTAATTCTTCCAAGTGTGGCTTAACACAAGAGCATTCATAAGTGCAAGGACATTTTTTTTTTCTTGTTTTTTTTGTTCTTGCAATTTCATTTATTTAATGGAGAATTCAGGCTGAGTTAGTCTGCTTTTGACAGCAGAACTTAATCTAAATTTTCCAAAAGCAAAATAACTTATTTAAAAATATTCAAAATATTAAAATAGAAATAAAAGTACTTACTTTTACTTTTTGAAAGTTTTGCCTGATCTGATATCTTGGGTGTTAGTATTGACTGAAACTTCACACACGCACACACACACACACACACATATATACATATATATATATATATATATATATATATATATATATATATATATATATGTGCACACACACACGAACACACACACACAAACATATATATATATATATATATATATATATATACACATACATACATATACATATATATATACACATACATACATATACATATATATATATTGGTTTGTGTAAAATATATGTATTTCTGATCTAATCTTCCATTTCTTTACACCTATAGCTTTCATTACTACTCAGTTTCACATTATTCTTCATAGATTTATCATACAGCCAAGCTAGTGAATTATTGGATTTCTAAGTTTAATAACTTTCACTAAGAATTAACGGATGTTATAAAAGAATCTACCTTTTGTCTTTGTACTGAAGTATTCCTGAACTAGAAGCCTTATGAATAAACGAGTTGTTTCTGGGTTTTTTTCCATTTTTAATTTTTTCCACGTGAAAGTTATGAGTTTGATCTTCAGGTCAAGTAGTGCAGGATTACATCTGTAGCGAAACATGTGTTTACACTTCAGACAAAGGAAAATAAACCATCAGTTTTAGTGGTAATTACTTGCGGAGTTAATTGGGCGATCACAGCCCCCCCCCTGTAAAGAGTTTTGACTTGCCAAGCCAACCAGCGATCAGCTTAAAAGTAGATCTCTCTTCTGATTGGTTGACTCTTCAAACAAAGACACTCTGAGAGAACAGTTTCAGTTTCAAGGAAATTTGAATTGTATACTAGCAGTTGGGGAGAAGACAATTCAGCACTTACATACCCCCCCCCCCCCACAACTGATAGGCAGAGAGTGGGTGGGGGTGAAGATAGACAAGCTATCAGATCAGCAACTGAAGCTGGTGGGAGTAACTAGCTAAAGTAGCTAGTGGATTAGTGTCCACATGGGATGGAAGACTAAATGACCAACTTCGAACGATATTAGTTTTAGATATACGATGCTAATCCCCAAAGTATGTTGTATAAATTTTCTTTACAACGTTTTCTACGTGTCTGAATTTGAACTTCTCATTTTTCCCTCTCAAATCTTTGTCCGGCTCTTGATTTCACAAGCTGTTTTTCAGAGGTTGTTCTCATGAATTCAACTGAACTATAAAATGCACAATGGCTTTTTCTCAGACCTGCATGTGTAGCATGATGCGAATAGCTTTTCCTCGAATTTTTGCGCCATGATGGAAACATTTTCCATGTGGTTATACTATACATCCGTTCAGTGGAAAAAGCATGCTAGGAACATGAGAAAAAGATGACTATTACAAAGTCTAAAATCTATGGAAAGGTCTTGTAATGTGACATAGAAGAGTGAATCGACAAGTCTATGGTCTGACAGTTGTTAGCTGAATTTGATCTGAAATTTTTGATGCATGATGTTCATTTAATTAATATTTACAATTGGATTATGTGCATTGATAAGGAAAGATATTATACTGAAAAATGAATAATTATTGAAAAAAATGCTTTTTGCATCATAAAACTGCAGCCATATAAATATACAACAAGAAATAAGAACATATCTTCCTGGAAAAATGAAAGATTCCGTTCAACAATAAATGGTTACCAGATGCAAAAGATCTTTGAGAAAGATTGCTGTGAGTGAAGTATTGTGATAAAAACATTCAAAATGAGGATAAAAATCTGAATCATTGTTTAAAAGCAAAAGGTTTAGTTTTATAGCAACATCTATACAAAAATGTTTTATACTTAGACCAACACAGCAGTTGATTTATTAGGCTAGAGGAAAACTTGGAGCCCTTTCAGCTCAGAAAGGGAATGAGACAAGGTGATACCAGCTCACCCAAACTCTTCACAGCCTGTCACGAGATGATCACCCGAAACCAAGACAAGGAAAATGAAAGAATCAGAATAGACAGCGAATACTTAGGTAACTTTAGATTTGCTGATGATATCTTCCTTTTCGCAAAACTTTCATGATCTCCAAGTAATGCAAGACAAACTGAGCAAAGAGAGCAAGGAAGTTGGACTACCCATAAACTTCAGTAAAAAAAATATCATGTACAACAAACATTTTGAGGACAAAGACATAAAATGCAGACCTGAAAAAAGTAGACCACTACATCTATCTAGGATTACAAATCTCTATGAAACCCTCAAAAAAAGAAGAAATTGGGCAAAGAATCACTTTAGGATGACGAACATTTGGTAGAGCAAGTTCAACAAGGAATTATCATAAATTTTCAAAAGAAGGGTCTACAATCAATGCGCCCTCCAGATTTTCACCTATGGAGTTGAAACATGGTATGTAATCAAGAGGCTGACCCACAAACTGAGAAACATACTCCACGTCATATGGAGAGATCATAAAACAGCACAGTATATTAGAGAAATAACAGGAGTCAGGGATATCATAGAAACTGTTTGAAAAATCAAATGTTAATGGGCTGGACATGTTGCAAAAATGGCAGACAACCAATGGACATCATGACTCACAAGGTTGATCCACAGATATCAGACATGAAACTGTGACCGTCAAAATATAAGGTAGCGTGACAAAATAGATGAATTCAGAAAGAAATGGCGATATTTGGTAAAAATTCTGGGGAAGGTTTAAGTCCAATGATGGACGATAAAAGATGGATGATGATGATGATGATGATGATGATGATGACTGTGACTGAAAAATTGTGATAAAAACAAGATGAAGATGAAAATCTGAAAAAACTTATTGTATAAAAGCTGAAGGTAAAGTCTTATAGCTATCTCTACACAAAAATATTGTACATTTTGTTCCTCATTATGATTAATTAAATAATTATCAGTGACACATTTGGTAAAGACTAACAAAACTGATGGTACATGGAAGAGAGGAAGAAAATGAGTTGATAGAATGATCAAAGTAGGTTGGACCTTTAAAAGAGAGTGAATGAGGAAAGAAAAAAGAGAATGTATTGGAAAAGAGAGAAATAGCAGGAACATTAAAAGTGAGATTTACCTCACAAAAAGGTAAGAAAGAAAAGTCTTCAGGAGGAAGAGAGATTCAAAAGAGAAAAAGATTGAAGGAAAATATTTTGTAGTTATCAGAAGGAAAGAGGAGAGAAGGCAAAAGTAAGATATTCAGTAGAAAGATTCCATAAAGATCAGAAAATAAATCTTAATATCAGGCAGGAAAAGATAAAGAGAACTGGAAATAATGAATGCAGTGAATAAGGAAAAAAATCAGTCAAGGAGGGGAAAAATATCTGGTTCAAAAGAGGACCTATTTACTTATTCAAAAAAAAGTTTAAAGGTACGGGTTTTGATATCTTATAATCCTAACCAATCATATCAGGAGAAAAATATATTAAGCAGTTTATCTTAAGTTCATAATTTTTTTTTCATATTATTTGTAAAATCTACAGATATTCTATACAGAAGATGAAAGTATAATTGCTGCTTCTAACCTGCCACATAAAGAAATTTTGAGATAAAAACTTTTTCACTGTGTTAGTATTATACTGCCACCTTATAAATATAAAATTTTTATATATACCCATATTATGGGGACAGATTTGGCATTCAAGCAGTGCCTTATGATGCAAAACGCCAAAAGGTCTGAGTAGCAAGGGTTAAGGGGCTCATAACCCTTTTTTCCCAAAGGACCCAGATCACTTTTGGTCCACCTCTGCCATATTATATACAGTGATATATATCTCACAAATGTAGTCAAATGTGTACATATTTTCTGTATGTAATCATATATGTACAACAGGGGTATAAATTTTATGCATAAAAGTCTTGCTAACATGTTAGCTTAAGACGCGCCATTCATTGGTTTGGTGATGAAATAAAAATAAAATATATTGAAGTCCCTTTTACTTAATTTCATGATAGCAAAAGGTGTATATTACCAGAAAACTTTTGGTATGGATGGAAAGAAAACTTAAATCTGAATAACAATACAGCTTGACTAACATGAAAATCCCCTGACGTGCGTGCATACACACACACACACACACAAATATATTAATAATGATTGCTACATTTTTCGTTTGGTAATTTCCTAATTAAAAATAAATGTTCCCATGCCAACTAGCAGTGGGAACATCAATATTTTAACATCTAAATAATGCATTATTTCAATAGTTTGGAAAGTCTGAAAGAGTCAGTTCCTGAGAATACCCTGTACGTGAAGATGTACTTTAAACATAACCTACAAATACAATGGTACGCTTCAATAACAGAAAAGAACATTTAGACGAGGGAAATCTAATAAGATAAGAATTAAATGAAAAAAAAAAACATCGATCAGATTATCCAATGAAAAGAAGCAGAAGAAATAGTGAGAAACAGAAAAAATTCACTCTGAGGAGGAAATGTAGATCTACAGTTATCTCTTACCATTCGCAGTTCAGCCTTGAATGATTGAATGGAAGTTTTGTGGCATACAGCAAGATACTGTACCTGAGAAAATGTTCTGTTCAGTTTAAACAAATTGTAAAATATTTAGGAAATTATAAATGCTTCATGATAATCTTTGTGTTGCTAATAAGAAGAAAAAATCTTGAAAATTATCAACTAAGAATCATTCATGCAGACCGTATAAATCCAGTTAGAAACTTATGGTTGAGAACTTGAAATTATTTAAACCTTAACATTTTAGTTGCTTTTTATCATGACATTTCTCAGATTAGATAAAATTAAAGGATAAACAACAAAAATATCAAGATGAAAGTCTTCGTGGAATTCTCAAAAGAAGAAGAAATCAAACAAAGAATCACTCTAGGATGGAAAGCCTTCATTAGAACAAGCTCAACCTTCAAAGGCAAGAAAATCCCATGAGTTCTAAAAAGAAGGGTATACAACCAATGCATCTTCCCAATAGTCACCTAGAAAACTCAAATGGCAATGAGCTGGTCATGTTGCAAGAATGCCAGACAAACGCTGGACATGATGACTCATGACATGAATCTGCAGGGATCGAATGTGAAACCATGGCTGGCAGAATATGAGATGTTGAGATGAACTGGACAGGTTCAGAAAATATTGGCTCTGCGATGCCCATGATAGAAAGGCGTGGCGAATCCTGGGAAAGGTCAAAGTTCAATGACAGATGCTAAAAAGCTGGCGGGGATTATGACAATCATGATGATGTCTAGAAAAAACATTTTTTTGTTTTTTCAATTGATTTTCTAATAGATAGAGTAAATATCTTTTTTGAAAGTTTGATTTTGGCTGTAACAGCAACTAAGTAGTTTAGTGCTGGACATGATAAAAAGAAAAAATACTTATGTGTACCTATAGAGAATGTCTGAGGAAATTTAGGCCGGGTTTATATTTTTGACTGAAATAAAAATTGATTTTGCCATAATTGATGGATCTGTAACTAGAGAATAATTAAATCAAGAATTAAGTTTCTTTCTTCTGTTTTGGCTGTATTCATTCACTTAGTTGAGCATTTACAATTTGGGAATGGGAAAGTTTTTGTTCACCAAAGGTTTTTAGTAGAAGAATTATGGGCTTTAGGGACTGAAAAGGTTGGAAGGAATGAGGGATCAGCAAAGATTATTTATGGATTTAGAGCAATCACCTTCTCTTGATGTCCCTAACCCCAACAAATAGTAAAGGATAACTATATATATATATATATATATATATATATATATATATATATGTATGCAATGCTCTTCCAACTTAGGAATAGAACACGGGTGGATGGGGAGTTATGAGTGAGTGAATATATTGCTTAAATTCAACCTAACTGACTATCCAGTTCTGCACAGGGCAGAGGTAAAATGCCAGCCTCCGGGTCTGAAGCGAAGGTTTTGATCCTACCTTGTGGTACTGGATGGGATAATGGATAGTCTATAGCCACACTGAAGAGTTGTAATACAACCAAACAGCAATCTGTGGATGACACAATTATTCAATTATTATAATAAAATATATATATGTATATTGCCCTTGAATTTCTTACCTCTCTAACACAGAAGTCATAAATGTGTCCATGTAGTAATGAATCATCTATTTTTACAAATCCTTATCCAACCAACTTCCTGAAGACTGACCCACGTAATTCACACAGAAATTCAGAGAAAAACGTTGAGGGTGGGGGAAGGGTGAAGCTAGCCTGATCGAAAAAAAAAAAAAATTTTAGGTTCTAACCTTGCCATAAGGTTACATTATGACAAAACAGGTACATGTGTAGTGCATGCCCGAGTAGGAGTTAACTTTAGAAATCTTTTTAGCGACAAATGAAAGGGAAGGGGGGGGATGAATTTCGTTTCTTGACTACAGAAGTATTTTTGTCTAATTCATTTTCTTTTTATAGTTTGTATAACCTGTCAGCAGCGGTCTTTCTATTTTTGTATTTAGCTATTATTTTGAGAGCCAAATTTAACATTTTGAAAATTGAGGTCCATGCTCCAACCCGAGTAATAAGTGAATCTGAATTATATCGGGCATAAATAGTCTGGAAAGATTTTAACACTGAAGATGTGAAGGAATTAAAAAAAAAATGAATGTCAATTCAGTCAACTATTTCCAAATATCTGTTAATGCAGTTAATGTAAGATTTTCAAAAGAAAATTCAATGACAAAGAGAGAGGGTGAGAAAAGGACAAAAATAATGAGAGAAAGAGAAGTAAAGAGAAAATAAATGATTGAGAAAGAGAGAGAGAAAGAGAGAGAAAGAATATTAAAAGAAAGTGAGCTAGATGAGTGAAAAAATAAAAATTGAATGATAAAGATAGAGTGGAAGAGAGGAAGTTGGAAGAAAGGAGATAATAAATTCACTAAAATATAATCAAATGAACTGGATATAGGCATTGTATAAAAAATAAAAAATAAAGAGAAAAATAGAGAAAGGTTACATAGGTATCAGTCTGCTCAGAATGTGTAATGCTTAACATGCTAAAGGTCCTGGGTTTGATTCCCTGTATGAGAAAAATACTAAGAGGGTTATATGGGTATCAGACTGCTCCGATAGTGTAATACTTAGTATATCTCTGAATTTTTGAGATGAGGTATTATTATTATTTCTATTAATATTCGGACCATCCTCATCTTGGTTGTTTTTCATACAACGTTGCGGCCGTTGTACTCTATGGCCTTCATCAGGTATCATCTGGTAGGTGTGGGGAAGTAACGAACCGAACCCTTTATTTATCCGATGGGGGTATATTGACTGCACTCCCCTCTTAGCATTAGTAGTATTATTATTGACTTACACTGGGATTGAAGCTAGAACCATCAGATTACTTGCAGTAATCTTGTCTGGTAGTGGTTATAGAACCAGACATTATTACTGCAAGTAATCTGATGGTTCTAGCTTCAATCCCAGTGTGGTCTCAACTTGCAAGGATTGCTAAGCTGACACATATAACAGAAAAGGAGACTTTGTCATTAGCTGTCATTCTCCATTGGGGGTTGTCTCTGTCTCTTAAAAGATATGACACTATACCTAACTATACAGGTATCATTCACTTTCTGAAAACTTGCTTTATGCATTTTTTCTCCTTTTAAAAAAAGAGCTAAAATTAAAACCAGCATGCACTCATTTCCTCTCTCTCCTACATCCTAGTCTCCTGTACCTCCCATCAGTTCAACCTACGATGACTCAGCCTAACACACCATCATCACCATTTTTAGGGGCTGGGAATGCTAAGAATTTTCCCCAAATGAATTAATGATTAATGTTTTTTCGCTCTACATTATTTAGGCTTATGAAATGTTTTCAAAGAAATTACTATTGGATTGTGGAGAAAACCTGTTATCTCTTCCGCTCGGCTATGCTCAAGAAATGACTAATTTGAAGTTGACTTTTCTTGATCTTGTAACAGATCTTGAGTAACAAATTCAACGTTGCTTATCTTTCATGACAATGAAAAAGATGCTGTTGCTGCTGCTACACACTGCAATCAATAAACAGTTTTAAGTGGGGTTGACACGCCCTGTTTTCCTGCCCTCACAGTAGTTGCCCCAGGGGCACTGTACAAGTGGTCTCTCCATGATTCTCCTGACCCCATCCAATCCTTTCCCTTGCTTCTCCCATCTACCTCCAGATTTTGCAGGTGTGATATATCTTTATCACCTCGGATTCCTGGTTTGTTTGGAGGGAGGCATCACCGTTGACCTCCTCAACTGAATGCATCAAAATGTTCATTGATTTGGAAGCTGTGATTTCAAATAAGCAGTTCATAACCTTTAGAACTTCAAGAAACAGTACGTTCCAAGTCATTCTATATACCTTGAAGGCCGCAAGAGAGCCGAGATGTCATTTTCGAGCTTAAATGCCTCACTGAACCATCTCTGACTTAGTGAAAGTGAATGAAACGTATCTAGTATACTGAAAGGTCACATGATGGTGTTTTGACTTATTCTAAAATGAAAACTGAACACATAGATAAATCATGGTTCTTCCCATATGTGTGATGTTTGTCTGTCAGTACATCTAATGAATAGTGACAGAATATCTTCTAAGAACGATATTGTTGGAAGTAAAAAATCCAGGATGAATGCAACAGCTTGAATTCATTGCTGACAGAGATGTCAATAAAATGAATTAATAAGAATGAATTTATCCTCTCTATATATTTGATGGCGGCGCATGTGGCTTAATGGTTAGCAGCACTGAAAATGGAATTGTCAAACTGAGTTCAAACTCCATTGGAGACAGTGTGCATTCGATTCAGACTAATATCCTTGATAAAAGCATGAATCCATCTTTTGCTCTCCCAGCTATAGGTAAATAGCAGGGTAGACTGGACTCTTCAACCTTAATTGGCAGCCAGTTTAAGAGACAAACAACTCTGAATTCAAACTGGGAAAGTTCAACCTCTCTCCCAGCTTGTGAAATGCTGGAAACAGATAATTCATAGTCAAAATGCACCGGTGAAGTTTTGATGGGCCTAGCAAACTAGAAGTGAATTATGATCAAATTCTGAAAAAAAATCTAGAATAAGAATTGATGGATGTAATAATGTAACTGCCATCTGGAAGTGGAAGATATATATATAATGATCATCTCTTCAGGGTTGAGCACTCTTTAAGTGAGGTAACTCATCCACTGTTAGCTTATGCAATGCTTTTCTATAGGAATTGAGCACTCTGGTGGATGAGGAATTTCTGTGTAATTTAAATATATCACTTAAATTCAGCCTTACTGCCTGTCCAATTCCGTAGTCCAGAGGTAGGATCTGGATATGGGTCTGAAGTGAAGGTTTCAATTCTGCCTCATGGTACTGGATGGGATAATGGAAAGTCTATAGCCACACTGAAGAGATGTAATACATCGAAATGTAATACATGTGGATGACATAACAATGATATATATATATATGTTGCATTATCATGTGCATGTAAATTTAGAAATGCTGTGCAAAGTCTTCCACATGTCAATTATAGCGGCTAGTTGAACAACTAATTACATCCGTTCAGAGAGTTTTTCGGATGACTGAACTCCTTCTAAACAGTGGAAACCACATCAGGTTGAACTCTGCACTTATCTGGAATACATTCAGTTGACATGTTGATATGGGCTGCCTTCATGGCTCAAAAGGGACAAGGTATGGAAATCCCGACCAAACAAGGAAAGAGGAAGAGATTGACATTACCTGAAACCTACGTTTTGACGTAGCTACCATTGAAAAGTTCTGTTAAACTCGCAATCTGTCCATGTTTCTAAGGAGACTGGCTAAATTATATCTCTCTCCCTCTAAAAGAGAATGGAATGCAATTCAAATGTTGAGGTCATCAATTCTGACCTATTTTGGGGGCCCAGGCAGAAATGCCTAATACTGCACTTAAGGGATTTCATAGTATCTATGTGTTGGTGTTACTTCATGCTTTCTTTCTATCTCTTATTTTTTTTTTCCTCTCCATTAACATCAAATCATATATGTATATATATATATATATATATATATATATATATATATATATATGTGTATATATATATATAGAATAGAAAGCTTTACAGCTTAAAACACAAAACATTAATAAACTTTTTCAAAATTCATTGTGGTCACTTCAGTCACCTATTTCCCAATATTTGTTTATATAATTCACGTAACTTTCTTTGGTATTTTTTTTGTTTTACACATATTTGATATTATGGTGCCATGTATGAATTTTCTCTTGTTGTCAATTGTTTACCATGCAAATGTTTGGGGAATTTAAAAATAAAACAGTTATATTAACATAGTAACCCAGGCAGTGTTGATCATATAAATTCAGGCATGATTTTAATATATAGCTTATGTCATACTATGAGTAGTTTATTGTTTTCAGAATATTATAATGTATTGTCCATGGACGTTATTTTATGCTAAATATTATTCTATTGTTTTGAAATTTTATTGAAATACAATGGTTAATTACGTAGATTAGGCAGAAAATGTATTTGATGATAAGGGATCTGTAAGTATAGCAACAGATGTGACTCGTTCATGTCTCTTCTCTCTATATATATTTGACAACTTGAGGTGAAAAAATAGAGCAAAACAGAAGAAAAGAGACTCGACTCCATGGACTCACACAAGCAAACTAAGCCTTATGATAGTATGCCAAGAAGACCAAGTTTTTACATTTTTCTAAAAAATATTTCTCTCTGCATTTTTACTTTCTGTTCAGTTATTATGTTAATCTTAATGAACATATTATTATATCATATAATACATCATTATATTATTATCATATTATATTATATTCTTATTATATTATATTACATTATTATTATTGTATTATCATATGATATTATTATCTTAATAGACATATCAATATTTTTCTGTGGGGTGTTCATTTTGTTTACTAGAGTAAATAGAAGGAAAATCAATGGTTCCCACACACAGACCTCTGCCACTACTTCTCAAGAGTGGGTAAGGGATAATCAGAATATATTTTAGTGGAAACCCTTTTTCATGAAAGGCATCCCCCTGCCATTTGTAGTGCAAGCAACTATGATCCTCTTTATAATTCAGATGTTGATGGTGCAATTAACCATTGATAGCGATACATGGCACTATCCTGGGGAGACACAAAGGACGGAGCACTAATGAATAATAATGTAATTTTTTTTTCTATATGGAAACATTATCTTGGAGTTATATAAAACGATTGTATTGCACCATTATCATTCACTGACTATAAGGTTCCAACTTTCAAACCCTCTTACCTTCAGAGAGAAGTTTTGAGGGACGGGGGCTTCAGCAGACGCCCATGGACACACACATTTTTCATTTAATATTGTTCACAAGATGGAGGACTCTTTTACCATGCAGCATTCAATTGATTGAATAATGGATCTTATAATTCTCCTTGATATCTTTCTTGACAACTCTTTTTGAATTTATGGGTCTGTATGATGCATGGATTACAGAAAGTTTAATCATTTAATCTGAGCTGGAGGAATTGCAGAGAAATTGAATATTAAGGGTAAGAGTTATGGTTGCACTGGCAACCTTGAATCTGATCACTTTTGAATTCCAACCTTTCTCCAAAATCATTTAGCACTGAAAAAATCAAGATCAAATCCATGACTCTCTTTTCTTCTACAGCCATCAAGTTTGATGACATATGAAGTTAATATTCTTTTGGTTATTCTTTCATCATCATCATCATCAGTCTTTTAGTGTCCGTCGTTGGACATAGACCTTCCCCAGGATTTGCCACACTTCCCTATCATGGGCGTCACGGAGCCAGTATTTCCTGAACTTGTCTAGTTCGTCTCTCCATCTAACACTTTGCTGGCCTCGATTGCGTATGTCGTCTTGGGGGATCCATGTTGTGAGTCGCGATGTCCATTGATTGTCTGCCATTCTTGCAACATGGCCAGCCCACCGCCATTTGAGATTTTTTTTAATGTATAATAAAAAGTAAGTGACTTGAAACATAATCATGGACACATAGATAAGTATGCTTGATTGTTGAAGGCTATGCATATTTCCCACCAGTCAGTGTTCAAGCCTAGGTATAAGAGAAAATTTGAAGTTTGATTTTCAAGGCAGGCAAGTTTTTTCCATTTTGAAGATTCACTCAACAATCTTCCTCCCTCAGATTTAACCATGTGCCATGCCGAGCTTTGTAAATATATGGATGTGACATGCCAAGCTCAGTAAATACAGGAATTGTGCCATGCTATGCTTAGTAAGTACAGAGATACCCCACTTACACCACTCATGAAAGATCTCAAGCCACCACATCTTTGAATTGTGTTTGTGAGCGTCTGTACTTTATCTCAATTTATTTTGTGCTTCCATTAGCAAAGTGTGTCCTAAGGTATCACAAAAGCTTTAAGAGAGCTTGTAAGGGTGCTTTATGTGAAACTGGCTTAGAAGATGGTGGTTTTTGGGGTCTTAGAATGCTAAAAAGTTTTTCCCATATAAATTAATGGTAATTATTTCCTTGTTCTACAATAATCAAAATCGAAGATGCAGAACTGGAGAAAGTAGAACACAACATCTACCTTAGACAATGAATCTTCGAGGAATCCTCAAAAAGAGAAGAGAATAAGCAAAGAATCACTCAAGTTTGGCTACCCTTTGGCAAAGCAAGCTCAACCTTCAGAAACAGGAAGATCCCATTAGTCTTAAAAACCAATGCATCCTCAAGAGAGTCACCTATTAAGCTGAAATATAGAACCTAACCATGAGACCGACCCACAACCTGAGAACCATGCAATGTGCACATGAAAGAATCATGCTCAACATCTCATGGATCACAAGACAGCACAATATATCAGGGAGATATAGGAGTCTGAGACATCATAGAATCCATCAGAAAACTCAAATGGCAATGGGCTGGTCATGTTTCAAGAATACCGGACAATCGATGGACATCACAACCCACAACATGGATCCCCAGTGATCACATGTACAATTGGGACCATGAGAATATAAGCTGGACAGACAAACTAGACAAATTCAGAAAGAACTGGTTCTGCGATGCCCATGAGAGGGAGGTATGGCTAATCCAGAGGGGGGGGGGTCTATGTTCAATGATGGACGTTAAAAGACTGATAATGATGATGATGACTACTTTGTTTTACACCATTTTAGCTTATGGAGAGTTTCATAGGAGAGCTCTACTTCCTGATAGCAATGATACCTGTATTTATAAAAGATTTTGTATTGAACTCAAAGACAATCTACTGTTTATCTTTAAGATCATTCTAAAATTTCATCCTTGCAAGAGTATTTGTAAGAAAAAAATCACCGGCTAGTTATAAAGGAGAAAAAAAACTGAACATTGATAAAAACATTTTGTACTTAAGATCAAAGAGGCGACAGAGACATTGAACAACCGTAGCCATCAAAGATGGCAAAGAATTGTATCCTTTTTTTATATGTGCATGTGTCTGTTTGTCTATGTCAGTTTGTTTGTTTGTTTGTTCCAGCTCTTAGCGTTGATTCAATTTCAGTTTTTCATTACATGCTCTCCAAGTTGGATGGTAACCGCTATTAATAGCAAATTAAGAGAAAAATCCATGAGAGTAAATTGAAGAATACACAAATCTAATCCATCACTCAATAGAAACCTAACTCTGTTGGCAGCATGGAGTGTTGGGGTGATCATTTAAAAAATTCAAGAAAGGTCTGATCAAAGAGTAAGTTACTGCTTTTAAATATACAGCTTTATGAATAATGTATGAAAAAATAAATCTCTTTTCTGACTAACATTTTAGATAATATAATAAAGCAAGATACATCATAGACACACTTTATGAAAACAGATCTAGTCAGTCACTCAATGGAAACCACTGCTGTGTTTGGGGTGATCAATTGAAAAATAGGGAAAAAGCAGTGAACAATGAATAAGTTACTTCACTCACCTTTTGTTGTCAAGTAATCATGAAAGAAAGACTGAATTTTGAAAGGGATCAATTTCGCATAGATCTACATCATGAATTGAACCCCAAGTTAAAACCTATTTAGAGGGAAATCAAAAAAAAAAACAAAAGCAAAATGTTTTTTCTAGACATAATAAAAGGTTTACGTTTATAATTTTTATCCCTCTAGCACTGTTGGTGCAGCCTGTATGCATGATACATATATAGCTAGCCAGACCAGCTTCAAAATTGAAGAAACCTATGTTGTCAGTTTTGGTTGATGGTTTCTAACTGAGCCTTGAAGCACCAATTTTTTTTTCTGCTGAGCATAATATCAAAATTTTTTTTTCCATACAAAATCTATCTCAACTCGAAGCAAAGAAAATTTTATTACCTAAGACTAAAAACTTTTTGCAGGTTGAAGAAAGTTGAGATGCTTTACAAATATTTATATAGTTAATACCAAGAGATAATTTTGTGCAGATCTGATTTACAACTGCATATGACATGGCAGTAGAACTGAGTCCCATTGGTGTCAAAATCATTTGGCATTCGTTCATATTCTTGATGTATACCTCCATATATAAAATGAAATCTAAGAAATTGGCTCCCAATTAGACTGAGTAGAAATTAAGAGAAGACAAACAGAGATGGTGGCAAGCTCACTTGGTACGGCCAGTTTGAAAAGGATTTATATGATTGTGGTACACTATTGAAAAATACTGTCAAATATCAGCTTGTAATGGATAGATGCTGTATGAGCTTTGGGAATTATTTTGTTTTTATTGGGTCTCCCTCTGCTTCGTTAGATATCAGTGTATAGTTTTTGAGCTGAATATTTCAATAATCAAACTGTAAACCATCAAAAAGCTCTCTTTATATTTTTCCATCAACACAATTTTATAACATTAACAAAATTGTTTTTATTTTCATATCTAGATGAATATTTACCATTCAAGTCAACATTAATGATACAGAATTCATAGAATAGTTTTACTTCTTTGATTTGGCAACCTTGAGACCAGGCCATTGCCGGACAACAGAAAATGCTAAAAAACAGAAATTATTTTTTGAATACTGTCAAGTAGAACATTGTAGCAATGTATCAATTTTTCAAAGATTTTTCTGGAAAATAGAATGAAATATTTTTAATACAATTTATCTAATATAAGCCATGAGATATGATAAACGAAAATCATTTTTGGTTGCTTACACTTTTTAATCTATTGTGATAAAATATATATTTATAAGATTCAGGAAAAAAATTAATAAAATAGAAATCAGAGGTTGTGTGAAACAGCAAAACACTACCCCAGACCAAAGCTGCCTCAAAAGGAGGTTTAGGTCACTGTTTGGTGGTCAACAAGTAGAATCATCAACTACATCTTCTGGAACCCAGACAAAACCATCACGGCAAAGAAATATTGCTAGGAAAATACACAAAATTATACCAAGAACTATAACCTTTACATTCAATACTGGTCGATCGATAAAGACCAATACTTCTCCATGAAAATGTCTGACCGTATGACTCACTAATGACTTAGCAGAAATTGAATGGGTGACTACGATTTTTTAAAGCATTTCAACAACTTTCTGCAAGAGAAGGTCCGCAACAAAAAAGAGTTCCGTGTTTCTGGAATAATCAAACTTTATTCTCATTGGCGAAAAGGCATAGATTCTAATGGTTCTTATTTCTATTGATGATTTTTTTTCTAAGCTGAGATATACTGCTTCAGACTTGATGATGGGAGATGGCAATATATATATATATATATATATATATATATATATATATATATATATATATATATATATATGTATATATATTGTGTTACATCATAATGAAACTTTTATTTCAAAGGATTTCCTGTTATTTCACTGTGAATGTACTGTTTGGCCTAGACAATGTAAATGGAATAATCAATGGGAAATTGTCTCAAATAAGCAATACCAAGCTTCAAGTGCAGGCAGTTGTGTATTACTTCATTTCTTCAATAAACCATCATCATCAACCATATACCATTCGTCATTGGACATAGACCTTTCCCAGACCTCACTATCATGGGCATCATGGAGCCAATACTTTCTGAATTTGTCTAATTTGTCATGCCATCTCATTTTCTGTCAGTTTTGCAGATGATCTTTGGGGATTTACGTTGTGAGTTGTGATGTCCAGCGGTTGTCTTCCTCCCAAAAGTGGACAAGTTTAGGCTAGGGCAGTATAAAAGACATACAAATGTGATCTCATACAGAAATGGGATGAGATGAGATGAGAAATAAGGATTCCAGGTGATAAAGTTGACGGAATTATATCTTTCTTTCGTACACTTCAAACATGTCAATATGAATCCTAGATGTTTGGTGATCCTTTTTATGTTTTTGCATTCTACCAAATGAAAATGTCAATATCTTTAATCTTCGACTTGTATTAGAGGTGTCATGGGGAGGTGTAAATGCTGGATGCATTAACCCCATTGTCAATTTTTTTCTTCGATTTTACATGAACAATTCATCATAATTCACTTCCAGCTTTACCAGAGCCCTGTTAACCACACATTTCAGTCTCACATCTCCCCCCTAAACTGGTTGCCACCTCCTAAACTGGTTGCCAACCAAGGCTGTGCAATATAGTTAGCCCTGCTATGTAGCCCTAGCTGGAGCAAGAAGAGATAAGTTTATGCCATTCCCAAGGGCATTAGTGTGAAATGAATGCAAATGGTCTCAGTTTACAATCAATGGATTCACTATCGGCACTCAGTGGATTTAAAACCAGCAAGTGACATTTTCAAAGAGACAATTTTTTTCCCCGGGTGGGACCACACTCTTATTCATTACAGACGATGAATACATTAATCCCGATCTAAATGTAGATGCGACCAAAATAAATAGACTTTATTTTGATCTTGAAAATCCTTAAGCTACTCTTCAATGTGGAGAAGGTATTTCTGGCAATACCAAGCTCTTATCTGTCTGGACAATCCTTCCATCAAGATTGACTAGAGGATTATAGGAGAAAAGTTTAGATTCACATAGGCAAAGAAGAATTTATCGCTAAGAAGAGTTTGATCTTGTGATCTATACTTTTCTACATTCATGAGGCAATTTCCACCACTTTAGTCAATATTGGATAATACATGAATAAAGATCAAGGGGTTTTCACTCGAAAGAAAAATAAGAGCCGCCCAACCAAAAGAAGTATTTTACACTTCTGTACACTAATAAGGTAATTCTATATCAGGATTAGCTATTGGTATTTAGAAAACTTAGCTTAGTCTAAGACAAGGTAATAAGAGTGATACAGTCTAGTGAGGATTTAATTCACTCTAGTAATTATGATTTGCAAAACTAACTTGCTGATCAATGCTATACAGTTGGTCATCAAAAATATGCACTAAGCTTAGCTTACTTTGGCATAGGGCTACAGTTGTAGAGGTATCCAGTGAGGGATACACTCAATATAGAATCAAATTGGTCTGAGAAACAAGCTTGCAAACTATAATGCTTTTATAGGTGCCAATATTTACTAAGCCTATCTTCATTATCATCATCAGTCTTTCAATGTCCGTCGTTGGACATAGACCTTTCCTAGGATTCGACACTCTTCTCTATCATGGGCATTGTGGAGCCAGTACTTTCTGAATTTGTCTAGCTCGTCTCTCCAGCTAATATTCTGCCAGCCTCAGTTCTGCATGTAATCTCGGGGGATCCATGTCGTGAATCGTGATGTCCATTCATGCAACAGAGCCAGCCCACTGCCATTTGAGCCTTTTTAATGGATTCTATGATGTCCCTGACTCTTGTCTTTTTCCGGATGTACTGTGCTGTCTTGTGGTCTCTCCATGCATAATTCTCTCATGTGCACGTTGCATAGTTCTCAATTTACGGATCTGTCTCTTGGCTAGGTTCCATGTTTCAGCTCCATAAGTGACTATCAGGAGGATGCATTGGTTATGCACCCTTCTTTTTGGGGATAATTCATTACACTAGAGCAGTGATTCACAACATAGAATGCATGCCCCACAAATGACGATTCAAATATATTGGGGGTAAATTTGGAATTTGGATGTAAAGAGTAAAAAGCGTTCTGATGCTGAAAACCTAGTCATGTTAAGACTAACTGATTAATTCTCAACAACACAATACAATTAATTACTAATTTTAGAATAGATTCTATAGTAACAAATGCTTAACTCATCAAGTTTGTGAGGTTTAAAAGCAATAAGGTAATTACATTGTTGTCACTGATTTTTACATAAGAAAGGATCACCTGACAAGTTTTAGATCCTGTATACATCTGAATACGTATTGAATCATATATACCATCAGAGCAGCTTCTTAATCAGGTTACATAAAAAATCAGAGCCCTTTCAGCTCCAAAAAGGGGCAAGACAAGGTGATACCAGCTCACCCAAACTCTTCACAGTCTGCAAGGATCTTCAGAATCCTTGACAAGGAGAACAAAGGAGTCAGAATAGTTGGGAATACCCATGGATGGCCTTCCACAAAAACTTCAATGAAACAAAGATCATGTTCAACCAATGTCAGAAATAAACACACAGCAATCAAATTGAAAACAAGAATTTGGACAAAGTAGACCAATACATAAACCTAAGACAACAAGTATCCATGAAATCCTCAAAAGAAGAAGAAATCGAGCGAAGAATAACTTTAGGATGGCAAGCTTTCAGTAGAACAAGTTCAGCCATTAAAAACAGGGAGATCCCATTTATCCTAAAGAGAAGAGCATACAACCAGTGCATCCTCCCCGTAGTCATCTATGAAGCTGAAACATGGATCCTAACCAAGAGACTGACTTGCAAACTGAGAACCATGCAACATGCTCATGAGAGAATCATGCTCGACATCACATTTAGAGACTTAAAGACAGTACAGAATATTACAGAAAAACAAAAGTCCAGTATGTCAGAGAAATCATTAGGAAACTCTAATGGCCATGGGCTGGTCATGTTGCAAGAATGGTAGACAACCGCTAGACATCACAACTCACAACATGGATCCTCAGAATCAAATGTGGAACTAAGGCCTGCAGAATGTGAGATGGTGAGATGAGCTAGACAGGTTAGATCTAGATTCCCAATAGAGAGATGTGGCAAATCCTGGGGAAGGTCTATTTCCAATAATGGATGAAAAAAAAAATTGATGGTGATGATTTTATTTCCCCAAAGACTTTTCTTCACAGATATTTTGCTTGATCAAAAACATTTCTAAATTTGCACCATATTATTATACCTTTTCAACACAAAATTTGTTTTTTGATAATTTTATTTGAGCTACCATAGTAAGGCGCGGGAAAAAAACGTTTAGAGCCATGCACTATGAAATGTGCTTGTTGGCCATCGTACCATGTTAGGCACCCTGTCAGGATTAGTTATTTATATATATAAAAACAAATTAAATACTTAATTCATGTATTTATTTGTGGATGATTTACACTTAATCTAGTACACACACACACACATATATATGTATATCAAGAAGATGATAAGAGAAATAAATATAGAAAATGGCGAATCCGTTTTTTTTATCTACGTATAAGCGTTTGTAGACTTAAGTATCACATCATACATATTTATGTATAAACTGCAGCATCTGTTCAGTGATCTTTGATAAACCTGCTTAAAGCTTAAGATGAAAAAGGCGCAGAACATATGTAAGTATGATGTAGTACACTTCTTTTATGTCTAGTTATTTATGCACGAGGAACAGATTTCCGGACTGTCCTTACTCATGTCATAGAAGTTGCTGATCTGGTGATAGAAATAAAAATAAAACCAAAATTCTCTTTGCAGAAATTCCCAACAGCAATTCTCCATGCAACCATTTTCTTTCAGAATTCTTGTTATATTTGAAGAGCCATCAAATACCAACTCAAGAGAAAATAATTGCTGTTGTTGCTTCCTTTTTATTCAATATTTTGTTTAACCATGGCAGGAAAGGTCTGTTTTAAAAGCAGGATAGATGCTGTCCTATGTGGTTATGTGTACATGCTTTGGGGACATCCATGTGTAATTTGTTGCTTCTGACAGATTACATACTCATGTGCATATGATACAATGTTATATTAGGGACCGTCAACCAAAACTGTCAGCATCAACATATGCGTCTTCAGTTTTTAAGTGTGTCTGGCTGGCTATGAATGCATTCATGTGTCATGCATACATGCTGTATCAATGGAGCTATAGGGCTGAAAACTTTAACATTTACTCTTTATTATGTCCTGAGAAAAGTTTTTTCTTGTTTTTTTTTCAAATTCCACCCAAAATATATTTTTAGTAAGGGGTTTGAATTACAATGTAAGTTTATGCTGAATCGGTTCTTTATTTTGCATGTGGCAGTGTTCATGCTTGTTTTTTTTTTATAAAGATTCAGGCTTTTTTTAGTTATCCCCCATCCAACAAAAGGTAGGAATAGTAACCTATTGATTTATCACCGCTTTTTCCTATTCTTTTAATTGATCATCCCCAACACAGCATACTGCAAAAAGACGTTGGTCATGTGACGGTTTCTATGGAATGAATATCAAGCCTATTTTCATTAGTTTCAATGTAAATGTGTCTACGATGTATATAATGTTCAACAGAAAACAGATTCATTTTTCCATATAATATGGGTGCTGATATATGTGTGCATATATATACATGCATACATGTATTATATATATGTATATACATACATCTATATATATATATATATATATATGTTTATATATATATGTGTGTGTGTAAATATACATATACATAATACATGCATACATGTATTATATATATATGTGTGTGTGTGTGTGTAAATATACATATATATAATACATGCATACATGTATTATATATATGTATATATATATATATATATATGTGTATATATATATATATGTGTGTGTAAATATGCATATATATAATACATGAATACATGTATTATATATATATATATATATATATATATATACATATTTATGTGTTTGTGTGTGTATGCATCTATGAGTACATTAATATTGTGTGTGCGTGTGCATCTATGAGTGCATTAATATTGTATATGTGAGTCTCCCTGTCGTGTTATTTAGTATTGGCACATATATGGAGGAATGTTTCTACTTATATATTCATGTACATAAACATAAATACAAACCAATAAAGCAAATTTATAAGTATGCATCCTTTGTGTACTTGTGCTAACCAAATCTTGGTGATAGGGAAAACAATTACAGCAATGTTCAACTTGAGTGGGAATTTTTCAAGCCTTATTTTCTGTGTAGAGGTTATTTCGATGTTGGAAACAAATTCAAAGCCATCCTTTCCTTTTGGCTATCTTCAAGAAGGGTGACATGGCCTTACCTTTTTCAGAGTATGTTCCCTGATTACCTGCTCTAACTTTTTTCTGATACTTATTCTGTTGCACGAGTCTCAAAATTCGTGTATGTGTATCTGTGAATGTTTCATGGAAGATGATAGAAAAACATTTTTGGGCTGATAATGTTCAACATAGATTAGATAATAGTGAAAGAAAGTGTGAGACTCAGCTGAGCCGTCTAATAAATAAAAACACATTCAACAAATATATAGGAATAGACTTCTTTTCTATCCGGTGTTATTGGTTCCTGAAATAATGGCTAAGTGAAAAAGGTATGCTGGTGTCATCCATATATATAAAGTGTAGTATATATCCATATATATAAATGTATATATATATATATATATATATATATATATATATATATATATATATATATATATATATATATATATATATATATTCGCCTGATGAGGCCCAAAGAGGGCAGAAATAGGTGCTAGTTTGTGTCGCAAATCCACATTCTACTATATATATAAATATATATATATATATATATATATATATATATATATATATATATATATATATATATATATATGTGTGTGTGTGTGTGTGTGTGTGTGTGTGTGTGTGTGTGTATATATGTATCATTTGGAATGTTTTTTATCATTTGAAACATATCAATAGTAATAACAGAAAGTGATTTCAAATAAAATTTCAAATAATATAACACATTCCTGATTATTCTGTCAGATTATTTACCAATTTCTTAATAATACACACACACACACACATACACATATATATATATATATATATATATATATATATATATTTTATGTGTAATACTTTCAATAAATGCACCGATACTACACTGATCTCAGACCTTCCAATCTGTGCATAAATAATCCTATCAGGAGCTTTGCTAGTAGCTTTATGAAACATCAATCAGAAAAGAAAAAGTACCACTGAATGATGATGATGCATGATTACGTATCATAATCGTTCTATGATACTATCGTGACATATCTTGATCCAAATAAGTGTCAAGAATAAAACATTAAATAAGCATCAAACATTTTGAACTGAACAATGGATAAGTTATGAGAAATTTGACTTTGCAGTAATTTTCGAGATTATTTTGACATGTAAGTCTCACTTCTTGAAACTTTTTCCGTGCTATAAGGTGATTCTATTGATCCTTCAAATGAAAATATCATATCTGCTCAGTTGATCTTTTTCGGAATGACTGAGTTTAAAATATCTTTTTATTTCTTTTATAGTTTAGAACATTTCTGATTAAGTTGACCTGTCATATTATGGCAATAAATAATCTTTCACTTCTTGGAATCAGAGATTCCAAGAAACACGCAAGTCATACAAAAGTAGTTTTAATCAACGATCAGTAGATTCCAAAGAATAGTCACATGTTTTGATACGGGTAATTTTACAAGTATGGTAGATTCAGGTAATACAATTTTGAATGCAGTCATGTCCTTCGTTATTGCTGTCTCCTTCTTCAATTCTCCAGGTTCTAAACTCCAGTTGCTTCGTGGTTTTTGCTGTGGCCTGAGTGAGAGTAAATCTCCTCAGGTTTGCAGCCCTCCTCTCATATCGCCCTCACCCATCACTTTTTTCTTTCAGCCTTTTTCTTGGTTCTTAGGCCATCTCCAACAGCTGGGGATTGTAGATCTCATACTTTCAGCACTCTCCATTTGTGCCGTCCCCAGAAATGCTGTGGTCTGTATAGTCTCAATCCTTTGCCTTATCCCCTGTTCTTCCAATTTTGTTCTCAGTGTCTTTAGCATAGTTCCAAATCCACTTGTTATTACTGATACTATCCTGACTTCCATGATCCACACCTTGAGTTCTCTTTCCAGGTCCTGGTATTTCCCTAGCTTTTCATTCTCTTCATATTTACTCAGTGATCCGTAGGCACGGTCATGTCTGTTATTTGGCAGGTTCTCCTCCCCTTAAACATGATTACCAGGTCCGGTCTTCTCACTTGGATAGGATAGTCAGTTCAGATGTCAAAGTCCCAGAGTAATTTATGGCTTCTATTTTCTGAGACTGTCTCCGGTTTGTGCTGATACCATTTATCAGCTCGGTTAAATCCTGTTCGTTTGTTCATTTCTCAGTTTATCACTGTTGCTACCCCGTCGAGTCTGTTTTTGTATTCTTTCCGAGCTAGTTGACTACATTCACTAGTTGTGTGGTTTATGATTCTCATACCTTTCTCCATCTTGCTTGCTTTCTTGCTGTTTGTCTGGATTCTGTCGATTTTTGTCATGATATAGTTTGTACCGATGCATTTGTTTAGGGCTGCCATGATGAGCAATTTTGTTTCTTCCTTCAGTTTTCCTTTATTTAGCCATGTCCATGATCTTTCATTGCCTCACAAGTGTTCCCACCTTTGTAGTTTCTCATAAAACAGTATCTTATGTTGTATACATATTTTTGGATGAGTTGAATCAACATTTCAATACTCAAAGAGTAGCCAACAAGTGCAGGTGGCATTCCCAGTGCAGACAATAAAATCAAATTGAGAGTAATTCATGAAGAAGATTCCACAAAATATCTTTTTATGGTTATTTTGAAGCCGCTTCTGCATATGTTGATTAGATCCGTTTTGGGGAAAACTTTTGTGAAGTTGTTCTGAGCAAATATTACCTTGTGTTTAATAGAATTTTTTCCATATCATTCTCTGTTAATATGTGTCAAAAATAAAGATCCTTTTAATGAATTTCCAGTATTAATAGAGCTGTTTTCTATTTGAAATGTAAGAAGGAAGTTTTTGATTGGTATTATCATGAACTAACAAACAATTTTTAAAAAAAAGTTATACTATCTTCCACTTTGAGGATTTTTAGGAACTTATGGTAAGGTGTCACATGATTTATAGTAAATACAGTGTCTTTGTCATTAATGGTTTCATGGATGTAATAAATGCATTGTTTTTGTCATTAATGGTTTTATAAAAGCTATCAGTGTTTTTTTTATAGTATTATCATTATGAGGTATGATTCTGATAGCTGTGTTTTGTAGCGTTACAATTTTCTTTATTATAGTATGAGCGGTAAGGCCACAGACCTGACATCCATATTTAAAGGACGAAGAGAATGTTGTATGTAAAAAAAGATAATACGATTGTTCATTGGTTCGAATAGAAAGCAGATAATGAAAGAACCGACACATTTTCTCAAAAGTTGCAACATCATCAAATGTCTTTGGACTGTCTGCTGCCATACATTGATCTTTCCTATTCATTTATAATGTCTGGGCAAATTTGCTTCATTCTATAGAAATAGACATGTTGCCCATTCTTCTGAGATCTATATCTAAGGTGAATTTGAACCAATTTTTTCTTTTCTTGATATCTGAATATGTTTACACAGATGAGAATTCCAAAACACAAGCCAATAATAGAATAATTTTGTCTCAACATTTTAGATGAGAGATTATCACTATGTATGAAAAAGTACTCATTTTAAAATGTTAAAATTATGGAATAAGCTGTACTCTACTGAATATATTTGCACAGCGTAACAAAAAGATAAGATAGAATTCTTTGTTGAACAAAAAAAAATAGAATTTTTCATTGTTAAAATTATGGAATGAGCTATACGATATAATGAGCTAAAATAGATAACCTATTTTTAAGAATTGAGGTTAAAGTTTAAAATTTCTGTTCGGTAACATTTTTCGCTTTGTACCTCCAGAGAAAAAAAGACTGCTAAAGGAAAATATCTCTGCTTACAGATTATACATGTTACCCCTGAAGAAGGCTGCATTGTACCAATGGCCAAGATTTTCTGTTCAGAAAGAAGAAGGATAACAGTCCGAAAACAATTATCCATAATCCTAAAATATTTTGACGTAATTTTCTGTGATGATTCTCAGATTTAAAACTTTTGCAGCAAATCAATATGTTGACAGTTTATTGCTAAATTATTATGTTCAATTGAAGCTATTAGCATACAAATAGGCTTCTTGAGTTGATGCAAAAGTTCCCAGCATTCTTTATGAAATCTTTTATTCATATAAATTCATGGCAATTAAGGTGACAAGTCGAGAGAATACGGCACATCTGGAAGAACCTCCCACCTCAGTTCCATGATTGTTTACTGCATTGCATATGTCATGCAGCAAAATCACCAAATGATTTCCTTAACCAGGAAAAAGTTCTTTTCTTTTCCAATGCTTCATTCAAACAAGTAAGTTATTCACCACAGCATTGCAAACTAACAGTTTATTCCAGTAATTTGTAAGAACTCCTTTCAAATCCAACCAAATACTTTTTCTTTTGTAGATTCTATTTTGGTTAAGATATTAAAGCCACAATTTTCAATTTCCAAGAACATTTTTGTCAAAAAATAATTTTATTCTGTATCAATCAAGAAGACACAAGCCTGACTGCAACAGGGTCAACTCCTACTAATAATCTGACTAAAGATGATCACTGCAACTTTTGCATTGTTTATATAATAAATAAAAATATATTTTCATTTTGCATAAATGTACTTAATCATCAGAATGAAATAATCTCTTGCATATTTGTAAGATAAAATTTCATAGATATGTGAGACTTGTATCTGCTTGGCCCAGTCAGTAAGTGAGCTGGCTACCAATTGCTTGGTCATGATTTTGTCAGTAGGGAAATATCAATTTTTTGATATATGCATTTATCTTTAGAATGAAATAAGCCGTTGTGTATTTTTAGTATAAATTTTGGTAGACTTGTCAATTTAGCTTGGTTGATAAGAGATATTGGCCATCACCAGTTGGTTGTTTTGTAGGGGAATAGTTATTTTTACTCCCCTAAATTTGGTGCAGGTCATTCTTGTTGTTCTTGTTAGGGTAGAAAAACAAGTCAAGCACAGGTGTCGATAGAAGGTTGACAATAGATGGATGTTTAAATGCTGTCTGATGATTCTTTCTGTAATTTTGTGAGGAACCTATTTTCCTAGCTTCTGAATTTTCCCAGCGGCTTGTAGATAACAAAATCCCATTGAGTGATAACGCAATCAATAAAGAGTCGAGTGAACATCAAAGACATTTTTAAGATTCACCTAGCTTCAAGACGGCACAGGGAAATTGCATGAACTCAGTATTTTGAAACTGTTACAACAATGTTGATATCAGATATTTTAGATGTGCCTGATTCATAGCTGAGATTATATGCTTACTGTCCACTTACACCAGTGAAGGTTTTCAAACTGGGGTAAAAGCTAGAATTTAAAATGCCAAATTTCAAGGTAAGTAGGCCAATCCCACCTGGATAATCATTCCTTACTCCACACTCCCCTCCATTTGTCCCAATGCCCAACTTATGTATGCTTAGTAAATATCAACTTAAATATATTGATCAATAGAATGGAGGGCCTTGGGATGTAAGAATCATAACTCGAGATTCTAATTTGGAGTAAATGAAATTCTTTTAAAAAAAAAGGTGAAGCTGAAAACTTAGTTTCTCATCAAAAGGTCTGTATTTGTTATTGGCCAGTGAGTACCATATTTGATGGCTTATAAGACTCTGTCACTCCCCATTTATTTCAACAGGGAGTACTGAGAAAAAAGCGTATTTACCTGAATTTTTCTCACTTTCAAAGAGTTTTTCAGATGATTGAACTCCTCCATGTTGTTTTTGTTGTTAGTATAGCATTTTAGATGATCCATTCCGTCTTCTACTTCAGGTGCACTATCCGAATGAGAGGGTGGTAAAAAGAATTTTCTTTTCCAATGGTAGCCATGCTGCAACGCTGGATTTGGTGATGTCTTTTCCTTTTTCTTTCTTGTTAAATCTGGATTTCTACACCTTGTCCCTGTTGAGTATTGGAAGCCACATCGGGTTGAACTCTGCATTTACCTATATTATACACTCAGTCGACACGTTGATATGGGCTGCCTCCTCAGTTTCTATCAGTTTCCAACAGTGAAAGACAAGTGTGGAGTTCAACTCATCCTCAAGTTCTTTCGAAAAAAAAATGACTGGAGGAGTCTTGTATGCCGTCAAATACGGTACTTTGACCAATGCTTGGATTTTACAATATTTTCTACTTCACAAGCTATACACTTTTGAAAAGTCTATTTATCTATATATATTTCATTTACAGAATAGTATAATCCTGGAAAGAACTTTTTAATATTCTCCTCTCAAGTTTTTTCATCATCATCAAAAATCATATTTTTTTCAATAATATTAGCAGTTTAACTAAATGCTGTCACAGTACAGTTAAGTTAACCAGACAGATAGTCATGCTCCTTTTTTCTTTGCCAGAAACTGTTCCTGGAGTAAAATGTCATTCAGGGCAGGAGGAGACTTCAAGTATTTCCATTTTGCAGATGCCTGTGAAGATGGAGGTGAATACTGATTCATTTAATCCTCTCTTGTCACCTGTCACCTGACAATAGAGTCAACATGACTTAAGGGTTGACTCCTGTGTTCAATTGGCTACTGGCCAGTTGACCTGAGCAACCAACAGAAAAGTTTCTGAGCATGTTCATACTGTGTCAACCGGAGGATGACACTCTGTCTGTAGGGTGACAGCTCAGCTCAACATCATACTGAGTGCTTTCGGGAAAAGGGTTGGAGAGGAAAAAGTATGAACAGCCTTGTAGATATGATGCATACACAGAACCTACAGCAATAATGATATGAGATAGCATGCCTTGTCTACATGTGTAGCACGTATACGCACAACACACACACACACACACACACACACGTACATATATGTACCTCTGTAAATAATATGGTTCCTTATTCACATTGTCAGTTACTAATATCCATCACTTATCATATATATGTCTATAATTTTGTGAAGAATCATCACTCATTTTCAGATTTGGAATAGATCGGCTGAAATATTGTAATAATATCAGCAATAGGAACAATGAATTCACTTGTCCAAAAGATCTGGGAATATATGAAAACATTGACACACTACTTATGTATACTTGCAGTTATTGAGAATATATATAAACATTGACACTAGCTGTTATGAAGGGTATACAAAAAAATTGATATAATTAAAATATACTGGCAGTTATCAAGTTTGTGACTTGCTTGGCCAGCGGAAATCATGTTTCTCACAGAACATCTTGATTTTGTGATCTATATAGACTAACAGTTATGTAGAGTACGGGAAATTAGTTATTACATTCAAAACTGTAATGCCTGCACCAATCTCCAGAACCCTTAACATCATACCACAAAATTTCTATTGATTATATATTATTTGCCTTGGTTTTATATCAGTTTTCTTGCCATTAGAAATATTGAAGAAATAAAACAAATTTAGCTCAGTTACCCTCGGTAAAACTGTTTCGAGAAAATAATTCACAATTCTCTTGATTTGGAGTCAGATAAGAAGAAGGAATCAAGCAAAGAATCACTACAGGATGGCAAGCCTTTCGTAAAGCAAGCTCAACTTTTGAAAACAAGAAGATCCCATTCGTCTTAAAATAAAGAGTATGCAACCAATGCATCCTCCTGATTGTCACTTAAGGAGCTGAAATATGGAACTTAACCAAGAGACAGATCCGCAAACTGAGAAGCATGCAACACGAACACGAGAAAATTATGCTCAACCTCACATCGAGAGATTCACAACATGGATCCCCAGAGATTATTCACATAACTGAAGCCGGCAGAATACAAGATGGAGAGATGAAGTAAACAGGAAGTATTGGCACCACAACGCCCATGATAGAGAGATGTGGCTATTCCTGGGGCAGGTCTATGTCCAAAGACGGATGATAAAGAAAGATGTTGATAAAAAAACTAGACCAAGTTCTGAACCAAAACCATCAATAGTCTATTATTGAAATTAGATGTACTGAATCTTATGAATTTTATAACCGTTTATTTATGTCAGGTCATGAAACAGAAAAGGTTAAAACAGATCCTGATTTTTTATCTCAAAATAGATATAAAAAATGTGAAATACTAAAAAGCTAGAACATTTTTCAAACATTTCTCTTTATTGAAAGATATGGAGAATTATATAAATGCATATACAGCAATACTTTAAATAGTGGGATTTTTATGTAGGACAGTTAAAGTATTGCTGTACAAATTGTACACATATATATATATATATATAGTTTATATATATAGTTTATATACAGATATTTCTGAATATTTAGCACTATGCATTTTAGACATAAAATAATCAGGATTTAGATTCAAATAAGTGTTTTATTTTCAAGTCTTCATTAACTTTACTTGTGATTCAATTCAGTAGACAGCTACCTAGATTATTAAAATGCATACAACTGCAAGTCAATTGATCAAATTTCCAAATACATATGATATATAGAATTATATATATATATATATATATATATATATATATATATGAAATATGTGGGTTCCAAAATGCAAATAATACCATTTAAAAAATAAATGTACTTAATTCTTAATTTGCACTTTTCGTCTTGTAAAAATCTTTAAAACCACAGACACACAGACCTTTACAGCTTCAAACACTAAACATTAAAAAACTTATTCCAAATTTTTTTTGCTCACTTCAGTTATTCATTTCCAAATACCAGTTAATGAAATTTATGTGATTTTTTTCAGTGTTTTTTTTCATGTTTTACACATCCTTTAATATTATGGTACACTGTGTGAATTTTCTTATTGTTCGAATCATCAGTTGTTTATCATATAACAGATTTGAGGATTTAAAATTTCTATGTTATAATTACCTGGGGTCCCCAGTAATGCTGATCAAACACCTCTTCCCCATCAGCTCTGTTTTGATATATAGCTTGTGTCATACATGTAGATTATGATCTTATATAGGGAAGTCTCATAATGCATTGTATATGGATGTTATTTTATGCTAAACATCATTTAATATATTTGAAACAGAGGGCTTACTAAAATGTATTTAATGATGAAATATCAATCAGTACAACAACAATCATGACTTGTTGTTCGTGTCACTTCTGTTGAGTGTTACCCATGTGAATATTAAATCCTTTGTGGTGGTTTTTATCTCAGACTGCATGTAAACCAATTCATGATATCATCCTTAAGGAGGCTAATGACACAGAATAACTTCTTCAAGTTGATTCTATACCAACACATTCAACTAAAGAATTTGACAATTTTCTTCCATTAACCTTAAAGATAATTTTTCCAAAGCGTATACATTAGCATAGATATTTGTGTGTATATATACATATATATATATATATATATATATATATATATATACCAATAATTATGTTGATACATATATCTTATACATACATAGTTGTATCAATAACACCATCACCTAATGATGACAAAAGCATTCATTTCATACAGATAGTTATTTTTCAACATAATCTCCTTCCTTGTCAATGTACTTAACCCAATGCTTTCCATTCGCAATATTAACCAAACATTGTACAGTGAAAATTTCAGATCAGAATTCAATTATCAAGCTTCAGCCTTATACACACTTCTGTGTACATCATACACGTAGATACATTAGCATGTTTGCATACATATATATATTATGGACATGCATACCTATACATACAAATATAGCTGCATACACACATACACATATATGCATGCATGATGCACTTCACTACTCATACACATGAACATATATATCAACAGACGCAATTACATATGTACATATATTTACACACACATGAATATCCCTACATTGAGATAGAGTAATTTATGAGTCAAATCTTCCCTCTTTATATCTATTTTATGAATTCCATAAAATCTTTGATTAAATTCCCCAATCAAAAAAAGAGGAAGAAAATGCAACAGATCCAATGTGAAGGTCTTTTTCATCAAATTTTATCAGAATAAAAGCTAAATAAAGGTTTTCAGGGAAGCAAGAGGCACCATTTCAATTTGTTTAATGGTCTGATATATCAACCATTCAGGTTTGTCTTTCTTTTCTCCTTTTTTTTGGACAGAAATATAAAACCATAACTATATTTCACAATGATCAAATTTTATTGAAATATAGACTCAAATATGAAGATAGTTACTTAAAACATGGTGGGGTAATGTTTTCTTGCCTCTATACAGATCTGGGGATTATAATCATTAACGTGAATCACCCTTTGAGAAAATATTTCTGACAGTACAATTATGGCTGATTGATCGAAAAATGTTATAGTGAGAATGTGGCTCTTACTACTATCACTGACTTACTACTTTTCAAATGTTACATGAAAAATTAATCATTTTTATTATAAAGCAACAAAAGTCTATTGACCTCTCAAGATGACCTGAAGAGTTTCTGCTTTCCCGGCATGTTTCTTTGTACATTGATATCTATATTGGTCGATCTCGAAAGTAATAAGTTTTATGAAAACAAAATGGAGAGTTGTTGCTGAATTTTGAAGCAGTGTTTTACTTTGGGGAAAAAATATCTCAGAATGTCTTTTAAACTCCTGAATTACTGATGTACACTTGGTTCATCATTTGAGCTTGTTGAATTCTTTTTCAATCATTATTGCACAAAAACATACTGAGAGGGTAGAAGATCTACAAAAGAGTTCTATGCTGAATAAAAAAAAATTGATTTACCTTTTTATCAAGATGAATTTAGGCGCTTACAACGGAAGAACACAGTAAGGATAGAAGACACTCTTTTAGTTTTCATCTTAGAGGTGACCTCTTCTAACTGCTATTGGCAGAGAAAGGCACCCTTTTGATATCCACTTCCATTTAGTTTAGCTTGTAACAAAGCCAAAGTGTTGAAATGGAAAGACAGGAAGATTATGTTATTCCAATCATCCCACTGAGGAGGGCATGCCATGGAAATCAATGTTCAAAATTAAGGTTTTACCAGAGCTTGAACACTGAACTCGAGCTGTGGTAGGAACAACCCATTTCAGCCATGATTGTATGGAAGTATGTCTCAGTGAGCTTTGCAAACTGCACTTTATTTATGCTGGTAACATTAAAACAGGATTATACTATTCTTCCACATCACAATCACTCTAATTTCTCCATTTGTGTAACCATCCTATTTGTGGGAGTGTACACGGGTAATGTTTCTTTTACCTATCTACAAGAATTTAAAGAAAGGTCAAAGTCTGTAAATTATTTCAGTCAGAGAAATAGTTGCTTTTGATTCCTAGGAATCCATATTGTGTCAGGATTTCCAGTGGTTGTCTGGCAGTCTCACAACATGACCATTCCATTGCCATTTGAGTTTTCTTGTGGATTCTATGATATCAAAGACTTCTGTTTTTCCTCTGATATACTGTGCTGCCTTGTGATCATTTGATGTGAGATTGAGCTTGATTCTTTCCTGTGCTCATTGCATGGTTCTAAGTTTAAGGACCAGTCATTTGGTTAGGTTCCATGTTACAGCTCTATAGGCAACTATTAGGGGGATGCGTTGATTGTATACCTTTCTTTTTAGCACTGGAAGGATTTTCTCATTCTTGAAGATTGAGCATACCCTGCAAATGCTCACCAACCTTGTGTGAATGTTTTTTTGATTTCTTCTTTTGAAAATTTCATGTTGTCCTAGGTAGATGTAGCGGTTTACTTCCTCCAGTTCTGCATTTTTAATTTTTATTGTTGTGTCTTTGTCTTCAACATATTTGTTGTGCATGATGTTTGTTTTACTGAAGCCCATTTGGAGGCCATTTTTCTTGCTTTTTATGTTCAGTGTGTCCAGCATTATAGGAGGTCATCAAAATTCTCAGCAAAAAAAGATAGTTTTCTCCACAAATCTAAGGTTGCTTAGGTATTTGCTATCTATTCTGATTCCTTTATTTTCCCATTCTAGGTTTCGGAAGAAAGATCCCTTTCTCCCTTAAAAAATGCTTCAAAGGCTAAGCATAACCTTCATGGGTCAAACAGAATTCAACACTGAGTAAAGAAGACAAAAGGGATTTGCATTTTTCTTAAAATTCACTACTGAAATAAGGCAGTGGTCTTATGTGCCATCAAACATGGTAATTTGTTTGATAAAGAATATGTCAGTATTATGAAGAAGAAATAAGTATTTTATGAACTTTAGTTGAATTTATCAACATCAGAACAAGTAATTGTTGGTTTTTTTGTTGTGGTTTGATTCTTTATGAAAATAAAACTTGATTACTTTATCAAGTGAAGATTCCAAAAGTTGATTAATGAGATAAGAATATTATGGTTGGCTCAATATACTGATACAACAGTGAGCAAGCAATTGACTTTGCTGCTATGGTTATGAGAATTATTATGAAGAAATCTCAATCAATTACCAATTGATACTTGACCCTCAGACTCTTCAAAGAAGCACAAGGTCAATTTTGAAGTGACAGGAAAAAAAAGGAAAAACATTATTGAAGATGTAAAGCTCTGGAAATATTAGTCAAAAGAAGAAAACAAAATGAAAACAACAAAAGAACCAAAAAAAGTACTTATAAAAATAAACCCAATTACTTTTTCAGTTTTTGTTCAAGAAAAAGAAAAGATATTGCTTTTTTGTAGAAATTAAAATTGCTTCAACCGAATTGTCAGAATGATGGAGTGAAACGTATAAAAGAGAATAAGCTACAATGACAGCTGAACTAAAATGTAACTGACAGGGATACACTTTCATTTTAAACTGACATATTCCAAGAAAAGTGTTTCCTTCAAATTGGCTTACATATTCCAAATAAGACACGATACTTACTTATTTTGAATAAAGTGAGTGAACCCTTTTAAGACTCCTGAGAATATCCCAAGATTTCTATGAATACTGCTATATATACATATCTTGCAGATCTATTTTAGAAGTTGACTTGGATGTATGTGTCATAAAAATAAAGTAAATGAGATTTCACGGCTTTTAAGATTGATTTTGTGAATCTGTTGTATTCCAGGATGTGGTGTTAGTTTCCATAGCAATTTCTAGGTGTCTTATGTAAAAATTTAATATCATATTTATTTCAGTTTTGATCAATGATAAAACTCAGACAACGATAAACGTCCACTGGGGCAAATATCTAATGAGACAAATGTATCCCATAAGGATTTGGTTCTTCAGAATATGCAAAATTCAGGCATTAACTCTTAAATTCATGCAACAAAATAGAATGTGAATTTCAAGGTAAATAACCCCCAATAAAAATTATCTCCCTTTAGACATTTGGTGAATTTTTACAATTTATTTCAATTCAATCAACAGAAGGGTTCTATTATTTCTATGCTATTCATTGAAGAGTTTCACGATCAATTACAAGCAGTATCAAGTGGTTCATGAATTTTAGAGGTACGCACCATAATAGGTTAATCTTGAAAGGGTTAAGAGTAGATAATTGAGGTTGTCAGTGTAGTTATTTGTAAGCTAAAATTTCATCGGTAAACTATTTGATCCCTTTGTAAGATGGATGACATTCATAAAGAGTTTTTTTTAAAATTTTATGCTGATATTGACGTTGAATCAGAAGAATGCTATGGACATCTCAGTTGTAATATATCTGGTATGATGTGTCATTGTATGAAATGTACAGATGAAATTCAAAGAGATTAGTAAGGACTCATTGTCTCCTATGATAGGAGAATGACAAAATATCAGTTCAGGTGGCCTAACAGTTAGTATACAAATAAAATAGAATCAGCGGACTGAGTTCAAACTGTGGCTGACACAGTTTGAGTTCATTTTGCATTCATGGCCTTGGGAAAGCATGAATTCATATTTTCACAGAGTAGACTAGGTTGCTGGTTACCAACTTCCTTCTGGCAGCTCCTACAGCCAAGTGGATGCCAAAACATATTTCTCTGCGCTTTTTTGGACAACATCAGCAAGGCTGAGTGGGGGATTCTGTTGACTGAGTTCCCCAGAATTTCAATACACTTCACCCATGATCACGCATTAGTAAGGTTATTTCAATGCCACTATTGTCTACAGGGAGAGGAGGCCTTCTTCATTGAAGGCCAAAACAAAATATCTCTGACAGTTTCTTCAATGAAAAGATGACATAAGACAACCAGTAAATCATAATAACAATAATCCAAATAAGATGTTGCAAGAAGTGACATCAAACAGAACAAGAATCTTTAAAAAAATGCACATGAGTTGGATAATTATCGTAAAAATTAGGAAAATTCAGATGGTAGGAGACCCAACTACCTATTTAAAAGATAGGGAATTATGTAAAAACGCCTAAATGTACATAAAGAGTTTGGAATGAATCTCATGTATTCATAAAACATACCATGATATTACCGCACTAAAAAATGAATCTCTAAAACAAAAAAATGTATGTATGCTGAGGTGTACATTTGCATATAGGTATACATGATAATTTCTACCGAATGTAAACTAAAGAAAACATTCTTGTCATAAGAAAATTCAGCCCTTATAAAAATATCTTATTTATCACAAGCACCCATTTGGGAAAATTCTTTTGTGCATAAGTAAACTGATGGAAAAGTTATTTTCAAAATGAAGTTCTGAATACAGAAAGAATAAAGGTATTTTACTATTGAAATATTCTGTATGAATAAAAAATTACTGTACATGTGTATGCATACACACTCATATATACATACATACATACATATATATATATATATATATATATACATATATATATATATATATATGTAAATTGATATGAATATTCAAATGTATACATATACACAGACAGATGTACAAATATGTTGATATATATAAACGCATAGTCATGTACACCTATATTAGTAAGTTTTGAGTGTGTGTGCATATATATATGTATAAATAGATAAATATATATATAAATATATGAATAAATGTAAATTTGAAGTCATGTAAAAAAAATCTCATGAAAAAATAAATATGCTCAGAATAAATTCTTTTCGTGACATCACTGGTTTTTTCCATTGGAAAACGTCTAAATTAGAACGAGAAACATCTAGATTCTCCAGAATCTAACTGTTATCAATAAACTATAACTGTAATGATTATGTCCCAAGAATGTCAAAAGAAGTTTTTTTAATAAAAATCAAAAAACTTTGTTGGAAGGGGTCTAGCAGTGTACTGATGCTAAATTTCAAGTCTGTAGACAAAACAGTATGGCCAGGAGCACTTGAACAAACACACACATAAACAAACACATGCACATCCCTCCACAATCTTTGATACCAACAATTAATCAGAATATATATATATATATATATATATATATATATAATGTAGCAAAGATAATTCTGATACATTCAGTGTTTCTTCTCTTTCCCAGTAATTGCCTAAATATGTTGAAGGAGTGTTCATATTTTGTTTTGTTTCATGTGCTTTTGAGTGTGTATCATTCATTATAACCATTTCAGCATTCATTATAACCATTTTGGACAGAGTATTTAGTTTGCTGCTTGTGTTTATTTATGCATGAAGATTCTTTTCCCATAGCAAAATGGACCAATTTGCTAAATTGTTTTACTGGTAATAAAAGCATAATTATTGCTAATTCATCTTCCAGAAAAAATTCTTTTCTACTTACTTTGTTCTTCTGATTTGCCAATCACTGCACAATCATATTCGAAACTGTCGACCAAAACTATAGAGTGGGTTACTTCAGGTTTTTGGTGGATCTGGCTGGCTGGCTATCTATCTATTTATATCATGCATTCAAGCTGCTCCAATTGAGCCAAAGGGCTGAAAATTTAAACGCTTCATTATGTTTATAAACCTATACGGAATTATTAATCTACGTTTCTCTGTGTTTCAATTGATCTTGCTTTGTTCTCATTTATTGGTCACTGAGCTGAAACATTGAACCTGTACATCACAACTCTCAATGTGGATCCCTAGAGATCATATGCAAGGTTGTGGCTGGCAAAAGATTAGATGGTGGGACAATTTAGATGGGTTTGAGGATATTGTTGCCATAATGCCAACAAACAAAGATCTGACAAATTGTGGGGAAGGTCTAATTCCTTTTGGCTATGATAATGATTATGATAATGATGATGATGATCATGATGATTATGTATTGATTCATCATTTCATAAACCTGTTGTTCTCTATAGTCCGAACACCTGTTTTTTTTTTACCCATCTATCTCATCTATTACCAAACCTTTTTCATTATTGTATTTTGCTTCCTTCCTCTGAATACATTTATAATCTTCATTCATGTAGATAATTATTTTTTTCCAACTATCCCATACTTTGTCAGTATAAAGTACCAAAGTTTTTAGTCATTCTTCTCATTGATTCTTATGATATTACATAATATCTATCAATATGATAAATAGGATGATGTTTTCTGTTTGTTTCTTCATTTGCAACACATAACTCTTTAACCTGGAGGTAACAATCTTGCTGATAAAAATATCACATACCAACCATTTGAAACAATGGAATCTACATGAATGAGTCAAGTCTCTCCTCAATAAGACCTTAGATGGAATTGATAAAAAAGTAAATAGATTATTAACAGCTTTGAAATGGTGAACAATTATATCTCTAAGTGAGAATGTGAAGAGACTGCTTGAACTCCACAAAAAAACATATGCTGATATTTCTACCAAGTGCAGTTTCTTCTCTGAAGAAATCACTTCATAGAAATTCAAATATATCCATGAATATTTTTACATTTGATAACTAGTATATATATATGCATATATATATATATATATACACATATATTCATATATATATATATATATATATATATATATATACATATATATATATATACATATATATATATATATATATATATATATATATATATATATACAATACAAATCAGGAATACAATGTAGAATAATATGATATAATACAATATCTGATGTGTGATAGGTTCAATTTATTAAGTGCTTCATACATTCAACACTAAACATTAAGTTGATTCAGAGTAGAGCTTAAAATATAAGAGTAAGAATCCACTACACAAACATATTTTTGTTTCTGACCTGTTTAGGCATTTTCAGGCAAATCTGATTTGCTTGAAGAAGCCCAAACAAGGCAGAAATGTTTGTGTAGCGAATCCTTTGGTTCACTATATATATGTACACATATATGTTTATATATATATATATATATATGTACATATGTATATATCATCTCTCTATCTCTTTGTTTATAAATATATTTAGAGAGAGCATGGGGGAGAGAGAAAGATGAAGATTGATAGCTAGATATACACATAATCATATGCGTACATCTGTATGATAAAATAGATATTTTCAAGATATGTGAGCGTCTTAAACTCAACTGATTTATCAAAGAGAAAAAAGATTTGTAACAAAACTAGACTAGATCAGTATTTTCACAGTTGAAAATTTTTCTGCCATCAGATTTTCACAAATAAAAATCAATATTTTATTTTATTTTAGCTGCTGAACTTTTTACAAAGTGGATACTTTGGCAAAAATTGAGATTGGAACTGAATGGCTTCTTTCAATACTTCCTTCTTTAAGTGCTACTTGTGAGAAAAGTGATTTAGCTTTCACTAAAAGGAGATTCTTTTCAAAGTCTCAAACAATTCTGAAGTAGTTGTAATTTTTTGGCAGACTAATAAAAGTGATTGTCAAAAATAAAAACTAAAAAGTAAAGCTTTTTCAAGCTTTTTTTGTAACTGGGAGAAACATGGGTTTCTCTTGATTTTCATCTGACTTTTGAGAAAATGGCACTTCTTGATACAATTTGGAAGTTTTATGGGTTTGTCAATGGAATAAATCTCACGATGGACCTCAGAGCTACCTTTCTGAGCACTTTGAGGGCTCCCTAAATGATCTCTGGCTTTGTTTTTTTTGGAGAAAAATGTATGTAAATACTGTTTCTCTTATTCGAACATGACAATATGAAAAAAATGAAGCTAGAGAACATGAGAAACCAAAGAAAAAGCTAAGAACAAGTGGAAGCAAAGAAGAAGAAGAAAAAGAAGAAAAAGGAGATGAAGAAAATGAAGAAGCTAAGAACATGAGGAAGTGAAGAAGAAGAAGCTAAGAACATGAGAAAGCAAAGAAGAAGAAGAAGAAGAAGAAGAAAAAGATGACAAAGAAGAAGAGGCTAAGAACATGAGGAAGTGAAAAAGAAGGAGAAGCTAAGAACATGAGAAAGCAAAGAAGAAGAAGAAGAAGAAGAAGAAGAAAAAGATGACAAAGAAGAAGAGGTTAAGAACATGAGGAAGTGAAAAAGAAGGAGAAGCTAAGAACATGAGAAAGCAAAGAAGAAGAAGAAGAAGAAGAAGAAGAAGAAAAAGATGACAAAGAAGAAGAGGTTAAGAACATGAGGAAGTGAAAAAGAAGGAGAAGCTAAGAACATGAGGAGGCAAACAAAAACAATCACCATCACCATCACCTCTCCTCTTCAATGCTATTTTATAACTAAAAGCTGACAGAAAGACAGACGGGAGAAAAAGAAAGAGACTAAAAACAATATGGCTGCCATGCCTTTCATTCCTCTCCTCATCAGGTACTCCACGCTCTTCTGTCTGCTTGGTCAGTTAGTCTGGTCAGGTCTCATCAATTGGGTCAGATCAATTTTGGGAGTTCTCGGTCTAATTTTTGGCTTTTTGTGCGGGAATTTTCAAAGCAGCTAATCAGAAAGTATGTCTACAAGTAGAACCTATTGTTATGCTTTATCTTCCTTCTGCAAATGCCAACATCCAATGTTTGTGTATTCACTTTGATTAGGATTGCTGACTTGTAACTTCTCCTGTAGACCTGGAGTCATACAAAAGCCTCATATCTTAGGCAGAAATGGAAATGGGTTTAGGTAACTAGGTATATGGTAAGGATGTATCGGAGATTTATGCTTGGGGATCACAAAGGGGTGCTTTAGGGGGGAGCAAAATGAACCAGTGAAGTTGGGGGTTCCACAGCACTGCAAGCACCTATGGGTAATTTTTTCAACTATGGTTGATTTTAGTGTATTTGGAATGATATCAGTGAGAATTAAAATCACTATATTTTGGTAGTAGTCTGTGAACACAGTGAGGCACCTTCAAGCATTTATATACTTCATGAGAATGTGCTACATTCAACTTTTTGAGTCTATGAGGAAGGATCCTTGAATAAGAATTACAGGATACAATGCAGCAGATAAAAGCGCTAACAAATTACTTAATGAAGAAATTATCTTTGATCTTATATATGAATTATTTGTTTAAACTTTTCTAAGACTCCAGGGACATATATATCCCAAAGTTTCTGTTGCTAGAATATATGTCCTATAGTTCTCTTTTTAGAAGTAATAAAGTGGCCAGTTTTGCATTTTAAATAAATGATAGCTTTGCATGAAGAAACAGGGACAACCATTTTTTTAACTTAAAATTAGAGAGTATATATCTTGTGATGGAAATGATATTATGATTTACTTTATAAAAACGAAGTTGGCAGGAATTAGACAATATTTTCTGTTTTCTGCAGAGAAAAACGTTTTGATGATCTACCAGATATTTTGTTTGAAGGAAACTATAGATTAGACATAGAAAAACAGATGCTGTTGTGAGGAAAGCCGGATGGAGTTAAAAAAATGAATCTAATCTTCTCAGCATAGAAGTTCAGTGAAAAGTGTTTTTGAATCATCTTGGCTAAGCATTGTGTTGGTAGGCAGATGCTGGGGAGTATTGAAAGCAAGCAATCCCAGAATGTCTTTTATATAGAGAAATTTAGGTATATATTTCCTTTCAGAAATTTTTATACATGTATTTATATACACACACACACACACACACACACACACAAATAAATATATATATATATATATATATATATATATATATATATATATATATGTATAACCATACATTTAACTAATATAACTTGATGTAATATTTCATATGAATATATATATAACCAAACATTTAACCAATACAATAAAATTTGATATTTAATACATTATTGTTTAATATAATATTTGATATATGTATATGTAAATTATAAAACTAAATATATATGCCCTTTATGTATATCTATATATATATACTTGATATATGTATATGCTATAACTTTCCAGGACACCTTTCAATGTTTAGAGGAGATCTCACCAGGTTATTACTTGTGTTTGATTCTGATATTTGGGCTGATTCTATTATCAGTTATCACTGTTTGATTCTTTCTTTATTATTTTGTGTTTTTAAAATTGAAATTGTGGTCCTCCTCATTATGGTTGACCACTAGTGCATTCAATGTATCATCTATTCCTAAAGCCCTTTGTGTTTGTAAATTCTTATTCTCAAAGTTCTTGATGTTTCTCCTATGTATCTCCTATTGCAATCCTTACATATTACTTTATATACGTTGGCTTTTTTTGTATAAATAGAGTATGATAATTTTTCTAGTATTGCCATCTAACTGTTTCTTTTTGGAAAATACTACTTCATCTATTGCATAAACATATACATGTATATATATAAATTTCATTCATACATTTCAATTCTCAAATTTCTGATTCTGATCTTTTTAGAATCCAAACAGCAGAATATTTGAAAAGCAAATTTTGCAAAACAGGAAAGACTAAAGTGAACAGTGTAACAATATTCAATATTGGACATGAATTTGTCATTTTCTAATTACATTTTAC
Organism: Thysanoteuthis rhombus; assembly: GCA_963457665.1. Classification (NCBI taxonomy): domain Eukaryota; kingdom Metazoa; phylum Mollusca; class Cephalopoda; order Oegopsida; family Thysanoteuthidae; genus Thysanoteuthis; species Thysanoteuthis major. The sequence goes on along the minus strand of OY735212.1, from coordinate 45,032,896 downwards.
CACACTTTAAAGATGAGAATTGTGAGCATAATCATACAAATTATCACCAATTGTGATACTCAAATAGGCTGGTTTTTTTAAAATCAAAAGGCTTCAATGCACATAATCAATGGGGTAGAGAAACTATCTGGTTATTGATAAAACCTGATGAAGCCCTTCAATATGGAACATAGATAGTAGAGATGAATTGTAAATGAAAAATGACATTAGATAAAAAAAAGTATTGGAAAAAATTTCTCAAATAATATGATTATTTTCTTCCAAATAAATATTTCAAATGAAGAAAAGTTATCAGCCTCAAGAACCAATTTTGTTTTGCCTGGATTTCTTTGCTCAAACATTACAATATAAATCTGCTTATTTACATGGATGACCATTGAACTTGCAGATAATAAATCATTTTCCTCATATATTTCATCTTACTTCTTCTCTCACCTCATCAACTTTTGCAATTTAATAGATAAAAAGTATGAATCAATGGGTTTCAACCTGAATGGGAGCAAAAGGGAGGCAATCTTTGCGGGTACTCCACCCCCTTAAAATATAATGAACAAGATTAAGAATGGAAGAGGGTGCTTATGCATGAATTGGAGCAAAAAAGACTCAACCTTCATTATAATTCTCATTCATTCATATCTCCTCCCTCACAAGGCTAGAGCTTGAAAAGTAAGTATCTGTCTACGTTTCCGTGTTGCACTGATACTATAAGTAAATCATTGGATTATAGCGAGAGTAATGATGATATCAGAGTTATCAAAAATAAGTAAAAAAGAAATAAGTAAAAATATTTCTCACTTACAAGTGTATTTCTAGAATTTTTTGATTTTTTTTACTGATAATGAAAATTCATGATAATGATGATGATGATGATGATGAAGAAGAAGAAGAAGAAGAAGAAGAAGAAGAAGAAGAAGAAGAAGAAGAAGAAGAAGAAGAAGAAGAAGAAGAAAAAAATAACAAAACCCGTGGAATTTACACGGATACAGCTGTCATTATTAATTTCTAATGATTTTCTTTCGTCTGATTTTAGTTGCTTTTTATCAAAATGCTAATAAGTATAAACAACAATGTGATGTGGAGTAGAATCAGATAAGAAAGAATGTAGCTATATGACTAAATTTGAAGACTGTCTACTACTTGGCTTCCATAAACTAATTAGTAAGGCGCTGTTTGTGTTTGACAGAAACCTTGCTGGATATCACTTTTTTATATTCATAAATATAATCTCATGTTACAGTAAAAATGTCTGAATCGGATAAAATGTATTGAAAGCAATGAAATATAGAAATGTTTTGAAAGCAACATGGTATAGAATTGGATTATACGCTGTTCATGGAAGATGAGCTCTCTAGGTAAAGAGTGTGAGTTTATGTCTTCTCAGGAGCTACTTTTTTTTCCTTCTTCACAATACATAAACGATTGGGTGATATTTGACCATAGAGTAAAAAGATGAAAAAAATTACTTATCAAAAATTTATGGTGAAAAAATTATATCTCAGAGTACAAATAAATTGAAACTATTACAGAGCAATAAGAAAAAAATGATATGGTGTATAGATTTGGAGATAGCAATATGAATGAAGATTCTTGTCTCAGCTACCTGTAGGCTTCCATGGCTGAATCGGTCAAAGTGAAAAACAAGCTCCCAGGATATGGGATTTGAGTTCATGTTTTGTCAGAAGTTCCATTTTCAACCTTATCTCAAGCTACTTACTTTAACTGTCGAAGGGTATTAGATATATAAAGTACAGATGAAAAAAAAACAATAAATGAAATAGAGAATTAGTAATAATATATCATGTTGAATCATTTTAATTCATTCTTCTATTAAAAATGATTTATAAAGGATAGAATTCAACTTACCTGTATGCCATATCATCATCTTCCCCACCCCATCCCCAGTACATGTTGGAATATCCATTAACTAACTGGAAGTGTTCTGTCTTCATGTTTAGTACTCCACCAACCAGTAATTCATAAGCCAGCCTGAAATTGAAAAAAGAAAATTGAAAGTTAAAAAAGGAAGATAATTCCAAAATAATAAAAAATAAGTAATATCACAGGTCTGGTTAGTTGCTTGGTAGAAATCATCATCTGACCAATGACAGCATGCCTTATTGGGATCAATTAAAATATTGGAAAAAGAGAAGATCAAAGTTACTTTTTTTTTCTTTTTGTTAGGCAGTGATCACTAAAAAGTTTGAATTTCCAAAAAAGAAGCAGATAGAAACCAAGGGATCAATTTAGCATGAACATTCATTGTAAATTGACCCCCCCCATAGAACCCTATTAAGGGAGGAAAATTTTCAAAAATAGGAAAAAAACTGTTTTTCCTAGATATACCATAGAGTAAATGTTTAAAATTTCAGACTTCTATCTCCATTGGGTTAGCCAGTACACATGATATATACATAGCGAGCCAAACAGACCAACGTAAGAACTGAAGAAACCCATCTTGACAATTTTGGTTGACGTTTTCTAACAAGCACCAGTCTAATGACTAATCTAAGTATTACTTTAGGCAACACTCTAAAGAGTAGCGTTAACCAGTGCTACCACTTTTAAACCTTTTTTAGTGAATTGGTACTTTTCACCTGTTTTTAATGGTGGTTTTGCTATTTCACAGAGAAAATTTGGAATTTTCTTGAAAACCTTTGTCTAAAATATCTGTTCAGTTCCTTTTTGATAAAATATAATGGGTTTATCCAAAAGCTCTCTGTGTTATATCTTACACAAAATTAAGTAAATCTTAAATACATCTCTTAAGTTAATTTTGATCATTTACATGATTAGTCAACTGTAGTACGTCACTCACAAGTCTTAGAAAACATTCAGAAGAAAGTAGGTTCTACATGATCTTATGGAACCAGAAATGGGTCAGCATTCAAACACTTGTCTTTCTGTTGTTGCTTGACAGAGAAAACAATAATTTTTGGAAAAGACAATGAAAAATTGATTTATCATGAGAATCCCCATGGAAGAAAACTGTGGTTAGAGCCAGAATATCCTTCAACCTCCCCAGAACTTATTGACAAAAAATTTTTTAGTATTTGGTATTATTCAAAAAACACAAAGATCAAAACCAAAGATGCAGAACTGGAGAAAATAGATCACTACATCTACCTAGGACAATGACTCTCCATGAAACCCTCAGAAGAGGAGGAAATCAAGCAACGAATCATCCGAGATTGGCAAGCTTTCGGAAGAGCAAGCTGAACCTTCAAAAACAAGAAGTTCCCATTAATCTTAAAAAGGAGTGTTCACAACCAATGCATCCTCTTGATAGTCACTTATGTAGCAGGAACATGGAACCTAACCAAGAGACTGACCCACAAGCTGACATGCAAAACAGACATGCAACGTGCACATGAAAGAATTATGCCCAACGTTATATGGAGAGACCATAAGATAGCATGATATATCCAGGAGAAAACAGGAGTCTGAGGAGACATCATAGAATCCAATTAAAAACTCATATGGCAATGGACTGGTCATGTTTCAAGAATGGCAGACAACCGATGGACAGCACAACTCATGTCATGAATCTCCAGAGATCACATGCGCAACTGAAGCCGGCAGAATACTAGATGGAGAGATGAACTGGACAAATTCAGAAAGTGCTGACTCTGCAACACCTACAATAGAGAAATGCGGCGAACCCAGGCAAAAGTCCATGTTCAATGACAGACATTAAGAGACTGATGATGATGATGATGATGATGATGATGATGATGATGATGATGATGAAAGAGAATTCTTAATCACAAATTGCTTGAATTACTGTGTAATGGTTGAATGATGCATTGCAAGACAAAAGAACCTTTTTAAGCAGGGAAATCAAGTGATTTTGCTGCAGGACAATGCGTGTCCTTAAGTTGCAAATGCAATGCAATAAACAATGATCGAAATGAGATGGGAAGTCTTTCCACACGCAACATATTCTTCAGATCTATCAATTTTTTGACACTAACAAATTAAGATTTTCTGGTCTTATAGGTAAAAATTGTTATAACAAGTTTTGACATCCAATCTGCACATTTAGCATTGAAAACCGTGTTTAAAAATTATGCAAGTGTTACTGACATGATAGACCTGCTGAACATACAATTTCAAGTTTTCAAGGTAGAAACATAAACACGCTTGTGTAGCGAATCTTTCATTCCATCACATATATATAAAGAGAGAGAGAGGGAGAGAGAGAGATGTGTATATATATATATATATATATATTTATATATATATATATATATATATATTAATATATATATATATATAAGTATACAGTGTATATATATATACACATATATAAAAAGAGATGTATATTGATACATAAAATGGCAGATCTGCCTTTATATATATATATATATATATATATATATATATATAGTTATATGATCCCATCAAAAAAAATTCACACATGGTACCATAATATCTAATTATGCGTTAAACATAAAACCCAGTGAAGAAATTACATAAATTATATAAAAAGATATTGAGAAATAATTGACATAATTTTTTAAAAACATTTTCAATTACATATTTAGTTTTTAAAGCTGTCAAGCTATATATAGAAAGAATTGAAGAAAATGCATATACATATATATATATTTTCTTTAATTCTCTATTCTATTTACATTGTCTTAGCCAAA
>OY735212.1:44970747-45025747 GCA_963457665.1 Thysanoteuthis rhombus | reverse complement strand
CAAATTTTTGCAAGCAATTCTAATTAACACTAAATAAACACATATAAACAAAATCTCATCTGAAATAGGTGCCAGCATCCTAATATACTTATGAAACAATAACAATATATACATCAATAATCAACTCTAAAAGATAACTTCCATTAACAAATTAAATAGAACACAACTTAGCCAGCACGTGATGTCAAATATATACATATATAGATATAGATATATAAATATTTCCCAAGAAAAATTTGTTCTGTGCTCCATTGTACTTATCAATCGGGAGAAATTTTTACACTTTTTACAGCGCTTACAGCGAAAAGAGAAAAATATATTTAAAAAAAATGTAAACTTATTTATCCCACTTGATAAGTACAAAAAAGTGCAAAACAAATTTGTCTTGAGAATACATTTCAAATTTTTATTCATACGAGCTCTATTTTTATTGATAATAAGCACTTTATTTTAAAGACAACAATAAATCTTCGCTATATGTATATACATGTATGTATATAAATCATAAATTGCCTTATATTATATAGAAACATATATGAGATGAATAAACAAGGGCAAGTGTTACATCAACCGTGTAACTATGGGAGATCATCTAAAATAAGTTTCTATATAATGTAACGCAATCTATAATTCATTCTGTCGGACCAAATATGTCCATTTCTTAAAACATGACTGTCGCATTGAAAGAGATGAATTGCCCAAGGATAAATGAGATGAGAAATCGCTGTGAAAGCGGTTATTTGGGCCTTTGCGTTACCTGTGGCTGTTTAGCTCAATGGTAAGAGCAATGCTATATTGGAGGAGGCTACCCTATTGGGGACAGGTTTGGTTCTTGCAGCAGCCCCATTTTCTCTAATTGTTTATTCTATTATGTTGTCTAAGGAGAGTGATACATATACGTGTAATGGCAGGAGATCATCTCAAATAAGCATTCTATATGATGTAAGTTAATCTATAATTCATTCTGTCAGACCACATATGTCCATTTCTTGATACATATATATACATATATATATATATATATATATATATATATATATATATATATACACTGTAGACCTATAATATAACACAGGATCACTTATCCTAATTCGAGCCTGGACTCTGATTTCCAAAAAAATTTAATTTTGGCTTTCAAACTAATGGCTAAATACTTGAAAATAAAAATATAAGGGATGTTATGCACTGGCCTATCAATGGTAAAATTATGGACCCTGACTTCTGTATTTTAATTCGTCCACAGTATATATATATATATATATATATATATATATATATATACTAAAGATGTAAAAAGATTTTTCAAAATTTATGTCATTTCTATCAATTATTTCCAAATATCTGTTAAAGCAATTTATATAATTTTTCTTTTTGGGATCATCAGTTGTTTACCATGTGTATATATATATATATATATATATATATATATATATATATATATATGTGTATATATATACTGCTACCCAACGAAAGTTACACATCAGTTACTTGAAAGAATATTTGTGAACGTATGGTGTTTGTGATAGAATAATTGTGAACATATCGTGTTGGTGTGTGTGCTCAGCATTTATTCATGACTGATTGATATTTAATGTATAAAATGACTTCCTTTTGCATTGATTTTAGACTTTCAATATCAGTTCCATGTCAGCGTCCAGTCTGGGTCCTAATGACTAACAGAGGTACAGGATGCAGTGAATATTGGCCCTGTGTCATTAGCACGGTTAGTAAATCAAATTAAAAATAGTTTTATTGCTTGCATCCTCAGTAGTTCTATGCATTTGCCCATGGCAACAGTGGAAATACTATATATGCCGGTATTTAAGGCATTTAATTAAGAAAAAAGCCATGCAAATATTACCGTGTCCAATGTGCTGATATTATGACTACATGTCTATTCACCAAAGCTCGATATGGACAGTTATTGGGCTTGGATGAGTTGGAGTGCATAGTTGTCTTCCAGATACCCTTATACCCTTGTAAATCATTTATTATATAGTTCGGCATGTAGGTTAGATATGCTTAAGAGGCATGAACTGAAGTAGTTGGACACTATTTACAAAATAGAATCAGCAAACTGAATTTGAATTCTAGTTATAACCGCTGATAAAGAAGTGTCCTCTGTGGCTGAGTCTAGGATTCAAACTCAGCTTCCAAGTAGAACTGTGTTCTATCACTATAATTTTTACTTAGGGTCAATCACTTAAATGCCATTCTAGTGGACAGAGAATCAGATGGGCTGGCTGTGGGTTACCAATGAGTTCTTGGGGAATCCATTATTCTAGATCCCTCTTGAATACTCACCAGTGTATAGCAACAAAATGGTTGCTAAACCCATAATCGATTATGACTGACAGAATTTATTGGGAAAAAGCAATATTCAAGCCCACTTTGATTGCTCAAAATCACCCACAAGCTGTTGCAAATAATCATTCCACGCGGGCTTTTTATATTGGCACAATGTTATCTTCATCCAATCAAAAATGTTGAAACGACAATTAAATTTCAAAACAATGATTTTTATTGGTTTTAATTATTCATAATTTTGATTCTTAATTATTCATCATTTACCATTAAAATCAATTTCAAAACTTGTTTTTTTAAGTGATCTTATATTTAACTTTGAGTCGAAGTCTTACTTTAAAAAAAATTTCTAGCTATCTCTCCATGAACTCAAATTGTTCATTGACGATTAAGCCTGAAATATTGAATGTGAATGCAAATTTTGCTCTTAAGGAGTTTTCTTTGTTTTTTTTTTCTTAGATCCCTATTACACACTTTTCTGTTGGCTTGTCAGTCAGTCTCAGTTACTTCAGACAACAGAAATAGGATGGGCAGGAGAGGTGTGATGTCTTTAAAAGGTATGATATCATTGAAAGAACACTGTTCTTATCATTTTTTTTTAACCAGTTACTGATGATGTAGCACAAGAATTTTGTATTGAAAAAAGCAAAAAACACCAAAAAATGGCCTTCTACAATTTTTGTTGAAAATAAGTCTTTTGGAATATTTCCATATTGCAATATTTTACGAGTATGAGAATCAATTGACTCAAAAAGTTTCTGCTTGCACTTCTTCCCCTTCTTCTTCTGCTGCTTTCACAGAAGGTGAACACATTGTTGAACTTATGGTTCTTGTTTTGTTTATAAACGCTTGCAAAACATTCCTAATCAAATAATCAACTTAAGAGAAAAAATACTTGACTTAGCTGATCAGACATATTAACTGAGCAATTTACTTCTTTTTCATTGGACATACTTATAATTAACATCAGTGGTAACTATTTTTCCTTTGAAAAAAAGTAATCTTCGGCCTGTAGGAAGCAGGTCAAGTTTTTGAGACTTTTTTTTGAAAAACAATGTCTTTGTCACCAGGAATGATAATCATTTTACCACAACTTCCTTTTTCAGTGTATATTTGATACATTTTACAATGCTATTTGAGTTAGAATTGTAGACATTATGGAAACAGATTCCTAATCCACAAAATCTGGATAAACAGCATACACAGGATATGGGGGCGGAGGTGAATCAAAAACTGGATAAGCATCTTACAATTGAAGACATCATTAGTGTCTATGCATCAGCCATCAGCAAATAAAAAGCCAGAAGGAAGAGTCACATCCTCCAAGAATTTGGAAGACACATTAAAAAAATGTGACAATAGATCCCTAATCACCATCATTGCCGTGGGACCTCAATCCAAAAATTGGAAAACTCAGGGATAGATAGGCAAATAGAGAGGTATTAGAAACACAAAGAGAAATGCCCTGATAAATTTCTACAAATTCAATAGCCATTATCCACACCCAACAAGACAATTAACATGGTTGGAAACATGGAAAATACTTGGAAAAGTTTGCTCAATATTCAATCAAATAGACTATATTATGAGACCGAAAACAGACATCTCTTTGTTGATGCTATGGTATACAACAACACCACTTTAACTTCTGATCACAGTCTGATGGAAGCCCGAATGAAGATCACACGGTGGAGTATTAGGAGAAACAGATCATCTATCAGTCTGAAGATAATAAAACCAGTGGGGAGAAAACAGTGAGACAACAATATGAAGAAAAACTGAGGTCAATATGTGGTGAGAACAAATTTGACCACAGGAGATCAATGCAAGAAAAGTGGAAGACTTCGGTCACCATACTTGGAGAAGGATAAAAATCTTTTAGAAAACCCCCAGAGACGAGCAACCAAGTGCTAGATTTAAAAAGAATGAGTTATGAGGGTAGGTTAAGATAGTCAGCATTGACATAAAAAAAAGAGGAAGCAAGGAGACCCGATTGAAAGATAATGTGTGGTAAAGAACTAGTAGATCCTAGTATATTTTCTACCAAAAAGTACGAAGGAGGCCATGCATATATGGTGGAAGTGAAGAGGAGTAGATTGAATATCAGAAAATTCTTTTTAGGCAACAGAGTGGTTGGATTATGGAATAGATTACCAGAATATGTTGTGCTATCAACAAATGTAAATCAGTTTAAAATGAATTATGATGTTTATTACACCACCGTTAACACAAATGTCTGAGACTGAGATATTGAGTAAATGTGAATATTTGATGTGTGCTTTTATACACAAATTGTATTCTTTTCTTCACAGTTCATAAATGTTTTGAATGTTTTAAATAGTCAAGGGAGTAGCAACAAGCATTGGCGGCCACATCAAGTATTTGGCCCATCCCGACAGTATGTACGTCAGAACAATCGATGAGATGTCAGAACGACAGAAGGTCTTAGGAATGGAGATTCAAAACAGCAGAGACTAACAGGGAGGGGAAAAAAAAACTAACGGAAGAGAGAAACATAATCCAACAAGCAATCAGTGGAAAGGCATCGTAATTAAAAGAGGAAGGAATAGATAAAATGTAGAGGAGATCGATAAAATTCTAGATTCCACAAAAATATATGAAGTAATGAGTCTCCTGTAGAGGAAAAGGTTTGAAAACCCCAAAGTGCAAGACAAAGAGGGAAATCTTGCAACCAAACCAGCAGATATCCTGAGGATAACATCAGACTTCTTCAAATCAAAGTTACAAGATGAAACACTAACAATTATATCGTTTCAAGGAGAACTGAAGCCCTTGGCCAACAAGATAACAACAGAAGATTTACAAAACAGTTTCAAGAAACTAAACAATAAGAGAACATCAGGTGATGAGGAGATAACAGAATAACTACTCAAGTGCAGCACTGAGGTGGTGTGGGATTACACAGCAAACCTATTCAATGACATATGTTTTAAAAACATGAGTCAATTGACATTAACACTGACTCATGTTAGCTCTACAGATGCCAGGAAAATTGAAGGATGCTGCTCCAGGTCACATTACTAGGCACAATTTGAAAATCACTGTCATTGATCACATTAGAAAGAATACACCACAAAGCTGAAAAATATCTATTATCATACCCAAACAGATTCAGACCAACAAAAAGCACGGAAGACATTATATGGACACACAGATGGTATGTAGGTAAAACCATCTTGTCAAATATTCATGTCAAGATCACAGACATAGACACGTCTATAGCTTTTGATACCACAGATGGACAAATTTGCTGAAAATGTTACGCGAATGGAGATGAATGTAGAATTATCTGCTTCTTCCAGAGCAAAACAAACATCACTCTGAAAATCATAGGGGCCAAAAATAAACAATTGCTCTCCAGTAAAGTAGGAACATCTCAAGGAGATAGTTCATGCCTAATACTTTCAATTGTACCTCTAGAAGCAGTGCTCAGAGAAATCAGTAGCAACCCAATGAAAGAAGCCATCTGCAAACAGAAATGGTTTATGCAAATGACATTTACTAACTTAGCCTGAGAAAATACAAAGATGTTGATGAAATCCGACAAATTCTATCGGATTATAAGTTAAGTGTGAACTAAGACAAAACAAGATAGACAAATATCAGAAGAGAAGATGAAAGGGAAAGAGAAGTCTGTAGACACATTAAAAAGTTGAATTTCTGCTTGGTGATGAAGAAGACATAACAAGATGCGAAAAGTTAGCAAAATCATTACATTCAAAGTTATATTTTCCGTGGGCAATATTGGGTATTCTTGCTATTACGTGTGTGTATATCATCATCATCATCAGTCTTTTAATGGCAATTGTTGGACATACACCTTCCTTAGGATTTGCTACACCTCTATATTGTAAGCATTACAGAGCCAATACTATCTGAATTTGTCTAGTTCATCTCTCAATCTTGTATTGCGCCTGTGATTTCTAGGGATCCATGATGTGAGTCATGATGTCCATTCTTCCATTCTCGCAACAAGACCAGCCCATTGCCATTTGTTTTCTCCCTGATGTATTATGTTGTCCTGTGAGCTCCCAATGTGAGGTTGAGCATAATTCTTTCATATGCACCTTGCATACTTCTCAGTTTGTGGGTCAGTGTCTTGGTTAGTTTCTATGTTTTACCTCCATAGGTGACTATCGGGAGGATGCATTTGTTATATACTCCACTTTTCAGGACTAATGGGATCTTTTTGTTTTTGATGGTTTAGCTTGCTCATCTGAAGGCTCGCCATCCTAGAGTGATTCTTTGCTTGATTTCTTCTTCTTTTAAGTACCAGTGTAATAAGGACTAATCAGAAATATCTATATTCATATATGTGAAGAAATTGAAATTTTTATTTCTCCATAGTGTTATGTTCAGTTAACAGAGCATGGACACGTTCAGGCAAAGTGCAATCTTCAGTGTGAGAGAACGAGAAAGATCTAACTGTGGAGCCATAAATGTCTTGTGGTGAAAATCAGATGTGGGGTGAAATTAATGGTTTCCTATCCCCAATTTGGAAAGGGGTGTTGTAGGGTGTGGAGTATTTTCACAATGAGATGCCAAGTTGTATGCTTGTGGTGAGTGAGAAACTGTGGATAAGTGTGGATAAGAGAAAAATTATGAAGATGAGAGGGAAGGAGAGAAAAGGCAGGTCTGTAAAAATAGGTGTATACTCTAGGGCTGACCTGGGATAGAATATTGGACCAGCCAGGGAAAAGATAGAGGGAATGTCTAGAAAATTTAATATAGTGTATGTAAATGTATGTGTGACTGGGTGATAAAAAGGACGAGAGAAAGAAGTGTAAAGTGCATGTTTGTAAGTGTGATGTAGAATGTGTAAGAGTGCCAGTAAGTGTAGAAAATGTGTGTGGGATATATATATATATATATATATGCATATATGAATAAAGTTTTATGAAAAAATGGACCGATAAAAACTATAAAAATTAACTAAAAGATCTTTCTGCAGTGACTTCATCTTCTTGACAGTTTCTGATGTTTTAAAAAAAATTTTTTTTCTCTTTTCTGAAATTGCAGGTATTCCAATGGTGAAAGAGACGCAAACATTGCATGATCACAGATTCAACGCATGGGAAGAAGAGGCTGGCGGTACAAACGGGCAATCTATAGATGGGGCAATAATAACTCAGGTAAAGATTTGGGAAAGAAATCAATTGTGTTGCAATAAAATGACATGCTGTGAAGAAAACCCATTCAATGGTTGAGAAAAGGGGGAAATTTCTGAATTATAAAAATCTATAGCAAACAAATTGATTGAATGTGAAACAGGCTGTTAATGGGTGTTCAAAAATATTCCCTCCTGGATATGAGGCTGAGGCAGATAAAAATAGATATGTAGGAAACTGGCTAATATTTTTGCTCAAGATTCCATATTTCATGTTGCTTCAACTCTTATTCATCAGAGATTCCATTTAATACAAAATCAGAAAATATTCCATGTATATATACATACATATATATATATGTATATATATATATATATATATATATATATATATATATATATATATATATATACATATATATATATATATGTATGTATATATATATATACACTTATATGCATTAAACATATTTTATATCACTTAAAAAATATTGTATAAATGTATTCACTGTCTACGTTTGCTCTGTTGTTTCTAACATGGACAATCATATCATTAAGAAATGAATATATAATCCGATAGAACATATATGAATGCAGATCATACACTGTTTCCATGTAACTACAGGAAGTCACTTCAAATTAAGTTCAAAATACTATATAAACATTCATATAATGTATACATATACATGTTGTGGAACATTCTACAATATACTGTTATATGCTGTTAGATGTACATCCTTTTCCCTCACACACACGTATATATATATATATATATATATATATATATATATATATATATATATATATATATATATGCAGGGTTCATTTCTTTATTTTCTGATTCATTGCCGTTGTTTTGTTTGCTACTGTAAATATCCAGTTTGAGCAAAATTTAGTTCCTAAAACTGTCTTTTCTCATTCACATTGTCAGAGACTAATATCCATTACTTATCATACTGTTGACATTGGAACATTAATATATACATATAAATACATATATACTGTAGTTCTGAGACTAACGGAACACATAAACAAAACTGGCCAACGATTGGAGACGAGAAGGAATGAGTTCAGGGTGTTATTTCTACCTCTGTCTACCACAGAGTCTCAGAGGTTCAATTGGTTAGCACGGACCTAATGCTACATAGATATTTCCATGGTAATGGGTGTGGGTTAAAATCCCATACGGGACTCCTTTCTTTATTTTCTGATCATCGACGTTGTTTTGCTCACTACCGTAAATAATTCGGTTTGAGCAAAATTTAGTGCCTAAAACTGTCTTCCCTTATTCACATTGTCGGATACTAATATCCATTACTTATCATACTGTCAACACAGGAACAATGATGTATGTGTTGTATATACCTGAGACTCACTGTGTGCATAGACATATATATTTATTGATAAAAATCCATTTGGAAGATGAAGAGAAAAACTCAAGAGATAGGTGTTACATCTCGAAGTTTTTCCTGAGAAATGACTATTTTTGCCCCCCACTGCCTTTCTTATCTAAGACAAGCCAAACACCCACAGAGACAGGAAACAAACATCCCCTGACCTAGCTTTTCACAGGCCCATCTTATTTCGAACTAAGTGTTACTCTTATCTACACAGATACAAAAATCTCCCCTTCCACTCCTACAAAAAAACCAAACATCATAAATATTTCCATTCTCTTCTCCAGCTCCAAACTTGTAAGCAGCAAATTTTTTTCTTTGAAACCGTCACTGATATTTTTCTCACAGTAAGATGGCTGGTCCCTGTTGAAATGCATCAAACTATGCCCTGAAGAATGAAAAAAAAATTGTGAGATGTAACACCTATTTTTTGACTTTTCCTTTTCATCTCCCAATTGTCATTTTCATCTGCATTCTGTCGGGTCACTTCACATCCACCATACAAACACACTCACAGATATACACACACATATATATATATATATGTATAAGTAAAATGTTTTTTGTTTTTTTATATTTTATAGTGAATATGTAGTGCTCCATATTTTGAAAAAGGATCATTAAAAGTAATTAGAAAGAATTCATTGAAACCAAAAGAATTTTAAAGTGAAATTAGAAAGAAAGAACAAACAAATAAGAATAAGCAGAGGATAAAACAAACATAAATATAAAAGTAAATGGATGAATAAAAATTGAAAAAATCCCAAATGTTTTAAAAGATAGAGGAAATCTGTTCATCAAAAGGTCATGTGCAACAATCACGTGGGAAATAAGAACACAAAAAATAAAAATCAAAGACGCAGAACTGGAGAAAGTAGATCACTATAGCCACCTAAGGCTATGAATCCTCACAAAACCCTTAAAAGAAGAAGAAATCAACCAAAGAATTATTCTAGGATAGCAAGCCTTCAGCAGAGTAAAAAAACAAAAGGATTCCATTAGTCCTAAAGAGAATAGTATACAACAAATGCATCCTCCCAATAGTCACTTATGGAGCTCAAAAATAGAACCTAACCAAGAGACTAACCCTCAAACTGAGAATCATGTAACATGCACAAAAGAGAATCATCCTCAACATCACATTGAGGGACCACAAGACAGCACAGTATATCAGGGAGAAAACAGGAGTTTGAGAAATTATTGAATCAATAAGAAAACCCTAATGGCAATGGGCTGGTCATGTTGCAAGAATGGCAGACAACTGATGGACATCATGACTCATAACATGGATCCCCAGAGATCACATCCACAATGGAGGCCAGCAGAATACCAGATGGAAAGATAAACTAGACTCAGTCGGAAAGTACTGACTCTGCAAATCCGGAGAAGGTTTATGTCCAATGACGGACATTAAAAGATTGATGATGAATGAATTCCATTGAAACATTATGCAAAGTTGTACTGTGCAATTCACATGATAAAATTATGCACAAAACATGCACATAAATATATTAATAAGTTGATAGCCTAATGATGAATAAATGTACATGTATATATATACTGACAAATGAAACTATCTAAAATTATTCAGTAACATATTTACAAACTTGCATATATATATATATATGCATTTCACACACACACACATGCATAAATGCACACACACACTTACACAGACATACATATTTCTTACTTTAAATAGCTTTAGTCTTCATTTCCAACTTTCCATTCAATCTTAGCCTTTCAGTCCTAGTTGAACCACTGTAGCCATCAAAGGTGGCGAAGAGTTCTATTCTTTATGTTTGTGTGTTCCAGCATTTTCCTGGCCATACTGTTTTGTCTACAGATTTGGAAATCGTCGACTGCTTCTAAAAATTACTTTTTGATTTAAAAAAAAAAGAAGCTTCTTTTGACTTTTTGAGGGCCTTATTCTGACATGTTTATTGATAACATCTGGATTTTCTTGGATCTAAATTTTTGTAGATCGTTTTTTTTAAATCTGTTTTAGATGTTTTCTAATGGAAAATACCATGATGGTTCATTCATTGACTGTGATGGCTAGTTCACTTTTCTATTATATGTGATTTTCCTTTTTCTTGTGTATGTTTTTTCAGACCAGAGTTCAAGATCATCTTTTCATTTTTATCGTATCCTATAATCCAGTGGTTTATTAGAAAAAAAAAAAAATTGATCCTTCATCAAATTATGCAGTAAGCATTTTGATACCTGGTAGGATCTTTTCTCCCATATCTATTTTAAGCATATGTTTGATTTTAGGCATATTGCAAAAGCCTGCTCTAAATCAGGTAATGTTCTATATTTATAAAACTTGAATATTCTATATTTTGGATTTTCTTTCTCCTAGCCCACTGACGAGGAAAAAGTTGTATATATTTCACTCAAAGCATCAAAAAATAGAAAAACTTAGTTTAGGGCCTAACTCTCCAACCAAAAATTTACCTGTAAATTCAAGAATCACTATGAAGAAAAAAATGCATTTACAACTTAAGGAAAAATTCATTCTCTTCAAGTAATACTGAAGGTAACCAGAAATAATTTTGATTGTTTCAGTTTTGCATAACTCAGGAATAATATAATTCATGAAATAAGTTTACAATATTTTCAAAATTATGTCAATGCATGATTTGTTGATGCAAAAATTCTCAGTGGAATATTTGACCAATGTTGGGAAAATCATTGTTCGTGTACATTTAATACACATATATATATAAATCAGAGATGGCACCACATGGTGTAATGGTTAGTAATCTGGTCTCACGGATCATTACTACTGACTAGTTAGTTTGATCCTCACTTTGAGTGCTCAGTACTTCAAGCCTTGTACTAAAACTAATCTATACATATTGAATAACTATATACATATAGGAACTATGGTTTGTCTTCTGTCAAACAATCTTCCCTCTTATTTTTAGTATTCAATACTAATATTTTTACCCGATATTTTTTCAATAAAAAACTCAGTAAGCTATACTGAGAACCATACAATGTGCACATGAAAAAATCATACTCAATATCACAGGGAAAGATCACAAAACAGTGCTGTATATTAGAGAAAAGACAGAACTCATAGAGTCTAATAGAAAACTCTAATGGCAATGGGCTGGTCATGCTGCAAGAATGCCAGACAACCGATGGACATCACGAGGAGAAAGAAGTACATTTAGGGAGTTGTGGGTGGCCTAAGAGCTAGTGGCACAGAAAATTGAATCAGTTAACTGAGTTCAAACTCTGTCTGTGACAGTAGTTGTTTACATCACAGTAATAGCATAGGGGAAAGGCATGAATCAATCGCTTCTACCTTCAGGTATGGGTAGATAGGAGGACAAACTCTTCAGCCTTGGTTGGCAACCAATCTTAGTGATGATCAACACTAAATCCAAATCAGCAATGTCCATTTCCCATCCAGCATCGTGACAGGTGAGTGGGATATGTGTTCCTGAAATGTATGGTTAACGAGGCTCTAGTGAAACTTAGATGAGCCTAGAAAGCTGGAAGTGGATAATAATGAATTGCTCAAGTAAAACAAAGGAGATTAAAAATGGATGGATGAAATAATGCAATCACTATTTTTATGTCCCCGCAACACATCAAGAACAAGTGGAATATTTCATAGAAGAAAGGTGCAGTAACATGTTTTACAGACTTTGTAAACCCATAACTGAATTCAAAAATTCGCAGATATTTTTGGATATACACCGCACATTAGCAGAAGGATAGATTCCAATCTTTGCTGTGTCCTCACTGATAATTATACAAAAACACAAGACTCAATCTTCTGATTCTATTCAACTGGTGTATTCTAGTTGGGGAGACAAAAAGGATGAAGAAAAATGCTCAAAGACCAAATACAACCTACACTTGAGGAAGTCCAAAACTTGTATAGTCTAAAATGTAAACTTAAAAACATCAAAGTGGGAGACAATAGTTTTTAAAATAGATGGAAGAACAAAAATACTTGATCTGAGCACTTTACAAAATTCAGTCTATGATTTTAAGCAGAAAATTTAAGCATTCACTAAATTTCTTTTAATTAATCCATTTTAGTGTATATCTCTTCCACTATTACAGAATAAAACTGAAAAGATTACATACCAAGATGTTTTTTGATAAATGCTTAATTTTTATTATGACCTTTTAGATGACTTTGTATAATCTTAAAAAGACTATTTTTTCAGTTAAAAATAATGTATATTAAGGAAATTAAAAAAACAGTATAATCAAAATAATATTCTTGGTAATATTTGGTGTTTTTCAAAACTATTCTAATCTCTGCTTTAAAAAACAACAAAACACAAGAATCTTGTCTTTGGGTGTGATCATTGTATTGGAAGATTTTGCTTGATCATACAGTTTCAATGAGTGCACTGTTATAATAGAGACACCATATCTATTGATGGTCTCCGGTTTGTGTATAATAGAGACACTATGTCTCGATACTCTCTTGTTCATGTATCACAGACACCATCATTTGTGTTTGGCAGAGACACCATCTGATACTCATTGTTCTGCCCATAGAAGTGATGCCAAATCTCTCAAATAAGATTTGAAATGTTTCTTGGAAACATTTCAAATCTTACAATGATCATATAATTAGACAATGTTGTAAAATGATTATCGAATACAAAATTAACTTTTTTTTCCCACGTATTCAGGACAGAGCAATCAATTCAAAGAAAATAGTTATCTCATTCATGGAAAATTAATGATTAAGAAAGTATAACAAATATTCTTTGATGTCCGGTTCTTATCCTTTTAGTTACAACTATGATGCTGTGAACGTGAAGGGCAAATTTGATTGGTTGTTTTTGAAGCTTATATCATTACATATAATTGGAAGAAAATGGTCATAATCTATCAAAGAGAACAGAATATTTTCTCATTTAGTCAGTTGGTCTGACTGGATGGCTATGTAAGTATGTATCACATGTACAGGCATCATCAACAGAGCTAGAAGGCTAAAAGTTCAAACATTTACTCCTTATCATGTCTAGGGAAAACACTTTTTTTGTTTTTTGAAAATCACCCTGATAGGTTTTTAGTTGAATTTACAATGTAGATTTGTGCTAAATTAATCCCAACATTGTGTCCAGCAGTATTAACGCTTGCTTTTTTTCTCAAAAGAATTCAAACTTTTCAGTTATCATTGTCCAACAAAAGGCAAGAGAGATAACTTATTCATTGATCGCCTTTTTCTGCAAGAGCCATTTCTACTGAGTGACTAACCAGGCTTGTCTTGGCATCTTTTACATACTAATTTGACAACTTCCAATCATTTTTGAGTGATACAACATTTTCTTTTACTTAACTGTCATGAATAACATTAAATATCTTCCAACATAATCTCCTTCCTTGTCAATGCATTTAATTCAGTGAGGAATATTAATCATGTTGATTAAATGTTATATGGTGAAAACTTCAGATTAGAATTCAGCTAATAACTATGTGGCAAGCTATGGGATTATTGATCCACCTTGTAAGCATGAAATGAGGAATTATCTAGGATGAATTGTATGCTTAATAAACAATTAGAGAGGAAGTAATTCATTAAAATCATGGATAATGTTATCAAACTATCATTATCATCAAAATCAGTTGGTCGCAAACAATTTATCTAAAATAAAGTAAGATGGTTGAAAAATAAATTCCATATTAATTTTCACAATGTAAAATCATTTTTGATAATGACTTCATTATCAAAATAATGACTTTATAACAATGAACATAAATGTATAACAATGAGTGTGAATTGTTCCAATTTTAACATCCTATGGAGGAGCAGATCGAGCCTTTGGAGCTGAGGGTCTTCCAAAATTTAAAAATTCAAGAATTGTATATATTTTAATCTAACAGAAGTACCCAGCATTGGCCATTTTTTTTTATGTTCCTTGTATAAATGCAATCATGTGGGTTAGCTATCATTCTTTTGAGATTTTTATTCCCAAAATTGAGACTAAATAATCCCCAAATATTTAGCTGTTCCCAAAAACTATCTCCTAGATTGAGGTATAAAATAATCCAAAATGACTAGATATCACGGCCAGAACTTTACCAAATATCTAAAAAAAGGTTCATACATTTTATTCCCTTCAGCCCTTCAAGACTTCTCTTAGGCTGTTCCCTTCTATTTGTGTAAGGGAGATGATTTTATTTGATGTATTATAAATCATTGTTATTCATTTTATGACTATTTTTTTCCCTTTCAGCTTGATATAAAAACTTGAAAAAAATATCTATTGAAGTCTTCCGTGTATACAAAAAATGTTATCTCGAGTAGATTTTGAGAACTTCAATCGCACAAAGCAAAGAAAAAAAAACAGAGGGATACTTTCAATAGGTCTGAGTAAAAGTTATGATGGAACCACTTGCCATCCATTCTATGTCTTCATTTGACGAAACCGATTATCTTCCTCTGACAGGCAAGAGGGAAAACTAGAAGGGAATACTTGAAGGGTGTTTCCAACAGTACAAAAAAAAGTGTCCATTAAATCAATAAATTTTAAAAAAAAATGGATGAATGAAAGCTAAAAAAGGAAAATTAAAAAAAACTGATGTTCCCCAAGTTTTCAAGTTAAGAAAGGATCAACGATGTGAAAAGATTCTGTGAAATAAGAGAATTCACAAAATAGATAACAAGGGGAAAATAATTCATGCAAGCATCCCTGCTTCTCTGCATTTTTTTTCGAGATTATAATTTTTTTTTCAACCTTTTTTCAAAGAATTTTTTTAGATTATATTTTTGCTCTTTTCAAATCATATTTTAGCTTCTTTCCACATGGGATTTTGTTTTTTTCTAGATTTAGTCCTGGTGGAATATTGTCTGCTAGACTCTTTTATGGGAACTTGGCATCGCATAGTTGTATTCACGCGTTCAAAAAGCTGGTAAGATTATTTTGGGGGGAATTCAGATTGCTGAAAGAGGAAGAAAAGATTCTCATGTGTTGAGATGCCCCAAAATTAGGAAAAATTCTCAACTCTCCAAAAGATATTAAGATTCATTTTTTATTGGGCTTGGATTGCCGAAAGTAAAGAGAAAAGAGTGAACGCCAAAAATTTGGAAGACCCTCACAAGAAATTTCCCAGGGATGATGATCGCCAAAAAAGAAAGAAAAGATTGTTGAGGCAAAAAGGTCCTAAGAAAACACAAATAAAGATTTTAGGGAAATTCTGTGGGTCCTCCAGAAACCCCTGGGAACTCCCTAAATCCTTCCCTGTTCTGTTTGATGTTATCAACCTGTTATTGTTATCAAAATAAGTGGTCCAAGAGTGATCACATTAAGAGGCTTCCTCTTAAGAATGAAAATTAACTTATCATTTACATAATTTGTCATTTATAGAAACAATGGTTATTAGTTGCTAATATTACTTTCCAACAAAAATGGAAATTTTTTAACTACATTTGTCATTCCTTCATACAAAAGCCTTATTTTTTTCCAATGAGAAAACCAATTCAAAATACATTTTCAATCTATATTTTCATTTGTTTGTATGAATATTTGTTCATCTGAACATTTGTTTTCTTAAAAATATGTATTTATTTTACTCAAAAAATTTTCATTTGTGAAAAGTAAGATAAAATTTCTGTTAGTTCCCATCAGACCAAAATATTCATAATCAGATGAAATTGATATGTGAATTTTATTTCAATAGTCACCCACTAATACCTCTCAGACCGAAATAATTCTGCTAATTTCTAAGAAACTAAACTGTTAAATAGTCACCACTTTAAAAATTTAACTGCTTTTCCCTTGAGACCGATTTCTCAATTTAGAATAATAATGTATGATATAAATTTCAAAATGAGATCAGAGTGATATCAATACTATTGTTAGGTCAAAGCAAAGGTTATTATCTCAAGAAATAAACTTAACATTAGTTTCCACGGGTTATAAAAAAATTTGGTGAGGAATAACATAAGAAAACAAGAAAATAATTTTTATAACAGATGATTTTTTATATAAATAGTAATAAAATGATGAGTAAAATTTCACTAAACTTGAAAATTAAAGTTCGGCTAGAAGTATATCTTGGTCATTTATATAACTGCCAAAGAAATGTTGACAGACAAAAAATAATGGTTGTTATTTATGGTCTTCTATACTTAAGAATTGCCGCCAAATGAAGAAAAGTTGTTTTGAATCACTTGTCATAATTCAATTAAGATAGGAAAGATCCTGAGGGCAAACATTCAAAATATGGGCTTCAGACTAAAGATGCTTTATTGATATTACAAACTAGAATCTCAAGAAAGACTGTTCTCACCGATTGAAATAAAACAAAACAAAGTCAAACAAGTACCGTTAAATTGAATGACACTTGGGAATTGAAAAGCAGTCAGATAATAGTGTAAAAAAAAGGCGGGAAAAAAGAATGAACAAACATCAGAAAAATTAATGTCTTCAGTTGTGAAAATAACAATAATGTAACATTTCAGCAGACTTGAAGTTAAAAAAATGACAGCAATGTATTCTTTTTTCGCAATCATTTGAAGTGAATAAAAATTTTTGTAAAAGAACCAAGACTGCAAAAACTTTAGTTGACAACAGTTATAATCAATGCCATCACCATTATTCAGACATTCTTCTCAGACTTAAAAAGGAGAGGTGGATGGTGATATAATCATGTTGTTGCGCTCTTTGAAATATGGCAAATAATTCTCTCCAATTGATTTTCTGTTGTAGGAAAAAAATCATAGGAAAAAAAATCATAGAAAAAAACTCACAGAACTCATGATAAATCAGTGAATGTGTTACTTAAAAGTAAAAATGTGTAGACGTATTAAATCTTTGTATAAATGGAGCAATATATATGACTTATTTTGTTACTCTCACTTATTACTGTTGCTATTTTATTATTTATTAATAATGTTAAACAATCTAAATGAAGTAAACTAGAACATTGGCCTCCACATGAACTTCAGCAAAACAAATTTCATGTACAACAAACATGTTGGGAACAAAAACACAATGATCAAAATCAAAAATACAGAGCTAAAGAAAGAAAACTTCACAATATCTACTTAGGACAACGAGTCTCCCTGAAGTCATAAAAAGAAGAAATCAAGGGAAGAATCACCCTAGGTTGGTTAGCTTTTGGTAGAGTAAGCTCAACTTTTAAGAACAAGAAAATCCCAATAGTCCTGAAAAGAAGGGCATACAACTGATGTATCCTACCGATAGTCAGCTATGGAGCTGAAACATGGAAGCTAACCAAAAGATTGACCCTCAAACTGAGAAACATACAACAAGCACTTGAGAGAATCATGCTCAACCTTATATGGACAGATCATAAGACTGCACGGAATATTAGAGAAAAGACAGGAGTCTGAGACATCATAGAAACTGTTAGGAAACTCAAATGGCGATGGGCTGGACATATTGCAAGAATGGTAGAGAACCGCTGGACATAACAACACTCAATGTGGATTCCAAGAGATCAGGTGTAAGGCTATTACCAACAAGACAAACTAAATAAATTCAGAAAGAAGGGGTTCTGTGATGCCCATGATAGAGGGGTCTGATGAATCTTAGGGGAGATGTAAGTCCAACAACAGATGCTAGCAGACTGATGATGATGATGATGATAATAATGATGATGATGATGATGATGAATAAAAAGAAGGCAATCAGAACTTCTGTTGTTCTAGGGAGGATCACATTTAATTAGAATATTACATATTTTATTACTATAAATTGAATGTTAATTGATTTAGAATACTAAAGACTTCCAGAACATACAGCACCGTTAAGGATTATTGGCACCATAGGTATCTGCTGTGGTGGGAGGGGTACATTTGATCACCCTATACACCTTGCTTAGGCCTTTTTACTTACGGTGAGGGGCAGTGGTGTTCTTAGGACTGGTGTAATCCAGAGTGGTAATTCAATATGTCACCCCCCCAGTGTTACCAACTGGAAAATCTTTTCACATTAATTGACTAAAAGAAAATGTAAAAAAACTCAAAAATATGCTAAAAATGGCTAGATTTGTCTTAAATGGCTAAAGATGGGTTAAAACTTCTCAAAAAATTGTACAAAAAGAAGCAGTAAATGTTGAATTTTCATACTGCCAAACACGATGGTGTCATCCCTCTGATGGTGTCAGCTGGGAATGACCGCCTCACCCCATCCCTGTCTGCATGCCAGTGGTGAGAGGGTTTGAATCTTGGATCCTTATAGACAATAAAGGATAATGGTGCTGTACAATTGTTCTATGTAACCCAAATCTAATGAACCCTTATAAAAAGAGTATATCTTTTGCCCACATCTCTCTTGAAATGTACCTTTTTTTATTTCTTCCTGCATGTTTATTAAGTTATTAGAAAGCATCGGCAAAAACTGTCAAAATAAGTTTTTTCAGTTTTTAAGTTGGTCTGGCTAGCTGTATATGTATGTATGTATCACACGTACAGGCTACATCAATGGTGCTAGATGGCTGAAAATTTGAATATTTACACCTTATCATGTCTACAAAAAAAATGTTTTTGTGCTTTCTGAGTATTACATCCCTAAATATGGGTTTTTAGAGGGAGTTTTCACTTGCAATGCTAGTTTATGCTAAATTGGTTTACTAGTTTGTGTCTGGCAGCGTTCATGCTTATTTTTTGAAAACTTGGACTTTTTTTTAGTGATTACCACCCTAAAAAAGGCAAGAGAAGTAACTTTTTCATTGATCACCCATTTTTCCGATCTTTTTTATTGATCACCCCCAACATGGCATGCTGCCATATATCATTTACAGTTTCAGTTGAGTAACTAACCAGACCTGTTCTCATTTTGATTAAACTCATTCAATTAGAATGAGTAAAACATACAGAATTATCATTTTGGTATGAAAGTAGGTATAAAAAGATCTAAAATATGCACAATATTTGAATAACAGAATCGTACACTTAAAGCAATCTACAATTTCATACAAATAAGCTATTTTCTTACTCACTTTCATTAAGGTTGACCATTACCATAAATCAATTAATTAAGGTTATATTGAATAATTAATAGTTTTCCTTGCCAATATTAAAACTTATTTTCCCCTGATTACCATAGCATAACATTGATTATGTACAATACTTTGAACAAGGTAACATTCACTGTGAAATTAAAGTAAAACATGTAAATAATCTGGCAGTTGAAAAGCATGAAATATATCTGGTTTCTAAATTTCCACCAATTTCAGATCAAAATTGCAATTTATAGCAACATTTGAAACAATCTAAAAATAACATCTCAAAATAACTAAAAAACAAAGAGAAAGAAGGAACAATTCTCATTCGATACAAACCCTGGTTAGTATGAGAAGTTCCAGTGTGTAAGCCTGTTTATAGATCAAAGATAATGGAATGTTTGAAAAAACTCTTTTTCTTAAACGTGTCTGTGAAGCAGAAAGAGAAAATCACCTCAGAGAATTAGGATTGCCTTAGATAAAAAAAAAGCAAATTGCCTTGCTGACTCAAGCAATCATCAAGGAACTGCTGAGATAATAAAAATCTGACAATAGTTCATGAAAGTCTAAATTTCAGCCTTGCCGGCATCTCTTGGTATGTATTTCCTTGCAACATGGGACAAAACAAAGATGATGATTTCAATAAGAAATGTTTCACTAATGTTTCAATGTACAAAGTTATTCAAGTCATTGCATTCTCAGTAATGCTTGATAAATAAAAGTTGTGACAGAACCAACATATTAAGGGACTATTGATGTTTTTTTTAATATGAATATATGCTTTGTATGTGTATCTTCAAATAAAATGCTGCTTAGTGGATCAATGAATAAAGTTGACTCCAATAGCTCAAATATTTTATTGATTATTACTAAACTCAGCTTAGTCTGGCAAAAGGCAAAATGAAGGTAAGAAGATTGTTTAGTGCCAAGAGAGAAGAGCTTATTTTCAAAATGAATTACTTATCACTGGTATTGGTTGGTAGAACACTGTTAGACCTATCTACTTTCTTATATATAAGCAATGGTGTCTGCCAAAGAAGTTAGACTAATTTTCCAGCATGACTTTTTTTATCATGGGGAAAAAGAGAGGTATCTTATGATGTAATTGCATTTTTTTTACGCAGATTCGATGTAAATAGAGAAATAATCCGTTATTATCAGATGTTTTTGAATCCTTAACAGGATTATTGTCTACCCAAGAAGTTGGACTAATTTTCAAGTACGGTTGCAAATTAGGACAATGCTGCTCAAGCTGCTGATGATGTCAACACAGCATTTGGAGTGTACATTTCTACAGTGCAAACTGTACAGCATTGGTTCAATATGTTCTGGTATGGAAATACAGATATCCATATCAAACTTCTAGGGAGGAACAAACCTCTTCCTAATGATGGAGAATTATCAACAGCTGTGGCCAATGACCCACTAAGAACGGTTTGAGTCCTTTCTGGAGACTTCAGGACTACAACAGCAATCATATCATCTCAAGGCAATAGTTTGAAAATTTGGAAAAATAGGTCTCACATGAACTGAATGAACAGTTCCATGACAGTGACTGACAACTCACATTTCAGCTGATTGTGCCTAAGCATGGAGGATTGAGATATGAAGTCTTGCAGCATCCTCCATATTCACCTGACATTTCTACTACAGATATTCATCTTCCAAGTATTTTGAACAACATATCAGCTTCAATAATAAGAAAGTCATAAATCATGCTCTTGCTGAATTTGCAATCGCTAAAGCTGGAAAAAATTTATTAGAATAGCATATTATCACTTGAGGATTGTTGGAAAAATTCATTACTTCAAATGTTCACTGTTTTTTTTTTGTTTACATCATCCTTCATTTTACTATAAAAAAAAATGACATCTCATGTTTAAGAGCCTAATAATTGTGCGAAATTTCTTTGCCAATTTCTTGCGTGAAATAAAGCCCGGAATGAAATTACTAGGACAAAGGAATAACCCAAAACATCTGTTAAAGGTTGACTTGATCATGTTGCACAGAAGAACGAACAACTTAGTCCTGGGAATACGGATCATATTTCTTAGATGCTACTTTCAACCTAGCTACATTTCGCTTACCCACTGGCCCCCCACGTCTCTCTCTCTGTGTCCCTCCCTGTCTCTCTCAGCCACAACCTCTGCCTGAACACAGACCACGCTCTGGGAATGGAACTCAATTCGGTAACAGCTTCATCTTGATCACATGCTTGAAAGAGACATTGGTCATCTTTTGTTTTCCTCAAGTGTCAGTTCGAAGCGCATCAGTCGTTTGCTCTTCCCTTTCGCTCTATCTCACTGTAAATATTTAAGATAGTGAACCTTGCGGAGATCTTTGTTCATGAGTAAATTTCACCATCAGTCATGCTTGAGCAGACTGGCTGAAAGATTCAGGCTGTATCAATTGCCATCCGAGGGGAAATTCGGAAACATTCCAGAGTTTTCTTTTCAGCTCCTGGAACAAATAGAGAGTGACAAGTAATTTTGTATGCTTGAAGAAAGCATTTATCAGTTTGATACAGGCAGATCACTGTTTAGAGAACCTATGCTTGAAGTGCTGATATTTTAGAGTAGATTTTCATTTCTCCAATTTGAAATCCTGCATCTCTCCGCCAATTATAATTGTCTCTTCAACAGTTCCCTCTGAGCTGTACGTGTGTGCAAGCACACATGTTTTGCAACCAGTGCACAAAGAAAATTCATGAGTGCAAAAAAGATTTCACATTCTTACTGGGTTTTTATTGAAAAAATATTGATCCACTACGCTAAATTCAAAAGTGCTCTCTCATTTTTGTCACAGGAAAAAAATTTGTGCAGTATGAGATTTTTGCGCACACAGGCTACCAAAAATTAAAATAAACATTGGTTTCTTCTCATGGTTTAAAGTGCATTTGTTGTTTCAAATTACATTTCCCACATGTTCTTCTTGACAGATTAAAAATTATTTAAAATTTCTGTCTAATTAAGACATTTTCCACACTTGTATGTGAAACTCAATTCAACAGTTGGATCATTTGAAAATTCTCCTCTTAGACTGATTTAGCTGGGGAGGATGTTCAAGTGGTCTTTGTTAGGGAGGTGGAGGGTTAAAGTGATCTCTCAAAACATTCAAGTCATTGGACTTCCACACAGAACCATTAATCATTCACTGAATTTGGTAACTCCATTGAATGGAATGTATTCAAAGACTATCAAGTCGTACTGGAACAAAGGTCCAGAACTAGGGAGATACTTGGCTGTAAGCACAACTTTTTAAAAGAATACCAACAGTAACCTACCAATACATACAAAAGCACTGCGATAGTTGAAAATTTAACCCTTCTGTACTTTATAGGTACTTGCTTTGTATTGCAACTAAATTCTAACCACAACTCAGTTTCTGTGATGTTTCAAGTTACCTTGTATACAGATGTATCATCCTTGTATGAAAACAACTGGTAATTGAAGGCTGATATAATATGAGTCAAAATACTGGCTCCTCAACTTCCACAATAGGGAATTGTGGGGAAGGTCTATGTCCAACAACAGACGTTAAAAGACTGATGATGATGATGATGATGATGATGATGATGATGATATGAAGCTATATCTTGCTTCATTCATTTACCTTTGCGATTTTGGATTTATAATTTCATTCATCCATCAAAGTGCAGGATTAACTCACACAAATACATGATAAACTTCTACACATTAAAGTATAGTCTTGACCAAATTTGAATGGGCAGAATTTTAATGGAATCGTTTCTTTCTGTTTACTGTGAGGAAAATATTTCAAACAGAGTTCTTATCTCAAGTGAAACAAAGAATAAGAATATAATTTCGATTATCAAAGACTTTTTAGAGTTTGAATTTCTTCATTTTGGTCTTAAAACTTATTGAAATATTTTCTCTGCAGATATAGGTTATCTCTTCTTTACAAAAGTTTGCTTCATGGTACTTTTTTTTTGCTTTCACCTTAAAGGCAAAAACGTGTTCAGTGTTTGTTTTGCAGCAAGTCTTTATAGAGGCAGTGTGCACCCTTTTCCTTTCTCTCTTACAGCCTAGTCTCCTGTATCTCCCACCTCTCATACTTGTCCCCCAAATTTTGTCCATCAGATACATTCAAGTTATAAAGTCTGAATACTCTGTGGATTATCTGGAAAAAAATTGAAATATCAAGAAACATCAATGTTCTGAGGATGAAATGAATAAATGAGAAAATATTAAGAAGGTCATCCATCAATCATTAATTGTACACATGGATTGCATATAGATTGCCTACAAGGGTTTTCTTGGGAGTTACCATCACAGATATTTTTTGCATAATTTTATCAATTATCTGTATATCATTTCAAATTGAGCTTTGGTAAAAAAAAGGAAGAAGAAAGTTTCATAGCATTCTAAAGACAAGTAGAAAAACAGGAAACTGAATGGAGTAGCCAAAAAATTATTCCTTGGAGAACAGTGAAATTCATCCTCATGATACAAGATATCTTCTATATAAATAAAGAAAATTCTCATCTTATTACTGTAAAATACTACCTGTTTTTGTTGCCAGTAATATCACTTTCATTCAAACTAAGAATTACATTCATAGTTATGCACAAATTTAAGAGGTAAGAAAGAGTGAAACAGTATTAGTACCTGGCATAAATGTATCATCATAGCTTGTGTGAGTATCAGAACTAATTATCTGAAGTTATCTAAAATCATCTAAAAATAATCTAAAATCATCTAAAATTATCTAAAAAATTCAAGCATAAGATTTGGGCATTGTTGGTCACAAAATGACCTTAGAGACCCCAAAAAGCACTTTTTTGTGAAAAACAAACCAAAAAGTTTCTAGATGGTGCTTAGTGGTATACTCCTGCAAATTTTCAAGGTTGTAGTCCCAAAAATGTGACCAGGCGTGCCCGCAGAAGCACACATACATAAGAAGAATCAATAGCTCACTTAGTTGGGTGGGCCATTTGTGGGGCTATGGTAATTCAATAATCCTAAACTACATTTGGGTCCACTATATTTAGGGAATCTTTGGGCTTTTCTTATAACTGCCTACTGACTTTGCCACTACTCAATCACTTCCCACTTAGCTTTGATTATTTCCTGCAAAAACAAACTAAATATTTCTGGCAGGAAGGAAAATAATTTAATGATGACATTAAACAGTTTTGCAAGTTTTGACCTAAAATTTATTTTCACAAATTTCGGCTCTCAGTCTGTTCATGTACACTTAAAATCAGAAAAAAGTCGTCAGGAATTATGGTAACAGAACACAGCTATTGTATACCCGATAATTAGCAAATCAAAATAGGCTGGTAAAATTTAGAAATTTTTTTCGAACAGAATAAATATAATTTTCTTCAATGAGGATTGTAACAAACTATGATTCCATTGCCGACTAGAAACCATCGGGTTACCAATGTCTTTTGGTAGAATTCCTAGTTGGGAGGGATCAATTGAAAAATTCGAAAAAAAAGGTGATCAATAAATAAGTTACTTCTCTCTCCTTTCGTTGGGCAGTGATAACTAAAAAAGACTGAATTTTCAAAAACAAGTGTGAATGCTGCCAGACATAAACTAAGGGACCAATTTAGCATAAACTTAGGTTACAAATACCCCCCCGTCCCCAATATTTAAGGGGAATTATGAAAAAACAAAAACAATGTTCATCTAAGATATCATCATCATCATCATCATCAGTCTTTTAACGTCCGTCATTGGACGTAGACCAATACTTTAATTCATATCTAAGATATAAGGAGGAGTAAATGTTTAAATTTTTTGTGTTCTAGCTTCGTCAGTGTATCATATATATATAACTCCATACATTCATAGCCAGCCAGCCAGCCAGCCAGCCAGCCAGAGGACTGATTTGAACACTGGAGAAACCCATGTTGATAGTTTTGGGAATGGTTTTGGTTTAAGGTTTCTTATATTTTTTGTCATTTTGATAAGACTTTCATTTCAAAAAGTTCATAGAGAAAAATGAGACAACTTAGGAAAGAAAATTAATCTACTAGGATTTGAGCTATGACTGCACTGAAATCTTTGCGCATTGATAAATAGGTATTAACACTCCACAATAAAGAAAGACGTTTCCAGAATAGATCCTCAGAGCTTCAAAAAAATATCCTTGAGTGCGAAAAGAATTTGTTTCTTGTAGGTCTGAAAAGATAGAAACAAAATAGTATCTCTCCTTCAGCTCAAAACAACAAGAAAGTCAGTTTGTACCAAATTTTACAAACTGAAGAATCACTTACCAGACAAAAGGAAAAAAAATGATATGAACTTAGACAAACTAAAGATGTGAGACATCAAAAAATAAACAGCCACAAGGTATTTTAAAATTTCCTAGCTATTTAAAAAAGTAAACAAAACTGAAAGCTCATGGCAGCACTTACAACTTTTTGTGGTATGTTTTGGAGAAATGTAAATTTGTGATGGAATAAAGAAATCACTTTAAAAGTCAGGAGCAAATTAAAAACGAGCTTTATGAAGAGAAAAAAAACAGAGCAAGTATATAAGAATAAAGAAGTACAAAGAAAATAGAGAAATCTTTTTGGCTTAAAATTACAGTTAAATCTTTTCAAAAGCTTTGTTGATAGAAACTCTCAAAACAGTCAAAAACCCAATCATTTGTACAGTACTGGTTAACAAGTTGGTATCAGTAAACACAAAGAGAGGCCTTTATTTTTGTTCATCACTCAATAACATTTTTATCATGTCTAATTTGACAGGGTTAAACAATCAAAATATATAATTCTCATTTATGTGGTATATAAAGCTGCATACAGATTTTCTTCTACTCACTATGCGCTTCGATTCCAATGGACCCATTGTTAAGTGAAAAAATTGTAAGTTATAAATGATGCTAACATAACCTAATGCACCAGCACTTTCATGATATAAAAGCCATTGTAACATTTTGGTCTTTTTGTTTGTTTGTTGGTTGCTATCATGCTAGAGGGAAAAAAATATAAGATTGAGGAAACCTGCTGTTGGACAAGCTCTCACTGTGGTTGCTGATCATCGATAGATGAATTGTGCATTCTATCCGCAGATGACAGAAAATTTGTTTCCGTCAATGTAAAACCACTTCCACTTTCACTTAGAGATTAGTATTTCCAGGCAATACTACTTTGCTGTGATGGTTTCGCCAGGATTCAATAAGTTGTAGTGATTCCACTTACCAACCACCAAACAGTGACCCTAAGCTTCTTTTGATGCAGGTTTTGTTTTGGGAAGTGTTTCGGTACTTCACTTCTGTTTAGTCGCGATGCAGAACGCCATTGATTCATTTTTCATCACAATACAATCATCATTGCTCTACAAGAGTGCAGAGCAGACTTCATAATAACAATTTTTGAAATTTCCATCCAGCTCATATGGCACTCATTGTTTAGGGGGCACAAGGCAAGTAATTTCAGAGTTTCTCTTTTGTATCATAAGATATATGTGCTAAGGTGTGTCTGTATTAGTGCATGTGAAAATACCTGTGTGTATAGAAGACACATTTTCTCATGAAAGGAAGAAAGTAGTTAAGGGGTAAAGGAGATAGCTAGCAAGAGAAAGGACTATCAAGAAATAAGTTGCTTATTGTGAAAGAACAAGCTGGGATATTTTAATTTGTACAAACATTAGGTCTAGTTGAGCACATTGGTTGGCATAGTAGTGTATATTTGACAGGCTCTGGGCTCACTTGCTTCGGAATGTGTGAATAGGTGTGAGTATGTGTGTATTATCATACACACCTGAGGTGGACTTGGTGTGTCAGCATGTGAGTGGCTTATAGATAATGCAGATAGTTACATGGATGAGCATGTATGTGTGTGTAAGGGAACACATACCTATAGAAACATGAGGACAGATTTTAGATAAATTAAGAGCTGAAGAGAGGAAGATAAAAAAAGTATGAATGTCACCTATTATTTGTTTAGAATGCTGCAAGAATCATCAGCACTGTCTGATCTGTTAGAGAGAATAAACCATGCATGATTTTGAAGAGAGACCAAAATACAAACCCAGATTATTATTTTATTAACCAGTCCTTGTTTCTCTTATGAAAGCAATTGTTTCACTCCACAGCTTATAGCACTATCAGGTGCAGCATCTTTCTTTGCAGATTCATTACAATGTTTCCAGCAACCAGGTCTGAAACCACAATTGGATCTCTGCATTGGAGAATTGCATCGATGCAAATGACGTATGCTGTATAAAATGGTGGGCGAAAGCAAATCCCAGAAATTGTCTAACAGCATTTGTCAAGCATTTTTGTTTTTCCAATTTAGTGCAACTGTTGGACAGCCATTAAATGATCAAAATTTAGTTTCCTGAGCAACCTGAAAGTTGTTTCGTATGGTTATGCCCCAATAATGGCTTCCAATTGGATGTTGTCAATCACAGGAAGACATCCACGTCCCTCATCATCGAGGCTCTCATCTTCATTGTGAAATTTAGGAGCTAGTGTTGAGCAGTATATCTGTTGACGTTTCCCTGGCCAAATACGTGGCTGATCTTGTGAGCAGCTTCCACAGCTTCATACCTCATTTTGAGTTCATACAATAAAATTGCCCAAATTGAATTTTTTCCCATCTTTGATAGACTCAAATAAACCAGAATAAATAGTGAAGGAAAAATGTTCAGCTTAAATATATATATATATACATATATATATATATATATATATATGTTTCCACAACAAAAAACTGAAAACTTCCAACAAATCAATAAATCAAACTCACATCATATATGGATTCACCTGCCTTTTAGGAGACTGTGTCTCCTATAAAAAGCAACCACTAAATTCATTCATAGAACAAACAACAATCACCTCATTGAGATGTCTTATTTGCCATCTCTCTGATCAAAGTGCCATAAGAAACCACCTAAATAAACACGTTCCACTTGAAATCCCAGCACATTAAATCCTTGTTAATAACACCCATATGTAATAACAAAATCAACTGTATAAAAAAAGCTTGTGATACTAGAAGCGTTCATCATAAAAAACAAAGAGTCCAACATTCAATAAAGTTTTATCTGCACATGGGTAGGGATTCGGGAACATATTCAACAATTAAAATCCCTCCCATCTAAGGAATTTTTTAGCCTACCACTTGTCATGTGATATCCCTCAACAAACCTATGGCTGATATTGAATTTAATGTGGATATCATTAAAATTTGTGAAAAACAGTCAGACCACAATTTCCACTGATCTTGAAAATCATCAAAATCATTTAGACAATATTTACATATTTTGGATCCACATATACATTCTCATGTGTTTGAACAAGAATATCTGACCAAGAAGTTTAAAAGATATAACTTATCGGTCTTAATCCAACTATATCAATGTCCGCAGATCAATTATGAAAAAGCATTTATTTCACACATTTTTAAACATAATCTTCTCCTTGAACATTATTCAATAACATACTAATAATATAGACTGAACATACAGAGAAAATTTCAAATTGGAACTCAGCTGATAACTATGTATCAGGCCATTGTCTGATTAATTCACACTTGTATACATAAAATTCCATACACGTTCAATCAACGAGTGCTTCATCATGGTCTGCTGTGAGTTCCACGCTATCCTAAGGTAAAGTTTTCCACTAGCCCTGGTTTTGAAATCAGAGACATCAGTCTTTGTGAAATAAAGAAAATGTTCTTTCAGCTACAAAGCATAAATGCTTGAACCACAGATCTTTCATTTTCTCCTTCAAGAACAACTCATTATACACTGTGTCCAGTAATTAAATCAGGTTCTGGCAACAAAAAATATTTGACTTGGAGCAATCAATCAGTATCAATAAAAAGATTGATTAAAGCCTTAAAAATTAATTGGTAAAAAAAAGATTAAAGATACTGTTTATCACAAAAAAAGAGATGGGAGGTTGATTTACAGGTTCCAATTCTCTGCTTTTTTTTTCTGCACCATGGCAAGAAACAAATCTTCGTCTAAGTTATTAGTTTGTAGTTGATCATTCATTCTTTTCATTTTTTTATTTTATTATCACTGCTTCATTAAGTAATCATCACAAGCTCCTTGTTGATAGAGCAGACAGTTGCCATTGGTGTAATCAAAGAATTAATAGAAATACAATATTCTTAATTAACCATAAAAAGCAAACTGAAAAAAAAAAATGATGTTTTTTGCCTCTTTCAGTAATCATTGCAAGCTCCTTGTTGATAAAGCAGACAGTTTTCATTCGTGCAATGAAAGAAATACCGGGAATACAGGGTAAGCATAAAATCTATAATCTGTACTTGATTAATTACCTGATTATGTGTATATCTTGAAAAAATATGCCAAATAGAAAGATGAATGTAGACCTGATAGAATGAATTTTTAGTGACTCTGCAATCACCAGTATCAAAATGGTGTCTATGTTTTTTAATCAAGGAAAAGATGAAGTCACTCTGAACAAGTTACTTAATTAACCATAAAAGACAAATGGAAAATTCTTTTCCCATTCTTAGGAAACACAGGTATAGAAATTGTGATTACTGGTTTGTAAAATCATAATAAAAGTGGTGCAAAAATTTGAAAAGAATGAAAGTAGTGACACCGTGTAATTAATCAAAGACGATTTTGAGCTGAAAAAAATACTTTGGCCAAAGGGTAAATTCTTGCGACTCAGTATTTGTTCTCGTTGTGGTTTTGTGTATGGTGCTCCTTGTTAATGGACTAAATCCATTTTATTGATCTTCTGTGTCTTCAGTTGTCCTGGTGTAGGCATCATGCAAGCTCCTGATTGTATGGACCAGTCTCAAAATTCGAGAACAAATCTGTATGCTGTGTTATAAACACACATCCTGGTAAAAAAAGTAAGACCTCACGTTATTCTCATTCATAGAGTTGCATGAATCAGCAACCCTGCACAATGAGAGAATTGAGAGTTTATATAATGGTGGAAAAAAAAAGGAGAAAATGATTGGCTAATGATCCACCAATAAGAAAAACAAAAAAAAACAGTTATGGATTAGTAGATGTTTTCCTAGAGACAGAAAAAAAAAAATAACAACTTTTTAAAAAGAAAGAAAATCATGAGTACTGACTTGTTTTCTCCCATCAAGCAAATTCCTATACTTGAGAAAAACCAAGAAAGAAAAGAAAAGCAGAAAAAAAAAAAAAAGCACTCCAGGATAAATTAACTAAGTTCTACATTCTTCCTCAGAGCAAAAACTTTTCTTTCCTGCTGGACAACATCATAATAACAATCATCAGCCTTTTAGCGTGCATTGTTGGACATCATCATCATCATCATCATCATCATCAGTCTTTTATGGTCCGTTCTCGGACATAAACTATATCATCAATGTCATGGAACCAATACTGTCCAAATTTGTGTAGTCCATAACTCCAACTTGTATTCTTCCAGCCTTGATTTTACATTCAGTCATTGGGGATTCATGTCGTGAGTCATGATGTCCATTCTTACAACATGACCGGCCCATTGCCATTTTAGTTTTCTGGTGAATTTCTTTGATGTCTTGGACTCCCGTTTTCTCCATGATATACTATGCTGTCTTATGATCTCTCCATGTGAGGTTGAGCATGATTTTCTTGTGCGCACATTGCATGCTTCTCAGTTTGAGGGTCTGTCTCTTATTTAGGTTCCATGTTTCAGCTCTATTAGTGACTATCGGGAGAATGCATTGGTTGTATACTCTTCATTCTAGGATTTGTGGGATTGTCTTATCTTTAAAAGTCAAGCCTACCTTCCCCAAAATTTGCCTGACCTGTCTATCACGGGCATTGTGGAGTCAATACTTTCTGAACTTGTCTAGTTTGTCACACCATCTTCTATTTTGCAGGTGTCTATACCGTAACTTTTCACAAAATACTACAGGGTTTCACTGATATATTGTCACTAACTACATATTTATTGGATTCAAATTAATGAAGAAGTGACATTGAATTAATCAGAAATACTGTTTATATAAACCACAAGCACTTCCACCTCTCAGAAGTGGACAAAAAGGGTTCGGGTGAGTTAAAGAAATATAAATACGAACAAATAGTAGAAGAGATATTGGAAAGGAAACATATCAATGCCAGTTAGTGAGACCAGATTGAATGGAATTAAGCAGCTTAAATGTTCAACAAAAGAACAGTTTTGTTAATCTTTCAAATTGTATTCTTATGAAGTATTGCAACATTACTATCAATTTTGACTATATCTCTATTAGGGGTGTCGTAGAGCTATACTGTCTGAATTTGTCATCTCTCCATCTTGTATTCTGCTGGCTTCCGATCTCTGGGACTTCATGCTATGAGTCATGATGTCCATCGGTTGTCTGCTATTCTTGCAAAATGACTGGCCCATCGCCACTTGAGTTTTTTAATGGATTCCACAATTTGTCAGACTCCTGTTTTTCCCTGATAGACTGTGCTGTCTTGTAATCTCTCCATGTGAGATTGAGCATGATTCTTTCATATGCATGTTGCATGGATCTCAGTTTGTGGGTTATCAAGCTCTTGGTTAGATTCCATGTGTCAGCTCCATAGTTGACTATCAGGAGGATGTATTGGTTGAAGAACCTTCTTTTCAAGTTTAATGAGATCTTCTTGTTTTTGAAGGTTGAGCCTGCTCAGCTTCGCAACATAGAGTGATTCTCCACTTGATTTCTTCTTCTTTTGAGAATTTCATGAAGATTTGTTGTCCTCTGAAGATGTAGTAGAGTACTTTCTCCACTTTGGCTTTTTCAATTTTGATCGTTGTGTGTTTATTTCTGATGTGATTGCTGCAGATGACCTTTGTTAAGCTGAAGTTCATGAGACGGTGGACTTTCTTGCTTTCTTCATTTAGTTCATCTAGCATCTATTGAAGGTTGTGGAGGTTCTCTGCAAAAAAGGCGATGTTGTCTGCAAATCTGAGGTAGCTCAGATATTTGCCTCCTATTCTAATTCCCTGGTCAAGGTGGCGGAAGATCATCCTGAGGTAGGCTGTAAAGAGTTGAGTAGGTATCACTTTGTCAGTGTCAAATAAGCTCTTGTCTTTTGGCAAATGTTTTGTTGCTGATCTTAGAAGTAGTTGAGAATTAGGGAAGAAAATATCATGAGTTACTAAGTGTTTCTTGGAGGATGTGACCATCTTGACTTGTCAATAAAATGTGGTGCAAAGAATGAATATATTGTGTTGTAACAACCCATTTTCACTCAGCAAAATTGATACGATAATAAATACATCTAAAGATGAAAATACAAAAATGGCAAAGTTAACACAGATTAGTGATTAACGCGATTTCTTTTGTCAACAACATTTATCAGTGTTGAGTCAACGTAAAGTTTTTGACGTCTCAAGTTAAGCGCTCTCTTTTATTTGTCTAATCAGTTTAACGTTTATCCTGAATCCTTGCTTTTAATAGCATATCCTTGGACTATAAAAATAACAGGCAGCATCCAGTGTCTGCTAAAAATACGACAATATTCGCTGGATTACATCTCTCTTTCATATCTTTTTCCAAATGAATTCTTTGATAATCACGTTTCTATTAATCCCATTAGTTGTAACAAGCAGTTAATTATCAAATTAATTACATCTATCCTCTCTATGATTACTTCTTTATATTTTTCTTTATTTCTGCCCAAACCCATTTTATATCATTAATTGTTTTTCATTAAATGTATATTCTTGATGTTTGTCTAGAAACAATTGCATTTTTAATCATTTTCTTTTCATATTGTCCACATTGTATTTTTCAATACTTGTTGCCATTCTATTCATAATGGCTGCTATCAGAGCTTATTTACTTCTAAAAACAATATGGTGATCTTTTCTTCTTTATTCTATATTCATGACATCACAGATTTTGGGTGCGACCAGAAGTATTCTCCCATATAACATTCCATCCGTGTAGAATCACAATATTTTCCAGCGGATACTATCATTGGCATCCATCTACAACTATAGGACATAATATTTAATATAAAGACCCTGTTCTAGTGAAAAAAAAAATCACTGGCCTTTACTGGTAGCTTAAACACTTGTAAAACATTTTACAAACAGTTTCACTGCATATTTGGATATTTCCAACAAAAGAATTTCACCAAATAGCAAAAGAATGGAGTTAATAAATAACTGGTGTTTTCACCTGGCTGACTTGTATGTAATAGGATTGAATTAACAGTAACAACCAAGACGAGACCACAAGTCCAAATAGATTTATGTATAAGAATGATAACTCCTGTAAGAAATGTTGGATTTTCTTTGTGAAAAAACAGCAGAGTGTAACGTAATGATATGAATCTCTTGGAAAATTGAAATAACTTTTTTACAAAATGTGAAAATCTATAGTTATCCCAAGTTGTGAGGAGTTATTTGAATCACTGTTTTATGTATTTATTATTTGACTGGATGAAATGTTGAAGAAAGGTATGAAATAAAAGGTTATACATATATTCTCTCGATAGGTAATAAAGTCTGTATCTTCTAGTCTATACTTTTCGGATATTATGCCTTTTATGATGTTTTATTATTCTAAAACTGAGGGCTTTGATAAAATACCAACAAAGATCAACAAGAAAAGGAACATGGGCCAGAATTCCAAATAATCAAAGTTGAAAGATTTCAGATATCTAAGAATCTGCCAGAACGGGATATCCTTGTGTGGTCCTCATCGCAACAAAGGACATCATATATTTCGAAAACATTTGTAACCAAGTTGATGACACTGCCATGCCACAGTGAATTGCATAATCAGAAATAAAAATGTATGAAAATAATTTTTATTTTTCCAAAATTGTCCGATCATTATATAAATGTACATACATGTATACATCAGTGAGACCCTACTGATTGAAAAATAATCTATTTTATGAAACAAATATTTATTTTTCAAAATGAT
The DNA here is from genome assembly GCA_963457665.1 of Thysanoteuthis rhombus. Lineage (NCBI taxonomy): Eukaryota > Metazoa > Mollusca > Cephalopoda > Oegopsida > Thysanoteuthidae > Thysanoteuthis > Thysanoteuthis major. Next base: position 44,991,114 of record OY735212.1, on the reverse strand, counting down.
CTTGTCCATTATCAATGTACTCAATTCTGTGATGAATATTAGTAACGTTGATAGAATGTTATACAGTGAAAATTACAGATCCAAATTCAGCTAAAACTGGCTGTTAATTTTTTGACTCAACCATATATATATATGCTGTACTGGATGGGATAGTGGATAGTCTATAGCCACACTGAAAAGTTGTAATCCAACGAAACAGCTGTCTGTGGATGACACAATGATATATATATATATATATATATATATATATATATATATGAATGAATGAATGAATATATGAATGGCCTGGCTTGGCTTTGCGGACAAAGATTTGGGTGGGAGTCCATGATTATCAAATGCTAAATTTCTGACAATAGTAGTTTGTATCAACAGCTCCAAGTACTAAAAATGACAAAATTAATTTTTTGTTATAGGTTCTGCAGTTTTATAAGCCACATAGATTGAGTTCAAATGTGGTCAGTATCATAAATTATATGTCCCTACTCACTATAGAAAGCTATATTTAAGTAGTTCCAAGGCAAGAAAACATAATTCTCTTTTTTTTTCTGTAATGAATTGAAATTTCAAATAATATATTTGTAATTATTTTTTCTTGCTTTCTTTGATTTACAAGTGCACAGCAGCAGCAGTGCAGTAATAAAATTAAACTAATTCTTATCATAAAGCTATCAAATTATATGCACAATGAAATAATTATTCAGAATTATTCTTTCTTGCAATTCACTTCAATGGAAAGAAGGAAAACCAGTAATCTAAAAAAAAAAAAATGGGGAATGACCTTGAAAAGGTTTGGAATTGCTGCTCTAGATTATGGAATGAGTAAACATTCCATGATGCTAATTAACTAAGACAAGATCCTACAATTAAGCAAGTCTAGTAAAATCATCATAGGTGAATGTATCATTTGCATGGATTCTATAATATTCTACATATACACTGAGGGCTATTCATTACATTTTTATAATAACATCTCATTTTTATAATTTAGTGATTTTTGATGATCAAAAGTTAATGTGGAACTCCTTGAATGAAAGGCCATCAACTACAGATATTAAAAAAAGAAGTGAGAAATGTAAAATTGATCTTTTTTTATATCTTTAATTTGTTAATTATTTTCTGTTTATGTGCAATTAAATGAAATATAAAATAAAGATTAGATACAAATTACTCAACAAAGGTTAATTATAGTCTAGGGGTTATCCTTGCCTGGAAAACACTTAGTAATTATGCTAACATCAAATGTGCATATTATGAGTTTGAATAAAAACATAAAACCAACATGAGTGATGACCTCTTGAAATCATGGTAAAAAAGTGTAATAATTAATTCTACCTTATGCATTATGGAGGAAATCAAAGGAGAAAAAAATTTTCCTTTTAGAAGAAATCTCTATATTGCTCATGTAAAACTAATTATTGTTTTGGGTAAGAAAAGACAAAAAACACACCGCATACTTATTATAAGCCATATTTACAAGACCCGTCATAGGTATTTGACCGAACAGAAATTTTGCTTGTATGACTTGGTTTCAAGAGTAAGAAGCAGGAACTTCACACAAGAAGAACCATATTTCATTGCCATCAGCAGAACAAGGTATGCATTTAGGCATGTTTTGTGGTACTGAATGCTATATTTCAGGGAAGATTTAAAAAAAAAATGAATTTAAATGAGTATTTTTCTATGCTGCTAAATTTTGCTCAGAATTAAGCTAGTTGATATTACTACTTTGAAGGTTTGACAAATTAGTTAGTCAAATTGCCTTAAACTAGACATCACTACATGTATGTGTCATTCAAATATAAAATAATTTTTTGGTTTATATGTGTTGTATTGATTTAAATTAGTCACTTGGTTTATATCTAAAAAATATGCTAATAAGAATTTGAATAAGCACAGACTTAGTGTGTTTTTACCTATGATTGCATTATTTCAATACACGTATTGGTCAAGTTTGAGAGGTTTGAGTGACATAGCACTTGACAGTGTGGCAAATGGATTTGGTAAGCTGAGCTCAAGCTCCTGTCTAGGATGTTTACATTCTTTGTTCTAATGCTCTTGCGAAAGATATGAATCCATATCTTCCCACAGCTATGGCTAAAATAGCAGAGCAGACTAGGCTTTTGAACCTTTGGAGGGCAACCAGTCTAAGAGAAGCATAACAGTGATTCCAAACCAGGGGGTAGAGGTTGTCAGATGCCTTCAAGAAGTTCCTTGATTGTGCTCCACTTTCTTTTAGATTACGTCAGTGAGACCAAGAGGGGAATTCTATCAACTAGCCATCCTTGGATCTCCATATACTTTGCCCAGGTTTATGCCCTGGAGGGGTCACTCCACTGTTTTTACATTGACTATCAAGACAGAAGGATGCCCTTTTCTTTTTCTATATCATTTAGAGAAAGGGGGAAAAAGTCCATGTTGTGAAAACATATTGAAAATATGTGTATGAACTATAAGATAGCGCTGATAAATCTTTTGGTATGCATATGTATACACAGTGTGTATGCATGTGTGTATGTGGAGATACTTGTATACACACGTATGTGTCTGTATAAACTAAAAATAGGCTGATAGTATTCGTTGTCATCTATATTATCATGTCTGTTCATGTATGTATGCGTCATGCGCACAGGCTACACAAATGGAGCTACAGGGTTGAAAATTTCAACATTTACTCCCTGCTATGTCAAAGAAAAAGCGACTTGTTTTTTTTTCAAAAGTTCCTCCCCTAAATAGTTCTAAAAAATTTTATCATATGAGTTTATACTAAATTAGTCTCTAAGTTTGTGCCCAGCTGCATACATACTTTCTTGTTTAGAATTCAGACTTTTCAGTGATTACTGCCCAACAAAAGGCAAGAAAAGTAACTCATTTGGTTTATCACCCCTTTTTCTAACTTTTGAATTGATCACCCTCAACATGACATGCTGCCAAAAGATGTTGATCACTTAACAGTTTCTATTAAGTGACTAACCAGACTTGTTTTTTTTTTTTAATTCATTGATGAGTGGATGCACTCAGGTAAGTACATACGTAAGCTTTGAGGGGCATGCAGCATACATGCTGCTGTCATCAGGACTAGGACTAAAACTCAGGCAATGTCATAGCCGTCATGGCCATCATAGCCCAGCAAACTGCATAGATGATAGTCAAGTCCTCGTTTTGTTGTAGGTTGTTCTTGTTTTGCTTTTTTGGTTTCTTTCTCTTTGATAGATGTCCATCAAAGTATTATCTAACATTGGGAATCGAGTGATGACAAGTAAGGTGAGCAAAAAAGATTCTTGAAGCTCCAAGAAAACTAATAACTTCCAACGTACTTTGTCAGTTGTGAATATTTTGTACATTTTAAATCAGTTCATATATATATATATATATATATATATATATATATATATATATATATATATATATATATATAATGTAATTTTTGAATCTTGGATATTGTCAATCTTATTTTTGATTAAAAATTTGTTGGATTTAATCAATTTAATTCAATGTCAAAACATCTTCTATTCACTTTGGTGTTTATAGATTCTCTCTCACACACATATACATATATATATATATATATATATATATATATATATATATATATGTGTGTGTGTGTGTGTGTGTGTGTGTGTATACTTGAAACAAAATTTAGAATGGTATGGAGAGAAATGGAAAGAGCAATGCTAGGAATAACCCTTTGCAATAGGAAAAGACATAAATTCATGAGAAGACTAAGGTAAGGATATTGTACAAATAATTAAGCAACAAAAATGGAGATGGGCAAGGCATGTAACAAGAAGCAAGTACAACAGCTGCAGCAAAACTAACAGATGGGTATCTGAGGGACAGTAAATGCAGTAGGACTAGATCAGAAACAAGATGGAGAGACGATTGAAAAGTCTGCCAGTGAGACAAGACAGAGATAAGAGCAATCATGCTTGTCACTGAAAGAGATGAGGAAAGTATTCGTTCAGCAGTGGACTTGGCTGAAGATGATGAAATGCACATACACACTCACATGGAAGCATGTATATAGCTGTTTTTATTCAACATATTGAACTGTCCTTGACTTTTACATTGACTCTAAGCATCAGAGTGAATATACATTTATATCTCATAAAATCTATCTATAAATGTTGACATCAAAGTCAATAGTTAAACAACCGTGGTGTAAAAATTTGAAGTTGTGTAATATAATTCATTGAAGAATAAATATGGTCAAAATAAATTTTATTTATGGCGTCACTGGTGTTTTCCACTGGAAAACATCTTAAGTAGAGTAAAATATGTCTGCAAACATCTAGATTCTCCAAAATTTAGATGTTATAAATATACCACCTGGAATAAGCCTCGAAAGGTCAAAAAAGCTTTTTATCCTAAAATTAAAAAAGAAGTTCTTAGAAGAGGTGTAGTGGAGTAGTCTGTAGACAAAACGGTATGGCCAGAAGCACTGGAATTAACAAACAAATAAACAAACAAATATTCATATGAAAAAGGATTGGTTACTCGCAATCTTTGATGGCTAAGATCGTTAGAAAGAAGTCTAAACTCTACAAATATTGATTCTGCATTTTCTTTAAATATGTTTCACTTGGATCAATTTCTCAGCTTTATGATTGAGTAAATATAAAAATGAAACTCTCTAACCAGTTAATGGAGGAGAAATGATTTCATTTATGTTGACAGTTCAGCTCTCAATTCTTTACCAGTGTGAGAAATATTTTTGATATCAATATGTTACAGTGAGTATTGTAATGAGTTCAATCCTCAATGGGTGTCCAACTACTGTGTCAAACTAAGCTGTAAATAGTGGGGCAAAATATACATGGTCAGCATCACATGCTTATTAACCAATACTACACAGATTATGAAACTAAGGACTTCATAGTATGACTGAACCGTTCACAATCCTACTGTTACAAATGTGCAATTATAAACAAAGAATATCTTTGAATTTTTGAGATGTGGTATTATTATTATTTCTATTATTATTTGGACTATCCTCATCTTGGTTGTTTTTCATACAATGTTTCGGCCGTTGTATTCTACGGCCTTCATCAGGTATCATCCGGTAGGTGTGGGGAAGTATAAACCAAACCCTTTATTTAACAGACGGGGGTATATTGACCACACTCCCCTCTTAGCATTAGTAGTATTATTATTGTCTCAAACTGGGATTGAACCTAGAATCTGATGGTTCTAGTTCCAAAACAATCAAGATGAAAAACAACGAAGATGAGGATAGTAATGGAAATAATAAACAAAGAAGTATGATTTTAGACTATCATTAATCTGCTAAGTGAAAACACTATTGTATAAAATATAAAGTTCAATGCCTTAACTCAATGACAAGGGCGTAAGAGTGTACACTTTTTTAATATGCCTAGACAACTGTAGACTTATTCCTATGAACATCTCTGATGCCCTGCCAGTACCAACAAACGTTTGCCTCTTTTTCTTGAAAAGTTTTCAGGTTGATTTCCACCAATTAACCTATCAAGATTCAGCTATATATTACTGGATTTTTTTGTGTGTTTTCCCAGACTGTAATTATTCTTTCCATAGTATATGGTTTCATTGTAATCATCTTCACAATATAAACTCATCATTTAGAGTGTTAATTTATGTGTGTCTATGCTCACAGTGAAAGCTTGGTTTTTGTTTTATCTTATATGCATATATATGTAGGTGTGCATGTATGATATTGGTTTGCATTCAACTGAGTTATTAATTGAAAAGCAAAATTTTCCAGCCTAAAAATGTTATATCGAAAATATAACATACACAGAGAAAGTTGTTTATTATGATCTCTGATAACGTTAAGAAATGATTATTGATATGAAAATCTGTTGATCCTAAACACTTTATTTGAATTGAATTAAAAGTGTGCAATAATCACGTTAGAAACAAGAACACAAAGATCTAATCCAAAGATGCTGAACTGGAGAAAGTAGACCGCAACATCTACCCAGGACCACAAATCTCCATAAAACCCTCAAAAGAAGAAATCAAGGGGAGAATCACTCTAGGATGATGGCAAGCCTTTGGCAACCTTCAAAAATGAGAAGATTCCATTAACCCTAAAAAGAAAGGTATACATCCAATGCATCCTCCCGATAGTCACTTATGGAGCTGAGACATGGAAACTAACTAAGTGACTGACCCACAAACTGAGATCCATACAACATGCGCTTGAAAGAATTATGCTCAACCTCACATGGAGAGACCACAAGATAGCACAATACATCCGAGAGAAGACAGGAGTCAAGGACATCATAGAATCCATGAAAAAATAAAATGGCAATGGGCTCGCTATGTTGTAAGGATGGCAGACAACTGACGGACATCATAACTTACAGCATGGATTCTCAGAAATCACATGCACAACTGAAGTCGGCAGAGTACTAGATGGGGAGACAAACTAGACAAAATCAGAAAGTACTGGTTCCGCAACGCCCATGTTAGAGAAGTGTGGTGAATCCTAAGGAAGATCTATGTCTAATGATGGATATTTAGAGACTGATGATGATGATATAGTGTAAACTTGTTTATATCAATGAATGCAAATTTTGGACCCGGAGTATGATGCATACATATATGTATATATATCAGTTACATATGGAGGTTATTGTGAAGTTGAAAAGTTGTCTTGACTATATATATATATATATATATATATATATATATATATATATGTCAGTACCATATGGAGGTTATTGTGATAGGGTGTGCTATTGTGCTAAAGGCCCCAATTCAAACTGCTGAGATGGAATAGGTCCCATTATCTTGACCTGACGTGATATTTGTTTCTGAGTGTGTATAACTAGATTTGAAAACAAATTACAGTCAAATTATATCATGATGTTACAAGAACATAATCATTTTATAATAGATTGGTTTGAGTTAATGAAATTTCAATGTTTTATAAATACGATTTTTCAACATGGTTTGTTTCTCATAATTACAGCTGTCTGCGATAAGTACTGCTTTGAAAAGTATGTTTCACTTTTGACTAAGATTTGAAATTGCATTTTTTGGCGAATGGTGTTACTGGTATAATTACTAATTTCCCTAGCTTATTGCTCCTACAAGCAAAATTTCCAATGTTTAAAACTATGAAAGATAGGATAAGCAGAAGATGGTGTTTAAAGGGAGAGGATATCTGGACTTATTTTGTAACTGAATAAGAAATCACTTCCCTTGTTTTTTTTTTCCTGGGGCATTGACCTGGGTACCCAGTCTGCTCCACTGTCAGGTCAATATACTGAGAGGTAGCAGACCTCTAAAGTCAGCGCACGTCAGCTTCATCTGAGAGTCTTGCATCTCTGCTGAAAGCTATAGGCAGCCGTACTATCTGCATATATCTGTGTCTAGAAATCACAGACAGCCATATCATCCGGAGGTTCTATGTTTGAAGTTGCCAACAGCCATACTGTCCTGATTCTCGCTCAAAGGGACAATAGAACTCTATAGCCAGCTTGGCATCTACCAACTGCGGATTGTTCATGCTCTGTGGGCTAACCAGGGGCAAGCTCTATTGTCCGAATATTCTTACAAATGGGCGGCAGACCCCTACAGAGATGGACATTCTTGTCAAACCTACAACCTTGGAATATTGCTCCTATACATGTCACCTTAGTGGACCATGAAGGGTAGGATGGGCCCCGGGAAAGCTGGCTGTCTATAGTCCTACTGCTGTGGCAACTCTCTTCCTACAATCTTCGTCCACGAACTCATGCAGTTCATTAATTCATATATATATATATATATATATATATATATATATATTCATTGTAATTAATAATTGTGTCATCTACAACTCTTCAGTGTAGCAATTGACTGGATATCCCTTCCAGTACCGCTGTAGGATCGAAATGTTCACTCTGGAGGCAGATGCTCTACCCTTGCCCTACACAGAACTGGACGGTCAGTAGGAATGAATTATGCAATATATTTATTTACACATAATTCCCTATCAACCAGAATTCTCAATTCCAGAGTTAGAAGAGCATTGCAAAGTTGCTTGTAATAGATGGGTGCCCTACCTAAGAGTGCTCAACCCTAAAAAAGGGAGCGTTAATTATAATTAAAAATTGTGTCATCCAAAGGCAGCTATTTTATTGTATTAAAACTCTTCAGTGTGGTTATGGACTCAATATCCCTTCCAGCATCCCTGCTATATGCAGAACTGGATGGTCAGTCGAACCGAATATATATATACACACACATCAATCAATTATATAGGATTTATATATATGTGCATACACACATGAGGATGGATCAATGTCTATAACCTGACATATAACTATTTGCTAAATTTTGATCTAACATCTTCATTGTATTATGCTCAGTTAATGCAATTAATATATAGGAATAAATGATAAGCATGATAAAGAATAACAATTTAGGAATTAAATTGTTGCTCAGGCCAATTTACTTAAAGTAGCAAGCAAGCAATATAGATCAGAAAATAAAGAAAAAGTCTTTGGTGGGATTCGAAAACACATCCTTTAAGGGGGAGCTTTTAAGCCAAATCTATTCTTACCAAATGAGCGACCAAGACTCACATGGCAGACAGAAGCCTTGATTACACCTTTAGCTTCGATCGTTGACCTAGTTTGTTGACGTTCTGTTAGCCTCAGTACTTGTATTTTTTGGTATTTCTACAGATTATTTTTGTTCATTTTGTTCTCATGTTGATAGCCTGATATATATATGAATCTATAATAGTATCCCACAGAATGATAAAGAATAACATCTTAGGAATTAAATTTTTGCTCAAACCAATTCAAATTCAAATAAATTCTGTCTATAACATCTCTGGTTGTTTTCCACTGGAAAATATCTCAAGTAGGGTGAAGAAACATCTGAAGAATCCAGATGGTCAAGAAATCTCTTTTTCCAAAGATTAAGAAAAACATTTTTAGAAAGGATCCTGTGGAGTACTGATGCCAATTTTCAAGTCTGTAGAACAAACTGTATGGCTAGAACCTCTGGAACACACAAATACGCAAAAAAAGAATAGAACACTTCACCACTTTTTGTGGCTATTATTGTTCAATAACGTATCATGTATATTCAAACACGTACATGTCACCCCATTTTTTCAAAGGGATTCATAATGAGGTACAGTGTTGTCTGTGTCTCTTTTCAAAGGTTTCCATGTCTTCCTTATACTTATATAATACGCCATGTGAATGTTCATGATTTTTGTCTGAAACATTTGTCAAGGGAGGCAATGATTAAATGATAATCATACAGTAGTCTCTCTTATTTTTTCTTGTTTTGCAAATGCGTAAGAAAATCCAAGTTCTTCCTGAATGTAAACAAGAAGATGTGGATACATAATGTTTTTTACATTTTCTAAGTATTACACTTTTTCAAAATTATTCAAACTGCAAGCTTTTTGTAGAGCAATGACTCATAACATTGATCCCAAGAGTTCATGTGCAAAATAAGAAAGTAAGAAGTACTGGCTCCGTGATGTCCATGATAGAGAGGTCTGGTGAATCTTTGAGAAGGACAATGTTCAACAATGGACACTAGAAGGCTGATGATGATCATTATCATCATCATCAATTTTGAATAGCATGAGAAAACTAGTTTAATCTAAAGTAACTTGATTCTTGAACTTCTTATGTCCTTTATAATGTCAAAGCCGTTTAATATATGTCAGAATAGAATGCAATTGTATTGTTTCTCAAAAATAAGTTCTCAATTGTTTGTCAGTTATTAAAAACTTGATGGAAAATTATTACCAAGATTGGATACATATCTACAAAGCAATATGTTTAAGATAATAATCTATTTACCCTGAGGAAAAACCTTAAATTACATCAGTGACTATTTTTACAGATGCTTGGAGTTATATCTCTCATTATGCTTAGAAATCAATTTTTACCACAACGCTTAGTGAAGATATGATATTTTATTTTGATGAGTGAGACTCTTACAGTTTCAATCAGTGAATGAAGAGATAAATTCATTTTCTATAATGCAGAGATTCTTTATTTACCAAAGACTTATAGAATTTTACAGAATTAGAAAACATTGTCATAAGCTACAGTTTTTGATTATAAACATAGGTGTGTGGGAACTCTTTTGTTCAATGGGGTAGAGAGTTTGATTTGCCTCAAAATCTTACACTGTTTAGGCCGAATTACTCTGATTTGTCCAAAATTTTACAACGCTTTGCCCGCATTTAGTGGGGCTATTGCCCCCTGCAACAAGCTTCTGTGCCTACTGTTTTAAATTGCAGGATAACTGAATTTTTAACCAGCAGAAACTTAGTCCTTTATGGGAGATACTTGATATTGTTTTTTCTTGATAATAGTTTGTGATTTCCAACGGGAAATCATCATAATAAAGTACTGCTTTGTTTATAGCAGAAATTTTAAAACAAAACAGAATTTTATAATCATTGTTCCCTATTGGAATTCACTTACAATTTTGTGATGGATATTGTTTTGCATTTTATTAAATGGACAGCAAAAGTTTCTACGATAAAAATGTTGTATTAAAAATATAACATACTTGACATCACAGTCAATAATTGATCAACCCAAGCGTCAAAATTTGAAGTCATTCAAAAATTCCATCTAATAGTAAATATTATCAGGATAAATTCTACTTTTGGCATCACTGGCATTTTCTACTGAGAAACATCTAAAATAGAGTAAATCAAACATCTGGATCCTGGTGAATCTAGATATTATTAATAAGCCTGTTGAAATAAAGCCTCAAAAGCCAAGACATCTTTTTTTTTCCTGAAAACCGAAACAAGCATTTTAGAAAGGGTTTAGTGGAGTGATGTCATAAATAGAATTTATTTGGACCATATTTAATCTTTGATGGAATTTGACGCTACGATTGTTCAGTTATTGACTATACACTTGCCCAGTAAGTTCCCTTCTGATTGTTTGCTAAGTTGATTAAGACTGCCTAACTGGTTCTTGACATAATCAAATTAGCTGGATACTTTCCAAACAGACCTTTTATAGGGGTGGATAAATAAGTCTATAGCCTGATTATTGTTTGTTGACTTTTGATCGAAAGTGTGTAATATTTGATTAATATTTGAGTAATATAAATTAAATGTATTGACTGAGAAGGATATTTTGTTGAAAAATGAGTATTACTTGAGTAAAATCAATGCTTTTTCCATCATTAGGCTACTGATTTTTAAAAAATGAGATTTGGTGAGAAAACATTCATATGAAATTCTAAAAATATTCGGAAAAATCAAAACTGGCTATTCAAGATTAAATTGATTGCTAGAGATGTTATTTTATATTGGTCTTAGTTATTTTCTGTATCCTTTTAAGATATTGACACTTATCACAGAAAAGATGTTATTTTCAATTGACAGAAGCAAACCATCTCTTGATAAGTTTAATCTCCTTTTGGCTTTTTAACACTTCATACCAAATGAGGTGGTCAAGGTCAAATGATCTGTCTGTCATGACATTCCTGTAAACAAAGGGAGTTACTTCATAGTGTTCACTTCTACTCATAATACTTAAATACAAACAGCCACGTGTAAATGCATATAAAATATTGGAGTAGGTTTGGATTAAGTGTTTTACAGAGTACATGCAATTTTTAGGTGCCTATTTTTTAGGATGTGGAAAATAAAACCATCCTTGATCATCTTGTAGATTTTTAATGTTTTAGAGCTAAATTACATTGCAAAAGATGTTTCAAAACCTGGTTCGTACAAATATGATTGATATAACTGTTTGAGATATATGATAATCCAGCTTTTATCACATAAAATATCTTTTAATATGAAATCTTCCCTTCCAATAATATGAAGGATGAGACACTATACATTTTCTACGAAAAAATTTCTCTCAAAGGCCAGTTGTTATCAACCGTTGTAATTTTCCTTGAATATTTATTTTTTGCCAAATGTGAGTCTCCTCCCACATTAAGGCATCTTTAATTAACTTGCCTGCATTTCTTAAGACTAAATGACGATATAAAAGCAAGAATTAAATAGTTTGGCCATTAGTGAAATGTTAGACTTCTTGACCTTCAGACTAAAATCTTCCAGAATCAAGGATGTCAGCCTTCATTAGAATCCAATGGCCTAATTCTGTATACACTGCTAATCAACTCTTGTCCAATTACCAAGGGAAAGTTGCGGGCACAAAAAAAAAAGAATCCTTGCTAAAGGCAAATATGATAAAAGAAGAAAGAACAAAAATTACTATCATTATAAGTAATTGTATACTTTATTCAAAGATTTCAATTTCATACTCACTGTTATATTTAGGTCGAAAAAATTGACATCACTTGTTATCTTCTTGCAGATTAAAAGAATTAGTAAGTCTTTTGATTAGAGAAAGTATAGCAGTATCATCAAAAATGAAAAAAGTATATGTTTTTATTTTGAAAGGCTGGTATTAGTTATGGCACAAAGTCTAACAATTACCTCCTAAAAATTTTTTAAAGATTATCTTTCAGATCATTTAAATCAGATTTTAGATCTTTTTAGATTGTTTTTTTAGAATTCCCAGGGTTCCCCAGATATATTGCATCCCTGAAGCTTCACCCCAACTTCTCTGCAGTTGCATGGTCTGTGGGTCCCATGTGTTTCCTCTGCTGATACAGATAGAACTTTCTTTTTTATTGTTTTAATGTTGGCCATGAATATAACAGGGATAATGATGCAATGTTTCAGATAGTCTCTTTATGGGTCCCCAAGCAGAATATGGGTTCCTCTGTTGGCCACAAGTTTTCAAGCAGATGCTTCATTCACATGCTTTGGGCCGGCTCTGGATAGTCTTTGGGTAAATGATTTTAAAAGACAGAAAAGAAGCTGCTTACCCATAGCAAATAGCATAACAAATCTTATGCTTCCCTTTCTTTCAGAAAACATAACATATACAGAGGAAGCCACTTATTATGATCACTTTGGGATGAGGCATTTTAGATGACAGTAATTGGCTGATAGCATTTATGGTGAAGTATCAAAAAATGGAACAAGTTACAGACATTCTTTGAAATCCATTGTTATGTTAATAAATTCATTTCTATGAGCAATTTTTCCTAATGAAAAATTATAAAATATCAATAATAATTTTTGATTGATTTTAAACAAAGTGTTTGGGACCAAATGATAGTGATAAAAATGACCATTTAATAATTGTATCCATAATAAACAGCCTCCTTTGGATTAGCTTTTCAACAAAAAAAAATATTATTCAACAGCCTCCTTATCTTAAAAAAAATTTGTAATGAAATAAGATGTGCCTTTTTTACAAGGTTCTACCCAAAAGTTTCGAAGATAGAAAAAATATAGAAAATGAGGTTGTTTTTTTTTTTTCCAAAGGATCAATTTCAAGATACGTGTGAAATGTTTGGTTATATCTGAGAAATTCTGGGTAACTTGACAGATGAATAGATCAATCAATCTGTTCATATTCCTAGAACTTTTCAGTTGTACTTCATACATTTTATGAATTCATGAGTCTTAATGCAAAACTGTATGGCTATGTGTGAGTAAGTTTCTCTCCAACATTTCCGAAAAGCTGAATTTTTAATGGAGCTTGGGAAGGAGGTAAATTTAAAAAATGAAATCGTTTGAATTTATCAAAAATCTTTCTGGTCGATTTTGAGAGATTTAATCGGGGTTTAAACTGTCTTTACAGTACAACTGTTGTAGAAATAGGATTATACAGAAAGAGTCCGACTTGTCTCAAATCTAGTGCTCGGAATAAATACTACTCCCTTCCCCCTTTGCCACAACTTGTGGTGCATGTGTAATCTTTCATTTGTGCAGGCATGAACATTCTTTGGTGTGAAGAGGAATAGCCCAGAAATGAAAATTTGAACATTTTATTTACATTAGCCATTGGGTAGATGTATACTTGTATAAACATAACTTTTGTTCACTCAAAAAGATATGAAATTTTATGTCTAAATGATAGTACCAGTATTCTCTCGAGAGGTGCAGAGTGGCCTAACTGTGACCAATAAGGAAAATGGAATCAGCAAACAGAGTTCAAGTTTCAGCTGTGTCTGCTTGGGTTCACTGCACACACTAATGCCCTTAAAAAAAGCATGAATCCAGTCCTCCTCTTAGTAAAGAATAAAATAGCAGGGTAGTTGGAGCCCTGCAAGGTAGTTCATCTAAAAGAAGGTTACTCTGAGAGAAAAAAAAGATACGGATCGTCCATGGAGCATTGCAAATCCACCTGTGAAACCTACTTGCCGCTGAAACCGAAAAATGGTCAACAAGAATAAACAATCAGGATTCATTTAAGAATAATCAAATTAGCTTTTCTCTGTCAACTAGGCACAATGGGTTTGTTTCTCTTTATTTGTTAAGTTTATCTCAAATTGAATCCTTGGAATGATAGAAAATCTTGATCAAACAGTTGAAGAAAAGAAAAAACATGTTACCAAAATTCATACAATGAATCCCACTTCTGACTTCATGTAGCATGTTAAATCAAATTTACATTCCTATTATTTTTTTAAGGGACTTATGAAACTTGCCATACAACAACAGCAGCAACAACAAAAAGGTATTGTATCTAGTTTCCTTGTTGTCTGACAGTATAATCCTGGTTTGCTGATTGTTGTATATATTTGTGATCTTGTGATTCTCAGTTTGCAAAATTAACAAAGAACTTCTGGTTATTTGCACTGTGACTCCAGTTTGCTATGTTTTGCCCACACTTACACTTTTGTACACAACAATTTCAACTTCTGCTTACAGAACAAGGCTCTGCTAAAAATGCGACCACAATAAAGCAAGACAATTCCCAATGCAAGACTTGAAGCATAAGGCTTATTGAGTACTTGACTGTACTCCTCCATTAATACTCTTGGCACTCCACAAAATGAGGATTTGAAGGAGGTGATGTCACAGTAGTTGTGAGAGTCATCATCATTGCAGTTTTTTGATGTCCGTTGCTTCCCCAGAATTTGCCAGACCTCTCAATCATGGATTTTGTGGAGCCAATACTTCCTAAACTTGTCTAGTTCGTCTCTCCATCTTATATTCTTCAAGCCTCAGTTACACATGAGATCTCTGGGGATCCATATTGTGAGTCGTGATGTTCATCAGTTGTCTGCAGCATGGCTAGCCCATTGCCATTTGAGTTTTCTAATGGATTCTATGATGTCTTGGACTCCTGATTTTTCCCTGATATACAGTGCTGTCTTGTGATTACAACAGATATTCATTTTATTTAGGTAAGAAATAATATCAAATAAGAGTGCAATATGTATTGCTATCTTATATGACACAACAATATTGTACAGACTTTTTTTTCACTGCAGCAGATTTCACTCAAAATTACTTACTTCATAATAATGTCATCAAGTTAGCCTCCATTTCCATTTGTATCATTATTCAGAAATAATAGGAAAAAGTCTCTTCCTTTCAGGGCCAATCTTTTCATGTTGGGGAAAATGATTGAAAAAAAAAAAGCAAGCAAAACAAAACAAATCGATAAGATGTTAATGTTAAGAAAGAATCAAGTATTTGAGCCTCTATACTTACTGAACCTACTTATAAGGGAGGTAACTGCTGATAAGTGACTAGTTAACAAAAAATAAGTAAATAAATAAATTAAAAACCAAAAAAGTAGAATCTTGATTAATAGGAAAATGCAGACAAATGATTGATTGATCCACCTGTTCCTTCTTTATGTTGACCATTTCTTTCCCTAACCCAAATTCCTCACGGACAATTTTTCATTTCCCATTCTTTCCAACTTTGCATTTATCTATCCCATTTTTTTCTTTTTTTCCCCTACCAGTGTCTCCATTTTGTTAACAATTTATGAATGTATCATTATTAAGAAATGCCAAGCTGCAGGGCAAAAGAAAAAGAGGAAAGGGAAAAAACAGAAAGAAGTGGGAAGAGTTACTGAAAAAAGATGAAAGTAACATTGGGGAAAAGAAGACAGGAAAAGAATAATTGAGCATTTGTTCAGCAATTTTCCTAAATTACGAAACCAACTGTGAAGAGTCAAGTTCCACAAGATCCTGCAAGAGTCTGTGCATCAATTTATTTACCATTTGATTTTATGCAAAGAAATGTCTGACGAAACATTTACTAGATCTTTTCTCTTCGAAGTTGTCTTTAGACATATTATACCACATTAGATGCTTACGAGTTCTTGCCGTAATTGACCAAGGTTTATGAAAATAAGTCAATCATCTATATATGAATGTGTATTCATATTTATGAATACACATGTATCTATGTATATAGGTCTACAGATACACATCTGAGCCTTAGCGTGTATGGGGCAGCAGTTCATATAGGTTTCAGTATAAACACAATCATACCCACATAAGAGAGACAGAGACAGACACAAAGAGGGAGAGAGAAAGAGTTACTTATCTATGAAAGCATTTATGCTTCTACTTTTTCATTTCCATTTCTGTGTGCTTGGATACAGATATAGGTATATGCTTATAATTACATATGTATATATATATATATATATATATATATATGCTAGCTGTATCAATTTCTTCAAAATAAACATGTATATATAAGCACAAGTGTCAGTTTTATCAATACACACTGGTGTATTTGTGCTTATTTGTAGGTAGGTATATGTGAGTGTACATCAAAGCCTCGAGATGAATTTTATGAGGTCGAGCAAAGGGATTTTCATACCCTCAGACACACAAACATTGTGTAAACACCCTTGTCCTTTAGCCATCTTTTTACCATCTGCTATAACCATTTTAGTATGTATAACTAATTTCTTTGACTAGCAAACAATTTTTGGATTTCATTTTTTAAAAATTTTATGATCATATTAATGAACATATTATATCGACAGTCCTAATACAAAGCATCAGTAGCTACCCAGCTTTTGGAGACACTTGTATGCATATATTGATGTTTGTAAATTGATAAATACACACATTCATGTATCAACATATTCATGTATAGGTGGCATATATATATATATATATATATATATATATATACACACAAGCATATATTTGTCTGTACATACACTATACATATAAATCTCATACATAATTATGTACCAAGCTTAGTTCTGATTGATAGACATAAACATGTATGTGTCTATTAGTTTTTATATTTTCTCTCCATGTTTTGATATTTGTGTCAACGTATATAAAAGTATCCAGTTTCTTCTTTCATGTTTGTACACAGTTATGAATCAGTATATACATATACATAAGCACTCATGCCTATACAGGCATATGCATGCATTTAGATACATAAGCAAAAACACACACTCATGCACGCTCACACACTCACACGCACACACACTCACATGCATACACAACTTTCCTCCATAAAAAAATCAAACAAAGGATAAGAGTAAAATTAAAAATATGTTAACAGACAATTTTTGATTAACAAACAAGAAATATGGATGTTTTTCTGAGTGTTTTCATGTTCCTTTCTATTATCCAAAAAATAATTAGGAATTGGAGCGACTCATTACGTAATCAGTCAAAATTACATGTTAAATATGAGGAATATAAATAAATAAGTGAAATGGAATAAAGGGTTGGGGGGGGAAGGTGTGGAAATGACTGATGAAATTACAATGATTAAGATATCTATCTCTTTACATTATTGTTTATATGGATATATATATAGAGAGCGATATTTATACGTAGGTGTTCTATGCATGGCAAAATAATTACTCATAGAAAGAAAATGGTACCCTGGAACCATATATGGAGTCTAATTTGTAAATAACTGTACAACTGGCTTGCATTTTTATCAACAAACAAACAATAATGAGAAAAGAGATGCATTTATATACAAAAGTCTCAAAAGGTCAAAATATCTGGTATATCACCAGGGACTTTATATATATACATATATATGTATGTATATATACACACATATATATATATATATGTATATATATATATATATATATATATGTATATATATATATATATATATATATATATATATATATATATCAGCAGCAGCAGCAGCAGCCATTTAATGTCCGTTGTTGGACATTGACCTTCCACATTTCTCTATCATGGGCGACGCAGAGCCAGTATTTTCTGAATTTGTCTAGTTCATCTCTCCATCTTAATTTTTTGTCAGCAGCGGTTTAACACGTGATCTCTGGGGATCCATGTTGTGAGTCTCGATATCCATCGGTGGTCTTTCATTCTTGCAACATGACCAGCCCATTGTCATTTGAGTTTTCTATTGGATTCTATGATGTCTCTGATCCCTGTTATATGTATAAAAAATAATATTTCCAAGGACATGCATTGTTTCCTTTGGATTCTGAGAAAAAACAGCCCCATTAACTTTCGATTAACGTATACTTATCCATTCAGGTTTGAAGGTTTCCTAAGGTCTAACGGTTGTAACCATTATTACTAAATATGTATTTGAACAAACCCCCAGACTTACCTCCCCTTTTCTTGGACAACCAAATGAACCTTTATGATGATTCCTCCATTTTTCTTCCAGTCTATTCCCTATTCATTCTAGTGAGTTTTCATATATTCTTCACCCTACATTACCTCTTCATACTTATGAAAGCATTTAGTGTCAAGGCTTAAACCATTCAGTAAAAGTGGCTTCAGGGAGCAGTATCAGGATGATTATAGCAATTTTTACGAGCCACCGAATCTTTGAGTAAGGGGGCTTAAATCCTAGAGTTTTAAGGGGCTATTTTGGTTTAGTTTTAACTAACGATAAAATTTAGTCGTATTTTCACCCATTTGGCATTATTCCTATTTTCTTATTGAACAACTACAAAAATTGGTCGTCGATAAAGAATGATGAAACTTTATTCACAGTTTAATTATTATTGACAAGATTGAACCCTGTACACGTAGCTTGGGTTATGGCTTTTCTTATGACTTTACTGCTACTTAATCACATTACTTTTAGCTATTTTTATACTAACAAACAAAGTATTACAAGTGGTGAGGAAAAAGAACTGATGACTTAGCATTGAATTTTGCAATAATTTATCTGAAATTTGCTTAGACAAATTTCAGGTGAAAAAATTGCAAATTTCCAAATAAATTTCTGCAATCTGTATATTGTGCATAGAAAATGTTACTGTAGGCTAAGGTTTCCGATATTTGAATGTCTAGTATGATTTAATTCTGTAATTCTATAATTAATTATAATCAAAATTGAATTAAACTCAACTCTAACAAACCAAAAATATAAAAATAAATAAAAGTAGAATTGAATCATGCTAAATACTCAAGTACCAAAGATCTTAGACTCCAGTAACATTAAACCCTAACTTTATAACCCACTCAACAAAATACGTGTGTAAAACACTCCAGCCAATACAATCTTTACTGCCACCACATTAACGCAATATATCAAAAAAACGAAATATGAAGATTAAACTATATTGATTCTGTTATGGTTAAAAAACTGTTTTACAACAAATCCAAAGCAGTGACAGAACAATCTGCACTCCTGAAAAGATGTTTTGGACATTGAAATACTGTATCAAGATCTTTTTCCTGAGTTTTTTTAACAAACACACACACACACATGTATATATATATATATATATATATATATATATATATATATATATATATATATATATATATATATATATATATATATATATATATATATATATATATATATATGTATATATATATTTATATATATATACATAATTTGACTTCTGACGATTCCTGTGGAAGCGAAAGACATCATGAAGTTATTGTGCAGATGGGTATATTTCTCTTTTAATGCCAAATCTGGATAAAATAATGGCATTTATTCACTTATGTTCTGTGTATCATCCTCTTTTTTTTCTCCCTAATACATATGTATATAAACTATTTTATCATATATCCACATATAAAATACAATATATATATATATATAAATATATATATATATATATATATATATATATATATATATATATATATATATATATATAAATAAATAATTTTAATGTGTATGTGTAACATTTTTCAATGAGAACACAGAGATTACACTGATCCTAGACAAAAGTTTCAGGGAGCAACACTTTGATCTTAACGATTGCACAGATACTCTGATCCTTGACAGAAATACTAATTCATACTTATATAATCCTGTAATTTTTTCATACATTCTGCTAGTTTTGAAATAAATCAGAAACATATCTCTATGCCCTACAGATTGTAAAAGAAAATAATTCTGCATGAATTTCAGTTATTTCAAATTAGGCAAACTGGTATTCAGGAAATATGAACAGGAAAATTGTCTTAAATCTCTGATACTAACAAATTATAGCTACTTCTGAGAGAAAAATTCATATCAGAGACTGAAGTTTTCTTTTGGTCATTTAGATTAAAAATGAATAATCAATCAGAGATTGAAAATGTATATTTTAAACATTTTTAAACTTATCA
>OY735212.1:44963247-44965747 GCA_963457665.1 Thysanoteuthis rhombus | reverse complement strand
GTTGTGCAAATTTCTTACCTGCAACAAAAGTATGCGTACACTTTCGAATTCTACGTAACAAATAAATATTTTTTCCATAAGAATGAAGTTACCCATCTACTAATTTGGAATCTATAGTTTGCTGGTATGCCCACACAAGCACATAGCTTATTGGGAATTATACCTACAGGTTAAAGAAAATTTTGACTTGTATAAATCTATATGGCTAGATATGTTTTAAACATAACTATATGAACTACAAATGGACACAGTAGTCCTTAATGGACACTACAAGTGATTAAACCTGTCAATTATGAGCAAATACTTTCCATCAGATGATAACTGAAACATAATATTGAAGCTGTCAATATTGAAAAAGAAATCTATTCTTTCTAGTTTATAGTCTAAATTTCTTCCTGGTTATATTTTGCTATTTATGGGAACAATTTTCGCAAGACTCTAATACCAAATTAAAACTTACTGAGGAACACTTTTCAAGCATTCATAGATATGAAATATGCTTACTGTGCTGACAGAAATGTTTACCAGTCATTTCTGAGAAATTACATTAAAAAAAAATGTTTAAATAGAAACTAAATTAAATTAGGTAAAATTCAGAAACTAGCTGGAAAATTCATTAACCTAATAGTTTTGATTATCTCATCCAAAGCCTCATTACATCGCTTCTGTTTATTAAGATGCGTATTAATCATTTTGTAGTCTGTGAGACTCACATCTTTTCTAAGATATTCATACATATGTATAGTCACAACAACTACATATTTCCACACATAATGAAAAGTTCTGCTGGTTTTAACTAACATCATTGCTAAAGGCTACTGGATGAACATATTGAAAAAGAAGATTATAAAGCTAAGCTGATTTTTTTTTAACTCATTTAAAATACTATAAAACTAAAGCAAACCACCAACCTTAAGTGTCATACCTCTAAAAGAATAAAAAATAGGTTTTTTTCAAATTACTGCTAAGTATATTACAAATGGAGATTCGTTAGAAGAAATCAAGCTAAAAATCACACTAGGATGGCAAGCCTTTGGCAGAGCAGGCTCAACCTTCAAAAATAAGAAGATCCCATTAATCTTTAAAGAAGGGTGTATAACCAATGCATCCTCCCAATAGTCACTCATGGAGCTGAAACATGGAACCTAACCAAAAGACAGATCTACAAATTGAGAACTAGCAACGTGCACATGAAAGAATTATGCTGGGCCTCAATTGGAAAGACCACAAGACAGCAAAGTACATCCGGGAAAAGACGAGAGTCAGGGACATCATGGAACCCATTAAAAATCTCAAATAGCAGTGGGCTAGGCATGTTGCAAGAATGGCGGACAACCAATAGACATCGCGACTCACGACATGGATCCCCAAGATCACATGCGTAACCGGGGCTGACAGAATATTAGATGGAAAGATGAGCTAGACAAATTCAGAAAGTACTTGGCTCTGTGACACCCATGATAGAGAAGTGTGACGAATCCTGGGGAAGGTCTATGTCCAATGACTAGCGTTAAGAGACTGATGATGATGATGATGATGATGAGGATGATATTACAAGTACTTAAGAAGAAAGTACTTTGATACTTAAATATCTTTTTTAGTGACAGTGTGTCAAAGATTTCAGGATTGTTGCTTAATTTCCTCAGAATTAGTGCAATGATGATAATATATGAGAAAAATAATGCGATTAAAACCTATATACCTTGAAGGCTGTGAAGGCTTCTAGAGAGGAATCAATTAAAAAATATTGAGAGTGCATTGATTCAGTTTTGCTCATAAAAATTGGGTGGTTTTATCAGGAGGCAATCTTTTCATATAAGAATTAGCAAACAATATAATTACAGACAAAGCTGTCATTTTGCTGATCTAAGAATCCTATAAATCAACTTGAGACTTGAATTCCTTCTCTACATTTGTTTAGCATTAATTATCATGAAATTCAAAGTGCCAGACAGAAGATTGTAAAATAATCTGCTAAAATATTAATTGCAAAAGTTATGAGATGAGATTTTAAGATTACTCTATCTAATTTTTTATTTAACAAGCAAGAAACCTTACAAATAAGACCTCAGTTACCAAAAGGTGAGAGTCTTCCAGCATGAATAAAATAAATGACTCTGATTCTTTTATCCTTATATATATATATGTATGGACTCAAATATGCATATTATACATTTTCAGAAAATAATCAGGAGGTAATTTTGACAGATGAAGTGAATGTAGTTTTTAGTAATGAAACGAGCTGAAATTTGTTTCTGTTTTATTGGAAGCCCATCAAATTAAAGGTTATGTATAACAATTTAGTATCAATTTAAAAGGCACATAAGAAGAGCTGTTACGCCACCAATTACTCAACAGTAAGATTTCCAGTTCAAACACACTCTTCTTTGCTATACCTGCTGATTATTGTTTTTTTTTCCAATGCAGTAATTGACCGAAGGCTTGCCATAATTCTTTTAATTTATATTTATTCATTTGTATGCTTAAGATACAAATAAAA
>OY735212.1:44804664-44963047 GCA_963457665.1 Thysanoteuthis rhombus | reverse complement strand
TATTTTTGTATGGGGTCACCCTTTCAGTTATTTCTTATTCAATTTGCTGTGTTTTGCCCTCTTTTTCAATACTCTCTCTCTCTCTCTCTCTCTATATATATATATATATATATATATATATATATATATACATCTATATCTATATCTATATCTATATCTATCTCTCTCTCTCTCTCTCTCTCTCTACATACATACATATATATATATATATATATATATATATATATATATATAGGTAATCCTTGATTTGCAACCATTTGTATATATGATCGAAATATTTGAAAATAAAGAAAATCATGTAAATATATATTAAATTCTCAAATAAAAAAAATATATGTGAATACAAAATTTTGCTTGGTTGTACATTTGTCTGAGAGTTGATAAAATCAAAGAGAGTACATGAATTATATTTAAACAATAAAAAACATGCACACTATGTAAATACCAAAAATATGTATTACTCCCGGTTGTATTTATATTGTATATTTTTTTTAAAATCATCAAAATGATATTTTACTCATGAATAACACAATGATTGAGTAGAATGGATTAAATCTTTAACTTTAAAACGGAGAATGCTATGTCTTGTGTTGATAATGAATAAAAAAACTCATAAAAAAACTAATGATCTCTTAAATTGAAAAAAAGATTCAAAGTAAATTTAAAATTCATAAAAAAGAAATCTAATCAAATTATGATTAAAGAAAGAAAAAATGTAAAATGAAAGCAATTTGCAAAGCTCACATCTAAATTTCATTTCATTTTCCTATGAAACCCCCAAAATGATGAGCAAAATAAAATTCATATTATCTATTGATACATCTGGCAAGAAGCCAAGGAAGACGTTCGATTTGGAAATAAAAAAAGATAATTATCACTCTATTTAGAAAAAGAAAAAAAAGTTAATGTAATTGTACAGGATCTACAATTGTCTGATTTGACTATTTCTACAGTTTAAAAATAAGAAAGAAGTGTTGAAAGGTCCAGCAAGTATAAAAGCTATGCAAACAGCAAAGAAACGACAAGGGCACATTCTCGAACTGGAAAAAATATTAAAGTTGTAGATAGAAGATTAGAGACAAAAACGTATAATACGAAGCTTAACAATAATTCTTTAAAATTTTTCACCAATCTCTCATTTTTGAATACACAATTACTTATTTGTTTTCTATTTCCTTTTAGGAAAATTGAGTGGAATAAAAACAGTACTACTGGATTAGATGTTTTTTGTTTTCTTTTTTTCTCATTTATAAGTCCAGTGTTAACAATATTCAGATTTAAACATTTTTTCAAAGTCTAGTGTTACAAATTTAGATGTTTTTTCTTTTTTTTTCCCTATCAGTGAGTCCGGTGTTAACAATATTTAGATCTAAACATTTTTTCCAAGTTTAATTTGGCCAATTTAGATGCTTTTTGTTTTTAGATTATCCAATTTATGAGTTATTTCCAGAATTGAAAAATTGAAAATCACATCTAGTTTGGCAACGTGGAATGAAAGAGTAAAGGTGACAATCTACTACGTCTTTTATGGTGGAGCGTAGCATACAGACATTTCAGAAAAAAGTTTGTCTAATTTATGACCATTTCGAGATATGACTTGCCAGTCAGGATGGAACCTGATCGTACGCTGGGGAGTACAAGTATTATGATATTTTTATGTATACCTGTACGTATAGCTATGCATATTTAAACTCAGGATCCTTTGTGCTTGTATTTTCCTTTGTTAGAGTGATACATGCACAAGAAATAAAATGTTATTTTGACAATGATCTAATAAATCATTTTTAAAAGCAAATAGCAGGTTTGAAATGGCACATAAATTGCGCTTTATCGATAATAAATTGTCATGTAATTATGGTATTTTATAGCGATTGTCATGTTACCCTTTCAATTTTCTAAGTTTATGCTTCTGCCTCCACAGTTTGTCAAACTTTCTGTCATTGATGCTGTTATATAAGTACACCTGGTAGTGATCATTTACGTAACGTTCAGACAACTGGAAACAAGTGAGAAACTGTTTACTTACATCTTGACATAACAACAAAGGATGAGAGTTTCTTTCATTCCTTTTGTTTCATTTCTCCGACTGAGAAGAAATATTTTCCGGAATTTTCAATAATCCACATTCAATCTAAAATCAGTTGTAAAGATTGCTGTAGACTGAACCAAGAAGAAGAAATAACAAACTGTATTTGCTCTGTAAGTAGATTATAGGGTGACAAGATGGTGAAGAGGCCTTCATAGAATCATAGGAAACTTCAGATTTCATGTAATGATAATTGATAAAAATGCGTGTATATAATAGGGAACTGCACACACAGAATGTCATCATACAACAGAAGAATTTTGACCATATAGATAAATATATATATATATATATATATATATATATATATATACGGCTAATTGCAGTTCTGTGTAAGAAAATAAGAGGAATTAGCAAATAATCATAATATAAATTCTTTGAATAGAAAGTGAATTTACATCAAACTTGAAGACTACAAAAGTTGTCTTTTAAGAGAGTTACTCTAAGTTTTTCCTTGGATTAAGAATTTAATCAATAACAATGATAGTATTTAACTAAAAAGTTGGTCACTAAGAGATTATTGATATTAGATTATATGAGCCTATGGAGGAGTGTTGATGCCTAAACTTTTTCTGAATTCATTGACTCTGTATAGATTATAGAAAATCAATCAGTATCATGATAATAAAAAGTATCAGTAGTTGCTGTTTTGATAATAATAATTATGAAGATGAGAATGAACATCAATTATTCACTGGGCTGCTGTATTTATTAATACTTTTCTTTTGCTTTTCCATTTTCTCTAATGATGTGCCAACAAAATTATTTGTACTCTCACTATTTGTTTAAAAGTGTTTTGAATTTAATATCAGTTAAAATGATTTACTGTTTTCACTACTTGCAAAATGATCTAAATCATGGTGTGGTGTAGTTTAAGATATAGGAACCTTGGGCTTGGCTCCTTGAGAGGCTCCTTTTAATATTTAGAGGGATTTGATGAAAAAGGACAATTTGTAATAGATATATACTATCACTTGATTTATGAAAAACACCTCCAAAGGCAGATCCACTGGAATAAAGACCAGTGCAATGCATATCTATGTTAAGGTATGAGTAGTTAGGATTACATGAACAATGCTCAATTTAAGATAAGTGTGTACCACAACTGTGTGAAACTGATTAGCAGGAGATGGGGAAACACACATAAGAATAGAGGTGATACTGTATATTCTTATATTTATCATATAGACATGATTTGAACTATAAGTCTTTTTCCCAATTAATTTTCAAAGCTTACAGATTTCAAAGCTTTTGAGGGTCTCCTTCCATTGTGGGGATGGGGAGCATTTTTGAATTGCAACTCCGCTCATAACATCCTAAAAATCGACAAAAGAATTTCTGAGTTGTGTTCTTATATAAAACTAATGTGGTCAGAAAAAAACATTATATCATGGTGTGAAGCTCCTTAAGAAAAATTATCTGTAAATTTGACTTTGACTGCTTGTGGTTGACCTGAGTGTTCAAAACAGTGAGGAAAATTCAATAACATCCATTTGCATTGATTTTTTTTTCAAAAGATCTTCTCTTTTCTTTCTCCATATGAATAGTTTTTTTGTCAGGCTGTCAAAGATTTGTCCATAAAAAAGCATTTTTTTCAAGAACAGTCTTTTTCGTGATAGTCACCTGCGTCTCCAAATTGCACTAAAAACATTTTGCTTTCCCTCAGTTATCCTGCTTTTTGTTTATTCCTCTTCTTTTTTTTTCACAGCATGCCTCCAATTTCTAAAAACATCAAAGATCTGCTTTTAGATTTTTTTATACATCCGCGCACTCATTTTTATTCTTATCCATTAAAAAAATATTTAAAATCTTCTTTCTTTCTTTTATTCATATTATATATATATATATATATATATATATATATATATATATATATGTATATATGTATATAATGCAATGCTCACTATTTTTGTAAAAGTGTTTTTGTGAAAACTCTTGAAATGAAATGTATCGAAATTCTGAAAAATAAAATGAATAGTAATATTCAAATACATATTTTTGTGTCCCATTCTGGTATTCTCTCTTCAAGATTTCAACAGCTTAATCTTGAAGACCTGTTAACAGAGACAGCTGCTCATCATGTGATGATGCATCTTAAAATTTTAATCATCATCATCATCATCATCATCATCATCATCATCATCAGTCTTTTAGTATCTGTTATTGGATATGCACCTTCCCCAGGATTTGCCACAATTCTCTATCATGGACATTGCAGAACCAGTACTTTCTGAATTTATCTAGCAAGTCATGCTATCTCACTTTCTGTTGGCCAAAACTTTGCATATGATCCCTGGGGATCCATGTTGTGAGTCGTGATGTCCGTCCATTGTCTGACGTTTTTGCAACATGTCCAGCCCATTGTCATTTGAGTTTTCTCACTGTTTCTATATCTCAGACCCCTGTCTTTTCTCTAATATACTGTGCTGTCTCCTGGTCTCTCCGTGTGATGTCGAGCATGATTCTCTCATAGATACGTTGCTTGGTTATCAGTTTTAAGATTAATCTTTTGGTTAGGTTCCATGTTTCAGCTCCACAGTTGACTATCAGTTTAGCGCATTGGTTGTGTACCCTTCTTTTGAGGACTATTAGGATTTACATCCTCTTGAAAGTTGAGCTTGCTCTATTGATAACTTACCAACCTAATGTGATTCTTCACTTTATTTTTTCTTCTTTTGAAGACTTCTTGGAGACTCACTGCCCTATGTAGATGTAGTGGTATACCTTCTCCAGCTCTTCCTTTATGATTTCGATAACTGAGCCTTTGTCCCCAATATGCTTGTACATGACATTTGTTTTGCTGAAGTTCATGTGGAGGCCAACTTTCTTGCTTGCTTCATTCAGTGTGTCTAGCATTATTTGGAGATTGTGAAGGTTTCTAGCAAAGAGGATGATGTTGTCAGGAAATCTGAGGTTACATATGTATTTGCCATCGATTCTGATTTCTTTGTGCCCCCATCGTAGATTTCAGAAGATTATCTCAAAGCAGGCTGTGAAGAGTTTGGGTAAGTGGGTATCACCTTGTCTCACTCCTTTTTCTAGCTGAAAGGGCTCAGAGTCTTTGTGTATAAAATCTAATAGTATCTATTTAATACCCAAACTTTGAGAATATACATATATTTCAGTTTTCAAATAATCAAAAACTGTCAACCAAAATTGTCAATATTTGTTTCTTCAGTTTTCAAAGTGATCTGGCTGTATACATACACATGTATTGTGTATGCATTATGTGTACAGGCCACACCAACAGAATTAGAGGGCTGAAAATTTCAACATCTATTCTTTATTATCTCTAGAAAAAATGTTCTTTGAAAATCCCCTCAAAATAAGTTTTTAGCAGGAGTTCCATTTGTAGTTGCTGCCAAAAGATGTTGATCACATGGTTTCTATTGAGTGTCTTGATGAGTCTTGATTGCCTGATGAGTGTCTTGGTTAATTATCTGGTTTTTAAAAAAAAATCATTTCCCTGTTCAGCATTTTGGCATTGGTGCTTTTTCACTATTTCTATTTTCACTCATATCAAACAATGAATTGGATCATTTGTATTAATTATTTGGAGAATATTTCTTCTGGAAGAATGCAACATCATTTTCATCTAAGTAATAATGAAGAAATTCTAATCTTGGAAGTCTCTAATATTATTTTCTGAATTTTTTATAGAAAGCATTATCAGTTATTAACTAGTATAGTAGCCATAAAAGTGACTAGATTATTTACATATAGACTGGCACATGCATAGAATCAGAGTATCTGTGCTCTGCCAAGGATCAAAGTATTACTCGACCCCTCTGCCTCAGATCAAAGTGGAGTATCTGTTTTCAGATTTTGGTTGTTTTTCACCGGTGCGATGACATGACTGATGATGGCTTACTGAGGCAAGGTATTGCAAAGTGCAAGAGGCCAGGATTATTCTATAGCTTTAAAAATAACTCCACTCAGTCTTGGGACAGCACCTTATCATCTCACCCAAAGGGATGAGTTAGGCTTGCCTAGACACCTTTGCAACACTAGTTGTGGGGACTGGAGCAATTTTCACAACTTTCCTCTTATCGGAACCCCACATTAAAAATGACCTTGTGTCACATCCTGTTCTTGTGGGAAAGCGAGTATGTATGGATCAAGGTGTAGTATCTGTTCATGGTGCATACTTTGGTAGCTTTGCGCCAGTGCAATGCAATGGCCATTGATGGCCTATTGTGGCTTGGTATTGCTAAGTGCAAGAGGCCAAGGATTTGTCTTGTGACCTCAAAAAATTAATATTCCCAACCTCAGAGGATCAGCAAACCTCAAGCAGCACCTTTTCATTGCACAAAAGGGCAAGAGTCGGGCTTGCCCTAATACCTTTGCAACATCAGTTTCAGGGACAGGAGTAATTTTTTAAGGTTTCCATATGGAACTCCCATATTAGAAATAACCTTGTGTCACATCTTGCTCTTGTAGGGATGCAAGTAAATACGGATCAAGGCATAGTATCTGTGCACTCATGCAGCAGTTATGCATGGAGAAACAATAAAACAAACTGAAAAAGTCCCACTATAACTATAGAATATTTGTATAGAAGTGGGCTATGAATTCCAGCATCTCTGGGGGGCCTTTTTTCTTCTAATTTCTCATTCACCTTGCAACCTAACAGCCATAGAAGGATTATCTGTAATTTGCAATAAAGAGCAAATACAATTAAAATGAAAAAAAATTGACTCAAAAAATTAATGATAAGAAAGTCTCTATCTCTATCAGGACAGTATATTAGTTTTTAGTTTGAAAACCAATCTTTTGGTTGGGTTCCATGTTTCAACCCCAGGGGTGACCATCAAGAGGATACATTTGTTGTAGACAATTCTTTCCCTAATTGATGGAATATACTTGTTCTTGAAGGTTGAGTTTGCTCTGCCGAAAGGTTGTCAACAGAGGGTAATTCTTAGTTTGATTTCTTCTTTTGAGTCTTTTCTGAAGATTCATTGTCCCAGATTAGTGTAGCTCTGTGTTTTTGATTCTCATTGTTGCGTCTTTGTCCACAACATGTTTGTTGTACATGACATTGATTTTACTGAGGTTCATGTGAAGAACAACTTTCTTGCTTTCTTCATTCAGTTTATTGAGAATTAATACGAAATCATAAAGATTCTTGACAAAAAAGATGACATTGTGTCAGCAAATCCAAGTTTACTTAGATATTTGCAATCAATTTTGATTTCTTTATTTATCCAGTCAGTTTTGGGAGACCATTAAAAGATAAGCCGTAGAAAATTAGGGTTAGCTTGAGTCACCTTTTCCTTTTGAGAAATAAAGAGCAAACGTCTCTACAGCTCCAGCTCCAAAAGGGAAATAGAGAAACAGATTGAAGTTGGCTTTCTTATTCACAAAGACCTCAAAGACAATGTAGGTGGATTTGAAGCTTTCTCAGATCAATCAGCCAGTGTCATCATAAAGCTCTCAAAGAGATGTAAACTGATCTTCATTCTAACTTACTCCACACTCCACAGTCATCTGAGGAGATAGACAACCTTTATGACAACTTGAACTCCACATTCCAAGATACAAAAAAATACTCCATCATCATGAGAAACTTCAATGCTCAAGTTGGACAAGGAAATGAAAATTGTGTTAGCAAATTTGGATATAAAATACAAAATGAAAGAGTTGAAGATCTTGTTAATTTTGCAGCAGCAAACAACTTAATAGTCATAGTCATAGTCATTTAAGGAGAAACCAAGTAGAAAATGGACTTGGAGAAGCTCCAATCACAAAACCTGTTTATAATGAAAAAAACAAATCTTTTTTTTTGTGAGAAATGTAGTTGTGTACTTCCTACTTACACCAGTGGTCAGTGTTCAGGTAAACATAAAAGCCAGGGTTCACATTCGGTCTAAGGTAGGTAGGTCATCTCTTTTTGAAAGACATGCTTATTCCCTCTTGCCTCGTGCAAGACTAAACTGACTATCATAGATATCAATATAATCATCATCATCATAGACCTTCCCCAGGATTTGCCAGATTTCTGAACCTATCCAGTTTATCTTGCCATCTCATACTCAGCAGACCTCGGTTCTGCATTTGATCTCTAGGGAACCATATCTTGAGTGGCGATGTCCATCAGTTCACTGCCATTCTTGCAACATGACCAACCTATTTCAATTTGAGTTTTCTATTGGATTCTATGATGTCACAGACTCCCGTTTTTTCTTTGATATACTGTGCTGTCTGGTGATCTTTCTCTGTGAGGTTAAGCATGATTCTCTCATGTGCATGTTGCATGGTTCTCAGTTTGCGGGTCAGTCTCTTGGTTAGGTTTCTTCAAATACGTGTATTCTTCTGTATTTATCAGGTGATATGGGGTTGATGGTTGCTGTTAGTGTTTATGCCTGTATCTATTTTGAAATGATTGAATAGCTCATAATGATGGCACCAGATGCCGATCTAAAGGCTTTGATGCAGAATATCATGAATGGTACAAATGCAAGCAGCTTCTCAGTCAGTACACTAATGGACATTTTTGTGTGTATATCACCGGTTTTATATTAATCATATCATTTCTATAAAAGAGTTGCTTTACTAGTAATATCAATAGTCACTAAATGAATAGAGATCCATTTTGATTGAAATTCTGAAAACTTTATAAATCACTGGGTGAAAAAAATTACAAAATGAACTGGATAGTAAATATTATTATTTACAATTTTGCCTATTGCTGTGTCAGTCATGTTGATCATACTGAAGCATTATTATGGAATAACATTACATTGCAAGTAAATAATACATACATACACACTCATACATCCATGTATTTGCACACACACACACACATATATATGTATATATCTACATGCATATATATATACACCCATGTATACACACTAATATATATGCACATATGTTGAATAAAGATTTGATGAAAATATGAGCAAAATGTAGATAATCCACATGGCTTTAATTCCTGAATATCTTACTTTCTTCTCTTTTTTTCTCATATGGAATTCACAGAAAGGATTCATTAATATGCAATATAGGTGAAAAAAAAGAATTACCTCTCAAAATTCTGTAATCAGTCAACTAAAAAACATATCTACTTATAAGATGTGCTCCTGCTTCTGAGATATATTTTATATACAATATTTGTGTATTTCATCTATTTGTATACTTTGAACCTCCAGAGCATGTCTTTCCATCCATAATACAAATGTATAGGATGGTGGGTAATATTTGGACATTTTTTATTGAAAAAAAAAGTGTATCTTATTGGCTAGCAAATTTGTTATGTTATAATTATCAGCAAAGAAAATATATGAAATATAGAGTATTAATAGAAAAAGAAGCTTCTGTAGAATAATTTTTATCTTATCATGTTACCATCAAAAATTTTATAACTTATACATTCCTCTTAGTTTAAAACTAGTAAGCATTCAGAGATGCACACCTCTGTCAACACTGCGCACTAATTGAAATTTTAATTTTTGATATTTTAGACAATTATCTTAATATGCAGAAAATTTTTTTGATTGAAAAAATTCCTGAGTTCTTTCCCAAATTCTCTTTACATACAGCCTACCCTCCCACAAAAAGTCATAGAAATTCATTGGGAACTTGAGATATTATGTGGACAGAGAGAAAAAACATGAATGAATATATATGAATATCTGAAAAAAAAGGATTAAAAATCTCTAGATCTGTGCCAAAATCCATTCAGTATATCCTTAACCCATAGACTATCTTCCCAGAAAATATAATTGAAATTCATTGAGAACCTATGGAGATATTGAGTGGACAGACAAATAAACATGAGTGAATACATATACCTCTCCCAACTTCATAGAGTTAAATGATTGCATTGATGAAAAAAAAAAGTTAAATCAATGAATGAAGATAAAAAGATGCTAATAGCCGTCAATTAATTTCAGCTCATTCAAAAACGAGAAAGATAAAAATGCAACAGAAGTGAAACCAATCAATTTCTGCATTGTTAGTTTTATGTTTTTGTACAGGGTTATCCAAAAGTAGAGCGTTCCAATAAAAACCTTTCGTAAGTTGGATTTGGCACAAAGCAAAGAACCAATGACCATCGATTTATATGTGAGAATCTTTTCAGCATTCTCAGATTAAAAAAAATAGTGATGACAGAATGGTATTCCTTGGGGATTGGATGTAAAAGAGAGGGGAAGGGGGTGTGTACCGACTCTATAACAGCTCACTGCAAAACAAACGCCGAATGTCATTTTCACTTTTAGTCTCTTTTCATAAAAGTGAAAAAGTCGCATAAAACTAACTTTCAAATTCAGTGGATAACAGTATTGATTCTTTTTGACCAGTTCCCTAGACTTTGTCATTGTTTTTTTCACAAAGTTTTGGCTGATGTACTCTCCAACTTTCTTCAGTTGTCTGTCACATTTGACAGCTTTACGGGAGAGTTGAACAAAACCTTTTATTCATTCTCAGAGGATATGCTGTTCTCATTCCTATACCTGTCACGTTCCAATGTCATTTCAAGGGAGTCCTTTATTTAATACAATAGGGCATGCTTTTCCCATTCCTATAACAGTCACGTCTAGTGCAGGACTGCCAATAAGATGTTAAGAAAACCCCTTGACCAGGCTCATAAAGAAAAAAAAAATAACTGACTCAAAGGAAAGAAAAAATAGACAATAAAAATATCTAGATTAGATAGAAATATTACAGTTTTTTTTATTTACTTCTGATATTTAAAATTTTTTTTTTTTTTTCCAAATTCATTCTTGGGTGAAGTATTGCATTATTATTATTAATTTTGACTTATTACCTCCATCATAACTTTTAGTTGCTTTTTATCACAACTTTGACTTGGACTGTAATTTTACGGCAATGGTTGAACAGCATGATTGCATATTTTCAAAATATAAAACCAAGAAATGCAAATGGTTGGTAAAAACCCCAGATCTGGAGATGATGGTGGTGGTGACCAGTATCAACAGCCTTCCAATGGTACCTTCCTTAAATGCCTCTGAAGGATTTCTCAATTCTTTCTTTATGATTCCATAAGAAAGGGGAGCATTGCAACTGTTTATATTCTTCCAGGTGTCTTCTCCATTTGAGCCAGAAAATCTTCATCCAGGAGAAATTTTTAAAATTCTTCAAAAGTCCGGAATTTCAGTTTCTAACATTTTTGGCTCAAAAATAAAACTGTAATAACGAGACTGAAAGAGGTTGAAAGAGAGAGAGAGAGAAAAGAGATTGCTTGTACAGTGTTATCAGCCTAACAGTTTCAGAGCTAGAATGTAGTGTCATGCGCTGCTTTTTCTTGTTCTTCAGCCATATTCAGTGGACCTCAACATTGTTATCTATATCATTGCGAACTTGTCTAGAAAACAGCAATTAAAATCAAAATCCCCTATTGAACCCATTTGCTCGATATTTTGTGCTGAGCAATATTTAGTATAGAATACGCCCATTTGATGACTCTCCAACCTAGAATAATGCAATGTGCACATGAGAGAATCATGCTCAACATCACATGAAGAGATCACAAAACAGCGCAGTATATTAGAGAAAAAAACAAGAGCCCAAGATATCATAGAAACAGTCAGAAAACTCATATGGCAATGGACTGTTAATGTTGAAAGAATGGCAGACAATTGTTGGACATCTCAACTCACAATGTTGATACCCAGAGATCATATGCAAAACTCTGGCCTGCAAAATCGAAGATCGCATAACAAAATAGACAAATAGATTAAAAAAAAAGGATCTTATACGCTACCAAATACATTGTGGTGTCATTTTTTAGGACACTCATGTACTGATTTCGTCTGGCCTTAAATCAATTGTCTATTGTTTCCTTCCTAGTGGTTCCCATAGGTTACTCTTATCTTTGTTTAGGGTGCTGATTGGATGATTTGAGCACAGCATTCTTTCAGCCCTCTAATTCTCTTGGAATGTTAGAAACCCTCAAACAAAACTGTCAACAGATTTCTGCAGGTAAGGTTGACTGACTATGTATGTATCATGCATACAGGCTACATCAATGGAGTTAGAGGGCTAAAAATTTAAGCATTTACTCATTACTAAGTCAAGAGAAAAACGGTTATTTTGCCCAACCCCCTTAGTTTTTCTTGTGGGGTTTCAATTTGGTATGTAAGTTTTTGCTAAATTGATCCCTTTGTGTTTGGCAGCATTCATGCTTCCAGACTTTTTTTGGTGGTTATGGCCCAATAAGATAAGTGACTTATTAATTGATCACCCCTTTTTCCAATTTTTTAATTGAACATCCCCAACATGGCATGGGGCCACAAGATATCGGTCATATGAACCTTTCTGTTGAGTGACCAATGAGACCTTTTGTTCCATGTCTTTTTGTTTGACTGAATTGTTTACCTTTCACATTTTATACCCAAAGTCATTCAAGAAAAAACCATGTTAAACTGGAATTTCGGTACAGATTCAATCTTTTGATTGTTAAAAAATGCCTTGTGTTTCTTGTTTGTACCGTATTTGTTCTAATCAGATCTCTGTTGAGAGTGCTAGTCAAAAAAGGCTATAAAATTTAAATCATAACTGAATTGAATCCTGAAGAATAAATATTGACGTCAAACCAGCCGATAGAAAAAATTACACACGAAAGTAAATGAAATAAATTGAAAAAAAACCAAGTAAAATCAAGGAAAAGTTTGCGTAAGATTTCTGTAGGCTCTCTCAATAAGAAACAGTAAAAATGCTGAATAAAAGGTCCTGTTGATTAATACATTACTGAAGATACAATATTCTATACCTTTCTTGTGTTGCTTCACTTGACTAGAATTTTTTTCACATTTTCAGAAAGGAAAATAAAAAAATCTCCAGGTAGAAAAATGATTTGATTAAGTTTGAAGTAGGCTGATTTAAAAAAAAACTATAGCTGAGATATGAAGACGTAAAAACAGTGGGAAGTATGTTTCAAAAGAGGTAGAAGTATTAAGGAATTGAAATGAAAGGAAAAAAACAACAATAACAAAACATTAAAAGGAAAAATATCCTCCACATAGTCTTATTCCCAAACTAGGTCCCATTTCAACCCTCAAATTGAGAACAATGGCCTGAGAGAATCATGCTCAACCTTACATGGAGAGATCATAAGATAGCAGAGCATGTCAGAGAAAAGACAGGAGTTTGAGATATCACTGAAATAGAAAACTCAAATGGCAATGGGCTAGATGTGTTATGAGAATGGCAGACAACTGCTGGACATGTCAACTCACGGTGTGGATCCCCATATATCATATACAAAATTGAGACCAAGAGAAAGTAAGATGGCATAACTAGCTAGACAAATTCAGAAAGTGCTGGCTTTGCAATACCCATGAAAGAGAGTTCTGGCAAATCTTTGGGAAGATCTATGTCCAATGATGGATGCTAACAGACAGATGATGATGATGATGATGATGATGATGATGATGATGATGAAACTTTGACAAAACAACTTGTTCTGAGTTGGACTTTAAAAGTGGGAGTGAATTTGTCAACAGTTTTTGCGTACATCACTGTGTCACCATTATTCGTGCATGACATCACTGGGTTTTGGTCTGGTCATTGACAATCCATCATGGTTGTTATATATGAAAATAAAGTGAAAACTCAATTGTAGGAGTTTGAGAAAAATTTAAAAAATATGAACGGTGATGCAAATAGAACAATAAATGAGAGGAGAATAGTTAAAAACGATGACTGATCAAAGTCGATTGAACTGTTTGCATCGAAAGAAAAACATGAATAACTAAAACCTAAGAGTTTGGCAGTCTTCAGTAAATATTTTCATTAGAGCACCTGGCATAGATCACTGGTTAGTATCCGTTTGAAGATTAGTTTAGTAAGTTATTGCCACTGATTTAAACCATTACAGAAAATGTACCACTATTTCAAGCATTAGTTAGAAAAAGTTAATCTTACTAAATATGACATATTTATAAAGATTAACCACTGTATAGTAGTGGTTAGTCATAGGATTTGATAATAGTCCAGTGGTTAGAGTCACTGAAATCATTATTGGTAGACCGAGTTCAAACTCTGATGGAGAAAATTAAAAAGTATTTTTCTTTCAATTTCATGTGCTTTTAACCTATTAGACCTTCAAAACTTCTGAAAATTGACTGTTATAATACAAATTTTAAGAAATTTTTAGTCGGGACTCTATTTATCATATAGCTAAATGGTGATCCCTTACTTTATAATCATCATAGGAAATCTCTTGATATGAATTTCTCTTATTCTCAGAGTCTATGTCAGTTCTGCAGTACTTTTCATGGGATCTGATTATAATCTGACTATAAAATGCTTTTTCTTGGCAAAAACCCTAACCCCCAACCCAACTATAAAACATGGACTCCATTTAAATTCAATGGTCTGCTCTGATGTGCAAACTACTAACATCAAAAGTGAGCACAATTTTTTGAGAAAATTCGTTTAGAATTTAGATTTACTAGGGATTGCAAAGGCCTACCTGAGAGTTGATGCAGGTCAGCTCAAGAGTGTGTGCAGGCTCAAAAGGTTTGGGATGTGTGCCGCCACAACCCCATGGTGTCTTCTCTCTTATTTGATTTATAAATATTTGCCTTCTTGTGTTGTTATATTTGAAATTTTTTTCCTGGATACTCCCGTTAGTACATACATGTATAAATGTATGTGTATGTGTACATGTGTGCATATTTATGAGCACATGTGTGTTTATAATCTATATGTATATACATACAAACTTACATATACATGGGGGAGCTAATATTGTACAAAAGCAATTTGTGTTGTTTGATAGTGAGTCTAGCAAGATGTGGACAAATGTTAAAGCAGCTGATTCTATACATTTTCGCCTGTTTTCCTGGTTTTCATTTTCATTATGCTTCAGCATGAGTAGTTTGTTCCGCAAATATGTATATATCTATATATATATATATATATATATATATGCATAAAATAATAATTGAATAAATATATACATATGTAAATATATCTATATGTATATGTATATATATACATATATATAAATAGATAAGAACAGACTGAGTGTAAATGTGTGTAGGTGATTTGTGCACAGACAGATTTCATAAACACAAGGACAGAAAGACAAATCACACTCAAGAACATTGATACCTATGAGCAAGGGTATATGTGCATGTGTGTGTATGTGTGTGTGTGGTTATACACGTGTGTTGCTACCGGCTAGAAAGTTGTTTTCGTTTTGTTTCAACCACGTATATGACGATAATTCATTTGATAGTTTAAAGGAAAAACAAATTGATGGGAGCAAGATGGTATACAACGTGGAAAAATTAACTTCAAGGTTAATGGAAAAAATTGCCAAATTCGGTTGAATATGTTGGTAGAAAATCCACTCAAAGAAATTTTTGTATAATTAGTATTCTTAGAGATGATAACATATGTTGGTTTGCATGTAGTCTGAAATTAAAACCAACTTGATGGATTTAATATTCACATGGATGAACACTCAATAGGAGTGACTCGAATAATAAGTCATGTCTATGATTATACTTGATGATCCCTCATCGTTACATATGTTTTTTGGGTAACCTACGTAAGTTAGCCCTGTGCTTCAAAAATATTGAATAATGTTTTGTATAAAATAACATCCATATATTATACATTTTGATGATACCCTATATAAAATAACAAACTACATATATGACGTAAGTTATTTGTTAGAATCATAGCTGAAAGGGAGGCAGTGTTTGATCAACACTTCCAGGGTTCCATGTTAATATAACTGATGTGTTGTATAAAATAACATCCAAAACGTTATGATAATACCCCAGGGTGCTATGTAAATATAACTGTTTTGTTATTAAATCCCTGAAACGATTACATAGTAAACAACTGATGATTCCAACAAGAGTTAATTTACACATAATACCATAATATCAAAGTGTGTGGAAAACATAAAAATCACTGAAGAAAATTTCATAAATTATATTTACAGATATTGAGAATTAAGTGACTGAAGTGATATAAAAATGTTTTTTAATGTGTTTTGTGTTTAAAGTTGGAAAGCTTTTTAGACTATATATATACATATTTTTGTGTCAAGTATACCATTGATTTTTGATTATTTTCTCTCAGACAATTAACACTTCATTTTTGGTTCTGTGTGAAGAATTTAATTGTGTGGATATATATGTGTATGCGCGCATATTTATACACATACACATGAGTATCAAAAGCACACCAAACAATCTATACATTGATTTTCTGCTACACAAGCCAACAAACAGTTTCAGAATATCACCGCTGGCCCTTACTAACCTAGACACATCTGATAACATTAGGCATATAAATGAACTAAATTCCTGGAAACTGACATCCCCAGGATCATAACATGTATATCATCAACTGGCTTAAGGCACATATGATATACTCAGCCATCCACTCAATTAACTATTGCCCTACCTTACCACAACTCACAATCTACCCACAAAGATACTAGTTTCCTGTAACACCCCAGTCTTTAGAAAGCTCAGTATAGGAGTGAAACATCGAAATAAAGGGTCATTTGTCTCAGCAAGCCTTCCGATATTATCATTTCAATCATACTATTGGATTAATGATAATCCGTACTAATACATTGATCAAATACATATACATACACATACATACA
Organism: Thysanoteuthis rhombus; assembly: GCA_963457665.1. Lineage (NCBI taxonomy): Eukaryota > Metazoa > Mollusca > Cephalopoda > Oegopsida > Thysanoteuthidae > Thysanoteuthis > Thysanoteuthis major. Next base: position 44,946,359 of record OY735212.1, on the reverse strand, counting down.
CCTGTATCCTCACAATATCTGATACAGATGTGATATTGTTAGTAGTACTACTATGTTAGTCATTTTCCCACATACTCTCAAGCATATTGGTTAAATCATTTTACTTTAAAAATGCTGTACTCATTCTTTTAATACAAAAAAGACATCAATTCATAAATGTTTGGAATCAATCACTTTCGTAGACACTGGTGCCAGATTGGCATTTTTTCAAAAGACTTTTGTGTTTTGCCTCTACTGCTAAATACATAAAGTTAATTTGGAATGCTTTTAGTCCATGGTGATGATGGTTGGTTGGTTGGTCGGTCATTTACTACTAAAGGGATAAATATGGTCCAGTTATAAATTTGATTATTACTGTTGGCAGTTTTAGTTTTTATTTCATAATCTTAGTATGAAAAAATGATTTATATCTAACAAGAATTTTTTTTTATTCATCACTGGTTTATTTAAGGACACTCCTCAGAGTAGTTAGTTCAGATATCTGTAAGTCAATTTAAAGCTTGGCTGTGTGGGGTCAGATGGACTAAGTTCCCAAACTTTTAGGCCTTAACTCTGAACTTTTTTGGCTTGACGATCATCGGGGATACTGTGATTCCCAAATGTAGAATCTGCTACCGTAGATTATCCACACCCCGCCAATTAAGCTTCAATTTAGAATGAAAAATGCATGCCTGTGTATAATTCTCACCCACCTTTTGCATGAGAATATGTGTGTAAATATGAATATGTGTGCATGAGTAAGAATTCAATGCCCACAAGTTTAGCAGGAGAATGTGTGTGTGTGTGTGTGTGTGTGTTGACCCCTGTAAGATCTATAAGGAGGATGGCAATCCTTAATTATCTGAGAAAGATGTGAATTGAAGAGTATTTCATCATGAATTACTGCCATTATTGCCATCCATAGTGCTGGAAAAATTTCCCCGCAATTATGTTCCTATGGATGATATGCACCAGGATTTTTTAGCTCAGAATTTTGGGGAAGAAGTAAGGATTATGGACGGGAAATCACAGTAATTTCCATACACGTTTCTAAATATGTAGATATATATGCACTTGTTTGTTGGCTTTAAGAACTATGTATGTATGTATGAAATTCACTTGCCTCCCCACGCAAGGACAGTTCAGGGGGGGGGCATATCTATGTGTGTGAGCAAGAACAAAAGTTACATAGTCCATGCGACCAGTGTCAGAAAGGCATCAGAGTGTCCAATGTCCTCCCTCTTCTGGTGCAATGGGAAGGTCTTACCCTAGAAGAGCGGATCACTCAGGACTGGGCATTATATATTCTTTTGGGGCCCCAGGAATAATCCTGGGTCAGGGAAGTATCTATATTTGTTAGGCTGCGGTCTTTGGAGACATACTGAGAGAAAAATATCACCTGTTAGTTGTCTATGCTCATGAATTGGAAATCAGAGTGTTTCAGGGCCTTTTTCAAACTAAGCAAGGATTGAATTGTAGTGAGGACTGAATTCACTACATTAGCAATCAATTGCATCACAGAACAATTATTTTTATACCTGGAAAGAATTGCACTGACTACATTTGTAACATTTATGAGACTAGCCAGCTAATAATTGCTCTATGAAAGTGGTCTTCAAACTATAACTACTCAGGCAACCCTTTTCCAAAATTAAATTTTTTAGGGAACCCCTTCAAGAAACATCTTCCCTTTCTGCATTTATATATATATATTATATATATATATATATATATATATATATATATATATATATATATATATATATATATATATATATATGTAATTGTATTATTGAGAAATGGATGTATAATCCAACAGAAATAATCATAAATGCGTTATATTACTTGGAAACTCTATTTGAAATGAATCTCATTATTACACGGTGAATATATCATTTGGTGTAGATGGCGTAAAAAGAATAAGCAATCAAAGCAAATAGGGCTGCTGCAAGAATCAAACCTGGGACTGATAAGGTAGCTTCTTCATTGTACCCTTGCTCTTACCATTGAGCTAAACAGCCATCAGTAATGAAAAGGCCCAAATAACATATTTAACTTCAAATTCTCAATTTTGTTGATTCTCAGTCTATATTTACACTATCTATTTCTTAACACAGACAATTACATAAGCTATTTTACATATGTACTCATCGGATCTAGGCCCTATTTATGGAATTATTCAAATGTTTATAAAACCAGATAGAAAATTCACACTTGAACAGAAAAGTAAGAATGACGCTAACTGAGGAAAAATTGATACGACTACTGATTGAACAGCATCCGTGTCGCACTGATAACCTGGATGTTTTTCAATTTTGATATAACTGTAAAAAAAGGTATTTAGAATTTACTTAGGAGTCATAATGTATTAAGAACATCATGAACAATTATGACACGATAAAATACAAGTGCAAATGTAAAAACCGTGAAGGAATCATTTATGCAATGAAGAATTATCAAGTATATTGTGAAAATGTCACTTTGTAGGATTTTGTGGAATGCAGTTTGAATAGCGCCGCCTCATGGCAAGGAACTCTTTCAGAATGTCTTCAGCTGTTAGTGACCAAAAGTAAAGCTAGAAGAAAGAAACAAAGAAAGGAAAAATATAATTGAAAAAAAGAATAGAAAAAGGAGAAAACAATGGAAGGTTCAGAGTGAAGAAGAGACGTGTTTGACCGTCAATATATACTTGCATTCCTTTATGCAAATACATTTCAAATATGGTTGAAGAAACCCAACAGATGCAGTTTTTACATGATTCAGGTCCTTTCAATGTCCTCTGTTTTAGGTTCTCCCGACCCTGAAGCAAATACAGAGCCATTGCATATAACCTTAACATGGAGCATATTATACTGCTATCCATTTTCTTTGTATTCACATCTCGAATGTTTGTATTTTTCCAACTACTGATCATTCCTCCATTGTATTTTGTCTCCAAAAGGAACTGTTACCTCCACAATATGGATTATTTTTGAATTGACCAGACAAATACTGATAGCAGTTTGAATTATGACTTGTGGTTTTTAAAGATTTATTATGCCTTACATAAGTCATCTAATACTTGTATTGTATGGCTAAGAATATTAGCCTCCACATAAATTACCAGAATAGTCTATGAAGATAAATTCTAGAAAGGAAATATGTTTCAAGTTCAAACGCAAAAAAAAAAGTTAGTACATAGCTAGTTTGATTGTTAACAAATGCAGAAAAAAGGACAAATGAAAAAGTTAGTAATGATAATCAAGTTTCAATTCTTGTAGGAATTGAAAAAAAAGGCAGGAGTTTCCTGTGGGCACAAAGTTGTTTGGTGAGATCAACCACGCTAAAGATGAGGTGAAAGGAAGGATGTAAAAAAAAGAATGTCTCTTATGAAATGTAAAATAGAGTCTTGGAATGTCCGCGAGTTTTTTGTCGCCTACACTATAGCCACTGGAGTGTTTCCTTGGGAAGTCTGTCCTAAGTACATAGAGAGTGCTTAGCTTTGTTTCAATGTGTTTTTTGACATGAAGAAGGAAAGTTCTTTAGAGAAAAAGGAAGGATTACTTTGTATTTACAAATTTAGAAAGTAAAAACTATGTGTGTGTAAAAACTAAGAGTGAAAATGCGAGCTTACCTCGAGGCTGCCGGAACAGAGAGAGAGAAAGCTTAAATACCAATAAGATAACAATTGGTTATCTTATTGGTAGTTCTGTGACATCAAGGAAGATGAGACAAAGAATTTACCATTCATTTAGACTACTTCACTGTGTCTTAGGTATTGCTGGTAGATCTCTGCCAAGGGCAGATAAATCCAAATGTGTATAATTTTTGTATGTATTATTTAGTGCTAAAAGGTAGGTACTATACTAGGTTATATCTAAACCAAAATGTTTTTTTCAAGTTATCCTTCACAAAATTCTATGATAAGTTGAGAGTATTTATTTCATTATTTATTCTTTTTGTTAACTTCAAGATGAACCTCAATCATCAGATTTTTTCATATTCAAGGATAAGGGAGAAAATAAGGTATTATTACAGACTATGTATTTTATTTTATCAAATAAAGTTTTCACTCTTAGGAAAGTTTTTTTGATTTCAACAAGTACACAAACCATAGACTTTGTTCACTTAACTCTAGTTTGTGACTCCTTCGAATATATTTTAACGATATAAACAAGAATATTTTCAAGCTTTTTTACCCATTTAAAAATGATTGTTCTTCTCAGTAAACTAGCACTTAATTCTTGACAAGCAAAGCAGGTTTAGAGTGAAAGGATTTGACAATGGTATTATAGATAAAGTAAGATCATTGAAAAATTCAGGACCAAAATATTTCATATTATGTACTTATTTTTCAAAATTTATTTAAAACAAAATTAGATTTGACTGGTTTCTGAATTTTCAGATGAGGGAATATCATTATGTAAAGTTTTATGCAGACTTTTGTCTCCTCATCTCAGTTCATTTTTTGAGAATAGCTTTTTGGTCTCTGTACCCATACGGCCAAATTCTGGTGATGAGTGGGTGTTTTTTTGAGCATTGAAACAGACTGTAGTAGATTTTTTTGTTTTAAACTGAGTTGTTGGTTAGAATTGATATAAAAACTCTGGAGTTGTCTGGAGTTGATGCCAGGGATGGATGGGTGCAAAAAACACCTTTGTTGGATGCAATCAGTTGTGATGGCTGCCACTTGTTATTTGAAAGTAAGGGCAGGTCATTCATGTCAACATTCAAAAATGATAAATACCAACAGAGGGATTTAAGTCCGTATAAAAACTGAAAAAAAAAACATTAGAAGACTAGTGTTTCTCTGAATTTTTGAGATGAGGTATTATCATTATCTCTATTATTGTTTGGACAATCCTCATCTTGGTTGTTTTCCATACAACATTCTGGCTGTTGTACTCTACGGCCTTCATCAGGTATCACCAGGTAGGTGTGGGGGAAGTAACGAACCAGACGCTTCATTTAACTGACGGGGGTATATAGACCGTACTCCCCTCTTAGCAGTAGTAGTATTTTCGAATTATATTATTCGAATTGTCTCACACTGGGATTGAACCTAGAACCATTAGTTTACTTGAGTAATCTAATGGTTCTAGGTTCAATCCCAGTGTGAGATAATAATAATTCAAAAATACTACTACTGCTAAGAGAGGAGTGCGGTCTATACATCCCGTCGGTTAAATAAAGGGTCTGGTTCATTACTTCCCCCACACCTCCCTGATGAAGGCCATAGAGTACAACGGCCGAAACGTTGTATGGAAAACAACGAGGATAGTCCAAACAATGATAGAGGTAATGAGAAGACTAATTTTTACCTCCATCTTGATTTTTAGTTGTTTTCATACAACTTCAATTTGCTCTATTAATTTAATGGTACCGAATAACAACATAATCAGGAACAATAAAATAATTCTATGGTTTTGTAAGTTTATGTATCTATATCTACACAATCAACATTGTAACTTTTACTTTGTTTCTCTGCCTGTAACTATGGACTCTTTGATTTTGAAGAAATGGTTTTGCTGATAAAATATTTACTACCCACCATTTGAACAAAGTCACTCATTCTGAAATAAAAACTCAGGTGAAATCGATAAAATGAAAAAAATTATTTTGCTCTATAACCTTCTTTGAACTAATGAACTTTCAAGTCTTGAATCAACCAAGAAAGTATATATAAATAGTTTATTTTCTTGAAAAATCATTTCAGAGTAATTCGAATACATCCATCGATTTTTCCACGTTAAATAACTACAATTAGAATAAATAATCGTGATGAATTTTGTTATTATTGTTTGCAGTCGTCTTGCTACTGTACAATATAGACTTAAAATTCTTCTCATGTTTCTAAACTATGTGACTTGGTAAATAGAAACTGAAGCAGCAAAAAGGCCATTATTTTGCAACCAATCAATACTCTTGGTGTGCTGATTCTGGCATCAAAACAAAGGATCAACTGTCTTTGCTTGAGATTCTGGACAGAGATATATATTTGCTTTTGTTCCCGTGGAGAGAAGAATGTTAAGATTTATGCATAATTCTAACCTTGCATAAACAAAATATTCCTAATGGCATTTAATGACAAAAACAGAATGACTTTGGGGGAGGGGTAACCTAATATATTTTCTGAATAGCGACCTGGTACCCTGCACTGCCTTAGACCCTGTATACGTCAGAGTACTGCAACATATATAGTCACAGCAACTCCTTTATCAAGATACATAAAAACTCTTCCAGCTCCAAAAAGGTGTAAGATAAGGTGATACCAGCTCACCCAACCTCTTCTCAGCCTGCCACCAGATGATCTTCTGAAACCTAGACAGGGGAGAATAGAGGAATCAAAATAGACGGCAAATATCTGAGCAACCTCAGATTTGCAGACAACATTACCTTTTTTGCGGAGAACCTACATGACCTCCAACTAATTGCAAGATGAACTAAACAAAGGAAGCAAAAGAGTCGGCCTACACATGAACTTAAGCAAAATGATGGTCATGTGCAACAACCATATCGGAAATAAAAACACAACTATTAAGATTGAAGATGCACAACTGGAGAAAGTAGACCACTACATCTTCCTAGGACAATGAATCTCCCTGAAACCCTCAAAAGAATAAAAAATCAAGCGAAGAGTCACTCTAAGATGGCAAGCTTTTGGCAGAGCAAGCTCAACCTTCCAAAAGATCCCATTAGTCCTAAAAAGAAGAGTACACAACCAATGCATCCTCCCAATCATTACCTCCAGAGCTGGAATATAGAACCTAACCAAGAGACAAACCTGCAGACTGAGAAGCATACAATGTGTGCATGAGAGAATCATATTCAACCTCACATGGAGAGATTACAAGACTGTAAAGTATATCAGGGAGAAAACAGGAGTCCAATGTATTATAGACTCTACTAGAAAACCGAAATGGACTGGTATGTTGCAAGAATGGACATCACAACTCACAACATGGATCCCCAGAGATCACACATGCAACCAAGATCAGTAGAATACAAGATAGAGCGACAGACTGAACAAATCCAGAAAATACTGGCTCTGCGATGCCTATGATAGAGAAGTGTGTTGGATGCTTGGGAAGGTCTATGTCCAAAGACGGACAATAAAAGACTGATGAAGGATAGAGCATTATATTAATGATATTACTGATATATATGGTGGGGGGTGGGGTGTGATCAGTAACAAATGCAAATTAGAAATATAAAGCCTAGGTTCAAATTAGTTACTTTTTAAGGGATGGTGTTACTATTGTTTACAACATTTAGGCAGTCAGCTGTTTAGAGGTCGATTAAATTAAAAAGTGACAATTAATTTTTCCCATTCACTGAAAACATGCACAGACTCCTAATTGACAAAATTTAATTGAAATTTCTCAAAATAGAAATGCCATCAACTTCCAAGAAAATAACTCCGGAGGAAATTCTTTCTCCAAGAAAAAATCCATCCAAAGATAGTTGTACTTGTTTTATAGTATTTCAAAAAAATTTTCAATGCTTCAGTGGATAATTTGCAAATTAAAAAATACTTCAAATAGTAACACAATTTAAAATGAAACTTTAAATTTACCTTTTCGTAAACCATATTCTTAACATAAGAAAAAGATGCCTTGATTTTTCCTTACAAATTGAAACAGTCACCTTATTATGAAGTTACCAAACTTAACAGTTCCATTCTGAAACATGAATTGACTATGAGTGTAAGAGGAGGTATAATTAGAGTAGGAAAGTAAATCACACATTCAAATATGGCTTGTGCAAAACCGTGAATATATTTGATGATTTTGCCTCAAAAATTGGCTTCATATTTTTCATTGAGCATCCTATAAAGAGGAAGATACAACCAATGAATTCTCCCAATAGTCAGCTGAAACATGGAGCCTTACTAAAAGATTGACCCTCAAACTGAGAAGCATGTAACGTGCACATGAAAGAATCATGCTCAAGCTTAATAGTGAAATCACAAGATAGCACAATATATTAGGGAAAAAACAGGAGTCCGAAACATCACAGAACCCATTAGAAAACTGAAATGGCAATGGGCTGGTTATGTCGCAAGAATGGCCGACAACCACTGAAAATCATGACTCGCAACATGGATCCCCAGAGATCACATGTGCAACTGAGGCTGGCAGAATACAAGATGTAGAGACAAACTAGACAAGTTCAGAAAGTATTGGCTCTATGATACCCCTGATAGAGAAGTCTGGCAAATCCTGTGGACACAAAGAAACTGTTGTTGTTGTTGTTGTTGTTGTTGTTGATGATGATGATGATGATGATGATGATGATGAAATGTAATCTTCATTTACTTAAAAAGTAGATAATGAAAATGATAGATTGATAAAGAAGCAGTTCACTCAAATTCACTTCATCAGATTTGACAAACAGCTGAGCCTGTTCACCTGTCATGACATCCTAACGAGGTCATCTTCTTATAGTGGGTCCTTAGTTTCTGACTGTTGGTCATCAGGTTCTGGCCACAATATGTCTTCTTCCATTCCATCCATAGTGTTACTGATTCAACATTTCTTTAAGTTGTGCTGGACCAGTATTATCGCTTACTCAGACATTTGTCCAGCACCACAAAATTTTGTCACTTCTTTTTTACTGACTTGAACATATCGAAGTGTTAATCAAAGGCTACTTTTTTTTTTCTTTGACATATCAAAAAATATACAAGAACTTGCTTTGGTAGTTTGGAAAGTAAAGAAAAGATGCCCAGATGCAACAATACTGGTGAATAAGAATGATATTTTTGGTAGATTCTTCATACTCTTTAATGGTGATGTTAAAAAATATCAAATGTCTTTTTCCATGAAAATATTGATAATAATGATACAGATCAATTAATAATAATGAAATAGATCAATCTAATTGAACCGCTACTGGAAAGTGACAAAATAGTTTGATTCTAATGTTCCACCCTTTCAAGTCTCACCTATCAAGGTGCTTAATGCCTGGATTTACCATATTATAATAGGATTCATTTGTCCCATTAGACATTTACTTGTCACAGTAAACATTTATCATTGCACAGTGTTACGATCACCCTCAGCTGAAATGAATATGATATCAAACTTCCACATAGGACATCCAAAAATTGCGATGAAAACAAATACCATATTCTAGAATACAATAGATTTACATAAGCAAAATAATAATAATGATGAATTTGGTGCATTGCAATTGTGGTTCCCCCTATATTTTAGTCAAGAATTTGATACAAAATCCTTCTTTTAGGTAAATATCTAAAACATCAGTTCCCACAATAACTTCCTATGAAACCCTAACAATTGCTTTTGTAGCCCAGGTCTCCTGACTAGTTATCTTCTTTCTTTCCTCCTCTCCAAATTCTAAACTCACGGTCGGCATAGTTTCTATTCTTTGATCGTGGCTATATATACATATATATTGTCTTTTGTCACTTATCTTCCTCGATGTGAGAATTTGCAAGAACTTCATAGCTACAAAATGCAAATACTGCAACTGATATTTTTGGTGACAACACAAATGCTGCGCTCATTATTTTGCCCCTTTTAGCTCCTTTTTGCACCAAACCTGAACTAACACATTATAACAGGCACTGCTAATCAGGATCCATTTGATAGATAAACCAAGCGACATTAGACCCGTTATGCCACATATCCCCTAAATACTTATTCTTTCCTATATTTCATTTTTACGTTTAGGAATAACCCTCTAAACCAAACAGACTTCTTCTCTTCTCTTCACACGATCAATCATAATAATGTTTTCATCACGTGTATTTCACTTTCATCCTTTATTTGTTATAAATGCAATGAATTAAACGTGACTTTCATTTACTCATCTACATACTTGTGTTTCTATTACTCTGTTTAATCTCTGCGTTCACATTTTTACTTGGCACACATATTCTCCGTGTATCTCCCTTCTGATCCTCAACTTTTCCACAGATGTTCACGTGGGCCCACAAACTCAATGAGAAGTTTCTAGAATCCAATAATATCTACACAATCAATCATAAATCTGTAGTATATGAAATAGTAGTGGCATTTTTCCAGTTATGTAGTCCGAACTAATTTCAGCATGTGTTTTCTACTATGATCACATTGAAACATTGTGAATAGGTAAGAACTTATGTGTCAGCACTTTGCAATCTCCACTTGTGAGTACCCAGAGAAGGTGAACCAACTGTTGCCTCAGTCATTCTAGTCATCTACCAACCTATTTGAAAAGAAGTTTTTTTCTAACTAGAGTCCTTGTATACTATTTCAGAAGCTTCTTACAGTGTCCATATTATCCGCAGTTATACAAGCCAGAAAAATCTCATTTGGTCTATTTTTCATGACACACACATCCTAATAGACTTCTAGAAGTGATCTACAGACACACACACACACACACACACACACACACATACATACATACATACATACATATATATATATATATATATATATATATATATATATATATATATATATATATATATATATTTCCTGATGTCTATGTCCAAAGAATCTCAAAAGCAATATAACAAATACATTAGTTAAACATTGATAGTTTTGTTTTGGAACCTTTTAGCAATTGTGATACAACATAACTAAATGATGAATGGCATATTTAATCACAGAAGCTGGAAAATAGAAAAATGAACTAGATGGGATACAACACTTAAATGAGAATTATTTCAGCTTCAATACAGGAAAAAGTGAATTCTCTTTAATCAAAAAAGAATTGAATTGCAAAGAACAGTCTAGTAAGAACTATCTCAAAATTTAATGACCAGCGGTGTGTCTGAATTCTTAAGCTGATACGAAGAGAAACAAAGTCAAGTGTTTGAGAAGAAATTATGGCTCAATGCTGAACAAGTTCAATCCTCCAAGAGGAGATCAAATTATCTATCATCTCTCAGCTTTATTCTCCTAGACATCATTCATACAATGGAGTCATGACAACAATTGTCATCTTCAGATTTTTTTCCCTGAACATGAAAAAAATGATTGTTCTTTTTTCTTGATCATCTCCTATTATCTACATCTTAGATTCCTGGGCCATACTTGATAAAAGATTGGCTTTCTTTTCTTCGATGTCACGGCTTCAGCAGTCCCCATGATTATACGTCATTACTCACAAGTCCGCACATCTTTAAGATAACCTCCTGGGAAATTTCAAACAGAACCCTCTAATCAATTCACAAGGGTAGATTGTTCTCATTCCACTGCCCATGCTAAAGGATATCTTGCGTGTTGATCCTTTCAAGTTAATTTGTCCGTGCAATGTTATTTGTTTGCTTCTTCTGCTGAACCAATGTACATGAGTTTTTGTACTACTTGATCCAGGGATTGAACTGCCAAGAGCCACTTTGTTAAGCTAATCTAGTAATCAAGATAAGGACACCAGTCTGAGTAAATCAGTGTATAATAAACAAAAATGAATAGTTTTGTGTCGTGGATCAAATCTCTTTCCCCGATGAACTGAAGGTCAGTCTTGCCAAACAGAACAAATTAGAGGCTTTGGCATTTTCAAAATTTTGATAAAATACAAGTGGACTTATCTTTGCCATGAATATCAACGATCTTCATTCCATAAATGACTCCAGCATTGAGGGCTACAAATGCCCAAACGTGATTTCCGTCTTGTATCTCTTCTTATTGCGAGTTTGATGTGAATAATGAGAGATTGATACTTTTACATGTAACTTTCGGACAGTTTGGAGATAAAATTTGCATCCCTGGACATCTTCTTGAACACAAATTTGAAATGATAAAAACGGCCTGAAAGTGACTGGCTTGTTTAATCTCTTAATTTCCATGTTAATCTTAACTGACCTTGCTGTCTCCCGCAGCTGTTTTTGATAGCTTTTCAGTTGGTTGTGAAGGACAGGATCATTGATGTCACAGTTATCTCCCTTCACAAAACATTTGCATAAATGTTGATGCTCACTTTATCTGTAATTGCCCTGCAGGTATGAACCCAAAGCAAAAACAAAGTGGAAAATGAATAGCTCTCTGTTTGATTTAATTTGATTCGGAGAATTCTTTGTCTTAACAAAAATTTGTCTTCATTCCAACTGGAGATCTTAAAAGGAAATATTTGAAAGAAAAAAAAAATGAAAAATTTGATCACCTAAGCAATGCCAGACTTTTGGTTTTCTAGTAGAGCTTATTTTACATATTACAGCCCTATTTTATCAGTAATACTTGTCTAAATTCCAGACCACTAATGATCCTTTTTTTCTTAATTTTCAAAAAATTTCTATTGTAAAATTATTTATATCATAATTTGGTAAAAAAATTAATTGCAAAGTATCTCTGTAGTAAAATATGCATTCACATTATACGTATCTGGGCTGGCCCTTTGGTTCCTGGTGCCCTAGGCAAACTGAACTTCAGTGCCTTTCAAAGTGTTTTATATCCCGGAAAAACTGACTTCATATCAGGGAATTTTCTTATTTTAACTGTTTTTATTCCGTTTAATTAAATTTTTTCCCCATTTCCCATTTGTATTCGGAGAGTCCTATGGTCTCAGACATGATGCCCTGAACATGGCACCTTAGGCTGGGCCTGCGTATAATAGCCTTATTCTGTGAGTAACACTTGCATTAATTCCTGATAATTAACAATCCCTTTTCCACATTTTCAATGAACAACATACAGATGGAAAACTGAAACATTTGCAAAATCAGGTGCTTAATCATCAAATATTTTTGCCTCTACCATCAGAAATATTTAGTCTGTCATTGTAGATAATCACTGAACAGATGTGGAGTAATGGTTAAGTCAGTGGGAAGCATTAAGGCAATCTGAAACCTTGCCTATATTTGCCAGATTCAAATACAGTTGTTGCCAAAATACAACCGTGATTATTGCTTCTTTTTCTTTCTCGAATGCCAAAACTTGTATCACTATATGTATGATAATTAAAGTGAATGTAAAATTTGACACATTCATTTGATAAATTCTACCTTTGATATATGAACTATGTCAGAAAAAAAAAAAGAACCATCAACTTTACCATTTAATGTACATGAGATAAGAGAGATTCCTTTGCCAAAACTCAACAAGAAGTGAAACTAACTTTGAAGCCAAGGTATGCAGGTTTTTTTAAAGTAGTCTGTCATCTGTGATTGAAAGTGCATATATTCTTTCATATTTCTTTGTATGGGCACTACACTGTCACAAGGAGTGACATATCATCTGTTAATCGTCAACTTTGGCAGGTTTTACTCAAAAGAGATTTAAGCATCCTCAAAACGTAAATACATTTTCATTATTCGACACTGAACCCCTCTTAACTGCAGGTAATAGCATTACCTTGTTACACATCCTTAAATGGTGATATCACAGAGAAATTCTTTGAGGGAAGATGGCTGATACGCTTTAGGGGATAAAATGAAGAACCAATGCATATGCTTCTTGCATTTCGGAGGGGTATTGCTACTGTTACATATACATATAAAAAAGACTGTGTATATATATCTAATACTATTATGGTAAAGAATGTTTGTTTCTGACTATGTTTTTTATGGAATCCTAAACAGTTGCACCCTACGAGTCGAAAATTGTGTATATGAATAATTTGACCCCAAGATGGATGTAGGTTAGGTGATGATGATGTCTGGTGACCCATAGAGGTCGATTAAAGATCAGATCAATATGGCAGGCATTCTAAAATCTAAAACAGCTTGGGCATGAAAATTTGTATTCAAGGGTAACTTGGCCTGATGTTGGATATGAGATAGGTGGCACCAACCGCTGGTGATATCTAAAGGTCGATTCAAGGTCAGGTCAATTTCAGCATTCTTGATCCACTTGAAGGTTTCTGATCCCTACTTTTAGAAGAATTTACTACATGACCTTTAAGTATTGATAACTTCTTTCCCCAAGCAATGCTAGGTACAAAGGCTAGTATATATATATATATATATATATATATATACACACACATTTATATATATGTATATATATATATATATATATATATATATATATATATATACTCCTAAACATCATTATACATATGTTTGCATATCAATATTCGTATATATATATATATATATATATATATATATATATATATATATATATATATATGTATATGTGTATATCTATAAAGAAAAAATTACGAATTGATATCTATATATTTACACATGCACACATCTTTACACGTATATATGTGCACATAAGAACAAAGAAAACTCAACCTATATATGTATATTTACACAGATATATGTGTAGTGAGAGATACAGACAGTCAGACACATCAAATATATGAATGTATGAGATGGTGAAGATAGAGATTAACTTACACACTACTTGTTATAAATAATTTGAATTTTCTCTATGTATATGAGAACTTTCCCTTTCTTTTTTCTTTTACATGTGTGCACACACACACAATTGATGTGACAATGAATAAGATATAGATATCAAAAGATTTTGTACATCAATAGCTTTCCTGCCTCGAAGACGTGTGTATACAGAGACAAAGACAGAGAAAACGAAATTTCCAGATCATAAATGTAGATGTAAATTTTAACATCTAACATCATTCATTTATCACATACAAATATACATACATTCAAAAATGTAAATCCAAAACAACTGGAACAGGCTTAAAATGACTCCACTTGACAACAAGATACTTTTGGTACACTTAGTTAGAAAGATAAGGTATCAAAATATGATTTTTTTTTCAATGTAATTATTTGATTACTTAATTTATCAATGACAGAAGTGTCTTCCTCATGTAGAGTAATGTGATAGTATCCAGTTCATCTCTCCATCTTGTGTTCTGTTGGCCTCGGTTTCTTATGTGATCTCTGGGGATCCATGCTGTGAGACGTGATGTCCATCGGTTGTCTTTCATTCTTGCAACATGGCCTACCCATTGCCATTTGAGTTTTTTAATAGTTTTTATGATGTCACAGACACCCGTTTTCTTCCTTATATACTGTACTGTCTTGTGATCTCTCCATGTAAGGTTGAGCATGATTCTCTCATGCACACGTTGCATACTTCTCAGTTTACAGGTCTGCCTCTTGGTTAGGTTCCATGTTTCAGCTCCATAAGTGACTATCAGGCATATAAATGCTAGTTCGTAAATCAGTCAAGAAAATAAATATTTTGAACATCGTACAAAGAATACAAATGAACAGAAGCAAAAACTATTCAAACATTTTATGTTTCTTGAACTTGGAGTTGCATTCAAGTTTGTTTTTCTTTGAGAATCAGCCTCTCTAGGAAGTTCTTTGATTTCTAAGGAGAGAGAGTACAGCTGACATTTTCGACAAAACTGTTGGTTTCAGCAGTTGAGAGATATCAGCTTTTTTCCAAAATGATACCAACTGAATCGCTTTTGAAGTCTTATTTTGTTTCCTTTCTTCTGGTTTCAAATGTAGCGAAGATGTATTCGTGAGGGATAAAGATACAACAAAGCTGTTTGACCCTTTAGATACATTGAAACTCTTTATGTACGTTCATTCATCAAAAGTGACTTTGTTGGCACCACAGTAAGTACTTCTTCTCTGCAATACCTTATGAATTGACATGCTTGATAGTGTGAGGGAATAGTGGTCATAATTTTTGAAAAGTGGTTTCACTGAGTAAACCATTTCTATATTTGAAATAAAAGCCAATCTTTTCCTGTTTATGTACATTTGCCATTGTGTCAATGGTTTAATGCAAAAATGTAAATGTTATAAACTAGAAACTTCAAACATAGGGAAAATTTCACCTAAAGATTTTGATGGAATTCATTTGTAAAAAAATTTTAAATTCCTTGGTTTTAAATAGATTTTTCAAATCTTAAGTTTGAGATGAGAAATCATTTTAGTAGTGAACTGTTATTCATTTATTACGCTTATTTCTCCCATCTTTTTCTGAGTTGCTTTTTATTGCAACTTACTCAGACCGTGAGTCTATGTCAGTGAGTATTTAGAATAGATCAGAAATAAAAAATAGAAAATTAAATTTAGGTGAGACTTAAACTTGTCTCTTCACCTTTGGGAGCTACCCATATATGTCACTCCTCTACTCATTCAAATCTAACCCCTGAACTCATCCTTCATCCTTTACCAATCGTTTAATACCATATTTGTTATTGTTTTTCAAGAAACAGCAACAAAAAAGCTAAATGAAAGAAAACACTAGTAAAAAATTAAAAATGGTTGACCATGCTCAATCAAATAAAAATAAATCACAATAATAGTACTATTCCACTAGTCCTTTATAAAAATGAAAAAAAATGGACAGGATATAAAATATTTGATTCAGCAAATTTAGAAGTTTTTAAGTTCATATTATTATTGTATTGATAGAGAAGTCATTTGCAAGTTTCTATCACTTTAGTGATTGATTAGCTGATAGAATTTCCAGAGCATTGTAAAAATTCCAATGATTTTTTTCTTATCATTGCATTGTAAGTAAATAGAATTTCACTTATCATATCAGTTTTTTAACCCCATTAAATCTTTGCTGTTTGAAGTAAAATTCAACTTATCCAAATATGAGCAAATGATTTCATTATATTCATCAGCACCATTTTTTATTCTTCCTTTATTAAGGTATGTTTATGGTTTTTTCTACTATCATTTCTTTCATCTTAATTCCAATTGCTTTTTATTATAACTCTTAGAATATAACTCTATAGTCAGCAGAAATCAAAGTGGATCAGAAATAGAGAATAAGCTTCTAGCGAGGAACTTGCATTCTTTTTTCTTGCGAAGCCTGTCTTTACAAGATGCTGAGGTCTTGGAGACCTTTTGGTTGCAGCCATTCAAATCTTACCATATAACTACTCCTCATTTTCTTATTGGCATTGCTTACTGATGAGCTGGGAATTAAGATGAAAAAAACACTTCCAGCATCTCCCTTATATACATATATATATATATATATATATATATATATATATATTTATACATACATACATATATATATATATATATATATATATATATATATATATATATATATATATATATATATACATATATACATACATATATATATATATATATATATATATATATACATACATACATACAAACATATATATATATATATATATCTATACATACATACATACATATATATACATACATACATATATATATATATATACATACATATATATATACATACATACATACATACATACATATATATATATATACATATATATATATATATATATACATACATACACACACACATGTATATATATATATATACATACATACATACATATATATATATATATATATATATATATATATACATACATACATACATACATATATATATACATACATAAATACATAATATATATATATATATATATATATATATATATATATATATATATATATATATATATATATATATACATATATATATACACATTTATATATGCGTAGATATATATATCAGCACACAGAGTAATAAAACCATTAAGAAGATGCTTCTTTTTTTAGAAAATCTACGAAGGGAACATTTGAGATTCAACAATTGATAAATCTTGCAGTGTCTATAAAGATTGTTGTCAACGACTTGAAAAACAAATGAATGAATAAATGACAAATAGAATGAACCAGTCAAATAGATCTTTGGTATGGACCCCATTCTTCTCATTCTCTTTTATCTAATTTCTTTAAAATTTTCCTCATTTCTTCTTATTGATAATATCAAACAAATATTCTAAGAAGGAAGGGTTTAATAAGAAGACAAAAGTTAAAAAAATTCAAAGAATGAATCACTCTCTAATATTTGGAGCAAGGAGCCTGTTTTAGATGCCCCAACATATCTGCATCAAACACTTTTCTTAGCTGACATTTTGACAAATATGGCTGACAGCACTTGAAATTTTCAAAGTAAAAAAAACAACTTATCTGTGAGTGTGAATTTGATTTGTTTCAGATAAAAGTTCAGTGTTAAACTGATGACTTTGAGAAAATTAATCAAATAGGCTTATCTATGGAAAACTCTATTTGAAATTTCTTGTTTTACCTTAAAATATATTAGTTTTTGGCCTCTTTCCATTAAACTTGATAAACACTTCAGTCTTATTCACACAAACTTGGCAAAGTTCACTGAAGCTGCGCTTTTTAAACTCTTCTCAAAGTGTGAAGTCATTGTTTTTATCTTAAGCTGCTAATAGACTGCATGAGATATACTTTCTTTACTGCCTCTTGAAGAAAGGTCTCAATTGGTAATTGGATACAGATTGTACACATTGACTTCTTCCGTGATTTTTTAAAGGATTTTTACAACTAATCAGTTAAATAAAGAAAAAAGGGATTATAAAAAAACTGATGTATGCATAATTGACAGAATTAGGTCTATTATATGTATAATTAAAGATTATTATTAAAAAAGCTCAAAATGACACTACTGAACAGATATATGGTAAAAATTCTTTAAAAGTGCTGAAGTACTGTCATTTACAGCTTTGTCAATGATAATCTTTAATTATACATATAATAAACCTAATTCTGTCTGTGGTGCTTGCATCAGTTTTTCTGATAATCCTTTTTTTATTTTCAGTGAATAATATACAGAGAGTTACCAAAACTTGGAAGGCTCAAATCTTGCATGTGTTCACCTGATTTAAATGCAGTTAATACTTGAACGCAATCATGATTATTATTTCCTTTTTTCTTCCTTCCCTCAAAATCACTATAAATATAATTAACAGAATGAATGAAAGTTTTGCTGTGAATATTTGCAAAATAGATTTTACATAAAGTGATATCGATGGTTACATAAACAGCTAGTAATAAATAATTCAATGTGACTTGTTGACAATCATAGTATATGGGAACCCCAGGACATTTTCTACTGAACCTTTCCAAAATAAATCTCACCCGGTTCAAAAAGAAGAAAAAATATTGAGCCAAGTGGTCAACACTGCCTGAAACAAAACTGTCAATAAAATAATCTAACCAGTCTTTTATGGTTCTTCGCAAAATCAATTCTTGCTACCATTTAAAACAAAATTGCATTTAGAAATAACTATTATTTTCCCTGTGATAAGGTGCATTTGTTAGTCAAAATAGGTGTATAATTATAACTGTATTAGCATTACCAATTCAGAATCCAAAGTGAAGATTGAGTGACAAATCGACTAAGGCAGTTTTAGTCAATCTTGTGTCTAAGTCTTATCTCAACTGCAACATTACACATACATTGACCATTGACAGATAAGCTTTTCTGAACACCAACTAAAACCTACTTTACTATCTCTAATGTAATAATCATTACTTTCATTGTCTTCATTACCATCAACATATTGTCTTGCATTGCTATCCATTTCATGACTAGAATAAGAAGAACTCAGAACAAAGACATTTTTGATGATATATCTCACCAGCCACTCCAGGACATTCACTGTTTTGACAACCTTCATTGCCGTCAATCAATTGTTTTGAATCACTGTCTGATTCACTGCCAGGGTTCAAGAAGACCCCATCCAAAGAAATTCCTCATGAAATATTGGATTAGCAGTTCCAGGATAAAGAAATGGATTAATTACTTTGTTTTCACCAGATTTATTCTATTTAGAATTGTAACATCTATAATCAATAATTTTTTTTGCATACTTTTAAAAATAAAATAAAAACATTCTTTAAAAGTTTTGAGCTTCACATAATAATAAAAAATACATATGATGTCACTCTCATCCAAGTGCAGGCCCCAGCCCTTCTGTCTAATTGTAGTGTGTTCAAAGAAAAACCTTTCATGAACTGATATGGCATAAAGCGAGGAAGCAATTACCATTATATTATATTGCAAAATGTTACTTGCCTTCTCAAACCTCCAAAATGGAGATGATGGTATGTAAAGCCAAGTTATCAGAGATAGGGATAGTGGAAGGTAAGGGAGACTGAGATTTAGGAGAGAAAGAAAGAGAGTGCATACTTTCACTATAAGTGCTCTTGCAAAACAATTGCCTTTTTTCGTAAAAGCGGAACAGTGGTGTAATGTGGACTTTTTGAAAAGCAGGGACACCTGTAAATACTTGGAATCCCATTGACTTGCCTATCAATCTATTGCTTATCAAAAGAATAAACATTTTTCTTGAAAATAAATACCTATAAATACAAAATCAATATACGAACAAGTCCCTCAATAATTCTAAGTGTAGACACATAAAAACCACCTTCTATTTTGGAAAGCTATTTTACAATTTTAATATCTGTCAAAACTTCTCATTTTACACTTTTTTCCTGACATTGATGCATCTATTCTAAGAAACTAATGTGAGATATTTTATTATTACAATTCAGAGCTTTAGGAAAAGATTTTATGGTTGTTAACTTGTCTACAATTTTAATATCATAAAGAACGGAGACTCAAAGTAGTATCTTCTCCTTTATACTGGTACCTCCCAATTTTTCAGGAATTTGCTTTAAGCCACTTCGCTTTGATGGAAAACTTCAAACTGCTATAGTTTTCAATTGTGTCTGTGAGCATCTTCGCCTTATGTTGATCTATTCTATGTATCTGTTGACAAGATGTGTCGCAAGTTATCAGAAAAGTCTAAGAGCTTGTAAGTCTGTTCTGCTTAGCGCAAAACTGGCAAACATAGATAATGGTTATTTCAAGGGTCTGGGAACACTCAAAAATTTTTCGATAAAAAATTAATGGTAATTGCTTCTTAGCTTTATGCCATTTTAGCTGGCAAGAAGTTTCTTAGGAATGCTTTACTTGGCATTAATGGCAGAAGCTACCTGTATTTGAAAACAGATTTATCTAAGTGTACGCATTATTTTCCTGTTGGGTGACATCATGATCAAATGTTGGTTTATTCAAACACTTAGCTTTAGTCATCGACAAATAACTTGAAATGCAACAGGAGACAGATGTTTAATGCAGTGAAGTTCACATTTTCTGGAAAAGATAAAATTTTACATTTTTTTAAAAAGGTAAAATTTACTGCGTTATGAAAAAAAGGATATGCTTGAATTTTTGTATTTCCAAAGTAACATATCCTGAAAACTAATGAAATATTTCAATTAGATTAAAAATAAATTTTGCTTTGAAATATGTTGGCTAGGCATCTTGTTGTAGAACAGTGGTTAACAAGCTGGTCTTGCAAATCATTACTGCAGAGTGTTTAGTTAAATCTTTTGAGAGAAAAATATATACGAGTTTGCAACGTTGGACTCATAAATTTAAAAAAAGCAGGTTTGGTTAGTCACCCAAAATGAACCGACACATGACCAACATATTTAGACAACATACCACGTTAGGGGTGATCAATTAAAAATAGGTAAAAAGGTGATTAAGGATCAAGATCTCTTGTATTTTGTTGGGTGGCAGTCACTAAAGAGGTCTGAACAAACATGAATACTGTTGGGTACAAACTAAAGGATCGATTTAGCAAAAACTTACATTATAAATCAAACCCTACACTAAAAATCTTTTCTCAAAATGAATTCAAAGGAAAAAAAAAGTTTTTTTCCTAACATAATAAGAGTAAATGTTAAAATTTTTATCCTTCTTGCTCCATTAGTAGGGCCTATATGAGTAATACATTCATAGTCAGACAGCCAGATCAACCGAAAAACTGAAGAAACCCATGTTGATGTTGACAGTTTTGGTCGATGGTTTCTAACAAAAAAAAGCATTTAAATTGGCAACATTGCAATATAGTGTGGTCGATCCTCATTGGGTTTTCCATAATTGTGGCCGAGTGCCAGTTGAATTTTTAAAAAAAGTTTACAGCAAGTTTTTTTTTCTCTAACCTTAGATCTTGTTCAAAATCGATCAAGGAGGTTGAAAAGGCAAACTCACGTTGCCACCTGGAAGAGTTGACAAACTAGTAAGTTAATTTAGACTCCGCCTGCTCAAAATCCTTGGTGGCCCTGCTGTTTTGAGCAATAAAAGTAGATTTTTTGCTTGTTCACATATTTATGAGCAGTACTTTTTTATACAAACAAAACATCTTTTATGTAATATTTAATATACAATTGATGAATGTTAGTTATAGTGATGATGCAGCAAGTGCAAACATGCATTGGAAATGATTTGCAATGTTTAAAAAAAAAAGTGATATCATTGACAAAAAACATTGAAGACTTCAGCACTGGAAAACAGTAAATTCAAAGAATCTTCAGGGGAGATGCCAAACAAACAACACAAAGACTTGCAGAAAAATTAGAGGTAAATCAGTCAACTATAGTATATTCTTTACAAACCTGAGGAAAATCTCAGAAGCTAAGAAGATGAGCTCTACATGAACATGTAGAAAGTAACAATGGTCAGTGTTTAAACACTTTTTCTTTTATTATTTAATATAGAGGAAAAAGTCATTTTTGGACAAAGTAATCATCAGCATTGAGACATATACTTATTATGAGAATCCCTAAATAGAATCGTGGCTAAATACAGGGCAACCTTCAACATCTTGGCCTAAACAGAATCAACTTGCCATGGTTGGGGGGGTCTCTCTCTGAGTTCGGCAAGATCCGAAGGGAATATTTCAATACAAATTGCTGGAACCAAGACAAAGAGCTCCCGTACAATATTACTGGGAGCAATTGGCTTATCTCAATGTCAAACTGGAAAAGAAAAGATCATCCTCTAGGTAAGGAAATCCATCAGTGATTTTGTAGCTTGACAATATCCATCAGCATGTTAAAAATATAATACTACGAACAATCATTGTGCTGAGATGGGAAGTTCTTCTACATGCGTATAATTCTCCAGGCCTGTCACCTTCAGATTACTGCTTTTGTTGCTCCTTGCAGCCCTCATTGTCTAGTCAGAGGTTTCAAAAATTTCAATATTTCAGAAAATTCCTCAAAGTTTTCATTGAATGAAAACTTGAATTGTTCTGTTATGATAGAATATACAATTCAGTTGAAAAGTTGTGTAAGGTCATAGAAAGCCAGGGAAAAAACTTTGATGATTTTGAATAATGATGCAATGAATCTATAGGAAAAGATAAGAAGATATTGTCGAAAAACTACTGGAAGCTTTTGCAACAATCGAATAAATGATCAAATAAGAATTAGTACCAAAGCACATAACAGTATACGACTTTTCTTTGCCTCTTCTCTGCTCCTCAGTAATAAGTGTTATATTCTGATTGATTGTGTGTAAAAAGTATTCAAAAGGGCTATTATTCCCTTCAGAATTAGTTTTTATGATCAGAACATTGATATTTTGTAATTTATCTATTTTGCCTCAGACAACTTAGAGAAGGTACTTAAGTCTGCCAATTCCTTATCTAGAGCTGTAACAAATCGTTCCATAAAGCCTAATCTTATGTGAAGAGGTGGCATCAATATCTTCTGGGGGTCAGCCAGTGGATCCCATGAGACTTTATTCATCCCACATAGAAGTTGGGTAGCCATAGCCAGTCCCATCTTTGGTAGTGTGCCAAAGTGACCCTGCTGTCCATAAGGCAAAGATAGCAGGGAAACTTGGTAAAAGCACCTTGGAGACCCATCAGTAATGCCACAAATCTCTGATGACCTTCCAGCTGTACTCATCATACTCCAAGGCATTTAGCAAGCTCTTGACACTTTTGTATTGCAGGTGATATGCGATGCCAAGAATTTGTCACAATCCTTGGTAGGCATGCTGAAATATGCCTTGTAGGCCTCACCATCTTAGCAGATGCTCTCACAGAGTGCTGTCAGATAAATTCAAAGAGAACACTAAAGTGTATTTGGAGAAGCAAGGCAAGTGCTTCCACCAGAATATATTTGAATATAACAAGAACTTGATGGGAATTTATATTTTAGGATCTGGTTTATGAAAGTGAATTACGATCATAAATCTTTAAAAAAGATACTCACTTCTAAATCTTCTATGATCATTTTTGTTCAACATTATTGTAAATACATATTGATTTAGACTGACTTATGATTCGAGTGGACACTTTAAAAATGACAGATAATATTTTAGATATTGAAAATTTATAAGGTCTTAATATTTTGCTAGAAATGTAATACATAAACTATACAGTACAAACCTCTGGATTTTGTAAATATGTTCCTCATTTTCTGCCTAAATTATCAAAGATTAATGTTATATATGCGCAGAAGAAAGAAAAAAGAGGAAGAAACATTTCTTCAAAAAACATATCTTGGGTTACAGCAAATGTGATTATGATTTTCAAATTATGACAGCTGAAGGTTTACAAATGCTGCATGCAATAGTAACAGAACAACTTACTTTTTTTGTTACTAATGTTCTTTTCTTAGTTTTCAAAGAATCAAAGAATTACTCACCTGCAATAAAAAAAGAAGAAAATAGATTATTTTTTTACATTATCATAGTGAAATAATAGACTTGATTAATGAGTTTTAAAATAAATCTTCATCCATTTCTCACTTTCATTCAGTAGAGATACTTGGAAAGATTACCTGGGTGAATAATTTATATTTTAAGACAAATAATTGACAGTTCTATCTCAGATTTTGAAATTTATTTTTGAGAATATCAAAATATTAGAAACCGTCAACCAAAACTGTCATCAAACTGTAAACACAGATTTCTTTGACTTTTAAGCTGTTCTGGCTGGCTGTATAGGTATCACACATACAGACTGCTACAATGGAGCTAGAGGGCTGAAAATTTACGGCTTATAATGTCTAGAAAAAACGTTTTTATTTGTATTTTGAAAATTCCTCCCCAAGTAAGTCTTTAGCGTGGTGTTTGATTTACAATATTAGTTTCTGCTAAATTGGTCCCTATTTTGTGTCTAGCTGTGTTCACACTGATTTTTTTTTTGAAAATCCTGAGCTTTGATTGTTCAACAAAAGCTGGAAGAAGTGGCATTCATTGATCACCCATTTTTCCATATTTCAGTTGATCACCTCCAACATAACATGCTGCCAAAAAGACGTTTCTATGAAGTGACCAATTTTTTGATATTTTTTTTTATCATTTTCATCTTTTGTTTCTTTTTTTCATTAATTTGGCTTTCAGTCTTCTTCCGATCAATTTCGTACCTTGCTGAGATTTTTGTTTGTCAAATTCTGCTTATAGTCTTGTCCGTATGTCTTGACATTGTTATGGTGCATTTGCCGACTCATTCAGTTTACTTATGGCCGCTGCCTTGTTGATTCTGGTATCTTTTATTCATTTTTCAGGGCTTTATGTCTACCACTATAGACTTGTTTCATTGAAAGTGTTTTATCTCATTTTACGAGCTTTGTTTCATTGTATGGTTTTCTTTTAGAATCTAAATTGCATTTTACGATATAGACAGAATGTACTATCTTTGGAGTGGGACACTTAATAGTGGCTCTCCCCTCACTTCTATGGTATTTTTTGTGTACTAGTTCTCACATGGAATTGTTTTTGCTGGTATTGTACATAAATGTTGATTCTTTTAGTATTCTCAAAAGTTGTCTGTTTCAGTTACTGTGATTTTAAAAACTGACAAGAAAACTAAGAATAGTCCCCATAAATAAATGTATAAAACATTAAATTACAGGTGTTCTTGGCTTTCTAAAAGTAGAGCGCTCCTATCCAAGCCTTTCATGAACTGATATGGCATAAAGTGAAGAAGTGATTAGCATTAATTTATATGGGAAAAGTTTTTGAATATCCCTACATTCAAAACATGAAACAGTTTGCCTGAGTAATTTAAGGTTTAGGAGGTTAGAGGCATAGGAGAATGTAGGAGAGAAAAGAAGAGGATGCATGTTGACTTTATTATAGTTTGCTGCAAGACAAAGTAAGTAGCCACACACACACACACACAAATACACACACACACACACACACACACACACACATATATATATATATGTATGTATGTATGTGTAAACAATAGGAAATGAGACAGATTCAGAAGTAAAAGCAGATGGAGACCTTATTTGTTAATTAATTAATTCATTCATTCATAAATTAATTAGTATGCTACACATGTTTCAGGATGGGTTCCCATCTTCAGTAGCATGTGTGTACCTTTCAGGGGTTAAAAGGTTTCCATAGAAAACAAATTTTGTATCAGATGTTTTGCTTTGGAAGCAAAAATGGGAATCAAGAAAGAGGATTCCTTGTGGGTCATAGAGTTGTGTCCAGACTGTATTCTGTAAGTTGAGAAATCTGACTGTAGAGCATACTGATTAATTCATTTATGAATCAATTAATCAGTAAATAAAGTCTCCATATACTTTTACTGATATATATATATATATATATAATGCATGTACATCTTAATGTTTTACACATTTGATTTATATTTAATTTTTCAGTACATTTTATATATATACATACATGCATATATATGTAGATATAAATATAGATTTACTACTGTTATTGCAGTTCCTTTATTGTTCTCATGTCGAAAGACCAAGTTCTGCATTTCACTGTGCTGATATATTTGCTGATTTTTAGATTAATCTAATGTATAATACCACAATGAAAAAAGCCGTAAATCTCGGTACTACAAAACTTTAACATTCTTTCCTTTCTGTTACTATCTGTTAAGTATACTTTTTCAATTGCCGAAAGTTGTTTCAAACACAAACACACGTACATGTATACATATACATAAACATACATATATATATATATATATATATATATATATATATATATATATATATATATATATATATACTCAAAAAAACCCACATATATATATACTCACACACACATAAACACACACACACATAAACACACACACACATAAACACACACACACATATATCTGTGTATAAACACAAGCAGGCACCATGATATACATATCAGAAACAAATATATGCATACATATATATGTATTAAGAAATGGATATATATGATCCAACCGAATGATTATTCATCATCATCATCAGTCTTTTAGCGTCCGTCGTTGGACATAGACCTTCCCCAGGATTCGCCACACTTCCCTATCATGGGCGTCACGGAGCCAGTACTTCCTGAACTTGTCTAGTTTGTCTCTCCATCTAACACTCTGCCGGCCTCGGTTGCGTATGTGGTCTCGGGGGATCCATGTTGTGAGTCGCGATGTCCATCGATTGTCTGCCATTCTTGCAACATGGCCAGCCCACCGCCATTTGAGATTTTTAATGGATTCTATTATGTCCCTGAGTCTTGTCTTTTCTCGGATGTACTGTGCTGTCTTGTGGTCTCTCCATGTGAGGCCCAGCATTATTCTTTCATGTGCACGTTGCATGGTTCTCAATTTTGGGTCTGTCTCTTGGTTACGTTCCATGTTTCAGCTCCATAAGTTACTATTGGGAGGATGCATTGGTTATACACCCTTCCTGCAACTTTAGATGAATATTGTTGAATTTTCTGAATGATTATTAATTGTGTAATATCATATAAAAACTTTTTTGAGATGATCTCCGTCATTATACAGTTAATGTATCTCTCACCCTAGACAACATAAATAGAATGAACAATCAAAGAAAATGGGGCTGCTGCAGGAATCAAACCTGCAACCAATAGCGATTCTCTTACTATTGAGCTAAACAGCCTATCAATACATCACTGGCAGCTGTTTAGCTCACTTTATTGATGGGAAATCATCTCAAATAAATTTCAATATAATATAACGCAATTTATAATAATACACACACATACATTCATATACATGCATATATATTTGCACATATATATTCATATACCTACATACACACACACACAAACACACATATATATATATATATACACACACGCGTACATATATATACATATATATGTATGTCTATACATGTCTATATACATTTCATAAGTAAAGCCATTCATTATTTTCAGCACACTTTGGAGGTTTACCATAGAACAACAAGTTGCTAATTTTCTTTTTGTGTCAGCAAGAAGGTATTATCTTGACTTTTTGTGCACCATCTTAGGAATTTAATTACAGTGGTGTGCTGAGGCGATGAAACCTCTTCACCTTTCACCAGAAAAACAGAAAAGCTAATTACTTTAATAACTCTACCCTTATTATGGCATAGATGATGAGGTTCTATGGCTAAAGACATTCTCTCTCTTTCGACATACTAATTATGTGACGGATACCTTGATCTAATAAGGCCTTGAGAAAACCCCAAAGGATAACTGCTTATTGCAATCAGAAGATTAGTTCGCATGTAGACACTGAATAACTTTCTCAACATTTGGCTGTAAATTATTGTGATAAAATAAACATTACTATCCACAACTTTGAGCAGAGTAATTAACATTATAAATTTTGTTTTGACAGTTGAATTCTTTCTTGACATCAACACAACATTCTCCAGTCCTCATTTGGTGTATAATCTGAGAAAAGAGATAAATTGATGATTGAAAGATTGTTTAAAAAAGGATAATTGATCCGTGGGAAAGAAGTTTGCCTCTTTTCTTCGATCATACATCTGGCGAGGGCTGAAGAATGGATCAACCAAAACATGTTGACAACATCAAAGATATGAAGAAGCGACTCAGTTGTCCGAACAAAATTTGGAAGAAAACAATCATTAGTTTTTCATATCATTGAGGTATTATAGGCTTTTAATATCATTGAGGTATCATAGGCTTTTAATATCATTGAGGTATCATAGGCTTTTAATATCATTGAGGTATTATAGGCTTTTAATATCATTGAGGTATTATAGGCTTTTAATATCATTGAGGTATTATAGGCTTTTAATATCATTGAGGTATCATAGGCTTTTAATATCATTGAGGTATCATAGGCTTTTAATATCATTGAGGTATTATAGGCTTTTAATATCATTGAGGTATCATAGGCTTTTAATATCATTGAGGTATCATAGGCTTTTAATATCATTAAGGTATCATAGGCTTTTAATGTCATTGAGGTATCATAGGCTTTTAATATCATTGAGGTATCATAGGCTTTTAATATCAGGTATCATTGGCTTTTGAAGTCTATTATATCAAAAGCCCATTATACATCAATTATATTATATCATTGAAGTATCGTGTGCCTCTCTAATACATACACTGCAGTAAATCTAAAATATATGAAAGATTATTTGAAAAATCAGATATTCATTCATAGATGTCAACTTAGGTAAACTATATTTATATTAAATAGTAAAATCCTCTGTTTCTCTGCTTGTAATTTATGAACTTGTTATATGATAGGATATTAAACTTTTAGTTATTTTCATTTTAGTTCCAAGGGATGGTTATTAAAATGATTCAGAATGACAAAGATGAATATTTTTGAAATATAAATCAGACAAATGCTCAGTAAAATATCAGATAAGCGACCCAACGGTTTCGTAAAAATAGTTATACAAAAGGAAAATACCTTATGATGGTATGCAAAATATCATTAGGGTGATGCAAAAGTTTCCAGCATTTCTTTTTTAGAAAATCTTTTATCCATGTGAATTCATAGCATCTTTATCCAGTATTTTCCCCAGCTTTCTATGATATTATGCCACTTTTCAAATAAATTTTGTATCCTGCCTTAGAAGAACAATTCCAGTTTTGATCATGAATTCTTCGAGGAAGTTTCCAATATCTTGAACTTTTTGGAATTTTTGAACAGACAAGAAGTGTTGCAGGAATCGGAATAAGTGATGGCCAGAAGATGACAGGTTTGGTGAATATGCTGAAGAATTTCGCACACCAGCTTCATCATCATTTGCTGCATTGCATTTCTGACATGCTTGTGAGTCGATTGTTCACTGTAGCGTTCGGCTGTCACAGCTTGTCCAGATTCTAGCAACGAGTAATAATGAATTCACAGAAAATTTTTTTCCTCACAAGATTCTGTTCAATTTGAGATGTTGAAAGCTCTCCTGTATCTAGATACGTCTTTTTTGTTAGATTCTTGTGATAAATCCATTTTACATTGCTTCTGACTATCTTGACTGTATCAAGGAAGGAAAGAAAGACAAGTGTTCAAACACTGGTGGTGTTTAAATCTGTGGGTTCATATGGAACAGATTTTCCAATCTTTTGAACTTTTTCTAATTCTTATAAATGGTCAGCAATACCGAGCTGAGTAAGCTTCAAAGACACTTCTGACATTCCCCTAATCTTAAGCAACAGCCGGCAACAGGATCTTTCTCTTATACGATAGAAAAGGCGGATTATTTTACTATTCGTAGAAAAAATTGAATTTAGCATTTAACTAATTTAGTAATTAATGATTAAAGAGTACCGTCATCACTTTTCAGAGAAAGGATGATTATTTTTAGATATACAGGATGACGTTTATGATTGTCTTTTTCTCTTTACCCGAACATTATAACTATTTTTTGTTTTAATGGAAAATAACCTCGAATTTGTGGATGACATCACCTTTTTTGCTGAGAACCCACATGACTTTTGACTGGAACTAAATGAAGAAAGCACAAAAGTCAGCCTACACCTGAACTTCAGTAAAACAAAAGTCATGTGCAATAATTATATCGAAAATAAGAACAAAACAATCAAAATAGAAGACGCAGAATTGGAGAAAGTAGACCACTACTTCTACCTGAGATAACGAATCTCCATGAAATCCTCAAAAAAAGAAATCATGCCAAGAATCACTTTAGGATGGTAAGCTTTTGTTAGAGCAAGCTCAACCTCCAAAAACAAGAAGATCCCAATATACCTAAAAAGAAGAGTATACAACCAATGCATCCTCCCGATAGTCACCTATGGAGGTGAAACGTAGAACCTAACTAACAGACTAAGAAGCATGCAACATGCACATGAAAGAATCATATTCAATCTCACATGGTGAGATCGCAAGACAGCACAGTATATCAGGGAGAAAATAGGAGTCCAATACATCGTAGAATCCCTCAGAAAACTCAAATGCCAATGGACTGGTCATGTTGCAAGATTGGCTGACAACCAATGGACATCAGTACTTAGAGATCACATGCACAACCAAGGCCAGCAGAGTACAAGATGGAGAGATGACCTAGACAAATTCAGGAGGTATTCGCTCCACGACATCCACGATAGAGAGGTGAGGTGAATCCTTGAGAAGGTCTATGTCCAATGATGGATGTTAAACGATGATGATGATTTCTATTGATATTCGGACCATCCTCATCTGGTTGTTTTTCATACAACGTTTCAGCCATTGCACTCTACGACTTTCGTCAGGTATCATCTGGTAGATGTGGGGAAGTAACGAACATCTACCAGATGATACCTGACGAAGGCCGTAGAGTGCAACGGCCGAAACGTTGCATGAAAAACATCCAAGATGAGGATGGTCCAAATATCAATAGAAATAATAATAATACCTCCTCAAAAATTCTGAGATGATGATGATGATGATGATAATAAAAAAGTAGTGCTGAATCCTGATATCAAAATTTAAAATAGGTCTTCTAGCATCTGTCACATTTAACAGACAAAAAGATTGTCAGCAGTTCATACAATTAGATATGAAGCAGAATTAGAATGCTTTCTAATCTGAGTACCATAAAGATATGTTGATTTTGTACCATAATCTTGATCTTGATTATCATGAGAATATTTTTTGTTTTGTCAATGTTTTTTACCATTTCAAGAGACCATCAACAAAAACTGTCAACGTAGATTTCTTCAGTTTTTAAGTGACTCTGACTGGCTGGCTATATATCTCTCCATGTCATGCACACAAACAGCACAAGTAGAGCTAGAGAGCCAAAAATTCAGATATCTATTTCCTTATTTAGAAAAAAAAAAAATTCACAGCCCAAAATGTTTCAAGAGGGAGTTCTTTCACCAAGATAATTTTGGGTCATGAATTCTAATTCCTTCTTTAGAAATAAATTACCTGCAAGATGATACATGAGGTGTCGATATCAGAAGAGAATATTTTTAGACTTTGCAAGTTTGAGAAAGGATTGGATGAATAACCTTTATCAGAATAGACAATATTTTGAAAAAAAGAAAAAGAAAAGAGCTTTAAACACGAGCAAACATCTTTGACTGTACATTCTTACGAGTAATGCTGTTTGGTCATGATACATGGTCTTTGACAGAAAAAAAGCAAGGCCCAGCAGTCACTCAGGGAGTGATGGAATGAAGCATTCTTGATATATTGCTCAGAGTGAAATGTTTCTAAATTCTAAGATGTTGCTATTGAAAGTAAACTGCAAAAGCTAAGATGAGCCAGCAACATAATACAAATGTCAGACAACTGATGGACACCACAAATGATGGTTGATATCCAAGAGCACGGAAACAGAAGAGATGAAGACCCTCGATGACATGGTATCGACTGACGATAAGAAGCAACGGAAGGAACTGGCAAAATGTGGCCAGAAACAGAAACAAACGGCTCAGGATGATCAATAGCGCAACCTGAGGGACTGATCGGATTAAGGACGAAGGAAAGACATTTTCTCATATGAATGAAAATTCTCCAAGTTTTGTGTTCGTAAAACTTGCTGAGAAATTTGATTTCCTGTTGCTAAGCGACTGATGCTCATATATATTCAGTTGTTCACTGCCTGCTTGCAGAGTAAGCTAAAGCTGGAAATAATACGACAGATATTCAGAATTTGTGTCTGAGCAAACTATGCATCTTGTTTTGACATTTCCTATAATTGTCTCTGCTTGATTGCAGGATATTTATAAAATATACAAGCAAAAGATGAAATACAATTTGTATTAGGGAATATGACAAACACTGGAAATAAAAATTAAGAAAGTAACGTATTTTCAGCTCGTTCAGTTTTGTCTGGATGTTGAACTTACATTTATTTACTTTTGAATATTTCTCTAATACGTAAGAATAGGAAGTGCTGTGACCTTTACTTAGAGAAGGGATTTTGAGAAATAAAAAGAGAGTAACCAGAGGAACGATATTTAGGTATTAGATAAGATCATTTCTAACATTACACTGTCTAGAGGAAGTCGTTTATTATGATAATGGATAATGTTATTAGATGATTATTGTTATCCATTAGGATAACAATAATTCGCAGGTCCAATAAACTTTGGTTAAAATGAATTTGGGATTTTAAAAAATTGTATTATTTTCTAATAATATAAACTTGTTTACAACAATGAATTTGATAAAAAAGCAATTAATTTATGTCTGAATCTGAATTGTTTCAATTTGACTTATGTTAACAGACAGAAATTGATGTACAAATGACCCTGTCCCAAAGTAATTGCCATAAACGGTTTTCTCTGTATCTTTGAATGGAAGGAACTGATAAATACATTATTGTAATGGGATGATATTCAATCCAAAGGGGACACTTTACTGGAATCTTCTCAAAACATAACAAGAATATTACAAAGAGAAAAAATGAGTAAATTAATGAAAGAAGCATAGCCCATATGTCTATCAACAAAGAAAAGCCAGTTTTAAAGGATTATATATGCAGAATAATTCCAAATAAGATGGAAAAGACATTAGGTTAGTGGAAGTTTTCCAACTATGGACACAGAAGATGACAGAGAAAATTAGGTAAAGAGAATTAGGTCTGCATATGATTTGCTAACCATGAATTGAAACAGAACAATGGCAGATGGATAATCCAATTGAAGAATATACAACGGAGAGAAATAGAGTTAGGTCTACATCAGTGGGGTGTACGTATTAAGTTATTAGGTTATTACATAAGAAATATTGTCTTTTAAACAATGAGGTGAAGGATGATATGACGAAAAAAGTGGTTGTAGTTGATCAAATTCGGACCGAGTTGAAGCGACATTCATAAGTAGTTTTTTTCCTTGCTTTATGTGATTGAAAATGTGCAAATTTGTATGTTGTCCGATTGGAAATGAATAGTTTTCAAAGTATCATTGTCCTGGTCACAAAAGCAAGGCTTGAATAAAGGAATAATTGACATTTCCTTTTACTTTTTAGACATTACCAGTAAGAAACTAACTCTTATTATCCAGAAACAAAAAAACACTTTTTAAAATATTGCCTTGTGTTATAGATATGATGCTCAAAATGCTTCGAAAGATGATTATCTGCTGTAGATATGTCAGATGCGGCAAGACTTCATATCTCAAGCTTAGACACTGTCAGCTTAGAGGTGTAGAGACAGGAACCATCATGGAGTATTTCTTTTAGTCCATGTGAGACCTAATTCTTCTGAATTTGATTTTTCTTATTGCCTGGAGATGATGTGAAATCATCGCTTTCGAAGCTGTAAAGTCTCTAGAATGTGCTTGAGCAATTATTCATTGGCAACAGATGTCAAAAACATCTCATCATTAAGAATCGCCAATGAATAATGCATTTTCAATCGCATAAAGCAAGAAAACAACAACACATGAATGTCGCTTCAACTAGGTCAAAATTTGATCAAATACAACCTCTTTTTGTTGTTTACATCATCCTTCAACACATTGTCCAAAAAACAATATTTCTTATGTAACAACCTAATACATACATCCTACTGATGTAGACCTAACTCTATTTCTCTCTGTTGTATATTCTTCAATTGGATTATCCATCCGCCATTGTACTGTTTCAATTCATGATTATCAAATCATATGCAGACCTAATTCTCTTTACTTAATTTTCTCCATCTTCTTCTGTTTCCATATACAAATAATAAACCCAGAGGAAGGTTTGAGTTTATTATTTGTATTCATATTTCAAGGCCTAAATCTACTGAGCTAATATTCAACAGTTTACCCAATCGAGATGTTTACAACACTGATGTTCTCAGTATTGTAAGCAACAGTATGTCTTAGTTTGAAATTGTACTAAAAGATTAGTCCGACTAAAGTGTAGGCACTAATGCTTTTAAGGGTTCTAAACCTCAAATAATAACAAATTATTTCTCTGTTTACATTGAACCTGAAGAAAAACAATAAAATAATGACAATAGTAAATGTTTCACTTTTAGTTCTATTCTCTATTATGTAAAAACAAAACCCTGACATTTCATATGCAACAACCTGACGGATGAAGTTAATTCAAAAGAATGAAAATAAACGGCTAAAACAATTAAAAGAGAGATATGTGACTTAAAATAGAGATCAGGAATAACACTGCACCAGCAATGTTAGAGAGGGCTGTAAGATATTAGTTGAGAGAATGAGACAAGGATTTCTAAAGATTATTACATATAAAGAACTACAAAAAGAGATGCAATTTTTTTTATGATAAAGGGTAAAGGTTCAAATTTTTAGCTCACCAGCTTCATTGGTACAGCTTGTGTGCATAATACATACCAGTCAAAATCACTTAAATTCTAAAGAAACATGTTCACTATGTTGACAGTTAATGGTTCATGGTTTTTATAAAAATGATCTATTAAGTTCTCAGAAGAGGGTTGTTATTGATTGATGTTTTAAAAAACATCAGTTGATTGGTTTTATGCTTCGTATCTTCCATACTTGCATGTTTGTGTGTGTATATATATCTACCTAGCTATCCATCTATGTATACATATATATATATATATATATATAAATGTATGTATATCTATATATATATGTGTGTGTGTGTATATATATATATATATATATATATATATATATATATATTTTAATATTTATTATAATTAACGCTCCCTTATTCAGGGTTGAGCACTCTTTAAGTGAGGTAACTCGTTCATTATAAGCTTATGCAATGCTCTTCCAACTTAGGAATAGAGTACTCTGGTGGATGAGGAATTACGCTTGAGTTAATATATTGCTTAAATTCAACCTTACTGACCATCCAGTTCTGCGTAGGGCAGAGGTAAGAAGCCAGCTTCTAGGTCTAAAGCGAAGGTTTTGATCCTACCTTGTAGTACTGAATGGGATAATGGATAATCTATAATCATACTGAAGAGTTGTAATACAACGAAACAGCTGTCCGTGGATAACACAATTATTCAATCATCATCATTACACATATATATATATTTAAGAAAAGTATACAAAAAGGAAAGTTACAGTAGGTCTAATAATCTTTGATAAGCCTTAACTGGTTCTGTACATGTCTTCAGAAGGCTGATATGATTCTGTTTCAGGCTTTAAAAATCTTCAGCTTTTTTTACAGTTAGTGTTGTATAATACACATATATTTGGCATATATAAGTAGAAATATTCATGTCTTGCATTCTATGATCATTGATATAAGAATAAATGATATTTTGACTTGACTAATGGAAAGTTAACCTAGACATTAGGGTGGTAGTTGTTTATCAAACATACACACAATATACATAATTTAATAGAATAGTTCTTATCAACAATGATAAAATTATTTATGTATTGATTTGCACCTTTGCCAAGGAACAGAGCATATGTGCACTGTTCCTAGGATCAAGGTGCTGCTTCCTAGCTTTTCTGCCTCTAATCAGAGTGCAGTATTTGTGCTCTTATTGTAGAATGTTACACACATTTATGAGTGTAAACGCATGACAAGTACCCAATAAACCATTCTTAAAAAGTTGATATTTTCAGAGCTTTTTGAAGCTTGAACACTTTGCATTATGATTCACAAAGTATTCAAGCTTTAAATTAGAATGAAAAACTGAGTATTGCAGCTCTACAAATAATGAAAATATCAACTTAGAAAAAATGGTTCGTTGGGTACTAATCATATGTAGCTATTCATATCAATAATGAAAATATCAACTTAAAAAAAATGGTTTGTTGGGTACTCATTATGTGCAGCTATTCATATCAATTAAATGAAGAAATTTGGCCTATAACAATTGTTAACCTTTGTTTTATTAGCTTATCAGATAGACTGTGTAATTAGGCCTGCTTATTATTTAAATACTGTAGGAAATTACTTTCACTTTAATTTAAAATGTGGCAGGTGGAGTAAATTGTAATTACTTACCTAGCAACTCATTATGTGATAGTGACTACGACTTTATTCAAGATGGCTGTATTTAGATTATATTACAAGTAACTGCTTTTGTTTTTAATGGTTATCTAAGAGTTTTCATATTTTTTTGTGTTCATATAGTTTTATTTGTTTGTTTGATAAAAAAAGTCTTTTAATCTTTAATTCATATCATTAGCATATTTTTAAGCATTTTTTCAATTTTTTGTTAGAATTTTTACCCCTTTTTATTTTTTTGGTTGACTAGGTGTAGTAAAAGTTCTTGTTATTATGTTATAGTATTTTATTCTAATCTTCTTTAAAATTCTGCTTTATTTAAAAAAAATATTTGGTCAAGTCATTTTATGTTTGATTCCCATTATGAGCTTATATTTTAAATTTTTTAACAGTTGTTTAGATGTTGTAGAAAGTTTTATTGGGGCTTATTACATTTTATCATTTTGATCTTTGAAGGTCTTTAAAGTGTATTTTTTTGTGTCAGCATTTGATGCCTACCTCTGACTTTAAATTAAGTAGTTTGTCTTTATCCTGAAATGTCGATATGTAAAATATCTCTTCTAGGCACAAGTTACCCCTTGAATGAAGGTTTTTATTTGTTATTCTTTTTATTATTCTCCAGTCAATCATCAGATTTTTTCCTTAATCTTTTAGTTTCCAAAAATGAATGGAAAGGAAGCTGTCATTTTTGTGATTGTCAAATGTAAATTGTGCTCTTGAAGTTGAATTTCCATATTCCAATATAGAATTTAAAATCACTTTGAACTGCATGTGTGCATATCTGTGCTCTGCATACAATTTCAGGTGTAAGGCGTTTGTTTTGTTGGATGTATTTTTCAAGTTCCTTACAATTACATCTCTTGTCTTGATATGGGTTTGCTGTTTCTTTATTTAATTGATTAAACATTTTGTCATTTCTACACATTGGGAATGGCGGAACCATCCAGTGTATTGCTTTTACAAATTTCTTGACATTTCAGCATATTAAAGAGATTACAAAAGAGAGATTAATTATCAGAAACTTGAATATTGAAGAGATTTTTTAAAAAATTCATGCGATGTTTGAATAACTGTCATATAGGATTGCTAAAACGCACCATTTTTGTATTGTTTCACGTGAAAAATGATCAACGTTTGAACTGATCCTTCTTTTGCATAATTCCTTATTAAAATGATCTGACAATATGGGAATACTTTGATGTGTAAATTCACTGTTTGAGCCAGAGATTCTTTCATTTACATTGATCCACTAATACAGATGAACATTTCTTTATGTAATGAAATGCAATTTTCTATTTATGTAGATATTCCCCAAATACACAAATGAGGTTTTTTATGATCTGATTGAAGCGCAATACCTATATACGTATTTGGTTTACCTATCGAAGGTAATTACGCAAGCAAATAAAAGAGGGATTTGTTAGAAATCAATTAGGCAGAGTGAGAAACAAGCTGGATGAATGGATGTCCATCAGCATTTTAGCTTCATCAAAAGGGAATGAGAGCTCGATGGATAAAGCTCAGGGGAAGAACAAACATTGTAATCCAGTATATTTCATGGCCGAACTTGGTCTCTGTAGACATTTGGAATCAGAAATCACTGAAACCAGTTCAAAGAAGCATAAGCATAATCAAGAGAATGCTCTAATGTTTGGGCCCTTAGAGGTTGTTACCATTCATGGCAGAACAAAGAATATCCTGAAGTGAAAGGCTACAGAAGCTGCAGTACAAAATATGCTTAAGTAGTGCCAATGCAATATTTCTGATATGCAGTTATTTAATGAAGTTCAGTGTTGAGGGATTTTTATCTTCCACATGTACAAAAAGCAATGTGTATCTATCTATCTATCTATCTATCTATCTATATCTATATCTATATCTATCTATATCTATCTATCTACATATATATATATATATATATATATATATATATATATATATATTTATATATACAGCATTTGTCATAAGTATTTAAACAAACAAAAATTTGTCTATATTTGCTTGTCTTTGAGAGTTGAAACTGGAACTTCATACAAGAAAAACAAAATTCATTGCAACCAATGTAACAAGATATATGCCTTTTGTTATGTTTTGTGATTCTGAATGCTGAATTTCTGGGAAATCTTATTTTTATAGAACTAAAGCTCAACTGGAAAATCTTGCTAGTCTTGTAAAGGAGGGAATGCAATCAATGCATTCTTGCAATAGTCACCTATGGAGTTGAAATGTGGAAGCTAACCATAAGACTGACCCTTAAACTGCATTAGAGAAAATCATGCCCAACAAAAACATGGAGAGATCACAAGACAGCACAATATATAATAGGAAAAGTAAGAGTCCGAGATATCATAGAATCCACAAGAAAACGGCAATTAGCTGGATTTTGATCAGAAATTTTTGCTATATAATGTTCAATCTTTATGATTAATATTCACCATTGGACTGATTGCATTAAAAAGGGAGAAGATTATGTTGGAAAATAAATAATTGTTGTTCACAAACTACTACATCTAATACTATGAGTATAAATGAAGAATCAAGATAGCAGTATAACAATCGGAGAAGAGAGATATATAACTACAGTGAGTGCTGAGAGAATCACATTGCTTCTAAATTGACAAAATTTGGACCTCAGGTCAATATTAATTTAACAAATACAAAAATATTGAAACAAGACTTAACATAGAAAAGTTATGGACAAAAATTAGGAACAAGAAGTGCAACAAATATCTGATACCTTCCTATACCATGATGGATATACGATTAATATTCACCATTGAATTACCATATTTGATGGCATATCAGACCCTCACTTCCAAAGCTGTGGATAAAGTTACTGAAATTAGAAAAATAAAAAAAAACCTAGGGAATAAATCCAAAGAATCTGTTCAAATTTCTATGAAGATGACCAGATAACAGCATATACTTTATGAAGGGTAGCGAAGACTGAGTCAAGACATAGTAATAAAAAGAAACGAGGATACTAATCAAAACAAACAATAGAAGTGATTATACAGTTTTTAACAACAAAATATTAATGTCCATGAGTCAAAATTTTCACCATATGAGCTGCACATAAACTCCAACACCAAGCGTTTCAGTTTAAAGATTTAATACCTTATTTTGAACCATCAATTTACAAATTGGTATACTAGTATTTAAAAAAATGCAAAAAAAGCTCATATCGTATTAAATCACCTTTTCTGAAAAGAAGTAAAGTTTTTTCTACTTCTGGTGAAAGTGAAAAGTAAAGAAAACTTGGTTTGTATATACATAGTGGTCTGATTAATAGGAAAGAATACTTTTCAAGTGACTTGAGGATAACTGAAGATGACACTTGAAGTAGGTGACAAGTATCACAGGTGCTGCAGGTAGTAGGGTCAGGGTTTGGGGAGACTTTAGTCAAGTGGTAAAGAGAATTTAATTAAAATGAATCGAGTGATGCAAGAATAGCTGGGAAGAAAGATTCATCCATTTATTCAATGTATATAAATAAATATTATATATATATATATATATATATATATATATATATATATATATATTTACTTTGAATAGATGAATTGCTATTGCTCAAGCATGTACTAAAACTAATTATTAGATCTTTTATCTAAAATTATCAAAAAATTACCAGCACAAGATTTTGGAATTGTTGGTTGAAAATGACCTTAGAGATTCAAGAAAGCACTTTTTTGAAAAAAAAGAAGGAATTTTTAGAGAGTGTTTAGTGACAAACTGATGCAAATTTTCAAGGTTGTTGCCCCCCAAAATATGACCAGGAGCTCCCAGAGACACACGCACACACACAGACAAGGAAAGAGATAAAAATCTGTAGCCTACTTGGCTGGTTGGTCGGGGGCTGGCAATTGTGGGGTACAATGCCAGTGTACAAGCCCAAGTGAAAGCCAGCATTCTGAATGCTGGTTTTCTAAGACGTTTCATGATGACACCACTTTGAAGATTGTTGCAACACAATCTTCCCACTCTGATTTCCCCTGCGTTTGATGTAGTGCCAGACCAAAGTAAGCTTTGTAAATAGCTGTTTGTGTATGTCTCAGTAGAAGAATGTATAAGAAATACAAAAATTTTTGGCAATTAATGGAAAGAAAAAAGAATTGAGAGGAAAGCGAATCGATAGAGAAATAAAGAGAAAAATGTACAATGCGAAAAACAAACAAATGTAAAGGAAGAGAAAACAGGTCTGGTTAGTCACTCAATCAAAACCATCATGTAACAAACGTCTTTTTGAAGCAATGTTGGGGGTAATCAATTAAAAAATTGAAAGAAGGTGTGATCAATAACTGAGTTACTTCTCTTGCCTTATGTTGTACAATGATCATTAAAAAAGTCTGAATTTTCGAAAATAAACAAAACAAACATGAATGCTGCAAGGTATAAACAAAGAAATTAATTTAGCATAAACTTACATAGCAAATTGAACCTCTAAAACTTTTTTTCGGGATGTTTTTGAAAAAACAAACCAAAAAAAAGATGAAAAGTAAATTTTCAAATTTTCAGC
The DNA here is from genome assembly GCA_963457665.1 of Thysanoteuthis rhombus. NCBI lineage: Eukaryota > Metazoa > Mollusca > Cephalopoda > Oegopsida > Thysanoteuthidae > Thysanoteuthis > Thysanoteuthis major. The sequence continues at coordinate 44,905,207 of OY735212.1, read as the reverse complement.
CGTATAACTGTGATACACAGCCATCATGACCTACCTAAAAACTGACAAAACCTGTGTTGACAGTTTTGCTTGACATCTTTAAAAAGAGGGCAGCAGGGTAGAATATCGAATATGCAGCATGGTAGATAAGGGTGAATTAAGGATGAGAGCAGTAATTGAAATAGATTTTTGAGAACTAGGTATACAGTAAGGCTAGATCTTGGGAACTAGGTATGCAGTAATGCTAGATCTTGGGAACTAGGTATGCAGTAATGTACCCATAAATAAACGTTGAACATACAAAAAAATCTGAAAATTGAGAAGTAGGTATATGCTGTACTCCCCTCAACCCCATGTCGATCTCTGGATGAGAGAATGAAAAAGGGGTACAAACATAAGAAGAAATCATAAGAACAAGAGCCTCTATTACCAGATCACATGACTTTGAGTTATAGATAATTAAAAGTAGGAGGCATTTTATCAAGAACACCTTTCTATTAGGTTTCAAGTAAATCTAACTTTAAACAGCAGAGAAACAATATGGAGCCTTTTATAGAGAGTAGGGGATACCTCTAAAAATAAGAGACCATCATAGCAGAAGCATTAAAAGCTATAAGCGAAACAATATCTACATATGGAATCATTGATGAAAGAGAATGATTTAAGTGTGGCATCATCGTTCCCCTCTTTGGTATGGCTTCTTTTGTCAGATCAGAAAAATTCAGAGAATTGAGATTACATTTTAAAAGTGATGAAGCCATCTTACTGACAAAATATCAAGAATCTAAATGAAAGGAAACATTTCAAATGGAAAATAAAAATAGAAGATATGTGAATCAATAACTTCCCATTATTGTTCCGAGATGTCATTCATGATATTATGATAAGATATCAAGGTTGCTAGGCATTGTGGCTCATAAAATGTTCATGACCAGCATTCCAAGAAGGCTTTTACTTGATCATATACTCTTTTCAAATCATAATGAATATTAACACATCCCGAAACCTTTTACAGGTAAGAGAAAAAGTGGATGTATCAATTAATCATTAGAGTATGTAGAAATTAAACTTGTAAATTATTTTGTTTTATTAACAAACAAGTATGTGATTCTAATGATATGTCAACATAAAGGAAACTGAAGATAGGAGGGACGACTGGATGGTAAACCATGGATAAAGGGGACTACTGGAAGTAAAACTGCAGATAAGGGGGACTGCTTGGAGGGAAAATTATATAAATTAAAAACAATGCTGATCTGTAATCCCATGCTTGTGAATGCTTCTGACATAATTTCATAAAGATCACAAAAATTGATTAAAAAAAAAGAGCAAATGTTGTCAGTTAACAGGGGACAGACAAAATGACTTATAGAGATGTTGGACACATCTAAAAAAATAAATAACCAATTAGAGAGGGAGAATCTAATTGGTTCCATTTAACTGACATATTGGCCAAATCTCTGGTCATTCATGACCAGAGATCAGTTACAATCAGAAGCCTAATTCCTGGAGATTTGTCTCCAAGCAGTACCTCTCCATTATACTGAAAGGGTTTATGAACTGAACTATTATCTCACCTACCACAGGCACAAATGTATAGGGATTCATACCAATTAAGAAAAGAATCTACTTTTCTCTGTAATTCTGTTCCAGAGCAAAGCATTTTGACAAAATGTCTTGTCACTGGCATGCAATGATGATTGACAGAGAAGAAAGAGGTTGAGTGACCTTTCCAATAACCAACTTATCTGCATCACATTGCATCCCAGTGGGAGGATGGATAATCATAAATTGATTTCATCAAGCTAACTACTACTTCAATTTAGTTTGTATAATGATAAAACATGAGAAAATAATGATTAAGAAACCCAACTATATTCACAAAGAGTAGTTATTAGTATAAGCCTTTGTCAGCCCTTGATAATGGACTTAATATTTTTTCCCATTGAGCTGAAACATGGAACTCAATTAAAAGAGTGACCCCCAAACTAGGAAGCAGGAGAGAATCATTGCCCAACATAGCATGGGCAGATTCTAAAACAGCACAATACTAAAAAAACTCAAATGGCAATGGGCTAGTCATGTTTAGAGAATGGTAAACCATCGCTGGACATCATGACTGTCTATGTAGATCCCCAGAGATCAGATATGAAACTGTGACCAGCTAAATATAAGATAGCGTGACAAACTGGATAAGTTCAGAAAGCACTGGCTCCATGACACCCATGATAGAGAAGTCTAGCGGATCTTGGGGAAATTCTATAACCAATTATGGACACTTAAAAGACATAGTAGGACAACGATGGTTTCAGTTATAATTTGAGCTTTTTTTGCTAAAAAAAAAAGAGAATCCTCAATGTTGTCAAATAGAGCAAATCTACGTATAAAGTACATACAAAATTTTAGGAAAATACCCCTGTGAGTCCCTTGAAGCAAAAGACCCTCCATGTGGGATGAGATTTTTAACTCAATACATATATTTTCTGAAAAAAAAAGAGGTAGCATAAAGTTTATAACTGAATGAAAAGAGAAAACCTGAAACTTCCAAAGTTCTAATGACAATCCCACACTTTTTGTGAGACCTACTGAAATAATAGTCTATTCATGGTAGATAATTGCATTTCACTCCTCATTAGCTGTCTAGCCACAATGACCATTCTTCATGTCTCGTGCTTGCTTTTTTTGGCAGGAACATCACATCACCCAAGTCTGTCAGCTCCCCCGAGGAAACTTCACATAAATAATAAATACAAACTCCATGGACATCTCTGATGACTTTTTATTGGTACATGTCTTCTCGGACCAAAAAAAAGCAAAGTTTTACATGAAACAATCAGCTGAGTATTCAGAGCAGTTCTGAGGACAGCAAGGAGTATTAAAAAAAAAACTACAGACATACGGGATATGTGTGCTGTAGGTAACTGCCTATATCACTGCTCATTTGGGCCTAAACCATTAATTTCTACCTGCCAGTGTTTTCAAAATTTCTTGTGTTCTTCTTGCCTGGATTTTGGTTACGAAGGATTAGATATTCGAAGAGAAATTCCGTTTCAATCTCATGTAAGCCTCGAGAGACCGGCGCCAGATCAAGTATACACTTTTGTGACAGCTTACTGAATTATTCATCATTCTATTGCAAGAGTGTTTCAGCATCACTTAAAATGGAATTCTTGGTCTTCACAAAGTGTCACTGGTAGGAATGATGGAATTCCTTGATTACCATAGACATGAACATATAAGTTGAGGGGTTCAATTCAGCTCTGCAATTGCAGTCCCATAATGATAACAGTGAAGTATGAAGTAAGAAAGATTTTGAGTCTGATGGATATAACAGCTTTTAATCCTAAAGGGACAAGAGTTTATTTGAAACATCTAAAAATGATAAAGTTTATGGTAAAATTTATCTTATTTATGGGCTGGATAATTTCTAAAATTAGCAAGAGCTTCATTTTTTCAGAGGCAGATATTTTATTTATATCTCTTATGGGAGGAAGGGAATTCATGAGACTCTTTGTTGGTATTTTATGCTTCAATACTTAACTCAAAAAACATCATGAAACTATTATTTATTGACCAGAAGAATTTTCCTGAAAATATTACTCTGGTCCCCTCCTCATCTGTGGGTTTTGTTTTTGAGGTTCCAGCTACCTGACACCAGAAATAAACAATTCATAAGTTTTTCTTGATAATGGTCCTAAAGCGTATGAGTAACGATGCCTGCAGTTTGGATATGCTCAAGAGAAGACGTAAAGTGCTTCCATGAAATGGAAAGGTGAAAGTCTTGGCTTGATGAGAAAAGAAAAAAAGATCGTACTCTGAGGTTGTTTAGATCAGGGTTCTTGGTGCCCTTAGGAAACTGAACTTTAACACCCTTTAAAGTTTGACTGGGCTTGTTGTCAGTCACAAGAATTTTTTATGCCCATTCTATCATTACAACAGAAAGTATTTAAGTGTCAGATAAAAAAATAAATAAGGGAATTTTCTCATTTTTAATGTTTTTATTCTGTTTAAGTTATTTATTTTCCATTTTTTTTCTATTTGTATACGGAAAACCTCAGACACATGACTGGAGCCCCTTAGTTCTTGGCACTCTGGGTGACTGCCTGTGTTGCTGGTGCCTAGGCTTTGATTATCAGTGAGAATGAATCTTCTATCAGTCAGATAACTTTTATCAGAATATATCGTTATAATTTTTGAACCAAAAAGAAGGCAAAGGGTTCTATACTTTTTTTTACATGTGTGTGTGTTTGAGCACTTCTGGCCGTATGGTTTTGTTTACAGACTTGAAAATTGGTATCAGTAATTCACTAGACCCCTTCAGAAAATTTTTTTTTAATCTTGGAAAAAAGCTTTTAAAAAAAAAAGAAGAAAAGATTTCTTAACCTTTTTTGGACCTTATTCTAATGGGCCTATAAATAACATTGAGATTCTCCAGAATGATGATGTTTCTTGATGTTTTTTTTACTTTGTTTTCAAATTTTTCTAGTGGAAATCACCAGTGATGTCATAAGTAGAATTAATTCTTACCATATTTATTCCTCAATAGAATTTCTTTACATGACTTCAAATTTTGGCACAATGGTTGTCCAATTATTGACTGTGATGTTAAGTTCTAATATATAATAATTCAATGTTGTTAATTTCTCAAGCAAAGAGTCACAGTAGGTTAGCAAGCTTTTGGTAGAGCAAGATTAACTTTCAAGAACACGAAAATCCCACAAGTCCTAAAAAGAAGGGGCTACAACTGATGCATCCTCCTGATAGTAACCTGCATAGCAGAAACATGAAACCTAAGCAAAAGATTGACCCTCAAACTGAGAACGATGCAATGAACACAGGAGACAATCATATTCAACATCACACGGAGAGATCACAAGACAGCACAGTATATTAGAGAAAAGACAGGAGTCAGAAATATCACAGAAACCATCAGGAAACTCAAGTGGCAAGTCATGTGACAAGAATGGCAGACAATTGCTGAACATCACAACGCACAATGTGGATCCCCAGAGATCATATGATAATTGTAGCTAACAGAAAGTAAGATGATATGACAAACCAGGAAAGTTCAGAAAGTACTGGTTACCATGATTGAGAGGTCTGGTGAATGTTGGGAAAGTCTATGTCCAATGATGGATGCTAAAAGGCAATGAAGATGATGAATCTCTCATTGTGCCTAATTTGCAAATTAAACTGATATTCTTCCATCATAGAAATCCACACATAAAAGACACATTTTCACAAACTGTAGTTCTATACCTTTTGATAGCAGCGTAATTTTTGCATAATTTATTAGTAATCTTGATCACAAACTTTCAAAACAGAGGTTTTTGTTGTGTAACCAAATGGAAACTTGTTGCAAATCCTTGTATAAATAGATAAAAAGTGAATCATCGCATGCAGCACAATTGCAGAAATCAAGATTCCAAACCTGCTAAGCAAGTGTGTATGTTTTATGTGCAATAGTGATTCTCAGACAAACAGGATATGTTTGAATCTTTTATTCATAGTGGAAAGAATAGGAAAATGTTGCATGTTCTGTGATGATATATGTAGAAGTAGATGTGCAGGTGTTAGATAAAGACCATATCTTCATTCCAAGCAAATAAAAAAAGCCCCCAAAGTTCCATAGGCATAAACATTTGACTGGGGACGACGTCTGTCATAAATATGAACATGTTTAAAAATACATCTTCATAAACTGTTTAGTTTCCCTCATTTGGTATGAGCTCATAATTTTTGTCTCTAACTGAAAATATCCCCATTGTTCATGGAAAAAATATTTCTCTACTAGTAATATCAGATATAGTAGTCCTGAGTTGTCCAATTCTCATTATTATTATTATCTTTCTTACTAATTTTTTCACCTTATTTTGTTGCTGCTTTACTCACAGTTGTATTAGATGTAATAGTTTTGAATTATGACTTTTCCTACAATTTGTGATAAAAGAAATCACTTGCCATGCAATATTCAAAACCTTAGGTTTTGTCAAGTGATGTTTAGCAACTTTTGGTGAACTAATTGGGCAATATTCATTGGGATAATGCTAGATTGCGTGAAATTCCTTGTAACTGTTGGCTGAATGATAAGAAATTCTCATTGTGTACAGGTTTTGTTTTTTTTGTTTTATCACTTGTCAGTACCTCTTAGCCTTCAAAATTCAAACAAATAATCTGTTCTACTGATAATCTTCAAATAAGTGAAGTAAAGAAAGAGAATAAAGGCAATCTTCTTTGATATTATGAGTTCTTAGGATTTAAGTAATTCAGATAAAATTCATCCATCCATTTTATTATCACAAATAAGAAAGCAACACAAATTGGTTAGGGAATGTATAAAAAGTATATGAATAAAACATTTCAAACCAAATCTAACAGTCAGATCTAATACTGGAGTGTAATTGAACAATTATAGCCACCAAAGGTTGTAAATGGTTCCTTTTTTTCATGTATGAATCGGTTTGATCATTTGTTAGTTTGTTTATTTGTTCCACCACTTATGACTCGACCATTTTGTCTACAGACTTGAAGATCAGCATCAGTTCTCAATTAGATCTTTTCTGAAATAGCTTTTTTTGATTTTAGGAAAAGAAAATTTCTTGACATTATTTTGATGGGTTATTATTCTAGAATCTAGATATTTCTTCACTTCATTTTAGATGTTTTCTAGTGGGATCTCAAAAATAGAATTTATTCTGACCATATCTATATTCTAAAGGAATTTCCTTTATATGACTTCAAATTTTGATGCGATGGCTCTTCAGTTATTGACTATGATGGTAAGTTCTCATTTATTTGATAATGATTAAAGCAATCTTAGTATGAGACAAGGTAAAATGGGGGAAAATTAAGAGGTAGCATGATTGTTGTGTTATACCAATCCTCCAAGTAGGGAAGACCTACTTGGAAAATCAGCATTTGAAACACTGGCTTTTTAGCTGGGCTTAAATATGGATCCCTGACACATGTGGGAAATACACAATTATTTTGGCTTCTTATTTCTTCTTTATTCTTTACATTGAAAAAACATTTCTATGAATTGAATTCTGTCCAAAATGATGACATTTGCCATTTGCATAAACAAATATAATCATTTTTTTATGTATTCGCACAAGTGTAACGATGATTTTTTTTTTCTTTGATTAAACAGTTTTTGATAGAAACTAGAATAGAAATTTCATATGAGAATTTGACATAAAAGATAAGGTTCCATGAAAAAAAGCTGCGACAAAACGTTTTCATTTCACTGTTGAACACTGAATTGAATCTGAAATAGACTTCATGCTAATTTCAGCTGGGGAACCAAGTTTTAGCCAAAACAAAAAAGACCAAAATATCATACTTTCAAAGTCCAATAGTTTTGAAATTGATTTGAGCTCAATTGATTGATTCCCAAATGGTTGATTGGAAAAATCTATTTTCCAAAATTAGTCAAGAAATGGGATGTGTCAGAAAAAGGGGTTCTCTTTCATTGAGGATATTTCAATATACCATTAAAATGATTGCCCAGAGGTGAAGACTTCTGCTCTCAGTAATTATTCTTCTTAGGATGCAGGGTCTGCACTGAGCTGCAGCCTTTCAATAAAGTTAAAAAAATAAAACGCATACTAATTGGATTTCACTTCAGGGAAATAGATGCATATACGCTGAATTCATTAGGTTATATGAGGAGTGCAGCATTTTGCTCGGTTATTGTATACTTACAGTAGAGCATTCAAGACATTTTATAGTATAAGAAACATTATATATACATATATATATATATACATATATATATACATATACATATACATATATATATACATATATATATAAAAACATATATATATATATATATATATATATATATATATAGTCTAGGAAGCTTCATAGCTTTCAACACTGGACATTAAAAACTTTTCCAGAAACTTCTACTTCATGGCAAAATACAGTTTTATATATATCTCACTATATATATATATATATATATATATATATATATATATATATATATATATATATATATATATATATATATATATATATATATTGGCTCTATTTACTGTGTCAAATATTGAGCAATGTGATTAAACATCAACAACTGATAAAATCTGTTTTCTGTTTCTTTCATCTTGTAATCTTTCAAATTGAAAATATATTATGGACTATGTATCACTAAATATATCCTAGTGTATATATGCTTATATACATACATACATACATACATATATATATATATATATATATATATATATATATATATATATATATATATATATACACTGTAGAGTTGTAATGCAATGAAACAGCTGTCTGTGGATGACTCACTTATCACATATATATATATATATATATATATATATATATATATATATATATATATATATATATATATATATATATATATATATATATGTATATATGTATATATATATATATATATGTATATACACATATACATGTACAATTTAGGAATATACTTTGATATAATATGATATAATATAACACAATATCTGATGTGTTATTTGTTCATTCCATAAAGTGTTCAATATATTCAACTTTGAACCTTAAGTCAGAGAAGAACTTGAAATATTACGGAGTGAGGATTCTCTACATAAACACGTTCATGGTTCTACCCTGTTTGGGTTTCTTCAGGTTGGCAGTGGGGTTCTACTTTTCTAAGTGGTAGGATCTTCCTTTTATTCTATTCATATATATATATATATATATATATATATTTCTTGTTCAATAGCTGGTAATTGCTTGTAATGTTTTTCTGTTTTATTTAGTGGGGATGCTGTGATTGTTGGTAATTATAAACTATGAATTAGGAGGGTATGGTTTAGGCATTTTCTTTATCAGTATGTAGTTAATTTATCATACATTTGTGGTTTGTTTCCTTTCTGAGTGTATTTCATTCTCATTTAAATCTGTTTCTCAATGTTAGGGTTCCCTTTTATATGACCTTAGTTGTTAATCTAATTAATTTATTCTGGGTTTGGTCTGTTTCCATGTATCTAAGATAGAAATAGTGATTGGGTTGTTCTCCAAAGTGGCTGGGGGAATGAGATATCTATGGTGGTTACTATGAAGCATATCTATTTGCGGATTATTGAGTTATGTTTGTTAATAGGAACTTCGAGTGATACGGGCATTTTAACGCTACTTCATTTTTTTCTGTTTAATAATTCCGCTTTTTGTTTTTTGTTTTATAAAATATATATACGTATATACATACATATATACATACATATATACATACATATATATATATATATATATATATATATATATATATATGAATGTATATACATACATATATATATATATATGTATGCATATATATATTTATGTACGTATATATATATATATATATGTATGTACGTATATATATATATATATATATATATATATATATATATATATATATATATATATGTATATGTATGTATATTTTTCAATATATATATATCACTGTATATATATTTAAACATTTAATCACTGTATATGTATATCACTATACGTCACAATATATACATATATATATATATGGATGTTAGTGTGTGTGTGCGTATGTCTTAATTGGTAAACAGAGAAACCGGGATTAAAATCCTGAAAAGACTACTTGAACTTCTCAATGGACTTGGCTAGCTACAAAAAAAGCTGAAACTTCCAGAAAGAAGGCCAAGTTTTCCTTGCTTATTTTTCTAGCAAATCATTGATTTCCCGACTGAACAGTTTCTGTTAATATTTGAATAAGTTTAAATATAAAATTTGTTTTGCTAACTCAGTATATCTGTGTTTTTTTTTTTTTTTCAATGGGTACGGCCTGAATTTGAGATACTTTTATCCATACGCAGTTAGCCAGACCATATTGAAAACTGAAGAAACCTATGTTGACAGTTTCTAATAAATATCAGCATTGAAATGAAATGTTGTAAAATTGGCACATATATCTAACTTATATCGGATATTTTTTACTCCAACCCCACATCTATCTCCTCAGCTTTAGAGTAAAAAAAAAAGCTCTTAATATTCTTAAAAGACTTTTTTCTATAAACTCAAACAGAATAACTTTTTGGGATCTGTGCTGTTCATATAGATTGATCACCTGAGAGAAGTTGCAATAGAAAGCAGCTAAAAAATGAAGATGGAAAAATGCAAGTGAAAAATTGATAATGATAATAATGGTTGACAAGGCTTCATCAAATGAAAATAAGCATAAAATATCTATAACTTGCAATAATGAATCACCAAATATAATTATCTAAAAAATTATCTAAAAATATCTTAAGAAAATAGATCTTTTTTAAAAAAAAAAATCTCCCCGAAAATCTATCAAGTTATCATAGCTCAGATGGTTAGAGCAGCTGATGCAGGCTTCCCTGTGGCAAAAGGAATGTGAGTTCCATTCCCACTGAGAGTTGCAATAAGAAAGCATCTAAAATAAAAAGATGAAAGAAAGTACCAAGCAAAACAATAATAATTATGACTTTTAGTCATTATAAACAATAAAAACATAAAATTAAAAAAAAAATGAATCACTTGAACATCCTCCCCCGTAGACTGGTTCAAGGAAGAGCATGATTAATTCCCAAAACTAAAGGGGGAAAACTGAAGGCTGACAACACAACAAAAAGTTAGCTTGGAGATGTCAAGTCAAGAATTGCAAAAGATTCCAATAGTCCAGAGTTGAAAAGATACATGGCTATAAGCGTGAATTTTGAAAGAAAAAAGAAATCTACAATAATTTATGTGGCGTGATTAATTCATAATACATGTATAAAAATTTATAAAGCATTTCTCCCCCTACTGCTTTTTTTTTGGCGAGGGTGGGATGACTGTGATTCAAAATAAAGTTGAATCCAAGGGAAATTATGGATCAAACTAGTGACCAATTTAGCATAAACTTACATTGCATTTTGAACTCTTACTAAATACATACTCTGGAGGGAAATTTTCAAAAAACAAATGAAACCATTTCCTCTACTCTTTGAAAGGAGTGTGTGTGCCAAATTTTAAGTTTCAGCTATGAATAGTAAGGGCTGGGCAAAGTCTGGATAAACACATAAATATGTCAAACTCAGCAATAGGGATCTAACTGGTCTGTAGTGGTGATTGAATATCAATACTTACATAAAAGATTGGAATAGCATATTCTTGGACATTTAGTAATAGTAGAGATTATATCATATTTATAGGAAATTACTTCCATACATTTTTTATCAAAAATAAATGAGATTTTATTGCATAGCAAACTTTCAGCTTTGAAGCTTCTATCAAACAATGTAAAATACTAAAAATTAAAAGAAATTACAGAGAGTAATAAAATTGAACTACTAATATTAGTCACATTATCTGAACTGTAAGCAAGTTTTGCAAAAATTTATCCAACAACAGTACAACATATGTCATCTGCAGAAATATGGATGGTTGATAAGGCAGCTTATATCTATGTGGTATGTACAAAAATTCAAATGGTGTGAAATGGAAAGTTAATTATTTACTTGAGATGAGTGTGTTTGACTATATTTAGCACCACCTCATTTTTGTAACTGTTTTAGCAATTATATTTTTTCCTCAAAATTAAATTAACTTCTAAGCACTTTTGTTTCCTCAAATGAGTTGAAATGGTCATATCAAACACAAATTTTGCTAACTATATTTAGAGAGTAAATTAATAGAGCGTTTAATAAACCCTCTCTTTTTTTCTTTAGCCTATAAAGAGCTAATTTTTAGCTTGATTTCAAAGCATGTTTCCTGACTTACCAATTCTTACTTACAAGGAATATTTCATCAAACTGACCACATATTTCTTTCTTGAAAAAACAAACTCCTATCATGTATAAATTATCGGAAATGTTATAATGAATTTGGAATTAATTTTAAAGAAGTAAGAGACTGATGAATGAAACTCCCTTTCCGTACACATATTGTATATTACACTCGAAGAAGGCTGTAGAATGAATCAGCCAAAATTCAAAAATATCAGAGATGAGAAGACAAGATTGGATTGTCCAGACAAAAGTTGGTAAGTTAATGACTCTCCTCAAAGATATAGATAATATTGAACACATGGCTTGGAATATGTTTAAAAAGATAATTTTGTTTTTCAACCAATCGTACTTTATGTGTGAGAACCTTACTGAGGTTGACAATGAGCTAAAAACTTTGGGCTGTGATTGCCTTATTATTCATGAGGTATGGTTTGTCTAAGTGCTCACTCCCTAATTCACATCTCTGTCAATCGTTGTGACATGCCAGTCACAAGCTGAATATATTTAGCAGTGAGACATCATGTGGGGAAAAGTGAATTCATGCCTTTTTCAAGGACTTTCATTCAAAGTGAGCTTAAGCTGCATCTGCTGGATTTCTAAATCAGCTTGAATATTCTGTTAGTCATTCTGCACCGACATTCCAATTGTAGTTGAGGATAATTCAAATTTAACCAAATAATTTATTTCTTTCCAAACTGAGATAAAATTTGTGTGACTTATCACACGAATTTCTTATTGCATCATGTATTGTATCAATTTCCTTATTGTGTGACATGTCTCATGAATTTCCAAACTGTGTGAGAAAACTGTAATAACAAATGATTGGTCTTTAGAATTACATGTCTTTGAGTTTATTTTGAAATTCAAGAAATCCACTTCTTGTATATTTTGGAATCATCAATTCATTGCATTATAACATGAATGAATTGATGTTAAAAAAAGACTACTGTAGAGCCAAAATGGTGCAATACAAGCACAAATGTCAAAGAGTTGTGCCTGTGACTACTTAGAATGTGTTGCTTATCTTTTTTTAGTACCCAAATATTATTATTACTGATTTCAACATTTCTGCTGTGGTTTGCCTTTTTGAGAAGGATAAATGTTGCTTAAAAGAGAGAAACTTCAGAGACAACAAAGGCTCCCAAGACAAGAGACACTTTCAGCAGTTTTATCGGCATTAAGTAGGTGTATATCTTCATATGTTATTAATTCTTTTGATTTCATCCATCCTCAGGTGAAATGGCATCAAATGAAATGTTTTGAATACTCTCTTCTGTTTAAAGCATGTCTGAGCTTACATTTTTCAATGTCTCCTTTGATTAAATATATGGTTTTTTATTTAATACAAAAGTTTGAGGAATTTGGAACTATGAAAAGAAAATTAAATTACCTACTCTAGCACCTGATTTTCACTGTCTCCTTTGAAGTAGTCTCCTTGTTAACAAATATTCCGGTAGTTTTTCAAAAATTCAATGCATCGCTGGAAGGCAAGAGTCAATACTATATTCAGTTTATGCGTGCTGTTCAAATTTCCTAAACTTTTAAGTAACACCTCACATTTCTGATATTTCAAAATTATAAATAAAAAATGAACGTAGCTTTTTCTGGATCAAAGTTCCACAAAAGAATTTATCATGCCTCTTGCATTTGATTTTATTATAAGCAATTCTTACCACTTTTCTATAGAGGCCAACCAATAGGCAGTTCACGGAAGAGTGAAGTAATCGCCAGAGCTCCTAAAGAAACCGAACAATTCTATTAAGTCGGTCTTGTTAGAAAGGAATTGGGAAGTGAAGCCCGAACCCAAAACTGTTATTCATCCATGTTTCCTCTTCTCGGGTTCTTCAGACATGGCACTAAAAGTGTTGATTATAAAATGTTTCTGCTCACCAAGCAATCAGACACAGTTCACATAATCTAATAAGACCTTTTGTTCAGTGCTGGTAACTAATTCACTGCACAGAAAGACCTTGAATTCTTATTGAATTCTTACTAGATAGTAACAATCAAGAGATTTTCAAGAAGAGCCACTCTCATCAAAATCTCCTGATGGGAAAAAAAAAACCATGTTATTTTGCAAATGGAAGAACAGTAGACACTAGAATACAACTGTAATGAAATATATTATAGTTATCCTAATATCCAGCCATTTTGAATATCACAAGAACTGTTTAGGCGACCCCATGTAACTTGGCAACCAATCAGAGGGGAAATTATTGGGCAAGCATAAATAGACACTCTTCTGTGAATTTATTCAGTCAATAGTGAGATACTGAAGAGTGATATTGTATACTGTATGATAGCACCAAGGACTAAGTCTGCCTATTCTCCACATCCTGGGCAAGATTTTTTACAAAACATTGCATTAACCCTACAATCCTGATATGGCTCTATGGAACTATTGCCAAGGAGATTTCAGACTGTGGATGAGATTAAGGTAATTGCAAGAATGTAGCTGATAATGATCCTGAAATACGTTTTTGCAGACTGTTTTGGAAAGTACAAGAGACTTTGGGATAAGTGTGTGCAGTCTCGAGGGAATTCTCTGAAGAGAACTTAGACACTGCTGTTCTAGATAAGCTTTTTTGTTAATATCAGATATCTGGATACTTTCTGGATAGACCTCATAGGTTTCAAAAGTGTCACCATTCTTTTCTTGTTTTTACTCAAACAAGACATTTGAAAGAAAAATATTAAATATGAAAATGCAAGATTTGGCTTTTGCCAAACCCCATCTTGTGAAAGCCTCCATTTTTGAAACAAAAATATATGCACAGACCTGTGTTTGATCCAGTGAAGTTGTTTGTAAGCAAGCCTTGTTATTTCTATGCCTTTTAATTTTTGTACCACTTAAAAACCTGTTTAAACATTCATCTTTTTTCAGAGATTAATTAATACATTATGATGCCATAAAATATTGTCATTGAAAAGGAACTGAAACAGATTTAATGAAGACAAAATTAAACTGGTTACCTCTGTAGAAAAAGAATGAATATAACAGAATAATAGTAAATAAATACGATAGAATTCTATTGCCCTTGTAAATGATGATAACTTGAAGGATTAGGGACAGAATCAAGCAGAGACTGGAGTAACCTCTGAAATTAATGCTTAACACTTTATCAATCATCGGAATTAGAATGGTCAAGGTCTTGAGTTTTTGGTTCAATGATTTCTATAAATTAAATACAAACTACCACCCCAATAGCTTTTCATCAACACCTGTCTACTTTCAGGACTATTTTACATTACCAGCTATTATGTTTGACAAGCCGGATGAATTTGTCAAGGAGAATCATAAAACAAGTTTTACTTAAGATGGTTTATGACAGCTGTTAATCTGAATGATGATTTGCTGGGTTATAACTTGCCTAATTCTGAAAAAGATTTCTTTCTTACATTGATATATATAATATGTAGTTTTATATTACAATGATTGGTAGGAAAGCATTTAGTAAACATATAGATATATTGAAAAGCAAGTATGCTCAGACTGCAAAGTGTCTTATGAATGTGTAGTACCAGTCATGAGAAACATGAAAACTAAAGAGATAGAAAAAGATCAAGATAGATCTTACAACAGACAAGAGTAAAAGATATCATAGTATGGAATCAAATTACAAAATGGAGATGGACTGGACACCAAGCAAGAAGAGAGGATAACAATGGTGCCCAAGGGATAGCAAACACGGTAGGAGAAGACCAGATAGAGAGATGAGATAAAAAGATTTGCAGGTTGGACATAGCAAAGGTTGGCATAATCATACCATGGGAGGATCTGGGAAAGACTTTTGTTCAGCATGATGAGTATTGACCAATCTATCATATGCATAATGTTCAGCCTATCTTTGTCTCATCAGCACCGTCTACTCTTGGTAATAATTTTATCACAATGATAACTGATAGTTAATGGCTTAATGATCTTGGAACTTACTGTCTACAGAATCCAGGATCCTCTAAGCAGGCTTGAGAACTTAAAATTAGAAGTTGCAATTCAGTAATACTCTAACAATCAGATGAAGGGACCAATAAAAGAGACTTTTTTTCCTTTCAAATATTAAATCTTACATCTTGAGAAGGACATACGGATGAATCTGCTGAAACGTGATTACATTGAAGATGAAAAGAGGTGTTTAAATCGTCCAAAAAAAAAACACTTATTAAATTGTACTTTAAATAATCATTTATCTATTCTGGACTGAAAACTGAGAACATTTTTACAAACTGAAGTTTCTGAATTAAGAAGTAATGAAGATATAATTTTTAACCATGAATATAAATTGTTTCAACTTTTATTTCTTTTATTTGATGATTTCAGCTGATTATTGTTATCTAAAAGACCACATCCTGAAGTGATCACTGTAGATAAAACAGACTAGATAAATAAGATAAATCTTGTTGCATATTTTTTCTTTTATAAAACATGCAATAAGGTTATTTTTATTCAAGAATACAAAGGGAGCCATTTATCGTATATCTCTTTGGGACTGGGTCCTTTGAAAAACAATTATCAGCTGATAACATGAATCAAAGGATACAAAAATTGAAACATTCATGGATATAAATTTAGATTCAATGTTATGAATTCATTGTTATGTCATCATACATTATAAAGAAATTATGAAATTTATCTTTTCGATTTTGACAACATTAGCCCTGATTATAATGAGCAGCTTCCTGAGTATACTCAAACTTTATTGCCCTGCTAAGCTGACATTGTTAGGATATCAATGACATCCTGATTGTCAAGTTCAACTCATAGAGCTTACATTAATGCTAATGGAATATCTTGGTGAAGGTAGACAAGTTTAATGCTTTTATTTTATGATGCGACATGTATATATGTTCTGTGTTTATTGCAGCTGCCTGTTGTTGCAAGCTAAAGAATTTTATTCTTGAGTGATGCTTATACCTGTTGGCACTGAATATACAAAAACTGGAATCTATCTCAGGACTATAAATGTCATTTGAAGTACTGAAATGAAGTTTTTTCATTATCCCCTGAGCTATCATAGAACCTGACAAAATGATAGAATTATTCGCATATAGCTCAGCACTTCTGCCTTGGACTAAAATATCTTTGCACTTTACCTAGGATCAGAGTGTAGTATGTGTGCTCTAAGGTCAAAGTTCCGCTTCTTGGTACATCTGTTTAGGATCAGTGTAGCATACATCATCTTCCTCTATCTTCTACATCCCAGTCTTATGGACCTCCCACCATACAAACCTCTGATGACTCAGCCTAAAATATCATCATCAAAACTTGGGGGGCTGAAAACTTCCTCCATATGGGGTCAATTTGCAATAATAATACTACTAATGCTAAGAGGGGAGTGCAGTCAATATACCCCCGTCTGTTAAATAAAGGGTTCAGTTCGTTACTTCCCCACACCTACCAGATGATACCTGATGAAGGCCGTAGAGTGCAACGGCCGAAACGTTGTATGAAAAACAACCAAGATGAGGATGGTCCGAATATAAATAGAAATAGTATACACACTTGTATTGTGAAAATTCAGATATTTTAGTGATCACTATGCAACCAATTCTTTCCTAAAAATCTGCCTGACCTCTTAATCATGTAAATCATGGCACCAGTATCTCCTGAACTCAATTTAAAGTTTTACGCCATCTTATTTTTTGCTGGTGACAATTTTGTGAGTAGTGACGAGTTGTTTGACATTCTTGTAACATGGTTTGCTTCCACTTTGAGCTCATTGAATCTCCAGTTCAAGGTTGATCTCATCTCATTTGTTTGTTTATAGTTGATATTCACATAAGTCTCTTCTTTCTACAGCTAATTCTTCTTCTTTTGTGAATACTACATTGAAAACAGGATTGTAAGTTTAGTTATATTTTCCCACTTTATATCATTACTGAACAATCAGCCCTTCAGTTTGTGTCAAGCATTTGATATATAGACATTTTAATTTGAAAGAAAATGTGTCATATTCGATTTAAGATATCAATCAATTAGTCATAGGATATGTAAATAAGATTTTTGTGCAAAATCAATGGTAAGAGTAAATGTAACAAAAATTTTGTACAAAATTTACAGTAAAAGTATTTGAAAAGAAGATTTTTGCACAAAATTTATGATGAGAGTATATTTAAAGGAAATTTTTGAGCAAAATCTATGGTCAAATGTGAATTATTTGAAAGCTGCACAGAGATAGATACTGTCAGTGCACAAGGTAAACATTTTAATTTCCCTTGCGGCAAGTGCAAGTGTTGCTGGTGTTCAACTATTCTTCCTTTCAATATGGAAAGATTCAATAAAACATCAATAAAACATCACTTACAGTTCTTTTAATATACAAGTGATATTTGATATACATAACTGCCTGAATGGTTTCTAATAATTTTGGTAAAACTACTGATCACCTATAAATGAGTACACCCCTGCAACCTTTTTTTATAGTCAAGTTAAACCAAACATAGCAGGATTTCATCATTTCTAATGGAGCATTTCACAATTAAAACAGATATTGTCAAGTATCATTTATGGTCAAACTCTGCAACACTGAAACTTTGTAGCTAGAAATATTTTTTGTCTGGGGTTTACTCATTCTTGGATGACAACACATTCATATTTTTGTTTCAATGCTGGAGAGTTCGGTCATAAATAATACCTGAAAAAATTTGTTTCAATTGGGTAATGTTCCACTTGAAATAATAAAATGCTGCTATGTTTCGTTTTGGAAAAATAACTTTCTGTAAAGAAGAGGTAGAGGTGTATTCATATATAAGCAACACTGTATAATCAACATTAACTCATTAGCTGTTCACAATGTTGATTGGTTCATATTTTAAATGAAGAGCAAAAATATCAGTAGCATTCAAAGTTCTCTCCCAGCTTTGGGAAGGTTTTACCAACCTTAGTCAACCAGGTGTTACTCATGTTAAAAATGATGTTAGTTTAGAGAAATTTATTTGTAGGAGTAATCCTTAAGTATTTGATTTACCTCTGCCAACTAAGTTGGAGGTGGTATATGTATTCAATCATGTCTGCCTGTCTATGTCCATCTGTTTGTTCACACGCTATTTTCAGAAGTTTTCAATTGATTAAATTTTGGAGAGGATCTAGGAATTAATTTTTGATTAAGAGATGTTTTTTATACTGCAGGAAAAGAGGTTGAAAACAAACAGTCAAGGAAAAGGCTAAATTCAAATTTCAAGGGAACTAACTCAATATTCGTATATTCAAATTTCTCTCCCTATTCTTTGATATCTTATTTTCATTTAGTTTTTATTTTGCATATTATGTTAACAGAAGTATGCACTCTATGAGTGCTCTCTAGTATCATGAAAGCAATTGGTTACCATTTCAGTTATGAGCCAACCCTCTATTCCTCACTAAAATTATCTATCTAACACAGAAAATATTTTTTAAAAAGATATGTGAAACTATGAAGAAGTGTATGAAATTTTCTTCCACTTCCTACAGAGAAAAATTTGACGCTGAATACCTTAGTGCAAAGTCACATTCACTTTCAGAGCAATGTGTATCATTAACAAGATTGAAGAAAGTGGGTCTTAAAATAGACCTGAGTGCAACTGAAGTTATAGGAGAATATACCCCTGCCAACAAAATTCTATGATGGCAATAACATAGCCATATGTCAGCACCACACAATATCACCAAAAGTTCTCAGTTAATTTCACTGGAATTTTCTGGAATGAAAAAACACTGGTAAACTTATCTTGAAATCAAAAGAATTTAGCATTTGTAGATATCGAAAGGATGAGTTCAGAAATCTAAGACTCAATAAAATATTTACTTTGATTTGAATAATTTGAAAGATTGGATTTCGATATGTTTGGTTGTGGTACCTTTTGTTTGTCCCCAAACCTTGTACAGTCCACATTGTTGTAAAGTATCTACATTTCAAAGGAAGAATTGTTTGAATTTGGGAATAGATCAAGTTATTTTTATAGAGATATCCCCTAAGTCATTGCTATATATGAAAGGATTTTCATTTAATTATTGTGACAATGGCATTGGCAGTGCTTTTTAGTTATATTTGTGAGTACAAGGATTTAAGAGAAAATCATCATCATCATCATCATCATTAGTCTTTTAACGTCCGTCATTGGACATACACCTTCTTCAGGATTCACCACAATTCTCTAACATGGGCGTCACGGAGCAAGTATTTCCTAAAAAGTATACATTAAAAACAAAGTCATATCATATATGACTGCAATAAGACATTTATCTTCTGTTCCAAACCAAGAGTTTTTCTTCAGTTTTGCAAATGAATGTATTCAACATCAACAAATAAAATCTTAAAACAGAGGATCAATGCTCACTGCCAAGTATATTTCTAACATTACAACTTTTGTGCCAGGTTTTTCCAAGAAAAAAATTGATGGAAACAGAAAGTTTTCATCCACCAGTTGTCATATCACCAAAGTAAATATTTCCATTGTTTGCATGAGGAGATGCTGGCATCTTGCAAAAGAATAACACACGATCATGAGACAAGTTATCTCATCTGTGGCACCAAATTGAATAATACACTAACATAAGAAGAGTTGTCTTATCCTTAGCATTGGACTGACAATTTGCTGAGTCCTCTCGTCCATGGCAGTGAACAAGTTGGGGTCCCCCTGACAAAAAAAAAAAAAAAAAAAAAGAATGAAAAAGAAATGAGGTGGAGATGGCTGTTGCATTATTTTGTTGGTCAATTTCTATTCTCTTTTATTTTACTTGGGCAATTTTTTTATAATCCACTTCTGGCTTATTAGGCCCATCAAAGCTTCACCAGAGCCTGATTAACCATGCATATCAGGAATACATTCCCCGTACTGATTATTGCCAGCCCTTCACAATGCTGGACAAGAGGTTAGACTTTCTCAATTTGAATTCAGAGTTGTCTGTCTCCTAGATTGGTTGCCAATAAAACCCAGCCTGCCCTGCAATATACTCATAGCTAGGGGGAGAAGAGTGAAAAATAAAAGTGAAAAAGAAAAGTGTTAAACTGTTACAGTATAATTGGCCCAGTCGATAATGTTATGCAAATGCCCAGAGGAAGCCACAGTCAGTCGTCAATTTTGATCTGATGCCAGATTTTGCTTTCAATGCCAACAAATCTTGAACATACTGAAGTAAAATAGAGATTGGGCATAAGACACTTGTGAACAATTATACTCATCTTGAAATTAAAAGAATTTAGGGCTTGTAGATATCCGAAGGATAAGTTCAGATATCAAAGATTCGACAAAATATTTATTTTGGTTTGAATGATTTGAAAGACTGGATTTCGATACGTTTGGTAGTGGTACTCCATGACTGTCCCACGACTTTGTGCAATCCATGTTCTTGTAATGTATCTATATTTTATTGATAATTTTTTCCGATCCCCAGAGAGACTTCCCATCGCACTCAAAGATGAATAATCACTCTTCATGAAGATTTGTGTATTGACATTCAATGTTCCCACTAATTTCTAGTGGTGTGAGAAAAAAATCTTACGTTGTACATATTTTTTCCTTGTAACAAAAGTATGTGCGCACTTCTGAATTCAACGTAATGAATCAATATTCTTTCAATAAAAACTCAGTAAGCTATCTACAGAATTTAGAACCTTTAGTGAGCACATTGATTTCCTTTTTGTGCTGGTTTCAAAATGTACAGCTTAGAGGGAAAATTGTCGACATGATAACAGATTGATAAATGATATTCCAAGGCTAATTTTATACATTATATTTAAACAGCTTTTCCATTTTTCTTCACAAGTCTCTCACCGAGTTCATTTTTTACCTTCCCTACATTTGTAGCAATTTCTGAATGGCTATTTTCTGATAGGAGAAATCCTAAATCAACCAGAAATGAGTGTGTGCAATTGTTCTTACTTTCATCCCACCATTGATCAAGTCTCTGATAGTGTTTGTTTCTGGAGTCCGTTGTTAAATGAAAAGAAAATCAAGATTAATGACTGGGCATACTGGTTGCTTCTTGGCAAGAGATTTGAGAAGATGAGCTGATGTATTTTTAAACTTCCTGGTTTTCCACTCTTTTCATCAATTGCATTGATGGATTATCAATAAGATTTTATATTGTGCGGTTTCTACATATAAGTTTGTGGATATTTTTATTGCATATTTGTGATAATTGCTTTTTAAACTCCCTGGTTTCCTCATTTTCCGTGTCCATTGCATTGTTGAATTATCAATAAGATTTAAGTCTATTTCGTTTGTCCCCATTAATAGCTAAAATCCAGGGAGCCTAAAAGGAATGAAAAAAGATCGTAGCATTTCAATTGATCAAGATATAGCAGAGACTAGAGAGTGTAAAAAATCTAGACAAGTTTAGGCACCAACTGTAGCAGTAAAGTTAATAAGCTCATCTTGCTGTCCAGTAAGTTGATTTAGTAAATGCAATTCTCACTGGATGCTTCACTATCGTGCCAGAGGTAATTTCAAAGCTCTCAGAAAACAACAGTCTTTAATAGATGTAATCAATATGTCATTATTTGTTTATTAATCCATTTGGAATCAAACAGATCTGACAATCGAAGAAAACAGACATCATTTTTGAAGCTCTACGAAAACATTCTTCAACGGACGCAATCAAAATCTTAGGTGCAGTGAAGAAGTCTTGGAGTGTACGAAGCACATTCTACATTCTTCAAGGAGTTCAAGACTGAGATGCCAGACTAAGATCATGCCATCCCAGTCAAGATGAAAACGTCCAATGTAGAAGGGTAAAGTCCATCACTCCTTGTCTTTTACTCATAACAACAGACCTTGGTAGAAGGCCTATGTCCAACAACTAACTTAAAGGTGACAACATTATCATCATGATTATTATTATTATTTTCAAGACGAGCAAACACTCCTCTCTTCTGACCCATCTTTTCCTATATTTGGCTTATGAAGTACCAAGTTGAGCTTAGTAAGTATTTTGAATCTAGACTGTATTTCCTTGGTTCCTAGCACTCTTTGGCTAGAGCCCAACTCTTATTGTAAAGCAATCTTGGTTATGATCCCCTTAGGAGCTTCAAGTCATTTATGCAAAGCCTTATTTAATTATCAGAAATTAAAGCTGATGTGCCGATCATCGAATTTATGCAAATAGAGATTAATACCAGATGTGGTCCGAAATAAAATTAGGATAACTGAGTGTGTGAAAACTGACAATTAAGGATCGTTATAGCAGTGATCCCATCCTTTTTGATCAATATCTTTTGTTATTAACTGCAGGATTAATGGCTTTGCTACATGCACACTCTACTTTCATCTTTGCACTTGAGATGGTGGCTTTTCCTCTACATCGTAGTTTTCTATAAACAAATGAAAAATAATCCAATTTAAACTGAACTGATTGACTTCAATTTAATTGCTTGTATTCAGTACAAATTTATGAACTTTTTGGAAAAAATATTTGGGTAATTTTAGGAAAATATTTTTTCTGACTATTTCATTAAATTGATTTATTATTGCTGGAATATATTTATCTGAGTCACAGTCTTCTAAAAATAGACAGCAGAATGAAAACATTTTACCATTACCTCTTCAAAAGGTGGGGCCCCTGGTTCCAATGTTTGAAACCTTCCCCATTTATGAGACCCACCCAAAGAAGACCGTAAGGTACAATTGTTGAATCATTATGATCAAAAGATGAACCAAGATGAGGACAACAATCTGGAAAAATCTACATATATTAATATTTCAAGGTATAAAACTCTCTATAATTTATAATATTTTACCAAAATATGAACCTAACCTAACATACATAACAGAAATAATTGCAACTTTTGAAATCTTCCCCATTTACAATATCCACCCAAAGAAGACCGTAAGGTACAGTGGTTGAATCATTATGATCAAAAGATGAACCAAGATGAGGAAAACAATAAAAAAATAATCTATATTTATTGATATTTCACTGAATAAAAATCACGATAATTCATAGTATTTTACCAAAATATGGACTTGACCTAACTAACATAACAGAAATAATTGCGATAAGTAATGATGTTGACAATGCATACATCAATGTTTCGTTATAAATAACAATACAGAACCAACGTTCTAGCCAAAAGCATTTAATCATCCATGAAGAATAGAATGAAAACTAAAACAACAATAAAGCACTTTTCTTTCTGTCATATGCAGACTGCTTGCTAGAGCAAAGTTTTTTGTCCATTATGAGATTATTTCCAAACTTCGTCAGTCTTCTAACCCACTTTGGTATCTCTCTAAGACACAGTGCCACAAGATTAACAGGTGGCCACAGAAATCCTCTTGAACATTTCATCCACTCAGTATTGTAGAAAATATTTGAGAAAGGGTAAGGGATTTGGTTTTCCCATTTTTGTAAAAATGGCAGCATTCTTAGGTTCTGCTGTAGAAGAGCACTCCAAGATTGATCTGAAATTCTTCAAAAGAATTGATTTCCAATAGATGCCAAACACTGCACTTTCCAAAGACAAACCTGTGTTGGATGTCAGAACCATTGCATGTTGCAAGTTCAGCATACCATGTGCAATATATACACTCATCTTGAAGATAAGCGGATATGCAAAGAATCTTTAACATTTCCTTGGACATAAGAGGAATGAGTAAACAGGAGAATTTTTTAGGATATGTTCTATAATAAGATGTCAAAAAATAGACATCGAATAAGTTTTCTGCAAAAAGGTAACTCTGTGGCATGGTCATTGAAAAATTAGAAGAATGCTGCATTTATTACAAGATAGATGATGGTTCCCTGTTAAGCATAAGTAATACATTTTAATACCCTGCGTCTGACATTTGAATAATAATCATAAATCAAGAACAAATAATGATTTAGAAATAGTATAAAACAGTCTCCTGCAGTGATCAACTCCATACTTTTTAAACATAGTCTGCTCAGAAGTTATCCAGCCATTTTGAATATCTCCATAAGTCGTGGCAAACTTTCATGTTATTTGGCAACCAATCAGACACAATTCTGTGCAGGGTCACTCAATCAGCAGTAAGACACCATTGAGTGAGCTTGTGTACTGTGTGACTGTTGTATCACAAATCACATCACCAAGATTTGTCAGTACCCATAAAGTCAAGATTTGTCTCCTTGCAAATTCTAGCCTTTCCCCTAAAGATGTCTGACCATAGACGAGATTAAAGACGATGTGATGAGACAGCTGATAGTGATCCTAAGTAAGCATTTTGCAGACTGTTTAGAAAAGAGGAAAAGACACTGGGATAAGAGAGAAAGGTCTCAAGGGGAGTAATTTGAAGGGTACTAAGGTGCCATTCCCCTAGGCAGGCTATGTTTTTGTCAATATCAAATGGCCAGATACTTTCTGAACTGATCGTGTATTATTCCAAGGGTTGTTTGGAATATTGATTTGATTCTCTTTGTTATTACCATAGTGCTCTGACTGATCCAATCTCAGGAGTGCCATATCTATGGAAAGGAAAGGTTTCTTTTTTTTCTAGCAGTCACCAATAAAGTAAAAACAAGAAAATAGTAGCGAATGGACTGATAGGACCAACCAGCTATGATAATTTTCACAATATCTCAAGAGACATGGTGATTCCATATTTTATATGAGAGGTACTTTTCTTTCTAAGCAAAAGAATCCACATTGGTTTGATGTATGGACTGACCAAAATATTGGAGTAACAAGAAACAAATAAAGAGAATGAGATCAACTAGCTGAACAACTCTTGAAATGAAAATGACATCTCAAAATTACAGAATGTATCTAAATGGTATCAATATAATTACTGAGAACCATACAATGTACAAATGGGAGAATAATGCTCAACATCACATGGAGAGATCACAAAAAAGTGCTGTATATTAGAGATAAAACAGAAGAGGAGATACCATAGAATTGATTAGAAAACTGAAATGGCAATGGGCTGTTCATATTGCAAGAATGTCAGACAACCGATGGTCATCACAACTCACAACGTGGATCCCAAAAGCTCATATGCAAAACTATGGCTGTCAAAATATAAGAAGGTGTGAAGAAATAGAAGAGTTCAGAAAGTATCGGCTCTGCAATGCCCATGATAGAGAGGCGTATAGAATCCTGGAGAAGATCTATATACAACAATAGATGCTAAAAGGCTGACATGAAGCAGTAAAAATGATGATCATTTCTTTCTTCAAGCAATCAAGATTTGTTTTATTCCATTTTATCCAAATGACATTCATACTTTTATTATTGACTTGTGCCAATTCACGTTCCTCAATGATACATTTATGATGAATAGATTTAATTTATAAGAACTGATTTTGTATAAGTAACTAAGCTTTTGTACATTCACCATAAAAACATCCAGACGTAATGAAAGAAGAAACAAAAATGTTATATCTGTTTCAAATTTCAAACCATAAACTTGTAAAATTATTCATTAATTTGTTCAGTTTAGTTTGCATTTTTATGTCTTTTGCCATTCTAAAAATATTTTTGAATGGTTCATGTAGAGATATACATCACATTTATTCTTATATAAATGTATTTCTAAACAGTAATAAAGAACAATTGTTCTATGACAGATGGATGAGCCGTCGAACATTTTATTTTGAGAGATTGTTTTTACCTCATCTTTATCTGACGATGAATATCACATTTCATTTAGTTTGTTCACAAATTTGACTTCATTCAAACGTCTGCAACAAAACAGAGTGTGTTTTTTATTCTAGTACAGACTTCATATAAATATAGCGAAAACATGCCTTACACAATACATTATTATGTTTCATAGTAATTGGGGTTTTGTATGTGCATGCTTTGATTTGTGTTGTTTTTAGCATACATCTACGTTCATAAATGATGTATATGCATACATATATATATATATATATATAAAGAGAGAGAAAGAGATAAATATCAATGAGAAATATGTGTACCTGTGTTGAAATAATTATGAATAGCTCAAAAAAAAAACTGAACAAGAATATCTTAACATAAAATAGACAGAATTATTGACCCAGTGACATAGAATAGTGATTTTAGGTGGCATATATCTACATGTAACTAAGCTTTGTTAAATAAAATTGGTTAATTTTTCCACTGCATTAATGTTTTCTAGGCAGTTTTATATTCCATACAGGTATATATTTTTCTTATCGATCCCACCTTCTTTAAGATTTTATGATTTTTTCATTTTTTAGAAGTCATTTCTAATTTCTAATTAAATAATTAACTTTTATTTGAGTTAAGTATTGTGATATTCAAGCTGATTATTGCCTTTTGAGATTTTTCATTTTCTTTACTATATACCTCTAGAATTTGTAAATTATTCCGTACATGTAAAAATATCATAAACTATGTTTTTACATATATCCTAAAGTAAAAAACAGAGAGAATATGAAATTTCTTGAAACTTTGTATCTGGTG
Organism: Thysanoteuthis rhombus; assembly: GCA_963457665.1. Taxonomy (NCBI): domain Eukaryota; kingdom Metazoa; phylum Mollusca; class Cephalopoda; order Oegopsida; family Thysanoteuthidae; genus Thysanoteuthis; species Thysanoteuthis major. The sequence goes on along the minus strand of OY735212.1, from coordinate 44,878,122 downwards.
ATTTTCAGAACAAATTTCCTGATTCGGTATGATAGAAAAGTTACCCAAACAAAATTTTCTAAAAGATGATGTAGATTTTATTGAAATTGGTTGAGTTTTACAAATGTTATTACAAAATTGAAATTGTTTCTAGTCACTTATGGAGCTGAAAAATGAAACCTAACTATGAGACTGACCTGGAAACTGAGAACCACAAGAAAGAATTATGCTCACCTCACATCACAAAATCACAAGATAGCAAAATATATGAGGGAGAAAACAGGAGTCCAAGACTTCATAGAATCCATTAGAAAACTCAAATGGCAAAGGGCCAGTCATGTTGCAAGAATGGCAGATAACCAATGGATATCACAACCCACAACATGGATCCCCAGAAATCACATGGGTTATTAATGCCAAGAGAATTCAAGATGAAGAGACAAACTAGACAAGTTCAGAAAGTATTGGCTCCGCAATGCCCTTGATAGAGAGGTCTGGTAAATCTTGATAAAGGTTATTATATTCAGACATTAAAAGATACACAGTACAATGTAAAAATTGTATACTTATAGAAATAGGTTTTTACATATGTCTATGTAAACGTGCATGTACTTGGGTTAGTATAGTTTTTAGCATTCATTTTTGTTTATAGGTGGCATAGATTAAATATATATATATATATATATATATATATATATATATATATATATATATATATATATATACATACATATATATATATGTACATAGATAATATTATAATAATACCCTGTATGGAATAGCAAACTACATGTATGACATGAGCTATCTAACAAGATCATAGTTGAAAGGGAGGTGTTGTTTGATCAACACTGCTGGGTCCTATGTTGATATAACTGTTTTGGTTTTGAAATCTCCAAAACAAAAACATGGTAAACCACTGATGATCCCAACAAGAGAAAATTTACACATAGTACTGTAATAACAAATAAATTACATTAACAGATATTGGGAAGTCATACAAAAAATTTCTGAAAAAGTTTTTTAATGTGTTTAGTATTTAAAGCTGTAAAGCTTTCAAGACTATATATATATATATATATATATATATATATATGTATATATATATATATATATATATGATTCACTATATATATATATATATATATATATATATATATATATATATATATATATATATATATATATATGATTCACTATATATATATATATATATATATAGTGAATCATATATATATATATATTTGTAGAATTTCTATGGCTGAGATGAGAGGGTTTGGGTATATATGAGGGAGAATAAAAAAAGTCAATAGTCTGACACATGTTTATCAGCTGAATTTTTATTCATGTCATTGATATTCGCCACTGTTGAATGAATTGACAAGGAAGGAAATAATGTTGAATAATAAATATTTGTTCTGTTAAATAAATGCTTGTTTTTCATCATTGGGCTACCAATGTATGTGCATATTCCTGTGTGCTTTGGTCTGTATAGCTTTTAGCAGACGTCTGTTTTCATTCAACAGTTGTATGGATTCTGAATGACATTATAAACTAGACAGGTTCAAGAAAATATGAAAATATAAAGTGCATTCAGTAGAAATTGTCAGATTCCAAAGCAAAGTCAAGAAATTACTTTGTTTTCCTACCATAACAAGAACAAATCAAACAATCCTCACAAAAATGAGATGTGTAAATCATCATTCCACCACCGTGAAATGAACTTTTGACCAACTGATTGCCAGGAAGCTGTTTAAATTAATCTAAATTGACAAGCCTCAAATATTAGCAAATACTTATTATACAGATACGTACAGGGTTATTCAATTCAGATTAATGAATACATTTACAAAAAGATTTTATATTTTTATAATTTTTTATTAGATGTATGTACAATACAAAAGTCGCAGTCGTCATCTTCAATTGAAATAGAGGTAGGTGTGGAGTTTGATCCTGCAGAGACCGAGCTTGTTTGTAAGTTTTTCCAATGGAAAAATAAAATGCGTGCAATTTTATTCTCACTCATAATTATTGATCTAAGTACGTACACTGAGCATAAGAATTCGTAATCTACTTCAAAATGTATTGACTGTTCAAAACATTTGATTAATGATTTAGGTAGGATAATGTTGAAGATGATAAAAAAAGCAAAAACGATCAATCATGTATGAAATCACTTGTTTAGGAAGAAAACTCCCTCTTGTCTGGAGACTATCATGAGTAAATTAGCACCTTGATGCTTGAGTTAGGATTTGACCTTCTAGGCAAGCAGACCGAATCAATGCAATGATGATGTATCAAATACAAAAAGAAACCTAATATAAACCTTTCTATACCCCCATACCAAGTATTTGATTATTAATTCAATGCAGAAATCAATACAAGAAAAAATATCCTATAATCATATCATGGAATATACTATGTTAGAATCAACTTTCTGTCGAACAGGTCAACTGAAACATCTAAAGCCACAAAGCATATCCAGAATCATTTTCACATTCTGAATGAAAAATCAGCGAAGCTTTCTCCTGTCATCAGAACAATGTAAGTAAACAAAGATAGATCTGCAGTCTAGCACTGTAATTTGCAGAATTTTGATCTGAAATTTCCACTGAATAATGTTCAGTGTACATGTTTGTTTGGAAAATGTTGGATTGACAAGGAAGATGATTGAGTTCTGTTATTTTTCCACATCAGACTGTAGAATTGTTGATCAGTCTTTATAAAAATATTTTCAGTAGAAATCAATGATCTTCATCTTTTGAGCATTAATTAAAAGAATAGATGAAAAAATGGAATGGTATTTTCCCTGTCCTATGGAACTCAAAGATATATTTTGTGAAATTATTAAAAGCAGCATCGGATGGTACCTTGGAAATCTGACTTGACATCATAAGTTATAACAAGTATAACTGTTTATTTGGGAACCCTATTATAGTTGAATGGTTACCAAGTTTGTTTTGGTGACACTTTTGCTCTGATCCATCAAAAGTTCCCGGCTAGTGTAGCCTTGTGCCAGACTGAGCTAACCTGGTACAATGATTAGCAAGCTTTTCTAGTAGACCAATTTACTAGAATATTGTGCCCATTCTTCACTTGGTACCCAACTACAGTGGCCTTGTGACAGACTACGTTGAGCTCTGTTGATGACTAAAACAATTTATTCAATATAAGAAGAATCTTTTGATACAAAATCAAAAGAACTTTTCATAATAAATGTGGGTATTAACTCAATGTCTCCAAAATCCCTCGATGAATTTCAATGACCTTTTGTAGTGGGATGGCCTTTTGGTTAAGAAAGAATTGATAAAAGAATTAGTTTTTGATCGACATGTATTTTTTCTATATCAAAAAGAGGTAAACAATAGTCTAAAATAGGGAAAATCAAAACAGTTACCATAAGTAAACATAAGAAAATAACTCAGTTTGCTGGTAGTTTAAAAAGATATACCACTCTTATCTCAATCTTACACATCTATTAATCAGTAACATCAAAATCTTGCATAAAAAATATTCTTTCGAATTTATAGGTGGTTACATGATTTTTATTTTCAAATAAAAAGCATTCTGGTAAAAAGTTTGGAAATTATTCCAAAGAATAATCTTCCTGTTGTCGAATATAGGCTTTGCCTCAAAACAGCCAAATTGTTTTGCTCCAAAGTGTTACACCATATCTTTTTTGCTGGCCACAATTTCACTTATCTTGAGGGATCCACATTGTGAGTTGCGATGTCCACTGTTGTCTTATTCTCTTGCGACACAGCCTGCCCATTCCAATATAAGTTTGCTAATGGCTTCTAGAACTTATCTGATACCTGTTTGCAAAACAGTTCAATTTATTATGAAGCAATCTTTCTACAGGATGTTTAATATGATTTTTTCTGGGCATGAGCATGCTTCTTAGTTTGAGAGCTAATTCCTTGGTGAATTCCATGTTTCAGCTGGCTGTTGGAGAGTTGCATTTTTTTGTAGAACTTTTTTAAAGACCAATACAATTTTCTCGTTCTTAAAGACTGAACTTGCTTTGCCATAAGCTAGCCAACCTAGGGAGACTCTTCAATTCATTTCTTCTCATTTAAAAGATTTTGTTGAAATATTTTGTCTTTACATTTTCAATTCTAATTGTTTTTATTCTTAAGCTGCTGTCATTATTAGTTCTGGCTAGCTGTCCATTCATTGTTCGTGTGAATAATCCAGTGAGAGAGGAATGGCTATGTAGATTTGGCTTTGCTTTGCATTTAGCTTCTGTGGCTGAGTTAGTTAAGGTGGTGTCCATTATAGATGTGCTCCCAGAGTATGGGATGTGAGTTCAGGGCTCTTTATAGGTTACTTATTTGATGCCAATTTGTACTGCTTATCAAATTGTGGTAGAGTGTGTGACTTAGAGCTCAGTAACAAAAAGCAATCTTAAAATGAAAAAAAACACTGTTCAAAACTAATTATAAGTGAATGATACCCTGATTTATTTTTTGTTTTATAAAGAATTCAAGGAAGAATGAACAATGAATCCAAAAGATAGATTTGATCTTTGGTAAAGCTCTAATAGGTCAGTTGGGAGTAGAGACATACACAGGCAGCTTTCTCTGATAGAAGAGATTTGAGTTTGAGTCTTACCAAGAGCTTATTCTTCAATTTTTTTTCATTTCTGATCTGAGCTGTTTACTGGTTGCAATTGATTTGAAATCCAAGTAAGTTACAATAAGAAGTAAATTAGAAATCTTAGATCAAAGAAAATGCTTGTCAAAAAGTTTATAATAAAAGAATAGTTATATATCAAATAACAAAATGACTTCATATGTAAGAGGAATAGATTTTGTTTCCTAAATCATTTCTGGATTTTCTTCAAGAGAGCTGTTCAAAGAAAAATGACATGAGCAACCAGCCAGTAAGCTAAAACACTTATTGAAGTATTCATAATATCCAAGTGAAAATCAACATGGCTGAGCTTTGACAAACAACATTGTCAATGTTTAGTTTTGGATTTCTTCCATGTAGAATATGTACTTTTATAGGCTGATAAAAATTCTTGCTAAGACGACAGAGATCTTTATCTTCCAAAACGGCAGGAAAGGATCATCCATTGTGTTTTCTTTATTGCAAACAGAGCATAGAATTTTCTCATTTAATCTGGCTCATCTATACCAAAATCAATGAAGCAATACTCAGTGTCATGGCAGTGAAAGCTGGATTTCATAAAGAATATGATTTTTCCCCAGTCTTGGAGGGCAAAGAATTTAAGATCAGGCCTGTTGGGTTTGAAGGGAGACATGATCTGTTCATGGTGTAGTGGAGATGGATAATGTTGGAAATGTTATGAACAAGAGAAGGAATAAAGAAGCTTTTTGACTTAAGAGATTCAGCCATCTTGTCCTAAGATTGCCAGATTAGTGTTTGGTTCACAGATCAATGCTCTCAATGAAGATGCAAAATCCAAGATGCTTTGTTGTTGCCTTTTTTTGTTGAAGGCATCTGAAATTGGGAATCTCAGCTCAGACTGACTTGTTATGTTAGGCTATTGAACAACTATACAACTATGTAGGTTTATACTTCATGGAATATCCCTCTGATTAATTTCTTTAGCACTTTTGGGAGTTAATTCTTCATAAGGTGAGTTTGTCTACATGTCATTGAACCACAAAGAATATTCACCCTATAATAGAGCTAGATGCTGCATATTTATGCTTATATTTACATGTATGTTGATGGAAATGACGATTGGAAGGTGGAGAGAAAAACTTATGAAAAAGCAGATGTTTCATCTCAAAAATTTTTATTATCACGTGGATATGTTTTGTTGCATTTTGACAATTCCAATAGTGATTTTCATTAACATACCATCGGATCACTCCACATTCACAATGCAAATATATGTATATATACATATACGCACATGAGGTGCCGCCAAAAAGTTTAGGCAAATTGGCATAAAAAAATACTTGCTCTAACACTTAGTTTTCACTGGCCCTTTTGAAGTAGTTTCTGGCCTTTTTCTTTGCGCACTGGTTCACAAGAAGTGGCAACAAAGGTTCTTACTACATTCAATTAATGCAAACTGCTTGAATTCCTAAAACTCTTCAGAAACCCTTTTTGTATATTAGTGTATGTGAGGGTTTGTGCCCCTGCCCCCTGTAACAGTTATCTGCATAGAAAAGTTAATCAACAAACCAAGTTCAAGTTTAGCTTGAGACTATTAATGTTCACTTTAAACTAATGCTTCTTTAAATGTCTATTCTATTCACGTTGTCTAGGCAAAGTAATACATTATCGTGTAATGACAGGAAATCATTTTGAATAAGTTTCTATGCAATTAACGCAGTTTATAGTCATATATATATATATACACACACAAGTACATATATATATATATATATATATATATATATATATATATATATATATATATATATATGAGCCATGGAAAGAGCAACTCTGTGGATAACTCAAAGAGATAAAAAAGATCAACATGAACCCGAGGGAAGATTAGGGCAGAGGCTATCATAAAAAAAATCAAGCAACTGAAATAGGCTGGATACTTAGCAAGTACAAATGACAGCACACTGAACAAAAGACTCACTGATTGTTGCCCATGGGACAGCAAACATAGTAGGAAAAGACCAGACACATGAGATATGAAGGTTTACTGGTAAGACATGGAAGAGGGTAGCACAATTGAAGTTGTCGTGGACGGAGGTAGGAAAGGCCTTTGTTTAACCATGAACATATAATGGTTGATGATGATGAAATATACACAGGCCCTCAGGTGATGAGTTAGGCTTATGCAAGAGATGCAGGCTTTCCTATATATATATATATATATATATATATATATATATATATATATATATGTATATATGTATATATATATATATATATATGTATATATATATATATATATATATATAAATATAAAATTTTTGATAGAAATCAAAATCATTTTAGATCAAGTAGCTTTTTTGATATTATATATGTATATAGGTACATTAACAAATCTGCAGCATAATGATAAGTATTCGTTTTGACTACAAATATTCATTTTTTTAGACATAATAACCTTCATTTTCAATGCACTGAATTCAGTAGTGAATATTGATTGAATAGATCAAACATTACACAAGGAAGTTTTTGGATTAAAATGGAAGAGTCCATTTGATTGTACAGGGAAACAGAAAAAAAATCATACTGTTCATCATATTAGAAAATTTTCTCATAAAAAAAGACAATTGCAAAATTAAAGCAAAAGAGAAATAGTAAATTTCAAAATCTTACAAAAATATCATTAAAAGTTAAGGACTCAGATATACACGGATTTACTTCATTTATCTAATGTCTAAGGTTTCAGGTGTTTTGCATGTACTGTCATGTGATACCGTGTTCATTTTTGGATAACAAATCTTTCTTTTGGACTTTCTGGACTATAACTATGCATAATGCCACTTTAAGAGACCAAAACTTCCAATTAAAATGCGAACTTTCATGTCATTCTAGAATGAGAGTTACATCTAAAACAATTACACTGTCTTGAATTCTTTCAACTGTGAGATTTTAATAACAACTGTATTCAATAATTTATTTGCAATAGTTTTCTTGAAACTCATCTCTGAATCACTATCAAATCAAAGTAAGTAATTAATTTCGTTACAAAATTGCTTTCTGCAAATTGCATTGTGTCAAAGTAATTGCTTGTTTCGGGGAAGATTGTTTGGAATCTGGCCATTAGTCTCAAGAGAGAGATGGACCATAATAAAAAGATAATTAGTTTGATATTTGTGAGAGGATGTGTCAAATAGGTGTCAGAACTTAATTGCAAAATATTTCAGGATTATTGCTGAAATACTAAATGAACATCAATTCTACAAAGTGTTGTTCTCTCATCAAAATAAACTGCTTAACGTCATTATAATAGCAATAACACAATGAAAACTGCTTATTGTGATCACTTTGAGATAGAGATAGAGTAATAACTGGCTGATAACATTAAGCAAATGATAGGAAAGTTGGAACAACTTACATTTGTTGTTATCAAATAGATTGTTATAAACAACTTTACATTATGAAATTTTTATAATATTTCAAAATTCATTTATAATGATAAAGTGTTTGGGACCAACTGATTTTGATAATGGTAACTGTTTGATAGCATTATCCATGATTATAATAAATGACTTCCTCTATACACTGTATTTACATTATTATCTCAAAATGATATACAGGATTCCATATTAGAATTTTATTTTCTTGTGAGTGAATTTTGGGAAAGAAAAAAGAAGCAAACTTTGCTGCACTTTTAATTTGCTGTTTATGTACTTCAGGGAATTGTTTTCAGTAATAGGTCTTAATAATACCTATTTTTCCATAATTTCTCCACATAACTACGTGTTTCTATCTTCGTTTAGTTCTTGTGAGATAAGGAAGTGTTTGTAACTTGATTTAGAATAAGCAGGATATTTAAAATTTCAACTATGTTTCTTCTTTTTTTTTACTTCAGAATGGAGAAACAAAGAAATTCATTCAAGAGATATAATCTGAAGTTTCAAGATGAATCATTAATACACCAAGAGCTATCCAGACAAATCTCATCAATATTGGAATTTTTAGTACGGGAAAGTTGAACTGTGGTGCGCTTTAGAATTGAACGAAGATGGTGAGGGGTTACATTTTACTTACATGTGCATGTGTTTGTGCACTTGTTTGTTTCAGTATTCCTGGCCACAGCATTTTATCTACAGACTCGAGAATTGGCATCAATGCTTCACATGACCCCTTCTTAAAACATTTTTTTGATTTTTTGAAAAAATGATTTGATTTTTTTAATTTTTAGAAAAAATTTTAAAAGATTTTAAATGCTGGTTTTCAACAAAAATAGACCCCACCCCCCCGCCTCACTTTAAGGACTTGTAACACAATCTTCAAATTCTTATTTCAATATACCATTTGGCATTGTGATGACATGATGATGATGATGATGATGATGATGATGATGATGATGGTGGTGGTAGTGGTGGTGGTGGTGGTGGTGGTGGTGGTGGTGGTGGTGATGATGATGATGATGATGATGATGATGATGATGATGATGATCATCATCATCATCATCAGCAGCAGCAGCAGCAGCCTTTTAACGTTAGTCATTGGACATAGACCTTTCTCAAGTTTCGCCACAATTCTCTATCATGGGTGTCGCGGAGCTAGTATTTTTTGAATTGGTCTAGATCCATCATTTATTCTGCTGGCCTCAGTTGTGTGTGTGATCTCTTGGGATCTATGTTGTGAGTTAAGATGTCCATCGGCTGTCTGCCATTCTTGCAACATGACCAGCCCATTGCCATTGGTGTTTACGAATGGGTTCTATGATGTCTCAGACTCCTGTTATCTCCTTGATACATTGTGCTGTCTTGTGATCTCTCCATGTGAGGTTGAGCATGATTCTCTCATGTGCACATTGTATGATTCTCAGTTTTCAGGTCAGTCTCATTGTGACATACCAAGCATTTACACATTTATTTGAACAATGCAGAAAAATTGAAGTTTCTTTCTCCAGCATCAGAAATCAGGGAATGATAGCAAACAGAAAATTCCAAATGTTCTTAGTGATGCTTAGGAAATAAGTTATTCAATCCTCAACAATACTGTTAGTACAATTCACTAAATGATAATTTCTAACACTCATCCTTCGGAGAACTTCCCAGAATACATTCTTCATGAACCAATTTAAGGATAATTGGAAGAACAAACTCCTAAATGACAGAAGACAATTATTTCCTAAATTAAAGCACATCCATTTTTATTCTGTCATGTTATTATCAGCAACAAAAATGCCAGCAAAGTGTCCTCTTCACTTACCAAACACTTAAAAGCTATTTGGAGTAATTTTGAAAGAAACGCAAGCAATTTTGTCTGGCAATAAAGGGAGTTTCTGCTCAAAAGAATATTCTGTTAATAATCATCCAAACAAATGATGAAATTATAGCTTTACCAACACTCAAGAGATAGACATATTTATGAGTCAAAATAATATCTTTTGTATACAATGTAAGAAAAAATTCTGAAAAACAAATGTGAAGAGAACCGGGAAGTGAAAGAGAAAAATGAAAAGGACTCTAGTCTCTCAAGTCTAACAAAATTATGTTTGTCAGATAAAAGACTGAGAATTCACAAGACTGAAGGAAAGGCAAAATAATTATATTTGCAAATGAATGTAAATTTCTTCTTTTCAGCATATGTATAAACACAATAATCAAATCCTTATCTCTCATTCATATATATATATATATATATATATATATATATATATATATATGTATATATATATATATATATATATATATATACATATATATACATACATATACATTTACATATACATATATACATATATATATATATATACATACAAATATATATAAAAGCAAATAGATATTTGCATATTCATATAAACACAGGTGATATGAGATATTTACAAAGTTAGCCTACCAATCTCTTGGTTGATTTAACTTCCTTCAATATCAATTCCTGGCATTCTGTTTCTAGGCATAAAAACAAACAGAATAAAAAAGAGAGAACAACTCAACTGTTTCAAAATGAATAGCAAGTGTTTTGAATCATTTCAAATAAGATATCAAATTTCTCCCCAAAATTATATTACCATCACCACCATGTACTATTAATATTAATTAATATTACTATACTAATGATATTAATTAACTTTTCCTCTTGAGTAAATGAAATAACTCAGAACTTTGTTTGTATGTCTGTTTATCCATCATCATATCTTTGTGTGTGTAAAGCTTAGTTCATACATGTAAAACATGATACAATATTCATCAATCAATCAGAGACATTTCATATGAGCCCATTAGTAGCACAATGACAAAGCAAATATAATCAAAAATATTTCTAAAAAAAGCACTTTATGATCACCAAGAATGTGTATAGGTATATGAGCCAGGGGATGGAAGGACAGTGCCTATCCAGATTCAGGCAAAACAGTATGAAACTTGGGACAAATCAGTGTTATTAAGGCAAAACCTTTTTTGGAGCTGATCAAACCCTTTGCGCACTTTAACTGAAGAGTTCCCATACACTCAAGAGAATGTGTGCACATTATCTTTGAATACTGATTTCACAAGCGCTCCAAACTCAATGCAAACTATTTTCAACATACAAAAAAACTAAAAATTTACCAAAATAATACGGGTGTTTACTTTTTATCAAAAGCTGTGTACAGGTGCATACGTTTCATTTCGCTTCTCAGTCTTTGAACACGAATACCTTCTTGACTACCAGTTCATTTCTCACAAAATTTCGCCAGCTGACTAGGAACTTTTTATAGGAGATATATTTCTTTTCCTTTTTTGTTCTTTTAAATATATATACATATATATATATATATATATATATATATATATATATATATATATATATACCTTGACCTCACCACCCCTCCATTTACACTACCCCTAACATACCAAAAAATCTAACTCCACATCACTCCCCAAGACCAACTGCTACTGCTTAACCAAAGACCTGATACCTTACTGGACATTCTCCCACTCAGCAGGAGGCCTCCAGCAGTCCTGACAACACAATTTACCCACAATGCATAGCTCCTGACAGTGGACTCTGGTTCCACATAGGAAATTTTAATACGCACTCGCACAGCACACACCACTGATGATGGGAAGAATCCCAAAACATGTCTGGACAATTTACTTACAAGGATTAATAAACCTTACCTCCAAACACCTCACTCCCGAGTCTGTCTCACTCTCTATAGTACACATTATACATATATATATATATATACATATATGTATATATTTATATATATATATTTATATATATATATATATATATATATATATATATATATATATATACATATATGTACATATATATATATAACATATACATATATATATATTCATTGAACTGGGTATTTTAGGTCGCCCCGTTGAATTGAACCAAACTTAATCTTTTTTTCTCACTAATGGTTATAAGAACGTGCTATCTAAGTTGGTTTTGTTTTTCTCTTTGAGGAAAAAGTTAATCAGGTTCATGAACATAAGTTGGAAAAATAAGAAGATCTTCAAGGATAATGCAGAAGACATAGCTAGATAACAAATGCATTTCCTACTGAAACCTGATGTTGAGATTTTATTGCCAACTAAACTTAGGCATACCTGGCTAAACTTCAGATATCTGCTACAAGAAGGAGGAAATCTATTAAAAGGCACTTAGATTTGGCAGATGCTGCATTTGTATGGGATAATTAAGTAATAAAAGCATTTTCTATTTCTTTCAAGCAAAGTTGATCAGATACATTCTCACAACCGAAATGAAGGACAGCAAATTTACAGGGATAAGTTAGAAATAATTTAGAAACCAAACCATCATAAGAGGCTCTGATTAAAACAGATATATTCAATTTTTCCAGGTATTGATATTACATTCTCTACATGTGTGCCTGCACTAAATGTAGTATAAAACCTTTAACATTTAACTACATATACTGGGTGTCTCAAAACCTAGTATACACAAATTTTCTCCTGAAATAAATTGACAAATACTTTTGAAAATTGGTACACATAAACTAGAATGTTTGAAAATTATGTTATCCAAATTTTGAAAAGTTCAAAGAAGAATTAATTTTCTGATAGACTTCTAGAGATAAGACAAATTCTTCAAACCACTTCAGCTAAGTGAATGATTGACACAGGCAACATCAATAAGCGATTCAAGTGGTGTGTTTGCGTAACAATCTCTGATTCTTGCCCAGAGTTCATAAAGGTCTTGTCGCATAAACTTTGATCATGATGTAGCCCTTCAAAAGAAATTGCTAACCACCCCCCCATGTAAAGCTGTGATTTTTCTCTTCAGTTCTAGCATAGTGTCATCACCATAATGATGGAGATAGACGTTGGGCTTTAGTGTAAAAATATTTTTCAGACATCGAACTATTGATTGATATCAATTTCACTGAGATTGGAAAGAAAAAAAAGAAAATGTATTGTCACTTTTGAGTTGTCCTGGATATGCTTCAATATTTGCTGTCAGTAAATAAATAATACAAAATGACAGATGATTTATTAAGAGAGGTCCAGTACAAATTCTTCTGTGAAGAACGACAAAGTGTACTCTTTCTACCATCAAGCCATTCCTTTGAAGTAAATATTTTGCAGACACACAGACATACACACTCATATATGTATGAATATAAATATATATATATATATATATATATATATAATGTGTACTTTAGAGAGTGAGACAGACTCGGGAGTGAAGTTTTTGGTGGTAAGGTTTATTAATCCTTATATGTCAATAGTCCATACATGTTTCGGGATTTCTCCCATCATCAGTGGTGCGTGTTGTGTGAGTGTGAATTAAAATGTACCATGTGGAACCAGAGTCCACTGCCAGGGGCTATGCATTGTGGGTAAGTTTTGTTGTCAGGGCTACTAGAGGCCTCATGCTGAATGTAAGAATGACCAGCAGGTATTGGGATTTTGGTAAAGCAGCAGCAGTTGGTCTTGGGGAGGGCAGAGTGTGTCAAGGTAGGGGGTAGTGTTGTGGAGGTGGATTTTTTGGTATGTTTGGGATAGTGTAGAAGGAGGGGTGGTGGGGTCAAGGAGCTACATAGGTATCAACCTTAAAAGTTACTGAAAATGTTACTGAAAGTGTTTTGGCTATGATTTGGACAGGGGTTATAACAGGCTAAGGTGAAGTTTTTCCTATGGGTCTAGGTGACTTTGAAGCTTCCATTATTGAGTGTGTCTAAGATGTGGGTGTGAGGATATTAATGGTAGGAGTTGTGTGTATTAGTGTTCTGTGTGGTGCGGGTTGTTCAGTTTAGTATTTAGTCCATTAGGATATAGGGTTTTAAGTTTGTTGATCCACATGTCTTCGTGTTTTTCTAGAACTTTAGTTATGTCAATTGGAGTAGTTTTTTCTATTTTTTCTATGATGGTGAAGCTAGCATCAGTGGCAAAATTGTGGTCAGGTGTGCGAAAGTGTAGTTCTACAGGAAGTGGGCTACGATTATTTTTTGACTTAATCCTATGTCTATAATTGTTGAGTCTAATATTAAATTGCCACTCGGACTTGCCAATGTACTGTAACTTACATCTATTGCACTCTAGAAGGTATATAATGTTCTTACTGCGGCAGTTACTATTGTGGTATATGTGGTAACTCTCTTTTGTGGTGGTGCTTGTGAATGTGTTGGTGTACTTGAGGTGGTTGCAACATAGACTGTTTCTTATGTTGCAAGGTGTGCAGAATTTAATTGTTCTAGGTGTATTTTTGTGTACGACTATATATATATATATATATATATATATTAATTAGTAGTGGTGATTGGATAGTGTAATGTTTAGTGATTCTGCCTCACATGCAAAAAATCCTGGGTTTGTTTCCCGGTATGAGCTGATAATGTGGAAAACTCTTCATTTGAACAAATTTCCTTGAGCATTCAGCAGCTAATTGAGTTCACTCTAAGCTGTGTAATTATGATGGAAGTATTCCTCAGGTGGACTTGTATTCTGTCAAGAGGTTGGTCATAAAATAACTTTTAGATATAAAGTTCTAGTCTTGACCAGACTTGGGACAGGCAAGATTCTCTAAGCTGATGCATGTAGCAGAAACTGAGACTTTGTCACTGGCCATCATACTCCATTTGAGGTTGTCTCTTAAGAGACCTAATGGTTTTTTCTTATTAGGAGTAGTATATGACAGTTTGGAAAATGAAAGATGGAAAAGACATGGTATATCTCAAAAATTGATATTAAGATAAAACTTTTTTGTCCTAATGAATTTCAAGATGTAAGACATCTTCTAAATTCTTCAATTTTCAACATAGTCATTCACTAGTACAATTCTACCTGATTATCTTACACCCACACAATGAATATATGTATGTAAATATATATATATATATATATATATATATATATATACAAACTAGCTCATGTTTCTGCCCTCTTAGGGCCTCATATATATATATGAAGCTCTAAGAGAGCAGAAACATGAGCTAGTTTGTGTAGCAAATCCACAATCTACTATTTATATATATATATATATATATATATATATATGTGTGTGTGTGTGTGTGTGTGTGTGTGTTATTAAGAAATTGATATATGATCTGACAGAATGGCAACAAATAGTTATATTATATTGAAACTCTATTTGAAATGATCTCCCATTATTACATGTTGAGTGTATCATGTAAAGCATAATCGTTTTCATTGAATTATTCACCACAAGCCATGGTATAAATATTTTCTTTAAATTATTTTCCTTGTATTTCTCAAAGATTCCAGCTGCTTCATGTATTTTCTGAAACCCGTACCTAATTGCGAAAAAAAACCCGAACCTACGATTTCCTTTTTTCTGATATGAAAAATGTTTCAGAAGAAAAAGTCTTTTCATAAATTTCTCTTTGCCTGTCCACCAAAGGTTTTGTGTTTAAATTCTTTCAACTCAACCAGCCAAAACTTCTCTAATAGATGTTCCAAGACTTATTCTTATCACACTTTTCATGCACCATCAGTCTGTGTTGTATTCATAACTACTAATTACAGGATTGCTTATGTATGGATTGGCGCTTTTGCCCTGGAGCAAAGTATCTGCGCACTTTACCTAGGATCAAATGACTTCAGGGATAGTCTTTGTCTGACAAAGAAAGGAGTTAACACAATTTCAACCTACATTACAAGTACTGCTACAAACAAACAAAAAAGATATGTTTGCTACCATTTATCTTTTGGCATTCCTGGAAGTAGAGCCCTTCTTTTTACTTACAGATAGTACATCTGGAGAAAGTTGTGGGAATTGGCTGAAATGCTAATCGAGCATCAAAAATAGGAAGAAGAATTAGTTCAATTGTCTGAGAATATCTTTGAATACACATGTGTTTTTCTACATATTTCTTGCAGAGATCTTCCAGACGTTTACAAAGAGTAATGCAGACAGAAAGCATAGAAAGAGTCTATGATTTTAAGTAAAATAGCAAACTTTATGAATTTAGTTATGAATTATACCACGTGGAATATGCAAATTTTAACCAAAAATAAAAAAGTTTTGCCGCTTCTAAGACTTTTTGGTTCCCAGGTTCCAAGACTAGGTTCATGAATGCCACGAAATACAATCTCTATTTGCATAGCCATTTTTGTTACAATTTAATTCTGTTTGTGACTGTTATTATTCATGGTTTTGTCAGAGACAATTTGTTATTAGTTATTTGGCAAACATATATCAATATGGATATTGCCTAGTTATTGTTGAGTTGGACGATTTGTTTATATAGTATAGGCATTTTGATATGAAAGATGGAAAGGTTATCTAAGGTGGACAGCTTATTTACACTGGAGGAAAAATTGATATGTATTCCACTTGGTAAATGGTATTGTATATTATGAACTTCTTGCAAAAATTAGCAGTTATAGGTAGAAAGGTTTTACCAAGGTTTACATGGTTCCTGCTGGATTTGGAACCAGATATTATTCACCCAACAGAACAAAGTCAGCACACCCTATTCTGTCTGTGCCATATATCTGGTACATTTTTGTCTGAATGCAGCATGGAGGACAAAAGTAAAATTGGCATACCCTAAAGGTAAGGCTTGAAGATCACTGAAAAGCCTTAATCTGTAGAGAAACTATGAAATCAGGCATGGTTAATCATGTTTAGAAGGGAAAAGTGGGGATTATCAATCCCTGTGGAATGAGGTAAAATGATGGGTAGATAGCAACAACATAAAACAGCAGTGTTGAAAGAATCAGTAAATATCAGTATGGACAGCAGAACGCGAACAAGTTACCCCTGGATTCAAAATTCCCTGAAGACCACCTCATACAGCGGACACCCAAAGACGGATTGACTACAAGAAGGCTGACTACAACAATAAACATAATGACACATACAAATAGATTGATGTATGCCATGATTTTGTTTTGAATCTTACTTGAATCTTGACTTACTGCAAGCTTTAAATATTCAACCAAAGAGTGTATAAGTAAGTGAGATATTTGATAGGGGTCTAATTGGATGAATAATATGATAAAACAAAATAATGGATCAGAATCAGTTTGAGAAAATGTATCATTCTGATAGATAAAAATTGATTTTTAACATATGTAATAGAAAATAATCATCTGAAATCTTTTGAAAGTTATCAAGAGTATTTGGCTTTTGGACTAGAAATGTGACTTTTTTACATTGTAAAAAAGTAGTGCTAAAAGTGAAAGATTTACAGATCAAATTGCATATCCTTGTGGATTCAATATGAATAGAGTTATAATCCATAATCACTGGAGGTTTTGAGCCCCTCAGTAGAAATGTTGTTCATTCAAGTATTTTCAAATACAAATTCAAATTCATAGATTATGTTGCTTAAGCTGTTGCTTTGAAGCAATTGAAGTGAATGCTATTACAGTGAGAAGTGTTCAGCACTGGCTCAATAGGTTTAGATCTGGAAATATAAATACCAGTAATGAACCTCAAGTGAGGCCCAAAGCTGTTCTTCATGATGAAAAATTATTGACAGCAGTAGCCTATAATCCTCAAACAATGGTTCAAGCTCTTTCTGGAGACTTTAGAACTGAAAAAATCAACCATATCACTTCATCTCAAGGCAATATGAAAGGTTAATAGACAGAAAAATGGGTTCTCTATAAACTGAATGAAGTGCTCCATGACATTTCCAGACCTCACACCTCTCAGCTGACTGTGTCTAAGAGACTTGGAATATGAAGTCTTGCCGCATTCTCCATATTTACTTGACATTTCTCCTAGAAATCATTATCTTTTCAAGAATCTTGAACTTCATATCCATGATAGGAGGTTCAATAACAAGGAAGATTATTTTCACTTTTTCTGGATTTGTGACCGCTAAAGCTAGATAATTTTATAGAGATGGCATATTATCATTTGAAGATTGTCAAGAAAAGGTTATTGTTTCTAATTGGTCATGTTTTGATTAAATATTTCCATTTTTTTCTCGTTCCTTGTTTATTTGTATCTTTCATCTTACTATTGAAAAAAAACAGCATTTCATAAGCCAAAATCTTTTCTCACCAACTCCCACTGATTATAGTAAGACTAATGGTGGAAGCTAAGTGCAACAATTCATTTTTTTCAATATTCTATTCCTTTTTCGAAATACAGAAATTTGGCTGCAGTCTTTGACATGCTTCTCATTGTAAATGGCCTATTCATAGTCTATTGATTAATTCTAACCATGTAAAATACTGTCGAGATTTCTGTCGCCTTTTCCCTGGAAATTGTTTTCTGCATAGCCTAGCAACTTTTCTTTACTTTCTCTCTCCTCCATTTTTAAACTTCTTGCTTCCTTTTGCCGCGAATGAGAAGAGGAACTGGAAGTGGTCTGACAAATTCTTTTGAGAACTTCCATTCGGTTAGCGTTCATTGTCAGAATGTAAGTAACCATTTGTCCCACATATTTCACCTCTTTCAATTTTCTACAAAGAAAACCCTAAGAGAGGTTGGATGACTTTGAAAATCAGTAGATGAGAGGTGAGTAGGGAGGCAGCAAATAAAGCTGAAGCAGATTCATTTACGGACACTTTCATGGTTCAGGGGATCAAAATGTAAGGAATTCACAGTGCTAAAACCCATATCTTAGTAATTAGCCTTTTATAAAATACAGAAGGTATATTTTTAGTGTATTTTCAAGTAATTGTTTGCATAGCATACTTCTCCCATGAACATCTGAAAATATGATATAAAGGCTTCATATTAGGTTAATGCAGCACTATTTTTTGTAC
Organism: Thysanoteuthis rhombus; assembly: GCA_963457665.1. Taxonomy (NCBI): domain Eukaryota; kingdom Metazoa; phylum Mollusca; class Cephalopoda; order Oegopsida; family Thysanoteuthidae; genus Thysanoteuthis; species Thysanoteuthis major. The sequence goes on along the minus strand of OY735212.1, from coordinate 44,859,361 downwards.
AAGGTTATGGAAGTCTGAAAAAACTCATCTCTTTATTGCTTTTGCAATCAGTTGGCTATCATTTACAAGCTTGAGGGAAATGGGTTCTATATGAACTTTCAGATAAGAACATCACGCAGTGTTCAAACATTTGTCTTTTTCCTTTTGCTTGACACAAAAGGACGTTTTATGGTAGAATTGATCAACTGAAACATTATGGTAACAACAAAGGTTGAGTTGAGTTGTGCAAACAAAGCTCAAGATGAAGACGTATATATATATATATATACACATATATATATGTATATATATATATATATATATATGTATATATATATATATGTATATGTATATATATATGTATATATGTATATGTATATACATATATATATATACATATATATATGCATATATATATATATATATATATACATATATATATATATATATATATATATATATATATATATATGTATGCATATGATTATGAATTGCGTTACATTATATAGAATGAATTGTTTATTCTATTTATGTTGTCTATTTAAGTGGTATAATGGCGGGAGATCATTTCAAATAAGTTTCTGTATGATATAACGCAATTTATAATCATTCTGTCAGATCATATATATCCATTTCCTAAGACATAACTGTCACATTGAAAAGAGACAAATAAACCGAGAATAGACATGATGAGAATTTGGGGTAAAAACAGTTATTTGGGGACTTTGCATTATTGACGACTGTTTAACTCAATGGTAAGAGCACTGCCACGTCAGAGTGGCTACCCTATTTATGGAAAGTTCAATTCCTGCAGCATCCCCATTTTCTTTAATCATCTATTCTATCATTTACGCTGTCTATGTTAAGCGATACATTGGCCGTGTAATGACGGGAGATCATTTCAAATAAGTTTCTATATAATGTAATGCAATTCATAATCATTCAGTTAGATCATATACATTCATTTCTCAATACATACATGTATATATAGGAGAACAATAATAAATATGCAACATGTGTGTGTAAATATATCAATCTATTAAGTAAATCTTAGTTTTAAAAAGTGCTTGATACCATCGGTAGAGCAGTTATAAAATGAGTATAGATTTTTTCAGCAGTTCATTACAGATTGTACATTCTGGTTCCCTTCAGAAAGATTTTCAAATGAATGGTCAAGAGATATTTATTTATATCTATTTGGAAATTTTAGCTCCATCTACCTATTATTGGGTTTGACCCACAGTGTAAAGTCAAGGGTCAGCCTGACTAAGCTTTGCGGGTAGCTATGGGATTTAAAATAGAAGGAGGGAAGGTATCGATGCGAGATATTTTTTGATTTTAAAATATTGATAGAGTACCAACTCTTTAACTTTTCCAATCTAATTTTGTCCATTTCATTCTATGTATTTATCTATTTATTTTATTTATTTATTTTTGTTTCCTATTCCTCAAGATTTTTTTCTATCTGTATTCTCCTTATATTTTGTTACATTTCCATCAATATATTATAGAAATTACTTTTTCCTTCCATACATTAATCATTTGATTGCATTTATTTCTCATGAATATCATTCTTTCATTAAATATGTAAAATCTACTGCTATTATTATCTACTATTATTAAAATCTCCGAAGTCAATGACGCAATAGTACAACAACAGGGTGTAGACCCCATATATGTCAGAGTACTACAACATATCTACCGGCACAGCAGTTCCTTCATCAGGGTACATAAAGACTCTGAGCCCTTTCAACTACAAAAAAGGAGTGAGACAAGGTGACACACGCTCACCAAAACTCTTCATAGCCTACCTTGAGATTATCTTCTGAAACTTAGAATGAGAATGCAAAGGAATTCGGAGAGATGGAGAATACCTAAGTAACCTCAGACTTGCTGATGACATTATCCTTTTTGCTAAGAACCTTCATGATCTCCAAATAATGTTAGATAAACTAAACGAAGAAAGCAAGAAAGTTGACCTCCACATGAACTTCCGCAAAACTAAGATCATGTTTGGGACAAAGACACAACGATAGAAATCAAAAATGCAGAGCAGGAGAAAGTAGACCACTACATCTACCTAGGAGAACGAGTCTCAATGAGGTCATAAAAAAGAGGAAATAGAGTGAAGAATCACTCTTGGTTGGCAAGCTTTGAGTAGAACAAGCTCGACTTTCAAGAATCAAGAACAAGAAAATCCCACTAGTCCAAAAAAGAAGGGTATACAACCCGTGCATCCAACTGATAGTCACCTATGGAACTGAAACATGGAACTTAACCAAAAGATTGACCCTCAAACTGAGAAACATGCAACATACATATGAAAGAGCCATACTCAACCTCACATAGAGAGATCACGAGAAAGCGCAGTATATTAGAGAAAAGATAGGAGTCCCAGACATCAAAGAAACTGTTAGAAAACACAAATGGTAATGGACTAGACATGTTGCAAGAATGGCAGATTACCGCTGGTCGTTACGTCCTACAACATGGATCCCCAGAGATCAGGTGCAAGGTTGCAGCTGACAGAAAATAAGATGGTTTGACAAGCAACATAAATCAAGAAAATACTGGCTCGACAATGCCTATGATAGAGACGTCTTGCAAATCATGGAGGAAGTCTATGTCCAACGACAGATGGTAACAGACCGATGATGATGATGATGATGATGATGACTCTTGGAGTTTATTTTACACGTGACATTTATCTGATGAGATAATATCAAATGTAGACAACTCTTCTATATCATTTTAAAATATGCTATTATTTTGTTTAGCTGTGATTAAATTTACACAACAAAAAAAGGAGATGCAAGCAATACACAGTCAAACCAATTTTTATACTTCAACTGACAATTACATCATATTTATGAAAAAAGATTATTTGAAAGTTTACATAACTCCATTGAATCACAGCAGTCCTCTCAAGGCAACAACATTAGAGAGATGATACTATTACTGTACATAAAATCTTCAAGCAGTGTTTCAGCTGCATATACTGTTTCTTTTTTGTTTGTTCTTTCCATTCTTTAATTTCTTTTATGTCATTATTTTTTGCCATTACATTTATTTATGAATGGGAACGGGGTTTATGAGTAACATTAGTACAAAAAACATTACAAAGAATTTTGTAAAGTCTTGTACTGGTGGAGGTTTAGGGGGCTGACTCTATGAGTTACCCCACTGGATGATATTCCCTATGTGGTTGTTCTTAGCAATAAAACAAATTATCACAGTTTCTCACTCGAAGACTAAAAAGTGGATGTTGGAATTCACATCAAAAGACGGTTGTAAATAATCTCGTAAAACTACAGACTTTGCAATTTTGTCATTTCTGAGTTTAAATTTCTATTTACCTGAGAGTTCCTACTTTTGCATCAAGACTCCAAGACGATTTATTCAGATTACATTAGAGAATAGAATTGAAATGGCATTCAATTAAAATATTTCCATTACTGAAATAGGGACACGTTATTCAAATTTAAGAAAAAAAACACCATAAAAACCTTAAGGGCCAGAAGTTCTTGAAGTGCTTCTGAGGTTACAAGAAAATGGAAATGGCTGTCTGCAGTTAGAATTGATTTTGTTTTCCTTAAATACAGATAATGTGGGAAAAACAAGAACACAATCAAGAAGTTTATTTCTCTGAATAAGAAACTCAACTCCTATGTTTGGATCATTATTGTTATTTTTTTTTAGTTTCTACTTTTGGGTGGAATGATGGTTAACTGAGTATTTTCATTTATCCTGTTGGGACACATATTGAATTGTCGTGCAGAGTCAGTAAAAAAAACCCCTGTTGATTGTGGTTTCTAGCTTGACTGTGGGAGTGGAAGGGTTTAACAGTTTTTTTATGTAAAACTTGATACATATAAAAAAACATCAACATCAGCAGCAGCAGCAGCAGCCGTTATGAGTCCACTGCTGGACAAAGGCCTTTCCAATCTCCTCCCATAATGAGCGTGATTACAACAACCTCTACCATGTCTCAATAGGCAAACATTTCTGTCTCATCTACCATATTCTGTCTTGTCTTTTCCTACTGCAGTGACTGTCCCATGAATACCAATCGGTTAGTCTTCTGCCCCATCTGTTGTACATTTTTTTTACTAAGTACCCTACCCATCATCATTTTTGTTGCTTATTCACTCTTACAATATCCTGTTTCTCTCTAAGATCTATGCTTATCTTTTTCTATTGCTAAGAATTATTATTAACAATGCTCATTCCAGTCCTCTATGGGTTGGTTTCTGATAGGTTTTGTAAGTCTAAGTTTCGCAAGCATACTTCATGGCTAGTATCATACATTGTAAATTGTATACTCAACGTTTTAAGCATATTGACAATTTCCTTTTCAGCATATCTCTATTTATACCAAATGTTTGCCAATCAATCATTATGTTTCATCTTATTTAATTCATGTAGTCTTTTTTTAGCTTTATTGGCTGGCCTAGGTAAATAATTAGGCTTCACCTGCTATTCTCATGGTCTTTTTGGGTACTTTATTATTGAGCATTATTTTTATCTTTGTTTTATACATCTCTAAGACTATTATTGGCTTTCTCTTTTTAGATCACTTGAGATGCTTTGCAAATCATTCGCAGTTTTTGATAATAATGCAATATCATCAGAGTGCTTTAAATGGTTCAAATATTCTCTGTCTATGTTTATTCTCATGTTTTTCCAGTTTAATTTCCGAAATGTGCTCTTAAGGCTTGCTGTAAAGAGTTTTGATGATATAATATCCACTTATCTCACTCCTTTTCCCATCTTTATTGTGTCAGTATCTTTATTAAGTCTGATTTTGGCAATGCCAATTCCTTATATATATATATATATATATATATATATATATATATATATATATTTTCTCCATTAATTCTATATAATTCTCATTTATACCTCATTCTCACAATGAGTTGAAGACTGCCTGGTGATCTATAGAATAGAATACCTTCTTATAGTCTGTATAAGCCAAGCAAAGTGGTTTGTTATATTCTGATGTCTTTTAGATATTGATACAGAACAGATTTGATGGAATCGTGGAATCATGGAAGTAGCATACAGAAGAAGAATGAAAATCTGATGAATATATATAAAACATGGGAATATCTTTATATTTGAATATACATACATACACATTTATGTTTACATAAACACACATAAACACACACTCTGCAACCATTGCAACGTTCTTTGAAAAGAGTGGTTGGTAACCATTGAAATGCATCAAAACATACCCACATAATAAAAATGTTTGAGATGTAACACCTGTTTTTTTTCTGTTAAATTTGCTTTCTCCCTCAATTTACCAATATATATATATATATATATATATATATATATATATCTCACTCTCTCTCCAACTATATATATGCATATGTGTACACATATATTCACATATATACATATATGTATATACACACACAATATGTTTATGTACACACACTCCCTCTCTCTTTCTATCACCTGATTTCATGAAGTATCATGTGTTCTTTTCCCCAAATTGTAGGATATTCACAGATCTTTCCTGTGATCATTTCTGGCAAAAACAACTTTTCTTCAATTTGATCAAGTGATGTTTCAAACTTGCATGTACCCTGGACACTTTTCTGCACAATTATTTCTGTGATTACAATAAACAGAGAACTGATAAATATTCCTAATGACACCACACTTCACAAAATGATTTCTTCATATTCCTAGAGAGATGCAATAAATACAAGATGCTTTGGCCTCTTACTGTTAGGCGGATTGGATAAATGAGCAAAACATCAACAGGCCAGTTACGCAGATTTTGTAATTTGTTCTTCCTTCCAGAGGCAAATATTCGGTTGAGTAGAAATTAATCCAAGGTCTCTGTTAATTCAGCATTAGAAGAGTTACAATAACAAGTCAGTTAAAAGGAATGTGTACCTATTTTTATGTAAAAAGCATTCATCTAAACTTTCCTGGCAGCATTTTATATGCAGTAGTATCACAGATATCATTCAGAGTAATTTCTTGGTTGAGATGAGAAGATTTTAAAATAGTTTTCTCATTTGAATATTTTTGGAAGATTCTGTCAGTCAGTTTCTCTCTCGTTATCTATAAATAGTCTAGAAAGCTTTATGGCTTTGAATACTAAACACATGAAAAAAATTTTTTTTTATACATATATATATATTTTTAAATTTTATACATATATATATATATATATATATATAGGTATGTATACACGTAAAAGTACTACTATTCCACAAGAATGGTCAAATGAATGTAAGAGATGTAAAAAGTAAGGAAAAGTTGCACTAGTTTATATCTAATATCTTGGATATTTTGTTGGAAGGGTTTGTGTTAAAATTTGCATTTCTCAGCTCTGAGAAAAACATTTATCTCCATGATTTCAATGAAAGTATCAAGAGAGAGATGAGTGTCCGTTAGAGTGATGAGTCTTGGAATAATGATACATGTATATATACATCCATGTACAAATACTCATACATATGCATATGTATATGCAGATATGTGCATGTAGTATTTATATATAAGCATATATATATATGTGTGTGTGTGTGTGTGTGTGTGTATGTATGTCTGTATGTTTTACAATTCATATATGTGTAGCTATATACAATTATATATATATATATATATATATAAAGACTGTGTATGCAGATTTCAATGAAATTTCTTTCCAAGTCAATGCATTTAGTCCTGTAGTGAATATCAATAATCAACTGCATAGATCACACATTGCACTAAATGACCTAGACCTAAACATATGACCCTGGAATGTAATGCAAGGGTATCAATATGACATGAATGTAAGCAGCTTTAGGTGAAATGCAAATCCATACCTATGATATTCATTATCATCCAAAAGTTCAAGAGTTTTGAAATGATGAAACGTATTCTCGAAAATCCCATCAGCTGTTATGAATCAATATTTGATTTTCCCGCAGATTTGCAACTGATAGCTCTAATAAAACCTCAGCTCAAAAGGAACAGGGATAACATGGCAGCAATTTTAAATGCTATGTGGAAATAGCCACAGAAACAGTGATGCTCTTACTGGAGAACTCCTTAAAAGTGACACTGCTTGTCTTAATGCTTTCCATAACCTAACCAAGAGACTGACCCGCAAATTGAGAACCATGCAACGTGCACATGAGAGAATAATGCTTGGCCTCACATGGAGAGACCACAAGACAGCACAGTACATCCGAGAAAAGACAAGAGTTAGGGACATCATAGAATCCATTAAAAATCTCAAAAGGCGGTGAGCTGGCCATGTTGCAAGAATGGCAGACAATCGATGGACATCGCGACTCACGACATGGATCCCCCAAGACCACCTGCGCAACCGAGGCTGGCGAAATATTAGATGGAGAGACGAGCTAGACAGGTTCAGGAAGTACTGGCTCCACGATGCCCATGATAGGGAAGTGTGGCAAATCCTGGGGAAGGTCTATGTCCAACGACGGACGCTAAAAGACCGATGATGATGATGATGATGATGATGATGATGATCTAGTTTAAGCAATGAGCACTAGTTGGGAAGCAAATCGTTGACAATGATGCAAAGAGGTTTAATAGCTGAAAATCAATATCAACAGGTTGTTGAATCAATTGATCAATCTTGAATCATTCATTCATCCTTGAAAGACTTATAACATGCCAACACCAACCTGTACACCAAATTTATAACTAATCTCTCTAAATACCAAAGACAGACTTTATGACTCCATCTACCATCTCCACCGCCTTTCAAGACTTACCTGTTAACCATTCCGTCTCTTATTATACTCATTTGAGCTATGATTACAACAGTGATTCCAAATTTGTGATGATAAACCAATCAATTACTTTAATTATATCTCTGAATTATCATATTACAAAGAGCAATATTGCTTATGAAACATTTGATTGTTCACATTATGTATTTCATCTTCATATTTAGATCATATTGCTTCTATTTGGTAATTCTTTGATCATCAAGTAAAATATGATCAAAAAGATTTCTTCTGCTGTTGAAACCAGAGAATGTAATGAAAAACCAGTTTCCAGTCCGTGAGCTTTGAAACAGTAATCTTTCATAATACTATGCAAATTGTTTTAACTTCTTTGAATTCCTAGGTTATAAGTGTTATTTACTGATTGATTATGTCTAAAAAGTAGAGACCGTTGCTATTATTCCCTTCAAACATTGGTTTTCTGATTAGAACATTGATATTTTGTAATTTACCAATTTTGCCTCAGATGATTTAGGGAAGGTACTTGGGAGCTGCTAACAGCTTATTTAGAACTGTAACAAATTATTCCGTAAAGTCTGATTTTATATGCGATTGCAGTATCAACACTTTCTAGGGATCAATCAGTGGATCCCACCTAATGTTGTTCATCACTGCTGTAGTGCACCAAAGTGTTCCTGCTATCTCAAATTCAAAGAAAGCAGAAATAAAACCTCATTGGAGACCCATTAAGTATGCCACCATCTTGTTGTCTTTGATGATGTCTTAGCCGCACTCATAATACTTCAAGGCATCTAGCAAGGTTGTAACTATGGTCTTGCTGGTGAGACAAGGTGCCAAGGATTTGTCTTCATAGGTAGGCTGAAATATGCCTTGCAGGCCTCGCTCAAGATCAAAACAGGTGTCCGGTTGAGATTATGGTAAAAAACTACTAAAAAATAGGCTGCAGGTTATTCCTTAAAGTCCATATCCTTAACACTTATCTTGATAAATTTAATATCATTCAGCATATTCTGAGAAACTCAGTAAGGGCTTCCACCAGTATATAATGTTGCTACCAAGGAACAGATAACAATAACAATAGTATAGCTATTTAACCATTCATTACTTAAAGACTATTTAAATGAGATCAAAAGAATCACCATCCCAGCTTTTTGTGAACACTTGTAAACCATTAGGTTTGATTAAAAACTTTCCACATTCAAGGCATCCCATTAACACGTGGACATTGGGTCTATAAATAGACACCATTTTGTTTTCTCACAAATTTTCCAAAGATGTCAAATTACGAATCATGTTAAATTAAATAAAGAAATCTCGAAATTATCTCTACAATCTAATTCTATCGAATGAATTATAATCTTCATCCATAACCGGTCATCTGTCTCTATCTAATTCACATGTTACAAACGGGCTGAGTAAGTAGTAATGTGATATGTGAAGCCCAAGCAGGGATGGCTGATGCCATAGCCAGTGTATGGGTCCAATTTACTCTCTAAACAAAAACGTCAGAATATGCATACTTCTGATTTAAAATTTAAAGCAAAATTTGGAGAACTTTTTGATATTCTTTGAAAAGGTGTATCTTTATTCAGTTGACATCTAAGGCATTAGGAAGAAATAGCAAAGGAAAAAGACTTCATGTCACTTAGTTCCGCTTTTATTAATCCGGAAGATGAAAATATCAAATGCAAAGTTTAAATAAATAAACAGAATTATCCAAAGAGTTTCTCTGGTAGTTTATGAGTTTATTTAATCATATTTTTTATGCTACCAGAATGTTAGTTACAGAAATTGAAAAGTTTGGTAAAAATTGTTCCTTTCTAACTCTTTGGAAATAGAATGTGCATATCCGCCTAGATGGATTTTAATGGGGTATTTAGTAACCATTGAAATCGGTCTTAATAAAACATTTTTTTTTTTTATAAATAAGGAAAAAATTGAGAAGTTGAAATATTTTGAAGTGCAGGAATTGGTTATGATGAAATATCAAATGATCAAGAGAAGGATTTCTCCAAAAAGTCTCTCCTCTCAGCATATTTATTTCTTTTACTACTTTTTACTCAGCGTGTCTACAGCCACGTTATCTGTTTATATCACTGTTTATATTTCATACTTTATTTTATTCCCTACTATATTTTGTACATTTTCCCTATTTCTTTCTATTTTCTCTAATTCATCTCTCTTTTCTAAAATTTTTCTCATTTGTTCCATCAGTCGTCTCTCTCTACTTCCCTCGAGCTTCCATGTTTCCCCCTTCTTTCTTTCACTTTTCCCTGTTTTCTTTTTTAGTTTCTTTTCTCTTTCTCTTCCTCATTTTCTCTTTCCTTCTTTTTCTCATTCTATTTTCTTTTTCATTCAATTTCATCTCTCCATCTTCTCTTCAATTTCCTGTTTTCCTCTTTTTCTCAATGTTTTCTTTCTCTTCCTTCCAACTTTCTCTCTCCCTTTTTCTTTCTTACTTTCACTTTATTTGCTAGCTTTCCAAGTTTAAAAAGAAAAAGATTCTCTTCTTCCTTTCCTTTCAATTTGAAAAAAAAATACTTTTTTTTCTTCTCTGTTTACCCTCTCTCTATCTTTATTTCCTTTTCTTACTAAAACTTTCTGATCACTTTTTAACTCACTTATTATTTTTCCTTATCTTTTCAACCTTAGATTCTGGTTTCAAATTCTACTTCTTCTAACCCAGCTCACTTTAGCTTTTCTCTTTTAATCTCTCTCTTTCTCTCCCCTCCATCCTCTTCCATAGATTCCAATTATTTCCCTTGTTCCTCTTTTCTCATTATTTGTCCAAAAGTCTTGCTTGCTTTCTCCTATTTACTTGTTGTTTTATTAGTTTCTTGTTTACTCAATAGAATAAAGCTGAAGATGACAGACCTCTAAAAGTCTCATTGAAACCAAGGCCATATTATTTGAATCTCTTCTGCCAAAATCCCCAAAGAATTATTTACAGATTTTCAAAACAAGCTTGTCTAGATTTCAGCAATAATAATCAATAAAATGAAATTTCAATAAATGCCAGATGAAAACATTTAAAAGGTTTAAAGTAATCTCATGAATTTTCAAATGGCTTCTGAAAGAATTGAAATTCTATCAAAAAAAGATTAACTGCTAATGTAGACATCATTTGATATCAATAAATTACAACCAATTCTCAATCAACTTATAAAAGATCCAAAATAAGATTAGAAAAAAACTCAAAGAAATTAAACAAAAATAATTCCACTCTAGTAGATGAAAAAAAGTTTCATTCAAAAGCCTAAAATGTCAGCCTAATGAGTATATAGATAAGAAAAATCTATTTTTTAAGTTGTATTCAGATTTTATGAAATGAAAAGATCGCAAGTAGTCAAACAAGTTAGAATTTTATGAATAGGATAAGAATTGAAAATAGAAAACGGGAATTTTTCACTACAGGATTTCTTTCTGTCTAAGTTCAAGAGATAAAAAAGTTCAAAGTGCAATCTCTTAGCGAGTAAAGATCAAGAAATTTTTCGATTACGTTTTATTGCACAAATGGCGCTGCTTCGTATTACCTCTTCAGTGAAAGACCAGTAGGGAATCTAGGCTCAGAAGTTTATTAATTTCTTTCTTACTGACTAGAAGTTATCAAAATTTATCATTTTTACACAGAACGTAAAATAAACAAAGGTGTATACAATAGCAGGATTCAAATTCACTGGCTATGATTAGAGGAGTTAGGTGACATCATCTGTAAAAGAGAGGTGATAACAAAGTGTAAAGATAAAGGTGCTCATCATCAGGGTATCCAAGAGATATATAATAAGGGACCCAGTGCTGCATCCCCTTTCTCAGAAGCCCTGCACATCATTTATAGACAATAACTCTTTCCTCATGGTAAAAAGAAACTATTTACTAATTCTCCTATGTGATTTTTGTTCCTGAGTATTGAGTGTTGTTTCCTAACTGATTATGAGTAAAATAAAATAAAATTATATAGCACATTGTAATAAGACAAAGGGCCCCTTATTTTGATAAAAATCTCTTTAAATGATTAGATAAATCCATCAATCAATAAACAAACAAACATGTAAATATCAAGAAATGTTCTAACTCCCTTTTTTAAGTTGGGATTTGGAAGGCGCAGTTCAGGGGATGGGTCTCCGATGTAATGGCAAATTACTTTGTGACTCTCATATGTAGAAAATTGATTTTAAGATCTGTTTAAGTGGAAGTTTGAGTGATATCAGGGAGACAGAAAATAATAAAAAGTTGTCAGCTTACAAGATGTAAAATCAGAAATCTGTAAGCCGCAGAGTTTATTAATAATTCATTGTTGTCAGAGCTGGGAAAATGGAAGTAGAAATATATACTGCCTACTGCAGAGATGATGCATTGTTATCAAGTCAAAGTAATGTGATTCTGTCTACTGGACCAGCATGGTTATTTAGTGTTGTCTGGCTGAACATTGCTTTTGGGCTTTTTATTCTAAACAAATCTTTGGCAATCTTCTGTTGGTATCAATTGAAATAGAATTAGATATAAGACCCCCGTTATGTCAGCAGGGGATATCGAGAAAAAAATACTTCCTGAATTCCTCCCATTTATCTCTCAGCTTTTTAATTCCTTCTCAAGTTTTAGCCAAAGTGGGACAGGAAAATGAAGGATATATAAATCTTCTGTGCCATTTTTTGATTAAAAAAGATGGCTGTTATATGTCATCGAATGTGGCAATTGTTTTATGGTTAAGTTTGCAAACTATATGTAATTAAGTTTTACTTGGTCTGGCACAAGGCTACACTTGTTGGGCACCTGAACTCAGCAGTGATAGTTTGTAAGGGTAACTTGCTAACCACTGCTCCACAACAGATAGACAATATATCAGTCTGAGAGTACCTGGTTAGCAAAATAGTCTTGTACACCAAATAGCTAGTATAGTGAGTTCAAATCCTCAGATGCCCCGCAATGTGGCTTTACCCAAGACTAAGCTTCATTTAGTAAATTATTGTATATAAAGATAAGTAAGGATGACCACTGTGCCAACAAAATATACATACCGCAGAAACAGTTACATTCAAAGATAATTTTATGAAATGGTTATTGTTTTGAAACTTTATCAGACCCAACCATTTTACTTGAATTGAATTAAAAATTATTCTAAATTTTCATAGAAGTTATCATAAACATTTTATAATGTGAAGTTGTTTGTAATAAGGAATCTATAACAATGAATGTAAATTGTTTTTATCTTTATATCTTTTGCTTAAAGTTATCAGCTGGTTTTTGTTATCCAAAAGACCTTGTCTCAAAGTGATCACAATAGGCGGCTTGTTTTGTATATGTATATAAGTGTGCTATCAGACTGTCCAGATGTTGTTAAAAGAAGTTCAAGTTTGTTTCATTGAAATAAAGTATCTTTTAGTAATATAGAATGAACTTGGTTGCAAGAGAGGCCAAACATAAAATATCAAAATTTACTCTTATTTTCTTCCTTCTGTAAGGTTGACTCCATTTGTGTTGCTTTGGGGGTATTTCTAATATTCATTAGCATTTGAGGTGAGATGTGTGTTCTTTCTTGTCCCTGGAGAGAAGAGTGACAATGTGTGAAATCATATCACAGCAGAAAATCTAAGTTTTTATCTTTGATGGCAACAGGTCTTGTGAAGTACAGCCAGAACAAGATTGGAGATTATTGATTTAAACAGAATCAAGTTTAGGGTTGATGTTCATTTAAAAATTTCACCATATATTCTGAACTATTTGGAGGACTGATGCTCACTGAAAGTCATCCAAAGCCCATTGTTAATATCAAGCTTTTGGTAGATGGCCCATCAAGCATGATACCAACACATAGGACTCGGAGTGATATGAAGATGAAGATAAAAGAAGAGAAAATTGTACTGGTGCCAATACTCACAAACATTCAAAAAAAAATATCATCTCAGAATAAAAAAGTAGCTTCTCATAATAAAGGATACTAGTATAGTAATATCTTTTTCACCAAATTTTATTTATTCTTCTCTATCATGAGCGTCGCAGAGCCAATACTATCTGAACTTGTCTTTTTCATCCTGCCATCTTGTATTTTACCAGCCACAGTTTTGTGTATAATCTCTGGGGATCCATGTTGTGAGTTGCAATGTCCAGCTGTTGTCTGCCATTCTTGCAACATGACCATCCCATTGCCATTTTAGTATTTTTTAATGGCCTCTATGATATTCCTGACTCCTATTTTTTTTTTCTAATATACTTATGATCTCTCTGTGTGATGTTGAGCAAGATTCTCTCATGTGCTAATTGCACGGTTCTCAGTTCTTTTTTATTTTGATTAGGTTCCATTTTTCAGCACCAAAGGTGACTATCAGGAGGATGCATTGATGAAGACACTTCTTTCTAAAATTAATGGGACTTTCTTGTTCTTGAAGGTTGAGCTTGCTTTGCCAAAAGCTTACCAGTTTATTCCATGATAATCATATAAATAGTAAAAACATCACATAAAGTTTACAATCTAACTCCCTTGGAAACAATCTGATTGATTATCATGATTCAAAAAGATTTCCTAGGTTTAATCTTTTTGTTTCTGATATCAAATGGAGTGATTTAAGCAGCAATTAATATTTTAGGTGAGGGAAGATTTGATGAAAAGGAAAATGGAAAGATCATACTAAAGTGTAATGAGAAAGGTTAAGAAGCAAGACCAGGTAAAAAAAGAACAAAAAAGAAAATATCTTGCAATATATTGTAAGTGTCTCTTCTGTACAAATATCGCAATATATGATCAAAACTTTAAGAAGAGATGTTGTAATTTCAGAACTGCATTATGATTAAGGCATTCATGCTTTCTCTATGATCAAAGGTCAACCATCAGATTGAAGTCAATATAATGGTTACTATTTTCTCATTCAAGTCCTCCATTTTCTGTACTTAATTTACAACGTAATAAAGTTCTGTTTCTGCTTTTGCTGCTTCCACTTTTCCTTTACAGTAAAAAAGTTATTTCAGCTTATTCTTGAAATAGAAGTAGAGTCTCATTTTCTGGTGAGATGTCACATACTATCAACTTTGATGACAGTTATTATTAACTCTATCATTAGTGCAATACTTTGTATCACTTTAGACCACAATGACCCAATCTAGGATTCTAACACTGCAATTTAGATTCATTTGTGTGCACTTGTGATGCTTTTCAATCTACTATCCCTACCTTTATGATTTTTGTAAATCTTATGTTATCTTTACTAGATAGACTAAACTTTGACATGAAGTAAAAAAAATCTCTCAAATTCAAAAGTCTCCAAAGTTTTGCTTCAAAGTATCTTCTGAATAAATAATGTATATTCATATCTAAATTTTCTCAGTTGGATGTTCAGAAATAAATTGCAAAAGAGAAGTTATTGAGATCAAACTGTAAGGCACTATTTCAGTGGTTTTCATTTTAATTCTTGTCACGTAACAAAAATGTCCAACAAATTTCATAGCTATCAGAAGCTAGTTTAAAATGCAGCTAGGATGACAGTTACGATAAAAATAGTTATAACAAATAAAATGATGGTTCTAATGAATAATTCAGATTCAACACACAGCTACAAATGAAGTTTTGAAGTAGCAATCTTTTCATTGGTAATCCTTGAGTTTCTCTGAGATTAATCACAAGAGTTCAAATTTAGTCTGCCTGCCACAAAAGAAAAAAAAAAGTTCCTAGGCATACGTCAAAATGGTATTTCACCAAATCCTCACAAGATTAGGAATGTGACAGATAGACATTTAAGATGGGAAGGGGTACTTACAGAAGTTGATCCAGTAAAAGTGCATTGGAAGGCTATAACTTTGGAAAAACATTATTACCAAAAGCAAACATGTGCACACCGTCTAACTTTGAAGGAACTTTATTGCCAAAAGCAGATATATGTGCACTGTCTAACTTTGGAAGAACATCATTCCCAAAAGCAGATATGTGCACAGAGTCTAACTTTGAGGGAACATCATTCCCAAAAGCAGATATGTACACACAGTCTAACTTTGAGGGAACATCATTCCCAAAAGCAGATATGTCCGCACTGCTTAACTTTAGATGAATATTATTGCAAATATCAGATATGAGAGCAATGTATTCATTATTTTCATATTTAGCCATGTGATAAGCATAAGTGTATCAACTTGGCTTTTTCTGAACTCTGGTTGCTATGCGATTCACTCTGGCTGCAGCTCATCCGTCTATTGTCCATCGTAACATTCAGTCATTACCTCAGTGTGTATCTTCAATGAAATTGTAGTTTTCATAAGGCTTGAGCAAAATCAAGTCAGGATGTATAAATATTTATGGCATATCAGTGGCCATCCAATTCAAAGTTGCAGAAAAGAATTGAAAAAAAAAAAATTTATATCTTTTCATTAAAGTTCTCATTGGTCACCATCCATGTGTGTTTGTAATAAACACTGCCAAGGGAAAAAAAAGAGGAAAGATAAGCCCCTGATTTTGTTCTCAGGTGTCATCATCATCATCATCATCATCATCATTGGACATCATCATCACCATCATGATCATGATCATCATCATCATCATCATCATCATCATCACCAGTCTTTTAATGTCTGTTGTTGGACATAGACCTTCCCCAGGATTTGCCACAGTTCTCTATCATGGGTGTTGCGGAACCACTATTTTCTAAATTTGTTCAGTTCATCTCTCCATCTTGTATTTTGTTGGCCTAAGTTTTGCATGTGATTTCTGGGAAGCCATGTTGTGAGTTGTGATGTCCATCAGTTGTCTGTCATTCTTGCAACATGGCCTACCCATTGCCATTTAAGTTCTCTAATAGATTCCATGATGTCTCTGACGCTTGTTTTTTTCCTTAAATTCTGTGCTGTCTTGTGATCTTTCCATGTGAGGTTGAGCATGATTCTCTCATGTGTGCAGTGCATGCTTCTCAGTTTGCAGGTCTGTCTCTTGGTTAGGTTCCATATTTCAGCTCCATAAGTGACTGTCGGGAGGATGCATTAGTTGCATATTCTTCTTTTTAGGATTATTGGGATTGATTTGTTTTTGAAAATTGAGCTTGCTCTGCCAAAGGCTTGTGATCCTAGGGTGATTCTTTGCTTGAACTCTTCCTTTTTTGTGGGTTTCATTGAGACATTCCCAAAGATTTGTCAGAATTCTCTATCATAGGCGTCATGAAGTCAATACTTTTTGAACTTGTCTAATTTGTCATGTTTTACTTATGAACTCTAAGGTTCTACATTTAGAGTTATGATGCACAGCAGTTGTCTGACATATTGTAATAAGACCAACTGATTGACATTGAATTTTTAAATCTTTTCTATATCTCTGTTTCCTATTTTTTCTCTAATATATTGCGCTGTCTTGTGATCTCTCCATGTGAGGTTGAGTATGATTTTATCATGTGAATGTTGCATAGTTTTTCAGTTTGAGGGTCAATCTTTTGGTTAGGTTCTATCTTTCAGCACCAAAGGTGACTATTGGTAGGATGCAATGGTTGTAGACCATTCTTTCTTTTTAAGGACAATTGGTATTTTCTTGTTCTTGAGGGTTGAGCTTGCTGTTCCGAAATCATTGCCTACACTTGTACAGGTATTATTCATGAAAGACCTCAACAAGCTGTAGCTTTGAACTGTACCTGTGGACATCTGTACATTAACTTGATTTATTTTACGTAACCAAAATGTGTTCCACGGTATCAGAAAAGTTTAAGAGAACTTGCAAGGGGATTACCCTTTGTGTATAACTGCCAAATATCGGAGTTCATTTTAGGGGTAAGGTAACGCTCGAATCTTGTCCCCATATAGTTTAATGGTGACTGTTTCTTTACTTTATGAGACTTCATTTTCGAGAGTTTTTATGGGAATGCTCTTTTTTCGGATAATGGAGAAAACTGTACACAGTTATGTGTGTGTTCGTGAGTATATGTCTATATATGTATATATCAAGGAGGAAAATAATTCCCTGTGTACTTCTTTATATAATAATGCAATAATTTAGTTTCTATTTTATTTTCCCTCTGGGTAGAAAACTCCATCCCATTATGTTTATACCTCCCATCAGAAAAAAAAGAATATATATATATATATATATATATATATATAAGAGAGAGAGAGAGAGAGAGAGAGAGAGAGAGAGAGAGAGAGAGAGAGAGAGAGAGAGAGAGAGAGAGAGGAGAGAGAAAGAGGGAGGGAGAGAGAGAGAGAGAGAGAGTGTGTGTACAGAGCTTTCCACCCAGTGAAAAAATACACACCTCCCAATAATGTTATAAATAGGGATCCAAATTAAGTGAATCATTTGCCCGAAGAAGCCAAAAAGGGCAGAAACATAAATGTAAATGTATAGCAAATCAATCATTCCATCATATATGTATATATATATATATACATATATATATATACATTTATGTATATGTATATATAAATATATATGTATATATATATACATATATATACATATATATATGTATACATATATATATATATTTATATATATATATATATATATACACACATATATATGCATATATATATACACTTTTATATATATATATATATATATATATATATATATATATATATATATATATATATATATATATATATATATATATATAGATGTGTAAGTACGTGTTTATGCAAGTATATCTATGTGTATGTGTACTTGCATGTATTTGCATATGTATGTATACATGTATATATCTATATGTGTGTACACTGGAGATATGAGATTATGTAGAGTTACCAATACACACAAAAAAACTGAATATGAATTTTGGCTGATAAACGGCTGTACGATAATTGTGTGTGGGTAAATATTGAAAAATAATATTCAGGTTTGGTAATTCACTCAGCGGGAACTGTCATGCGCCCAATGTCTTTTGGCAGTATGACATAATCATTTAAAAAATTGGAAAAAGTGGTGATCAATGAATAAGTAACTTCTCTTGCCTTTTGTTGGGATCTGATCATTAAAAAAGTCTGAATTTTCAAAAAAAATAAATAAGCGTTAATACTGCTAGACACAAACTAAGGAATTGATTTAGCATAAATTTTGATTGAAACTTGAACCGTCATTAAAAAACCCATTATGGAGGGGGGAATTTAAAAAGGCAAAAAGAAAAGAAAGTTTACTGACAGACAGACAGACAGACAGACCCACTTGAGAAATGATATTGACAGTTTTTTGCTGAGGCTTACTAATATTCTATATACATAAATAATATAGAAAAATAATACAACTTGTATTTCTTTATATAACAATGCAATAATTCTGTTTTATATAGAAAATGTAAAGATACAGACTAAAATCAGGTAAAAGTTACCAGTTCATTGGCGAAATGGTGATACACCAAGTTGATTGTTGAATCACCACTTTATCTCCAAAGTTTAAATGTTCCTGACCGCACTTTCTAGAAAACACACAGGGAATTGAACTGTGTTTCTGCATGAACGTACCACCAAGTACAGTTTCAAACTCTAAATACATAACTTAATAACTTTACGTCAGACCCCAGCAGCATCAGAAAGTGCCGTCTCAAATCCGTGCACCTCCAGAAACAACAATTCTAAACAAAATAATACAGATTTGTCAATTGTTTTGGCTCTATTGATCAGGATAAGCCTAGACCTAGACACAACCTGGCCTGGAATAAGGCAATATTTGAGAAAGAATTAATTTACATGGCTCTCATGGGAGGTTATTCAGTACAGTATTGATTGTGTGCTTCAGAAAATATGATAAAATACAAATAAATCACTGTCAATAGGGAAAAATCATTTGTTTTCAATACTTTATTGTTTTTCCACATTGCTTAAGGATATGTTGGAACTCTTCAATAATGAGATTTTAAATCTTCATTTGTGGAACTAAACAAACCCGCCATCACAGTCAATAACTGAACAACCGTAGCGTCAAAGTTTGAAGTCTTTTTAAAAAAATTCAATCGAAGAATAAATGTGGTCAGAACAAATTCTATTTTTGACATCATTGGCATTTCCGACTGGGAAACATCTAAAAGAGTAAAGAAAAAACTAGATTCTAGAGAATCTACATTATTAACAAACATGTCAGAACAAGGCCTAGAAAAGGCAAAAAAAGTCTTTTTTCCAAAAATTAAAAAAAACATTTTCAGAAGGTGCCTTGTAGAGTTCTAATTTGAATTTTAAAGTCTGTAGACAAAACAATATGGTCAGGAGCACTGGAACACTCTAATACTTGCACAAATAAAAAGGAATAGAACCCTTCGCAACCTTTAGCGACTAAGGTTGTTCAATATAAGACAAATAAAGCAACAAAGTTGGCCAAGCCATAAATTAACTATGATATTTTAGAGATTTTATATTCCTAAATGCTATATTATGAAGTTTTTAGTCATTCTATGAATTAATCTAGTTATCTTTGATGCTCTCAATAACATTTCAGTTAATATCCAATTTTCGTGAGATACAATGAAAGCACGACAGGATATTAATGAAAATGATTTACATATACTCAAGAAAAGTTTTCTGACATTCAAGTGAAAAACACACCCTCCCTAAATACATAGTTCAAAAGCTAATTATTTTGATATTTGTCGGAATTTGTCTTACTAATTCATTGTAAAAGAGACATAGCCCTTGATGTGAAAATATTTGTCTTGTACAAACATTAGGTGGAAATGTTTGTCAGACAGTATCACTAAACTTGCAAAAAAATAGGATTTGTCTTTTGCCCCCCCTCCCCCAGCCCCAATTTATCATGTCCAATTTAGGAGGTTCCGACCCCATACCAGCATCAATCTATTGCATTAAAATGGGAGGGTTGAAAAGATATTTTTAATGCCTGCATTACACTGCTAGGACGAGGCGATTTTTTTGTCTTCACCCACACGTACTCGTGTGAGCCCCCCCACATAAAAGGAGGAGCCAATAAATACTCAAGGTCAGTAGGCTTTATCACCATTTGACAGCATTCATCTCACAGCAACTCAGTCCCCAGTATCAGTGTTTACTCTTTGCATTAGCTCATTCCCGCAAGCATCTGCTATATAATGTACATTGCCCACATTAGGCAGATCCAAATCACAATTCTCTCTTCTAGCCATCTGTACTTCTTTGACTGTTAAGTTGGAATGTCTTCTAGAGTTGCAACTTTTCCCTCTCGGAGAGAAAAAAAACAACCAAAGATTTATATAAAAAAAAAGGATGTTGATTTCAATGTGGTTGAGACACGGCTCATGGTTATCCAGCATCATTCAAACCTGGGATATCCCTACTCTTTCTTAAATATCTAGCTTGCCCTGTTTTTAATGAAATTTATTGTTAAGTACTTTGTGAATGTTCGGCCACCTCTGTGGCTTAACTAATCCCTGAATCAATATACTTCCGGCACGATGGGGATTATTTAGCAATGATTCCCAAGATAAATAAAATGAGGACCTCTTTATCTTCTCATTTATTGGAACAACTACATATACAGATTCTCCTCCATGTACTTATCAATGTGATTAAAAATAAATGCAATAATAGATAAATGTAAATGTATATCTTAATATACCAATTTTGTAAAACTGGCTTTTATAAGTTTCTTAAAAGTACCCTCTGCTGTTTCGTGGATTAAAAAAAAATGCGGTATACATATTAAGATAGTGTATATAAATTTACATGTAAATATCTCACAACAACTGATATGGTCTTTCATTTTCAGTTTATATCAGAAGTGATAAAGTCAGTAAGAGTGTTTTTCTCCTGCTGATAAATTTTTGAAATTATTTTTCACAGACCAGTTCAGTTTTGATCCTTTGGATATTTGCTGAGCTGAAAACCATGAGAATATCAAGAAAATTTCAAATATCTTTCCACAATAAGACAATATTATGCATTAGCAAGTTATAGATGGTTAACCAATGATCTGGAAATGTCAGTGGCTGTGTTGTCATTGATGGACCTGTATATGGTTAACAATTGAAATTCTTAAGGAGCAAACTCAAGTACAATGGGGGCTCCATGAGCAAGAATGATGAGTGCTTTCAATATACTTTGACACTGGTAATTCACTCTCTTAAACTCTTTTCAGAAGATGTAGATGAGACTCCAGCTCATTTACAGGGATGTCACAGTGCTTTAGGCTGCCCTTAATGCAGTCCTTTTTGTGAGCCATTCTATCACTTTGCATGAAAAGAAAACCCTGTAAATCATTGACACCAGTATTTGGTATTTCATACTCAAGTACTCGAGAAGAAAAAGAGATTTGTAATATGATTATGATCTATTCAATGTATATAAGTAAAACTGACTGACTGAAATCTATGCTGGTTTCCCCACCATCCAAAAGTAGAGCGTTCATGTAAGATCTTGCATAAAGCAAAGAAGCAATCATCATTAATTTATATTGGATAAATTTTTAAGTTTTTAAAAGACCTAAAAAGTAATAACGACGGTATGTTAGGCTGAATCGTCAGAAGTTGATGCGATATGAGGTATAGGAGACTGGGGTGCAGCAATGAGAGGAAGAGAGTGAGCATTGTCACTATATTGACTCACTGAATGCTATTTTTGCTTTCCACTTATTAAAGAGTGAAAAAATGGTGCTAAGCAAACTTTCACAAAGCAAGGAATTACTGTACTGTGCTTTTTTTTATCTTCCTAATTATTCAAGAGAAAAGCCACTCAATTATGAACCCATCTTTCAGTAGAGTAAGCTCAACTTTGAAGATCAAGAAAATCCCACTAGTCCAAAAAAAAAAGGGTATACAACAGATACATCCTACCAATAGTCACTTATGAAGCTGAAACATGAAATCCAACCAAATGATTGAGCCATAAAACTGAGAACCATGCAACATTCACTACTATAATGCCTTGTATGCTGGCTAACACATCTGGCAAATATTATGAACTTTGTACAATAGCCAGTTATCAAGAACCAGGTATACAGATTGGTGAAGATAAGTCTTTTTTCACTTTTTTTTTACAAGGGATGCACAGTAATACATTAGAGAAAATATTAATCACTGATCTGTACAACAGAGGTTTTTAACCCCATTTGTTGATATAAGGTTACTCATGTTCTGATATCTATATATCTGTATCTATGTATCTATCCAGACTCCATTCAGCCAATACCATTCGTAGTAGAAACTCAAAATTTCCCTACAAAACAGGTTTTTATTTGGGGGAGCTGGGGTCAATATGTGATGTAAGTTTATGCTAAAATGGTTACAACTTTGTACCTGCTTGTTCAGACCTTTTTTAGTGATCACATCCCAATAAAAGGCAAGATGAACAACTTATTCATTGATCATCCCTTTCCTCAACTTTCTAATTGATCTCTCCCAAAACAGCATAAATGGTGGTGATTCATAATTTCCTTTGGAATGCTAGTTTGATATATGTTCTTAAGGCATGAACAAATCAATCAAAACTAATTATTTCTTAATCTCATCAATCAAATAAATGACTTCAGAATCAATTGGAAATTTTTTTTTTAAGATTGTTTCCTCAGCCAAAACATAGATTTCTGTGATACAGATGAAATTCATCTAATCAGATGAGGGACTGCAAAAACATTCTCCCAAATAATAGATACTTCTAAATATAAATATTGAATTATGCAATAACTCCATTTTCAACAGTACACACACATAAATGCATATAAACACATATAGATATGAAAATTTCTACGCTTATATTCATATATATATATATATATATATATAAAAATATATATATATATACATGTGGACACAGATACATTCATACATGCAGACATATATATATATATATATATATATATATATATAACATACACATTCACATGTATATTTTGGTTTGGTT
This sequence comes from Thysanoteuthis rhombus, assembly GCA_963457665.1. Taxonomy (NCBI): domain Eukaryota; kingdom Metazoa; phylum Mollusca; class Cephalopoda; order Oegopsida; family Thysanoteuthidae; genus Thysanoteuthis; species Thysanoteuthis major. The sequence goes on along the minus strand of OY735212.1, from coordinate 44,835,875 downwards.
TCATAAAAATTTATGTGGGATTTCCATGTCTGTTGCAGACCCTAGGTGGATCTGCAAGGCTGTTATGTGGATCAGTCCTCATATCTGTGTTAATGAAGTTTCAAGATGGAATGTGTCATCGGCATGACCAGCCTCACTCTTTAAATAAAGGGTTTGCATGCCAAGGTCCATTAATGTCCTAAGGTTGTTGGTTTTATGTTTGAGTTTCCTTCTCCAAGCCAGATGTTGAAGCTGTAAAGGTCTGCTACCTACTCAGCTGAGTGTTCCAACAGTATGTCTGGACACTCCACAAAAGAGAGAGAGAGAGAGAGAAAGAGAGAGAGAGAGAGAAAGAGAGAGAGAGAAAGAGAGAGAGAGAAAGAGAGAGAGAGAGGGAGAAAGAGAGAGAAATATCATACAATAATATTTGAAGATTTCTTTCACATTTCTTTCTCAAAGTAAGTAAATTTTTTCTGATGCAATTGTCGTGCTGCTCACAGCATTACGTGTAAAACAAATGTTAACTTTTGTACTCCCTTGTTGTCATTAGGGTTTCAGCCATTGGCTGCACACGTACTGATTTGTGCAATCAATTCTAGATTCATATCTCTTCTTATCAATTAAATCTAGTGATGGTAATTTTCTATATCACAAAGAGTGTCACAAAAGTGATTTTTGAGTGCAATTAAGAAAAAGAATAGATAAATGAAAAATGGTAAGGAAATAAAAAGATTAACTGTCAAAACTTAAAAGTTAAAGTGGAATATAATGATCAAAAGAATCATCAGATTTGGAAGAGAAACCGTGAAAATCAAGTGCAACAACTTAATTAAAAAAGATCAAAGAAAGAATTAGCTGATGAAGCAATCAAAATATTGACTTCAGTGGAGAAATAATTGTAAAAATGATAGTCAAAGAGTTAAAAAATCAATGTTTGAAAAATCAGAACAAATTGTGATAGGATCAGGTATAAACCTGATTCAGGTATAAACAATGCATGTTCTTAGATTGACAGTTGTATATAGTTGCATTGTATGATTATGCCAATTTATATCAGTATCAACAAATTTGCCCTAAAAATGTAGCCTTGAGCCAGACTAAGGTAAACTTATTAAAAAGTATGCACAGACCTCCACAACATAATACAGCAATACCTGATTGATTAGTTAGAGTTTAGTTAAAGTATGGTTAAGGTATAGCTGTATTAATTAATATAACTAAGTATAAGCAGAGAACAAAACATACTAAATTATGGCTTTAGATAGTACCATTTTGAACAGTACAGAAAATTTTGGAAAATATCAACTGCACTAATCAAGTTATACCTGTATATACAGATGCAATTATGAGATGAAAAGAAAAACATGTTTTTTCCTCCAGTAACTTCAAAGAGCTGACAATATATAACTGAATAATGTCGTATTTGCTCATAGAACTTGGAATGGTATTGACAGCTAATTGAACATTTCTTTATCCAATTATGACACAGAAAGTGACAGAGAATTACTAATATCGGAAAATATTAATCAATCAAATCAACATTCATTTCCACCAGACAATTACACATCATATCATTAATTTTGACTAGTTTTTAGCCTCATCCTAATTTTCAGTTGCTTTTTATCACAACCTTCAATCAGACCCTAATCCTATGGCAATGATTAAACAGCATAATCAAAAAATAAAGAGCAAGCCCACAGTGAGAATCAAACTCACACCCTCTAGCTAGAAGGGGTCCAGAATATGGCCACTTTTAGCCATTAAGCCACATCAATATCAACAGTGAGGAATATCATTTATAAGGGGTTAGATTCAGCATGCAAAATCAGCTCTTGTGTTACTATAAAGTCCCTGTGATAAAAAGTGATAAAAGTTTCTTTTTGATTGTGTTCTTCAGATGGATTAAAGTTCTCTCTCAAATTTGACTCCTAAAAAACAAAAGAAAAGTTCTCTCTTGACTTTGACCCTAAAAGTAAAAAAAGTTCCATTTGATTTATACCTCTAAAACTGAAAAAAAGTTTCCCCTCAATTTTAACCCGTAAGACTGAAAAGATGTTTCTCTCGATTTTCACTGCTGAAGACTAAAAAAAATGTAATCCTCAAATTTTGAACCCTAAGAATGAAAAAGAGTTCCCCCTGGATTTTAACTGTTAAAAGTGAAGAAAAAGTCATCCCTTGATTTTGACTCATGAAAGAGGAGAAAAAGATTTCCCTTCAATCTTGACCCTTAAAATTGAAAAATAAATTTCCCGCTTGATTTTGATCCTTGAAATTTGGATGTTTTCTGCAGTAAGCAGACAGATCAGAAAATATTTGCTGAATTATGATGAAATAAAAATGAAACCTCATTTTCTTTTTTTGCGCTCTTTCTTTCTCTCTCCTTCCTGTTTCATGGGACCAAATGATACAAAGATAAATAGATGCTATGATGCTTACAATTTCCTGGCGTGTTTTTGTGATGTCTGAGACCATCCAACATTTAGCATTATCATTTCCCCTCTCTTTCCTTTTTTACTGTATTTGATCTCTTTCCAACCCTCTCATTCTTTTGCTACTCTCTTATTGATCTAACGAAAGTGTGACACACAAAATATCGAGTGATAGAATCTAGTTAGAGGTAGTTACATTCATTCATATTTAGATAAATAGATAGATTTGAAGAATATATGATAATCAATTATTGGATCCAGGAATGAGGTAATATATGCTGGTTTTCAGAGTTCTATTAGAAAATAACTATTTTCTTTTCCTTGAGATTAAATTCATTTTGCAAGAATTTGATTGTCAATATTTTCAATCAATAAGTTTGTTACTCACACTGAGAGGGTATTTGGGCCTGTTCACAGTTAAGATAGTAGTGTATTTCATATTGGTGCCAGTAGTTGATTTTTTGAGCCTACGTAAAAACGGAGAATGCTAATTTAGACAAGCTCTCCACACTTGCAGTAACAATGCAATGCAATCTTCTTCCCCTCAACCATGTGCCCTCCTGCATTCTTACAGTTCCATGATGGACAAACAAGAATGTGAGTGCCCTCAATAGAAACAAATGTGTTGATTTTTTCCCCCATGAGGAGCATCTAAATACCTGCTACCATTCTCTGGTTTGGCTGTACCAGGTTGTCATTCACGAGCACAGATGTCCTTCTCATGGATCCAGGCCCCCCAAGCAGAACCATCCCACTGCAGTAAGAGGGGTTGGGTCAGAGGTACACCCTGATCTCTGGAACAATAGCTGAGACCCATCATAAAACTATGACCTTGTGTCATATGTCATATTGAGGTGGTATACAGATTACCCAACATGAAAAAAAAAAAGAAGCCGAACCTGCGTCACATCTTACCTTCACGGTTGGTAGATAAATGCAAACATATTGTAAAAAAAAAGACCTCACTCTTTGCATACAAATTGTACACCTATCAAAAGCAGTAGAATCAATCAGCCAAGATTTAGAAGTACAAGAGCAGAAAAAAAAATGTGAAACCTCGAACATGAAATGTCACAAACCACTTTTGAAACAATCTATCATTCACTGCACATATCTTTTTTTAGAGTCACATTTTACCTTCATTGTTTGCTGGAATTTTTGCTGTGATTCAATGCTAGAATCCATAAACCAAAATATGCTGATTAGATGATTAAAAAGTATACATGCTCATGTAACAACACTCACAACACAATCAATCTTTTTGAATGAACTTAGGATATTGGTTTCTGGCACATTCTTTGAGTTATCATTTTTGGGGTGTAAAACTTTGGCAACAGGGTTAAAACACATCCAGAAAAAAACATTCAGATTAAGAAAACAATTGTTGCCAGAGTTTTTTATGATGTTCAAGGTGGCCATTTTGAAATTAAAAGTGGAAGTATATTCCTTCCAATTATGACTAAGCTGTTGTGCATGGATTCATGAAAAAATGTGATCACTCCTTCCATAGCCTATGGTCCACTTTCTAGAAAATTACATTGAAATTCATGGAAAACTTTTGAAGATATTGTGTGGACAGACAAGGGCAAATAGAGAAATGTACAAAAAACCCTGCAAGATATCTCTCAATCAAAAACAAATTCCTTTATCCAATCGAATGTTTAATCACTTCTTATTTATGATGTCACTTACCCTTTGACAAAATTTCATTGTAATTCATTGAGAACTCTTACAGATATTGCATTAACAGTCAGGAAAGAATACAGGAATTCATAGAAAAAAAAAGAATAAGATATTTTTGCGTTTTTTTTCTCAACGAATTTTGATGGAATTTAGTGAAAAAGCACCCCATGAGTAAGGATGAAGAAATCAAATTTTGGGTTGGGTCCAGGAATCTGTTTTTGATCGATAGATATTTTTGCATTTTTTTCCTACATTTCGGTTCTTGTTTTTCCCCAAGATATCGCCAAAATTTAATGAATTTTTCTAGGATGGTAAGGCACGTATTGGGAAAGATGTGATTAAGTTTTAGGGCCGATCTATGAATTTATTTCTGATTGGAAGATATTTTTCCTATTTTGTTTTTTCATGAATTTCTGTATTCACTCCTACCTGTCTACACAATCTGTCTTGAAGTTCTCAATGACTTCCAATGAAATTTTGTGGAAGGGTAAGCCCGTGGTTGGAGTGTTTAAATTTTGGGTTGACCTAGGAATCGGTTGTTCATGGTTTTTAAATATGTTTTAATCTTGTTACAAAGATTCTACTTGCCAAAACTGATAAGTTCCTCTTATAAAACTAAAGGCCATTTAACAATTAAGATAGAAAGTCTTTTCTTCGACCAACCTTTCGTATGAAAATACATACATTACCGAAATGCATACCCGATCCCCAACATATTAACAGATATTGGTAAATAAGTGACAAGTTTTTATGAAAAAATCTTTTTTATCTAAGGTGTTTAGTCTTTAAAGCTGTAAAACTTTCTAGAATATACATATGTATATATATATATATATGTATATATATATGTATATATATATATATATATATATATATATATATATATATAAAATACATATATATATATTTTGCATTATATGATATAGAAACTAATTTGAAATGATCTCCCATCGCTATGTGATTAATATACCATCTAATTTAGACAACCTAAATAGAATAAACAATTAAACAAAATGGGTCTGTGGCTGGAATTGAACCTGCCACCAATAAGGTAACCACTTCAAAGTCAGATAACTGCTTTCAATCCGAATTCTCATCTCATTTATTCTCGGCCTTTTTTGTCTCTTTCAACGTGACAGCATGTACTTTAGAAATGGACATATTCAGTCTGACAGAATGAATTATAAATTGCGTTATATCATATATAATATAATAATTGTTTATTCTATTTACGTTGTCTAAATTGAATGATATATCAACAGTATGGCAACAAGAGACCATTTCAAATAAGTTTCTATATAATGTAATGCAATTTATAATTGCTTCCGTCGGCCCAGGGTCTGCTAGGCTCTCTATTTGAAATATCTGGCCAGACTGCATTCAAAATATGAAGTAATTCTTCTATGTGGAAGATTTCCTGAATATTTTTCCTCATTTGACAATCTGAAATGGTCCAGACATGTTTAATAAGAATCATATCAGGAGACTTGCCCTGGGAGTCACTTAATATTTTTTTGAACCTGCCATTCCCAACTTATTTTTTTCTGGCAGGGTTTGTCTGATATGGAGCTCCATCATCTATGAAAATGGTTCTACTTTCGTCTTGCCCCAAGTGAGACATTGGAGGAAGTCCATCCGGTAGAATAGATATGAATTTCACCACAGAAGCCTTAAACAAGCCAGTGCTTAAAATTGCATCCTAAATCATAATTGAATACCTGCTATATTTAATAGTGAGCAGCATGAGGTTAAAAAATTGTTGTCTCGTCAATTTTCAGATCCATACTTGCCTGATGTTTTCAAAATTGAGCCGATGAGGATATTAGAAAAAATTACAGTGTGCCAACAATCTAAAAGGCCATTCCTATCTGAGTTGCTCATCCCTTTCTCTGTTGAATGTTACACGGTTCAAGAAGTGTCTTTCTTCTGGCTGCTCTTGAATCATAACCCATATGAAGAAGATATACTATCATCCTTTGGGAAATTCAAACATATTCTGACTCATCTGCTGCCTTCTAATGGGGATTTTCTTAAATAGTTCCTCATCTCAACACACAAAAATACCTTTCTGATAGCTTAGGTCAATCCTAGCAAGAAACAGTAGTTTCCTGATTTTATTAGTGAATTTTACAGTCATTTAATTCACAGAAGAATTCTTAATTTCAATGCTATTTAATTCTTTGGATTAACCATTTTCGTGCTTCTGAACTACCAAAAATTGGTTGTTTAGTTATTTCCCTAGGGATTTTCATTGTAAATTGTCAGTGAGACTATTTTCATTATATTTCAGACGAAAAGTCAAAACAATGGTGTCTATTTACCTACATTTGTAAGAATTATGTTACTTGGGTTTTGAAAGTATTGTCGATGAGGATATCTTTATTCCAATTTTCTTTTCATTTATTTGATGAAGTTTTTATAAATCATTATTTTTTATTTTTTGTTATTATTTACCTTCATCTTAATTGATGTTACTGTAACTTATTCCTTATTTATTTATTCATAGCTCAAGGGAAACCAGCCTGAGTTTTGTTGCAATGATACGTAACATTAATTAGGATGAAAGTAAATAGTAGCAAAAAATTAATAAGAATTAATAATGAAGAGTATATCTTATCAAAGATCAGACCTGAGTAAAATATGGGAACTTAGTTATGCATAATCTCTCTCTCTCTCACACACACACTCACAAACATATATATATATATATATATATATTATTGTGTCATTCACAGACAGCTGTTTCATTGTATTACAACTCTTCAGTGTGGCTATAGACTATCCATTATCCCATCCAGTACCACAAAGCAGGATTGAAACCTTCGCTTCAGACACGGAGGCCGGTATCCTGCCTCCATGCCATGAAACTGCACGGTCAGTAAGGTTGAATATAAGCAATATATTTATTTGACATATATTCCCCATCCACTAGAGTGCTCTATTCCTATGAAAGAGCATTGCATAAGCTTACAGTGAACAAGTTACCTCACTTAAAGAGTGCTCAACCCTGAATAGGGTTATATATATATATATATATATATATATATGCATTTCTCTATTTTTACTGTCGTAAAACCTATGTTAAATGTATTTGAATATGTCCAGAAATATAAGTATCTGAACTCATTCTAACTCTAAGAAAGGATATTAAAGATTGTCTGCATATATATACATGGACACATCATACTTTACAATCAGACACACTGAAATATCTTCCCAAGTAAAAGAAAGCAACACAATGTATTAATCCCTCCACTGTCAAAAATAAATCATTTTCCCTGGGATTTAGATGCTATAATATTCCAGATACGTAAACGAATAGGAAAGATTTACACCAGCTCTTATTGCTCTTCAGTAGATATTGGCTCTAAATACCCATTTAAGAAATGTCTTTACCTGGGAACAGATATCATTAGAGCATGAATATATTCAGGAAAACCACCCAGGTCAATCTATAGGATGACAGAAAGTAAATATAAAGAAGACGGGTAAACATTTAAAAGGGCATAAGTAATAGATATCCAGCATGGTTTTTCAAGATTCATATTGGCTCTTTCAACATTGGGCAGAACCACATTTTGGTGAGAGACATTGAGATTCAGCCTTCCTTAAAAGTACCAAGTACTATCAAAGAATATGTTTGGTTGATTTCTGGAAAATTGATCTGGTATTGGGTGTGTCTTTTAGAAGATTTGGCAGATGACAAATAGATTATACCAAAAGCTGATTTGTCGAACATAATTTAAAGCTCAGTAAATCTTGGTTCTGATATTTTTAGCCCCAGCATTAGAAACAGAATTTGGGCAGTTTTTTAAAAGATTGTTTGTCAATTGATAGCAGGTGGTTGGATTTCATCTGAAAAAAAAATTGTCTGCAGGTTTAGTTCAGTATTTAGAGAATTAGACTGAAAACTAAAAGATCTATGTCTCTATACTAGGTATTCACTTGGTAAGACTAATAACTATTTCTTTCCCAAAGCAAGAGGTAATTGATTTCATACCACTATAAAAAGTTCTTTACTCAATCTTGTTCGAGTAAAAGATTGATAGTTTTATGGATTCAAGCATTATGAAAAACAGTGAAGTCTTATTACTGTGCAGTCACCCAATTTCTTACCTGAGCAAAGTTATCGCTAAAAAATATTGATATTATATAAGAAGAATGTTTCCTATTACCTCATATTTGAACTTGTCTGAAAATATCTATGAATATATTGTATATACAGGCTGCACGAATGGGCTGAAAATTTTAACATTTACTCTTTATTATGTCTAAAAAAAAATGATCTTCTTGCGTTTTCAAAATCTGCCCTGCCTTGGGTTTTTTAATGGGGGTTAAATGTACAATGTAAGTTTATGCTAAATTGCTCCCTTAGTTTTTGTCCAGTGATGTTTATGCTTGAATTTTCATTGATCCAACAAAAGGCAAGAGAAGTTACATTCATTTTCCCAATTTTTAATAGCTCACCCCAAACATAGAATTCTGCCAAAGCATGCTGGTCACTTGATGGTTTCTATAGTTGGACGAACCAGATATGTCTATATCTAAAAGATTTAGCCATTTTCTCACCATTTTTGAAGAATCTAGCCATTTTCAACTATTAAAATTGGCCACAAAAAAGCTAAGTGTTTTTTTAGCCCGTTCTAGCATTTTTTAAACATTTTTTTAGGTTGATTCAGTGTGAAAAACATCAACCCTATGAATGCCACTTGAGGGACTCTATGTAATTAGTGCTCAGTGGTAGTATCTCCACTTGTTACATAGGTGCCTAAATTTGATCCCCCAGCCACGGGACGTAATTCATTTTGATTTTAAACCAGTTTTTGTTTTCCAAAATATCATAAGAAAGATAAATGTAAGTATAAATGCTTAAGATTAAGCTCAAAGAATCTACTTCAGACAAACAGAGAAATAGACATATATATATATATATATATATGTATATATATATATATATATATATATATATATATATATATATATCTATATATATCTATATATATATATGTATATATATATATATATATATATATATATATATATATATATACATATACATATATGTATATATATATATATATATATATATATATACATATACATATATGTATATATATATATATATATATATATATATATATATATATATATATATATATATATATCACTTTTGGGTTTGATTTAATAATTAGTTAATAAGACTTTTCTCAAGTTTAAGGGAGCTTTTGAGCTCATTATCCTCAGGCTGGACATTAATTTGTTCTCCTTTAGGGGATTTGGCTAAAAAATTGTTATTCACCTTTGACATGTTTAAAATGGTGAGAACTGGAAGCTATCACAACTGATGATATCTGAATTTGTGATCGTCAATTCTAAACTGCAGTACATGAGTCACATCACCCAAGAGGGTCAGTCAGCCCGAGTCCTCCTTCCAGTTTGGAATGTCCTCTTTATGAAAAGTTCAGAATTGGCCTACCACTTGAGTCTTATAAAACAATACAGCAGTTTGATTTGTAACTCATTTAATGATGATTTCTTCTAAAAATAATGAAGTCTGACTCAGAAGCTTTTAGCTATTGTCTTGTACACAGTAATCAAATCTCTGAGATTTATTAAAGAAACAGAGTCAATCTGTCGAAGTTAATACCAAGACTCATTGCTATGATAAAGCTGACAATTGCATTAACACTATGAAACTCACATTGGTTCAAAGGCAAACTTTTTTTATCCAGGTTGCTTTGTGAATAAAAAGAAATGAAAAAGTTAGTGGTTCACTGAATATATGGCAAAATACATGAATAGCATGGCTTTTTTATTCAGATATCTGAATGCACAAAGTACTTTTTATTTTGTGCGCAGAATTCCTGTTTGCCCAAGAGCAAAAACAAGACTCTATACAACCGAATCAGAAAAAGTCACTAGACTTTTTTCATTACTAGAATGCCAAATTAGATGTACACAAACGAATTCCTACAACTTATTCTGACTTGAGAATCTTTGTCTTAATCTGCAGCAGAATAGAAAAAATAGTAAGACAAAAAGCACAACGTACTGATGAATTAAATTAAGTTAAATTAATCTGTTGATTTGTATTCATGGGTTCCTCCATGAGACAGAACAGATGCTATTTTTCGATCCGTTTAGATACACTTCTTCAAATATACTTTTATAATGTAATTTTTTTGTGTTTCTTCTAGTACAGCGGTTCTCATTCTTGCCATACTTCAGAATATCATTTCCCCTGTTGAGAACCTATCTCTCTATATATATATTTATATACTTGGATTATTTTTAAAAGGAAAAGTAAATTGAATATACTAGCAGTGCCAAAAGATGATGCTGTAACAGCTTGAATCTGCTAAACTGTGGTCTCAATACACCCCATTTGACACCCTAACCGCCCGGAGGGGTATCCCCCTGTTGAGAACCTCTGTTTTAGTATTTTTGGATATATTATATCCTAATGGTACTATTGTTCATATCAGTCTAAATATGCACTCAAGCAATATTGTTTTATTCAAAATACCAATGAAAAACAGTAGAATATTTACTATAATGAGATTTGAATCTTGAGTATTTATATAATTATATTGGGGGAAATATACTAAAAAATCTATGTTTTTAGTTCAAATACAATGAAGTAGATGTTGAAAAGGTTTTCAACTGCTGCATTAATATTTTCCAAAAGCTGTGGCACAGTAAAGTTACTATATTAAGATACTTCTATGATTCTTTTCTATTGAACAACCATAGCCACCAAAGGTGATGAAGGTTACCTTTTTATATGTGCATATATTTGTATGTTTCAGCATTCGTGGCCATACCATTTACTGAACAGACTTGAAAATCAACATCAGTAATCCCTTGGATCTTTTCCAAAGATGTTTTTTTAACCTTTTCAGGGCCTCATTTTAATGAGTTTCTTAACAACACCTAGATTCTCCTGAAGCAAGATATCTGTAGATGTTTCATTTACACTATTTTAAATGTTTTCTGGTGGGAAACATCAGTGACGTCATAATAGAATTTATTCTAATCATATTTATTCTTTGAAGAAATTTTACACATGACTTCAAATTTTGACACAATGGTTATTCAAATATTGACTGTGATAAAAAGTCTCATAATTTATTTAGCTAGTTCTTTTATTCTATATTGTGACTATCTGAACTTGTCTAAGTAGAGGCAATGGAGCCTCCTCTTTTATTTATTATCAGAAGGTGTCAAGAATACTAATTGATTGATTCAATGGAATACTCGTTATCATCAAATAGAAGTCATCATTACTTGAACTCTTTTCATTTCCCAGACATTCAGGTGGTCAAAATGATCTTTCAATGTTGCTATCCATATGATGACTCTCTTAGCAATGGTCATAGACCAGTTGAGAGCTGTAATCAATGAAGCGGTTAGCATGGGTTGGTTGAATAAAGTGTGACACTTGAATTTCTATGACATCTCTGGTTTTAGATGGAGTTCAGTGATGTAAGTTTTCCAATTATACATAGCACCAGGGGGAGAAAAACAGACAAACTTTGATTTTGTTCCCCTGCTATAACACTTTGAACTCTAGTTCAATATGTCTTCGTGTTCTGCACATAAAAGTCTGGTATGACCTTCTATGTTATGTTCTGGAAAAGCTGAAGTGGCAGTAAAACTGCTCTCTGAGTTGAACCCTCTTTAAAGTTGTCCATGCTGTTACCTTCTGCTTGACTATTGTAGTTGATACAGTTACCCAAGAATTGTATGAAACACTATACCATTTTCTATTTCTTTCTTTTTTAAATGTAACAAGATGTTTATGGTACAATTCTAACTATCTAAGCATTACAGTCTGAACCCATCACAATTTTATATCCAACCCATTAATATTCAGTCTTCCTTCCAGAACTTCTTGTTGATATATAATGAATTCACATTAGCATTATATAAAATTATAAACAAAAATCTAATAAATAAAAGTAGTGTGTGATATTGCCTTGCTTAGTATCACTACGCTGATGTCACTTATTTCCTTAGCCCTAAAAGTAGACCCTTTGCTTGAATAAGTAATACAGGTGGGTCTCCACCAGATAAACCCTATTTCTGTTTTTTTTCACCCTCTTCCTGCACACTTTGTGGCCCTGAATGGATTCATGCATTCAGACGCCAAAGTCTGGTTTTCATTTTTGACCAAGTAAGGAACTAGATTATATAGTTCATCTAATTATAAATATTCCTCTCTCTCTCAATTATTATATTAGTAGTTCAAATTGCAATACTGATATCTTTCTGAAATGAACATTCATTCCTTTTTAAAGTATTTCATCTGACCAATTACCCCTTTTTTTTGTCTGAAACAGGCACTTATGTGTGGATGAAAGTCACATTACCATTATCCTGTTCTCACAAACAGTTCATTCAAGTAATCTCTTATGATCTTGCTTTATAATTCAAAATTAAACGCTTCTTTTTTGATTGAAGATGCATGTTTTTCTTGTGATTCTTTTATTTATATTTACTGTGATTTTGACTTAATTGTTACGCAACAGAACATGGACAAAACCATACATGGGGATCCACGAATATTCAATTTTATCGGACAATTTATCTAGGCCCCATCAGACCTATCCATTAAGATTAATAATCATTCTATACATAAAAATTTATATATGATAGTGGTCACGCAATGACCAATATAGCCACCATAAATTATATTTGCTGACCTTCCAGTAACCATAGATCATCTTTCCTACTTCATATCAGATCTCACCTTGACCCACAGTTTATTTGTTCTTGGAGAAAATAATTTTTGCTTATCAAAAAAAGAGAAAAATCTTTATGGAGCACATCTTTGAGAACTAGACTTCATGAAAATGCAATTTATGGAAAGTTATTCTGGTCATGTCTCTTTGCAGTTTTTTTACTATAGAGTCTGATTGTATTAGAATCACCTTTTTTCCCTTGAAAAAAGAACGAATATACACTTTTTTGCATGCTGTACAAGATGTAAATTTTTTCCGACAATTTATTCCATTTATCCAAAGGTTTGTATCCTAATCTAAAGCTTGGTGGCTGAATTCAACTTGGGAAACATGGTTAGGAGATATAAAGCAATAACATTTTCAGAATTTTACCCAGAACTGGCAAGCTATAGCATCTCTATCTACTTATAGTTAATCTCAGTTTTAAAAAAATGCTTAACAATGGTAGAAATGTTTATTTGAAGACCATGCAAGATATAATAATTCATATCCATCCTGATATCAAGTTTTTTAATCTGTAAACGGAATTCTTAGCAACAGAATGAGTGTAATAAACTTCTGGAATACCCTACTGGAAAATAACTGAATTAAAGGATCAAATGTAGAACCCAGACCCCAAAACTGATCAAAGTTAAATGTGCAAATTTTCAGGTTACACTGTAGTGAACATTTTCTTTTTTAACTTGAATCAGTTTTAACATCTATATTCTACATAAGATCTAAATTAAGTTAATGGATTACAGTGGTGTATAAGTTTATGTTTATTAATACCACTTTAAATTCTCAGTGAATCTTCTAATGCCAGTCCTCAGCTTGGTGGTGGAAGGAGGAGGGTTGGTCATGAGGTGAGTACACCTGCCCAATGAAAACTCCCCTCACTAAAGAAATGCTGACAGGAGATAAACATGACAACTCAGCCCTAATAAGGAAGAATTTAAACAGAGTAAGTTTGTATGTATAAGATATGCCCAATGCTATATATGCATCTATATGTATATGCATGTGTCTTGAGGGAGATGTTAGAAATATATTTGTTTTTATGTATATGTATAGATAGAAGTAAGAATTTAACATTTCTCAACATATGTTTATCATAGATCATAGAATATCATTGTACATATATATATTCTGAATTCTATCTTGCTTTGAAGGAATGGGCAATGTATGAGTATATGGACGGCCTCTGACTCAGTAAAAATTCCCAGGGTCATTGATATCACCCTAATAGGTGTAGACCCTGAGCATGTCTGAGTATTGCAACATATATACTATAGCAGCAGGCTACATGAAGATTCAGAGCTTTTTCAGCTCCCAAAAGAGGTGGGAATAGGTGATGCCAGCTCATCCAAACTCTCCACAGCCTGCCTGGAGATGATTTTCTGAAACTAGACTGGGAAAATAAAGGAATAGAAATTGACGGCCAATACCTAAGTTACCTCAGATTTGCAGACAACATCCCTTTTGCAAATAACCTAAAAGACCTTCAACTAATTCTAAATGAACTGAACGAAGAAAGCAAGGAAGTTAGCCTTCATATGAACTTCAGTAAAACAAAGGCCATGTGCAATGAACACACAGCGATCAAAATCATAAACGCAAAACTGGAGATTAAAGATTTCATGTATGAAATTGAGCTGGAATGGCAATAAGACTTCACTTTTTTTCATAGTGAATGAGTCTATAAAACTATCAACTTTTTTAATTGAATGAGATTCGGTGAAGAACTTCACTCAATATTAATCAACTGAAAAATTGATAGTTTCATGGATTCATGCACCATGAAAAACAATGAAGTCTTATTGCCATTCAGCCTAGAAATCTATCTACTGGCATTCAATCAATTACTTCTTGTTTTGGAGGAAGTAGTAATGAGTCATATTAATAACACAGATGGCATAAAGACTTGAATCTTTTAGTTAACAGCCCAATTCTCTGAAAACTGAATTGAACCCGTTGTAGTTATGTGACATTTTTTCCCACTGAAATCCAACCACCTGCTGCCATCAGTAAAAGAGGTTTTTAAAAGTTGCCCAAAGTCCAGTTTTTATGCTCGGGCTGATAATACTAAAGCCAAAATTTAAAGAGCTTTTCATTCCACTCCCTTAATCAGCTTTAGGTACCATCTGTTACATTTCTTCTGGAAGATTTGGGTGATGGCTAAAACCAAATTATCAATCGATTTGGTATTAGGTGCCAAACATATCCCTTGATAGTATTTAGTACTTTTGAGAAGGCTAAATCTCTATGTTTCTAACCAAAGTGTAATTCAGTCCAATAAGTCAGCATGATTCTTGAAAAGTCATGCCGAATTCCAATTACTCAAACAATTTCAAATAAATACCTGTCCTCTTTGCATTTACTTTCTTTCATCCTATATGTCAGTTGATAAATGACAGACTCAACAGAATTTAAAACAACAGATTACTTACAAAAGCTCTTTATTTTTTTATTTCATCACATACGCGGATATGTGCGCCTCAAATCACCCCATAAGAACAAAGTGTCCAATGTTCAATGAGAACATAAATAATGGCCACTGTACTGGAAATCCATAACAGCTCTGCCCCCCTGAAGGAGAATAACTCAATACTAAAAATGAGAATATGTATTTAACACTATAGATTGACCTGAATGGTCTTCCTTGATATATTTATGATCTAGTGGTTCCCTCTTCCAGATTAGAGTCATTTCTTGAATGGGTTGTCAGAACCAATATTTACTCAAGAGTAATAAGAGTTGGTATGAACCTCTACCATCTTCATGCATCTGGAATATAAGTGCATCAGAAGAAAATTTACTTTTAAGTATTTTAGACCATATAGTGAATAATATAGTGTTCTTGTGACGTGTGCGCCACCCACATTATCAACATCAGTCTTTTATCATCTATCCTTAGACATAGACCTATACCAGGGTTTGCCAAAGCTTTCTATCCTGTATTTTATCAGCCTCAAATTCACATGTGATCTCTGGGGATCCTTCTTGTGAGTCATGCTATCAATCAGTTGTCTACCATTCTTGCAACATAACCAGTTCTTTGCCATTTGAGTTTTCAAATGGATTTATGATGTCTCAGACTCCTATTTTTTCCTTAATATATTGTGCTGTCTGGTGATCTCTCCATGTGAAGTTAAGCATGATTCTTTCATGTGTGCATTACATGCTTCTCAGTTTGTGAGTCTGTCTCTTAGTTAGGTTCCATGCTTTAGCTCCATGTGACTGTAAGGAGGATGCATTGGTTGTATACTCTCCTTTTTAAAAAGTATACAAACAATCAAGTCATTCTCATATCACCTATGTTTCATTCAAAGCAAAATATTTCCGTAAAATTTCCAATATCTAAAAACAATTTTAAAAATATCTTTTTACAAAAACTCATCCAGTAATCTCTGAAGTGCATCTTTAAAGATTTTCCGTCTCCGAAGATAAAAATGATGTTATGTTCATATATAATTGTGTCTTACTTTACCATTTCTAAGAACACTTTCAAATTTATTCTAATTATTCACACACCATACATTTATGCATTTTAACATTTTCTGATAAATTTTCTTCCGGGAAGTGTCAGTTGAAAAAGCTTTCAGGATTTAAAACTAAATACAAACAAATTTAAAACTTCCTCTTCAACTTATCCATGCTTTTACTATCCATCAGCTAATCATGGCAACATATATCATTCTTTTTTGTGTAGGGATTTTGAATATTATTTTAGTAGCCATTTTTCTAGAAGTTCCTTTGCCAAATGAATGAAATCAACTTATCTTCCCATATTCTCAACCTTTACTTATTGACCCCAAAGGCAGCTCGCGAAAACATTAGCTGACATGATGAATTTTTCAGAACGGAGAATTATCACGCAGAGTATCTAACTATATTGTCTGAATAAAGTTTGTGTTTATCCTTCCAGCAATAAGCAAGAAACTTTCTCCTTCATTATCGCATGTGGACCTTTCAAACTCTAAGGTATACAACTGATTACTAAAGAAAAAGAATGCTCCTCCCACTCTTCATCCTTATCTCCTTATCTTTTGCAACAAGAAGGAGGAGAAATTATGGACATTAAGCCTGTAGAAATCTGTTATGAAAATTTTGCTGCTGGCAGGCTACAAAATATCTGATATTTTTGGATGCTTTTACTTGGTTGTGATCAGAAAATTCAAGATTTATCTTCAAGCAACTAAATAAATGACCAAGTTGGTTTCCATGTATGTAAGGTCAAAGGAGCCATTACATTTCGAAGTATTGCACAGGCATTTTTGGTTAATATTGTTCAACTGTACCATTTGCTAAAATTTTTGCAACTGAAGCCACTTAGAATCTAGCATTATTTGTGGCAGAACTCTACTCAGGGGTAAGACTAATTCTCAACTTAGTTCAGCTTTTTTTTTAATTTCTAAGAAAAAAAAGTATCTCCAGATTTACCATCAATTTAGAAAATCAGATTTAGATGTAAAAAAAAGTAGATTTTTGACCAATCAGTTTTCAATGTACAGACTAAGCCTTAGGATCCTATCAATTTATATAAAAACAGGATTTTAGAACTCGGCAGGTACTGTCAAGATAGTTGGGGGGCATTTCATCTTTCGTATTCATAGTTACCTCCATGTTCATCAACTCTCCAATATTTGTTGTCCTGAGCTACATTTGAACTCCTTCATTCCAGCTGTGTCATTGTCATTAGAAATCGGATTATAGTATTTGAAATGTTATAAATACCTTAACTTTAAACACTCGTTGCATGTACAGACAGCACCAAAAGAGCTAAAGGGCTGAAAATCTAAACATTTAATCCTTTTCTAGAAAAAATATTTTTTTTTTTTTTTAATACCAGTCATTAAATAGGGCTTTAGTTGTGGGTTCAATTTGCAATGTAAGTTTATGTTATATTGGTTAGTAGCTTGTGTCCGGTAGCATTGTTTTGTGAAAATCCCCCCAAAATCCAATATTTTGCATACTGTCAAAAGACATGGTATACTGTCAAAAGACATTGGTCATGCAATGGTTTTTATTGAGTGACTAACCAGACCAGTTGTTATCACAATTTTGTCTTCTCCAGTAACTGAACTACAGAAAATAATTATTAAAATGATTCAATCTAAATAGAGAAATTGTTCCTTTTGATCCATATTAGAATCAGATACCCCAAGCAGTGATTCTAGACATTTGGGGATGCTCAACTAATGTTTAAAAGAAAAAAATTGTCTGGGCAAAGTTTCTGGGTAATTTTTGACTAAGTTTCAACCAAGTTTTGCTTTCTTGGATTCTTTTCTTGGTAAAGTGTGGGCATATGTAAAGACTAAGAATTTACATTTTGTAGTGCTCTGGAAAAATGACACATGTCTTTGCATTTATGATAATTATAATATCATAATTGACACCAATTTCTGCTAATGGCTGCTAATAAAGACCAGAGTAAAGGGGCTTGTGGTAAAAAATTTATGAATTGGCTTATTTATTTATACATTCAACTTAAATCCTATATCAACACAATGCAAAATCCTTAAACTCATAATATATAGTCTTCATAGATATTATTGTTCTTGTTAAATCCCATGTATTTGTCAGTGGTCATGTATGGCATAATAATAAAAAAATTCTGATTGCATATCAGCTTTCATTGTGTTGATGTTCATCTTACTATTGACAACCTGATTGAGAGTAATACAATGACAACCGACCTGACACAGGTGTTTTTCCATATGTCATCTGAGAATCTTAGAATTTATATCTTGAGGTTTCTATGACTACTCGGATATGTAGTGTACATTTTTGAAGGTGAGACAAGTTTTTTCTTACAGAAAAAAAATGACCAAAAATAAGTAGTTCAACTTATACTCAGGTCAGTCAAAAATGGATGATACATTTTTCAATAAGGATACATCGTCGATTGGAACATCATCATCGTCATCGTCATCATCATCATCGTCATCTTCATCATCATCATCATCATCTGCTCTTTAGTGAATATAGTTGGATATAGACCTTCTCTAGATTTTGCCAGACCCCTCTATCATAGGCATTGTGGAGCCAGTACTTTCTGAACTTCTTGGGGATCCAAGCTATAGGTTGTGATGTCCTCTGGCAGCTATCTACCATTTTTGCAACATGACCATCCCATCGCCATTTGAGTTTTTCTCTGACTTTTTCTCTCCATGTAATGTTGAGCATGATTCTCTCCTATGCACGCTGCATAGTTCCCATCTCATTACCATGGTTTTGTATGAAATGTTATGTAGGTAGTATACAGTGCATACATGCAATATCCTTTCAGGATAATTCTTCCAGGTAGATTTGTTATCACTGATGAGAATTTCACTTTTATCACTTCTATCAACTGAAAACAATGATTAATATAGTGAAGATGTCTGAAATTCATTTTCTAGTGGCAGCTGACCGAGTACCATAAATGGAGAATCCATAAGAAGGAAATATCACTCATGATAAAAATATGGCAAAATAATGGACACCTGAAATTTTATGTCCAATTCCAAACTTGTTTTAAAATCATTGTCAAATCTTATTGAAAAAATATATGGTATATCCTGTAGATCTCTTTAAGAAATCTACTGGGCTATTTCAACATGTTTGTACTTTATTTTGAAACCAGAAACAAAAAAAGGTTGATTATGTTTTAGAAGCAGAAGGTAGAAACACAACAAATTATGTATAATCTTGGGACAACTCTCAGGTCTACCAAAACATCGCTTCAGAGGATTAAAATACTCTTGCTGTGCCCAACATATCATCAAGGTCAGTCTTGCCATCGGAAAGTTGCCAACTGACACCCTTTGCTCTTTTAAAAAATTCTAATAATAAAGGAATAACATTTTTACTATCAAATTAAGATCAAAAGCCATGATGTCATCAGTAAAGGAAAGAGAAGTGCGATTTTTTGCTTTCTGAAGTGCCACTTGAAGCCCTCATCTTCAAGGTAAAAATGTTTTTGAATATTTTGAATACACCATTTCATATTTGGAATGTGTAACATGAAAACCCTTCGAACTTCATTTCCTTCCAACTTGAATGAAAAACTATAAACTTTTTGAGAAGAACTCATAATAAACTGTGTTATTCCATCTAGAGTTTCAATTAATTTTTTATCCCAAGACATTTAACATTTAATTGCTCGGCAAATATCAAATAAACATTTGTTTTTTTCTCGTTGATTCCAAGCCAGACTCACCAAAAATATTTCATGCATACTGATATGTGTTAAGTAATAGATATTAGTATCCAAAACAAAACTGGCCATCGATCAGAGAAGAGAAAGAATAAGTTATGGGTATAATTTTTGATCTGTGCCTACCATCAGGTGGTTTGATCGGTGAGCACAGACCTAGGCTACATAGGTGCTCCCAGGGAAAAGGATGTGGGATCAAATCCCACTAGGGATTTATTTTCTGATCATCATTGTTGTTTTGCTCACTACTGTTAATAATTCAATTTGAGCAAAATGTTTGACATACTGATACGTATAGATAGCTCATCTAAATGGCTGGAATCCTTCCTATCTAAAACATGCAGCCAGAATTTCTTTATACTAAGTTTATGTTGATGTAAATCCTTCAAACATTGTTTGTTTGAAGATTTGAATGCTTATAAATTTTATCATATTTACATATTGATCTTTAGTGACTTATCCAAGTTAATTGTTAAACATTCACTCACCTCATGTTTTCATTTATTTGAAAATTTTCCACCACATCATTTTTTTTATAAAAAAGGAAAAATGATTGGATTACAATGGAAAGGACTTGTATTTTAAGAACATAAATGTAAGCTGATAAAATTTTATTACACTGAGCCAGGCTGGCAGCGTAATACTTTATAATTAAAGATTTACTTATATGAATGAAATCAGCAACAAAATAGGAAGATAAGAGGAAATGAGATCATGAATCTTCTTTGTGGAGGGGATAAAAAAATGGAAAAAAAAAACAACTTACCGGTATTCCATTTCATCAATAGCAACAGAAAGATGACGAGGGAAAGGTGGACAGGAGTACATGTTACGGTCATCTTCCGGTATCAAGTCCACATCGTGGAACACAAAACAATGGAAGCTGTTTTGTTTCAAGGCTTCCTTGTATGCAGCATTCATTATCCGCCCTTTGTTGAATGTTGCATTACCATACTACAAAAAAGAAAAAAAGTCAAAATTGTAGTACTTCTTGATTAACTCTCAAATTCATTGAAAAATTAAATGTCATTATTAAGGGAAAGAATTTACAATTAAAATCATCCTCCTTTCACCATTTGGTGAATTTTGAAAATTTGTTCTTTTCAATTCACAGAAGAGTTCCATCATTTTCAGTTGTTTACATCAAAAAGTTCAGCAATAAATCAGAAGTGGTTGGAAATTTGATAGTTGAAAAATTAAGATAGCTAGAGTTTCTTTAACTTGATGAGAGTTACTTCCCTTGATGTCTGTGAAAGTGTTCTTTGAACTTTCAAAACACCTGATTTAGGAGCTAGTGTTGCAATCTATTACTACTATCTAGTGAGTTTGATCCTCGCTTCAAGCAACATTTGTTGTCTATTCAATACTTTTGTAATTATAAAATAGTGATGCTATGAACTTATATGAATAATTTTGTGCCAAGATTGTTGGGAACTTTTGCATAAATGCACACACTTGCACAAGCACACACACACATTCACAAACTCACTAATATGCACAAACTTATATTCGCATTCATTGATTTTTCACAAAACCCAAATGCCAACAAACACACATGGCCAGCTGGAACAAATTCTCTATATTTGACCTAAACTCTTCCATTAATCAAATTCTAAATCAACCTCGCACTGAAACCACAACATCTGATATCTGATAATCTCAGCAACACTGATAAACAAAAGCCCAGCAAGTGATAACCCAAGGGTCATGACATACATATCACCACTAAGCTAACCACACACACATGATTTATCAACATACTACCTTCCCTACCCACCACAATTTCATAGAACAACTATATAAATATCTATTTTCTTTCAACACCTTATTTTCTTGACAAAGCTTGGAATATATGATGTATCGAATTAAAGGATCATTTGTCTTCAAAAGTATTCTGATATTATCATTTCACTCTCATATAGTCAGATTAATCATAAATCCATACCAATGTATTCATCATAAACTTATATTATAAATTGTAATGATTGTAGTCTACAGAATGTCTTATATTTACTGAGCTTATCAGAATCAAATAGAGAAAAAGAAGATTATACTACATCAATTTTTTGAGTGAGAATGGCTTGTTTACTGTGGTTTGAAATTTTTGACACTGATAGGAAATTCATAACTATTTTGGCTACAAAGCCTAGCTTAGTATGGCGCATGGCCAAAAGTATAGAAAACCCAATGAGGATGATAACAGTCTACAGGACTATCAATCTTTTATATTCATTATAGTTGTTCAGCTTAGCTTAGCATAGTACAACACAAGCAGTAATAGTTAGCTGACCACTACTTCGCAACAAGGTACCCTATCTATAGAATGATATTTAGGTGTAAAAGTAATTGGAATTATATTACATTCAATTCAAAAATGGAAACAAAAAAAAAATTGGTTAAAGCAGATAAAGTGTTGGCTGCAAATGACAGATCTTTAATAGCAACTGAACCATACTGAACCATTTTTTGTCTCTTTTGTTAGCAGTGAGTAGAATAATTGCTTTACCTTGAGAGGCTGCACTTAATACTCATAGCAGGAATTTCAATTTAGAAGAAAAGATTGGTTGTCTTGACCATAGCAATCTCTAATATATGCATTTGGCACCTAACTGCTATTTGAAGTACATGTCTGGTACGGTCTATGAATTCTGTAATTTTTACATTTCTTATCATAAAGATTTTAAATGAGATCGAATGTGTGCTACAAACATCACAGGTTATGAGGCCCCTTACAGAATAACTTATTATAACTTACATTTATAACGAATTCATGAAGCTGAACCTAGTCTGGCTCAAGGCTACAAGTGTGTGGCACCTAGTGAAACGTGAAGTCAGTGTACATTAGGAATGGTTAACAGGACAGTGGTCTCCAATTGTCAGACTGTGGACCAGTACTGAGCTGCAAAGCATGTTTTACTGAGCCATGAGGAAACTATGACTGACTGTCCGTATTTATTCTCATCCCCACAAGAGAAATATGTGACACAAGGTCATTTTCAATGTGGGATCCCAGGATGAGGGATCACCAAAAAAATGCTCTAATTCACGCAACTCATCAGGATGAGCCGGACTCATCTCTTTTTGTACAATGGGATGGTATTGCCATGGGGTGTATTGCTCCCCGAGACCGGGCCAAGTGAATCTTTGAGGCCACAGGACAAATCATAGACCTCTTGTACTTGGCAATGCCAAGCCTCACTAACCTATCATCAGTTATGTCATCGTATCGACACAAGCTCTGACCTCCGGGAAACTACATCGTAAGACCATTTCATTCTTCATTCTCTGTCATGCCTGCTATGGCCTTACCAAAAATGTATATCTTACATACAACATAGCAAACCAACGGAAAGAATAAAATGAATTAAACAAAAAAATATTTCAAGTGCTTAGGAATACTTGTCTGAATAAATCATGGAATTAATAACATTTGGTTTTGTATTATAAATAGATCAGACAAATAAAATACAGACATCTTCCTTTTCTTCAGAGTTTGTTTTACAGCATTCAGTGCTTGTTTTACAGTAAGCCATTTTAGGTTAGCACATCTGCCTCACAACCAGAAAGTCCTGGGTTCAATCCCAGGTAGGAGCGAGGAGTGTGGAAAACTCTCTATTAGGACAAATTTCCTCATGCACTCAGCAGTTAATTGATTGCACTCAGAAGTGTGTCATCAGGATGGTGGTATGCCTTTGTTAGACTTGCATCCTGCCAGAGAAGTAGTCTTCAGAACATATAGGTATAGAGTCCTGGTTTCAACCAAATTTGAGACTAGCAAGTATTGCTAAGCTGCCGCTTGCAACAGAAACTTAGATTAGTGGTTGAGATGTGATGAAAAGAAAAGAATATGTTTACAGAGACAATATTCTTTTTCATCCTCTTTCTCCTATACACCAGTTTTCTATATCTCTAAATAACCCAACCCCCAACACCTCAGCCTCACGTATCATCATCATCATCATTTTTTGGTCTGGTAGTGCTCAAAAATTTTTCCATTAATGGTAATTGCCTCTTTGCCTTCTGCCTTTTCAGCATACAAAAGATTTTTATAGGAACACATTGCTTTCAAATAGCAGGGAAAACCTGCATATTGGCATCCTCTTCAAGATATGAAAACCAATAGTTCTCCATGTGAAGGAGGGGAGAACCAGGCCATAAGTGATGGAGACACTTGAACAGAAGTCCAGCCTCTAACAGTCACTTTCCCATCACTGTTATCTGGAAATGCTATCCTGGATTTCTGAAATACAGCCAAGCACGTGCCTTTAGGGAAGGCTTCTTGAGCTAGACACAAAAAGGACGTTCAAATATGCACAGACAGGGTTCATTAGTCTTAGCTGGCACTTGGCCAAACCTTGTCAAGTGTTTGGAGCAGACAGAACTCCATTGTTCACTATTAAAGGTAGGCTCTAAAATATGAGGTAGCTTTCAATCTAGGAATGGTGCATTTTGTTTTCATAGTCACTGAAACACTAATTATTTTTCCATGGGAGAGACAAGAGAGAAAGAAAAAAGAAAAAGAAGGGACTCTTTTTTTATCCACTATTTTGATTTTGGGAATTATCACATAAATTACATATGTTTAAAAAAATGATGTCTCTAGATATTATTATAATGGCATGAAAAGATGCCTAAAGAGAGTAAATTCTAATAGGAAGCACAGAGGTAACTTTCAACTGAGTCCACAAAATAATGTTAATGATAATTGTAAAAAGAAGGAGAAAGAAGTAGAATATTAGAATGCAACAGGACAATCTAAGTACACAAACACACCTACAGGGTATTCCCCAGGAGTACATTTTGTTAAAACAGCTTTATTTATTACCTTAATCCGAAACTTTCATAATAAAGGCTGAATATTATAAGGAAGCTGAGAAAGAAAAGAATAAGATGATCAAGTTTAAATGACACCATAGTATAATGTCCATAACTTTGAGAAAAGTCATTAACATACCAACTCTTGTTTGGATAATCCAATTTCTTTTCCCTATCTCTGATGTCAACATAACGCTTCAGTCAATTCATTTTACAGCCTTCTTCAGGAGTAGTATGTAATGTACGTAAGGAAATCACATACTACATTTTCAGACGGCTGTTGAATGAAACATTATATTTACATGGGGAGAAGAAATTGGATTGCCCAAACATAAGTTAATATACATCATAGTTAAGATTCAGTTTTCATTATTTGATAATTAAATCTCTTGATTGTGTCCTTGATGCTATCTGAACATTTCAGCCAGTCCATTCTATGGCCTTCTCCAGGTGTACAGTCCACAAAGATTGGAACAAGTTGCATGAGTAGCTGAAAAAAAATATAACTCAAATTGCAAACTTTACACTACAAGAAAAAGAGTGCTTTGGGTTATTATTTCTATTGATATTCGGACCATCCTCATCTTGGTTGTTTTTCATACAACGTTTTGGCCGTTGCACTCTACGGCCTTCGTCAGGTATCATCTGGTAGATGTGGGGAAGTAATGAACCGAACCCTTTATTTATCCGACGGGGGTATATTGACCGTACTCTCCTCTTAGCATTAGTAGTATTGTTATATTGTCTCACACTAGGATCGAACCTAGAACCATCAGATCACTTTACAGTAATTTATCTGATGCTGTAACCACAGAGAGAGAGAGAGAGAGAGAGAGAGAGAGAAAGAGAAAGAGAAATAAGGACAAGAAGTACAGCTAATGAATATTTGTTTTTTTTGTTTGTTTGATGGATTTTCCTACCTCCCATGGTGTAACTTCTGGGAAGACCTCAAACTGATTGTCCGCGTCTTGCATATCCTGTTTTTTGTTTTGTTGCCCATGTCTTGAAGAGTGGAGTTTTTGGTAGAATTCTTGTGCATGTTTGACAATTCTGTTTCTGTCTGTTGTTATGTCTCCATTTTCTTTGAGTATGTTAGTTATTTGTTTCTGCCCTATACTGAGAGCTTTGTTTATGGCTAAAAGCCTCAACATTTTTCCCAGAGTGGTTTTGATGTTTCTAATGATAAGACAATCCCATTAATCCTAAAAAGAAGAGTATGCAACTAATGCATCCTCCTGATAGTCACCTATGGAGCTGAAACATGGAATCTAAACAAGAGACAGACCCGCAAACTGTGAAGCATTCAATACATGTATGAGAGAATCATGTCAACCTCACAAGGAGAGATCACAAGACGGCATGGTATATCAGGGAGACAACATGAGTCCAAGATATCGTAGAATCTGCTAGAAAAATTGAATAGCAATAGGCTGGTCATGTTTCAAGAATGGCAGACAACAGATGGACATCATGACTTATAACATGGATCCCCAGAGGTCAAATGTGAAACCGAGGCCGGCAGAATACAAGATGGAAAGATGGATTAGATAAGTTCAGAAAGTATTAGCGCTGCGACACCCATGATAGAGAGGCCTGGGGAAGGTCCAAATTCAATGATGGATGATAAAAGACTGATGATGTTGATGAATGAATATTATCTTGTGTAATAAAAAGAGATGATTATGTTGTAGATACACAAACAGCCTCGTAACAGAATAAATTTACATACATGAATCTTTTCTTGGAATAAATGAATTTTTTCCTTGAACAACTCCAAAACAAAAATGATTATTCAAATTAATGTCATTTGTTTTAAACTGATATTTCCCATAATGTCTTCAAAATTCTTGGAGTGCAATTACAAACTTTCAAAAACTACAATATTGGATTTAGAAGAAGTATTCGCCTCTTCAAATGCATTGTAATTTCTAAAGTGTTATTATAACATAGAATAATGCAATATAGATAAATATTTCAGCGCTAGAAGAATGTATATGGATATAGAGAAAAGCAACTAAATTAAATACATTGTCTGAATGTGCATATTTGAAAATTGTGCCAATAAATTTAACAATATAAAATGAAAATGATTTTGAAGCACTTATTATCAGCATCTATTTTTATGTTAACATTATTTTTCATTGAATACTGAGAACTACAATTATCTTTTTCAGTAGTTCTTTCCTTATATAAACAAAGGGAGATGTTTATTATAATCATGGATAATGTTATCAAACAGATATTCTTATTGAAATCTGGCCGACACTAACACATTTTTTAAAAGGAATTGAGAATTGTTAAAAATTATCTGTTCACTATGATCAAATATTTTTATAGGCATCCTCACTTATTTATAAGAGACTCTGTCTTTTGGTTGGTCAGTCAGTTGGTCGGTCCCATTTCTCAGCTGTTTTGAGTTCGGTTCACTTGAAACTTGGTAGAAATGAGTCCCATGGTAAAATGCTATACATAGAAAAACCTTCCATTCAGGGCAATAATGATATTTGAAGTTTATGTTTTAGAATCTATTTTCTTAGCTGTTTTTAGTCAGGTTTACTTGACGCTAAAAATGTGTCCCCTGACACTTATACCTAGAAAACATTGCTTTCAGGGTCACATGATCTGACAATAATGACATATGAACTTTTTGTTTCAGAATCAATTTTTTCAGCCGTTTTGAATCATGTTTACTTGAAACTTTGTAGAAATGAGTCCCTTGGTATGATGCTATGGCAATAATGATGTTTATGATTTGTTTCATGATCAATTTTCTCAGCTGTTCCAAGTCAGATTTACTTGAAGCTTAACAGTTGTCCTTTGATGAAATCATCTTCTACTCAGGGTCACATGATCTGGTAACAACAGTGGACACCTCCTTGAACTTTCAGCTCTTGTTATTCATAACAATGAATTCATAAGAATGAATCTAAATCTATATAGATGAATATTAATTGTTCTGATTTTTATATCCTTTGCTCACAGTATTCATTCAGGGTAGGGAATGGGGGGTTAATGCTCTATTTGCTCCTCCCATGGATCAAGCTTTCTCAGCAAGTGCAAAAGTTGGAACCATATAGTCAATAAGGAATAATGGTTCTGTATAATTATTCTATGTAACACCAACCTAGTTTTCACATATATAAAGACAGTATTATTATTTCATTGTGTTCGCTCTATCATGCTACCCTGGGGTCAGGTCATATATCTCCATCAACTGTCTAGTGCACCATGAGACGTGTGGATTATAGATTGTATTTGCTTACAAACAAATGGCAGTAAGTACAGTGCCTTCTCCATCATTGGAATGGCTATTGTGTAACATGGTTGTCATCAAGATGTATTCCGAATGTCACCTTTTATCCTAATCCCAAAATATATGCATTTGTTTCTTTCTTTTCTCCCAAACAATGGCTGCAGATGTCACAAAATCTGTCACATAATGATATATATGTATATAATTATAAATTGTGTTATATTAAATTGAAAATCTGTTTGAAACAATCTCCGGTTATTAGACAGTAAATGTATCATTTGGCTTAGATGAAGTAAATCGACTAAGATAATTGAGGAAATTGGGCTGCTGTAGGAAATTACCAACTGTTTAGCAGGTTCAATTCCTGTAGCAGCCCTATTCTAGTTAATTATCTGTTCTATTCACGTTGTCTAGGCCGAATCATACATAGTGCCAATATAGTATAACACAATTTAGAATCATTTCTGTTGGATCATATATCCATTTATTAATATATATATATATATATATATATATATATATATATATATATATATATATGCATAATATGATGGGAGCAAATTTGAAATTTGTGTCTTTCATATTTATCTTTCATGAATGATATACATGAAGTAATCAATGCTTTCAAGATTCTCTCAGGATATAAACTATATTTACCTCCTTATTGCTATAGTAGCAACTCCTTTATTGCTAGTAAGAATTAAAAAAGGAAAATAACTAAGTATTAGCTCTAGATCACCATGATCAATAGCCTTTTAGTGTCCATCATTGGACATAGACCTTCCTCAGTCTAGTTTGTCACGCCATCTTATATTTTGCTTGCCACAGTTTTGCATATGATCCCTGTGATCAATGTTGAGTTTTGATGTCTATCAGTTGTCTGTCACTCTTGCATCATGACCAGCCCATAGTCCTTTGAGTTTTCAAATGGTTTCTATGATATCCCTGACTCTTTTCTTTTCTCTAATATACTGCGCTGTTTTGTGATCTCTGTGTGCAATGTTGAGCATGATTCTCTCATGTGCACGTTGCATGCCTCTCAGTTTGAAGGTCAATCTTTTCGTTAGGTTCCATGGTTTAGCTCCATAAGTGACTATCGGGAGGATGCATCGGTTGAAGACCTTTCTTCTTAAACCTTAAATCTAGCCACATTGGCATAACCTCACTTCCTTTATTAACTCATCATAAAAGAGCTGGACCTGTGTATACTGGTTCCCATTTGCTCCGACTTTTCTTACTCTCTATCTTCCTTTCCTTCTCTCTAATTCCCTGGTCAGCTTAGTTCCATTCTCTCACTGAGACTATAACATGTCTTTTGTCACCAATCTCCCTTGATGTAAGAATCAATAAAAATCTTATAGCAACAAAATGCAAACACTAAAATCAATTCACTTATCTCTTTAAACTCCTTGCGCCTAAGACTGAACCAACTGCTTTTTGATAATCCAGGTTAGTCAAAAATATCACTCTATTATCACAGGCACTCCTAATCAGGCTCCATTTAATAGATAAACCAAACCACATCAAATCTGTTTTGTCACGTCTCTCCCCAACTTATCATTCTCTCCTGTATTACATTTTAATAACCAAATAACCAACTCTCTTGTTCTTTATAAAGATGCTATGTAGCAATATAATCTGAACAGGCCTCTTCTATCAATCTTACTAATGTTTACATGTACATTCCTTTCAACTTTATGTATTGTTATAAATGTCTCATCACCAAATGTACATTGTATTCAGTTGTCCAAACATTTGTATATCTTTATGACAAACTATGTTTAATCTCCGTGTCTATACTTATACTTGGCGTGTCTAGATTCTCTCTTCTTGCTATTATGGCGATTATCGACTACCTTCTTTCATCAACATTTATTGTGATGTCACAGCAAGTGGCAGTGAACTCAAAGTGTGTGAGGACAAATTCCTTTGTCCCCAGCAACTACCATCATCTTGTCACCACACAGAACCAACACTGTTTGGGAACCATCATATCTATACTATTTTAACATAATCGTTTTGGCCTAGATTTCATGAACTTTTATTGATCTGTTTGAGTTTTTGAACAGACAGTCTTAGAGATAAAACCAGAATTTAGTTGCTCCAAATTTTATGAAAAGTTATAAGGGTTATGTTAGATGAAATAAAAAAAGGCCTTCTGTTTTTCTCTATTGTACTTGAATCTACTTGCAAAAGTACACCAATTAAGCATTGTCTTTAGGTACATGAAAATTATTTTTGACAGGAATCAGAGACTAGATTTAAAAGTATATGAATTGCTTTTAGAATTCTGTATGCAACCACACTTCCTCTGGACTTAAAGTTATAAAAATAAATTTAAAAAAGAAAGAGATTGGTATTAAAAAGTGTGCAGGATATGATGGTGCTAGCAGTATAATCATAGGTATTTATAACACTCGATAAGTAAAGCCGCTGCAGGTAATAAAAACCGTCGAATACTTTCATCGTGCAAAACATAAAATCGAAGATGCAAAGTAGACCACTACATCTACCAGTGACTAGAATCTTCATGGAATCCTCAAAAAAAGAAATCAAGCAAAGAATCACTCCAGGATGCCAAGCTCAAACATCAAGAACAAGAAAATCCAGTCAGTTCTAAGAAGAATATGCAACCAATGAATCTTCCCGAAAGTCATCTACGGAGCTGAGACATGGAACCTAACCAAAAGACTGACCCTCAAACAGAGAATCATGCTCAACCTCACAAAAAAAGGAGTCTGACACATCATACAATCCATTAGAAAACTCTAATGACAATGGCTGTTGTAAGAATGGCAGACAACCTCTGGACATCACAACTCCCCAGAGATCAAAAGCGGAACCAAGGCTGGTAGATTATGAGAAGAGGAGACGAGGTTCAGAAAGTATTGGAACCGAAACACCCATGATTGAGAAGTCTTGCAAATCCTAGGGGATGTCCATGTCCGATGGATGATAAAAGACTGATGATGGTGATGATGAAAGAATGATGCAGTAAAAGTCACTGATTTTCTTGACATTGCCTGTTTGTACAAATTTTTCAACACGATTGCTAAAAGGTGGGGATTACTACATGAAACAGGCACTCCAATATGGACTCTTAAATGATTATGTCCTTCCCGTTAGTC
>OY735212.1:44774664-44797164 GCA_963457665.1 Thysanoteuthis rhombus | reverse complement strand
CATTTCAAATCTTATATTGTCAGATTAACCATAACCCACAGCAAATACTTGATCACATATATATATATATATATATATATATATATATATATATATATATATATATATATATATATATATATATATAATAATAATACAAGATTATGCTAGGATAATTTATTTCCTGACTTGAAGTCTCTTTCAAAGAACTAAAAAAAGTTGACATTCATCGAGGTTAAAATTATTTCTGTTGTTGTTGAACTGTCCACACTTTGAGGATATATTCATTTTTTGGATTTTTTTTCTTTGAATTTTGAGTCTATGATTAACTTTGTTATTTAATAGTTAAAAATCTTACTCTGTATATGTATTTTATCGCTATCATCTGGTTTGAGACCACTCACATAGCCTTTTAAAAGCTGTATATTTTATGTTTGTGCTTATTTTTAGTTACCAAGATTTTGTGTGAGAATGTTGTCATGTGTCTGTCAAGATGATTGCATATAATTCCTCTTTTCCTGCTGTATGATTTCTCATATATTTTGGATTAAATCAACTATGTTATTTAGTAGTAAGAAATCTTACTTTATTTTGGTATTCTTTTTGTATTCATATATGTATTTTCCTTATTTTTTTTCCTTTTTCTTTCTTTCTTTTTTCATTTCACTTTATTCTCTTTTTCATTTTTATATTTTTTCCTTATATATATATATATATATATATATATATATATGTATTTCCATCTCTCTTTATTCTCTTTTTTATTTTTATATTTTTCCATGTATACATATATATATGTATTTTCATCTCTCTTCATTCTCTTTTTTATTTTTATATTTTTTCCATATATATATATATATATATATATATATATATATATATATATATATATATACATATATATATATATATATTTTTTTTTCATTTTTCTTTATTCTCTTTTTCATTTTTTTAAATATTTTTTCCTTATATATATATATATATATATATATGTATATATATATATATATATATATATATATATATATATATGAACTTGACAGATTCAGGATACACTGGCTCCCTGATGCCTATGATAGAGAATAGTGGCAAATCCTGGGGAAGGTCTATGTCCATTGACAGACGTTTAAAGACTGATGATGATGATGATGATATATACATATATATATATACATATATATATATATATATATATATATATATATATATATATATATATATATATATATAAATGTATATATATTTTGTATATATGTATATAAATGTATATATTCATATATATTTATATATATATATAAATATATATATATACAAATATGTAGAAATAAGAAGAAATTTTCATGAATTTGAACAAAGAAAAATACTTTGATAACTGAATAATGATGCTACAAATAAAAGCAAGGATGGAATTGGGTTGTCTGCCAGGGCACAGGATATACCTACTTCTCAATTTTGAGTTTTTTTGTAAATTCAATGACTTCTGATGGAGACATTACCATATACCTATTTCCTAAACCCAGCGTCACTGTATACCTAGTTATCAAAATCCTTTTCCATCAGTGAATAAAAGATTTTGTCCCCCAAAATGCTGTAAATTTTTGCATCAACTTGATATCGGGGGAATTTTCTAAAGCTTTTTTTTTAGTTTGTTACGTATGGTAAATATCAACAGATAGATACAAAAATTGTTCTTTCCAGCCTTGGAGGAATTTCACAGTGATAATGATTGTAAAAATAGAAAACATCATTCCTAAAAATGAATATGTAAAAAAAAATATTAAAATCTTTACCAAATTAGATTAATGCAGGTTTGGAACAAGAGAATATTTTCTAAGGTAAATCTTTCAAAACCATAATTTATACCTTGAACGAGGAGTTAACAAGCTTTTTCCCAGAGCTGAACACAATTGCAAATGATTGGTGTTTTAGAAAAGTGAGTTTTTTTTTTTTCTATTTTATTGGCTACCATATTTCTCAGGGTAAAGAGTATCATAATCACTTAGTTCCAGTAGTGTATTAAAACCAATTCTTTCACGTACCTGATACCCTGCTATCCAAAAGTGAAGCATTCCTATGAAAAAAATTTATAAGCTGAAAGGGTATAAATTGAAGATGCTATTAATATTAATTTACATGATAATTTCTTTTGAGCGTTCCCAGACTAAAAAAATAGTGATGATGGTATATTAGTCCAAGTCATTGGAGATTTGGATGTGAGAGATACAGGATATTTGAGTATCGGAGAGAGAGGAAGAAGGAGCATGCTGCCTGTACAGAGGCTCACTGCCAAACAAACACAGAAGACTATTATTTTTTTTCCTAACAAGCAAAAAAAATGGTACACAGCAAACTACCAAAACGTAAAGTAGGACATACCTGTATTTTTAATGAGGTGGGAGGAAGCCAGTTCAATTTTGAACTTTTGTAACCTTCTGTCTATCGGATTTTTAAAAAATAACTCAGCCGGTAATGAGTTGCCTGATAATGCATTTTATCAATACTTTTTGAGAAGGAACTGCAGATCATTTCCTGCAATGAATCTTTAATCCTGGGACTCAAATCAATGATTCTATATTACAAGACTGAAACCTTATCCTTCCTTTGATGTCTTTTATTTCAGGATTAGAAAACCTTAGTCTGAACAGAATGATTACTAAGCCTTATACTTCATCATGTTTGTCTCCTGAATGTAGCAATCAATAGTTGTGCTTTACAAGTTGATGAAGATAGAGTAAAGATTTAGTGGCAGCAATATCATCTTTCTTTATTTATTTTTAGATGAAGCAGTGCCAATCATCATTATTTATTTTTGATTTGAATTTCCTTCCATCTTTAGTTGCTTTTTATTGCAATTTATCCAGGCTTTCATGCCTCAAAAGTGGGTAAAGAGAGCGCATTGAAATAAAAGATTCTCTATCAAAGAGGCTCAAACTCACATCCCTTTCATTTCAGGGAAAGCTGATTCACCATACAAACTGCTCTCATCAATGGAGCTATCTGAACTCAACGATTTTCCGAAGATCAAATCTACCCTTCAAACCTACCTTTCATTCTTCCTCAATCTCTTGATGCCATATCCGTTATTGTTTTGTTTTATCCTAGGTTGATTAATAAACAGCAGAATTTACAAGAAAAAAATATTTTATATAAAGAGTTTTATACTTCTAATTCAGAAGAGCAGATCCATTCACATGTATATGTATAATATCATATATATGTATTACTTCTATGCATTTTTTAATGGCTGTACCAGAATAAAGAATAGTTTCAATAGAATTAACTGCAAGCATTGGTTTGAATGGAGAGATTTCTTCAACATATATAAAATAGAAAGATGTTTTCAAAAGAGTCAGTTACACATATGTATGAAGAAAAGAAAAATGCCTCAGGTTTGCAGAAAAAATATAGGATTATTACTTTTCCTTTCATATGTTATGGTCCTTTGTTATCACAGTAATTTTTTCCAATTTATGGAGAAAATGATGAGGTAATATTCAAGGAAATATGATTTCTATCATCAGTATCACAGATAATATTTATCAAATCTTTTTAATGTACGGTTTAAATCGTTAATCAGTTAGCCCAGCTCATCAAGGGTTCTTTGGACTATTGAACTCAATCTTTGCTTAGTTTATCTTATTACCACAATGTTTCAGCTCATCTATTCTACAGTCTTCTTTACATGCATAATCCATAAGAAAAGAGTGTCCATTTTTTTAAAATTTTTTTATTCACAGAAATAGTGAGCAAATAGAAAATGGTGGCTCTTGGAGAGATAATGACATAGATCATTGCCCAGTTATGTTTCTACTATTTTCTTCATCATATCAATAGTATCTTTGAGCATGTTCTTGTGTACAGTCCATGTTGCAAGAATGGCAGACAATCGATGGACATCACGACTCACAACATGGATTCCCCAAGACCACATGCGCAACCGAGGCCGGCAAACTGTTAGATGGAGAGACGAGCTAGACAAGTTCAGGAAGTACTAGCTCCGTGATGCCTATGATAGAGAAGTGTGGCAAATCCTGGCGAAGGTCTATGTCCAACGACGGACGCCAAAAGACTGATGATGATGATGATGATGATGTTATGTACAGTACTTTCAAGGTTGCATCTTTGGATTCATTACTGACAACTTCAGTGCCAACATTTTTTTAGCGGATGCATTTTGACCAGCAAAAGGAATAACGTGGATTCTTCAGAGACCAAAAAGCATCACTGGAAAGTACGTATTATTTACAACAGTATACAAAATGAAGACTAGGTGTAGATTTAAAAAAAAGGACCTTTATTAACAATATTTAGTGCTTAAAAGGTGAAGTAGCAAAAACGTTAATTAACATCTTTTGTCACTGGATGTAATGAAGGTAATGACTCCAACACTCTGTGGGTGACAGGATTAGCATTTCATAAAAGATTTAGAAAATTTTAATTTTATGAATGTAATTTTTTTGATAAAAAAATAATGTTAAAAAAAAATGAAAAAAAATAAAATAACACTTACATTACTTGACAGTGAATGTACAGCAATAATTGACTAAAATTCCGAAGGATT
This sequence comes from Thysanoteuthis rhombus, assembly GCA_963457665.1. NCBI lineage: Eukaryota > Metazoa > Mollusca > Cephalopoda > Oegopsida > Thysanoteuthidae > Thysanoteuthis > Thysanoteuthis major. Next base: position 44,792,624 of record OY735212.1, on the reverse strand, counting down.
AAAAAAGTCATTCCATTAAAGATGGTTATTTAATTCGTTTTTATTATCTGGCAAAATTGATTTAACATTAAAAAAAAAGTATTGTAATGTCCTCACAGCAACATTGTGGCAGAGTTATACCACTCAAAAATTGTAGCACTCGAGACCAGAGTTATACTGCTCTAAGATTATATCACTCCATTGTGGCACTTGGGAGCAGAGTTATACCACTCAAAAATTGTAGCACTCGAGACCAGAGTTATACTGCTCTAAGATTATATCACTCCATTGTGGCACTTGGGAGCAGAGTCAGACCACTCTAAGATTATGTCACTTGATTGTGGCACTCAGAAACAGAGTAATACCACCTTAAAAGCTGATAAAGATTGAAGAAAAAAACTTGCAAATTGAATGGTCAGCAGCATCCACAGATGTACGGAACTGTCTCTATGAAGGAGGCTAAATCTCGATTTGCTTAAAATGTTCCACCCAAATGTTTTACCCAAATGACCAGAAATTTAATTTGCCTCTGGCCCATATGCTTAGGACAGCCTGTCTTATCAGATTATCAGTTCTGGGTGCATTGATGCAAACTCTATCAGGGTGCAAAGTCTATGTGTGTGGATGTTTGACAGATGTATACTGACTCCCTCCTGCCTTCTTGTGGGTGGGAAACCAAGCTCAACCCAAACAGTTTTGCTTGTTAGGCTTCATTTTGGAGTTTTTTTAAGTAGAAATTTCTTTTTCACTTCCTGAATATACACATGTATGTATAAATATTTACACACACTTATCCTTATCTATATGCGTACAGGTGCAAATATATCAATACATATATATCAATACATATATATTTGCATATATACAAACATGCATATACATGCATGAGCAAGCTTATTCACTGCACTGTGTGCGTATATATATATATATATATATGTACATATATATACATTTGCATACCTTCAAAAAATGTATGTATATTTGTATATGTGTATGTATAGGAAAACACAGTAGTTTATCCTGCAGCGTGACAGAAAGACAGCAATTACATCAGAATCCATGACTGCTAAAAAATCTCTCTTCTTTGCCTTGAGACATTCATTGCAGCTATATTGATTTAGTGTACGATTTTTCTTTGTGAGGTTTCCTGCTATAATTATATTTCTTGGTTCACTCAATTCTCTTCTTGTTTCCTCTAAACCATGCCATTATCAGAAGAGGCATGTACATGATAAAACTTTAGTTTTAATGAATGCAAAATTGGATATAATGTATTTAAGAGTGAATCATGCTTGACATCACATGGAGAGACCACAAAACAGAGAAGAATACAAGAGAAAAAATAGGAATCTAGGATGTAATGGAATTCATTAGAAAACTCAAATGGCAATGGGCTGGTCACATTGTAAGAATCTCAGACAACTGCTGGACATCACGACTCACAATTTTGGAGATCATATGCAAAACTGGCTTGCAAAATATAAGATGGTGTGATAAAATAGACAAATTAAGAAAGTAATGGCTCCATGACATCCATGATAGGGAGGTTTGGCAAATCCTTGGGGAAAGTTTTTGTTCACCAACAGATGCTGAAAGGCTGCTGCTGCTGATGTCAGCTAGTACATATGTATACATATAAAATCCAAGGTTACTCTTTAGTCCGTTAGTTAGAGCCAAACCAAAGCAAACAGAAATAAAGGGAGTTGGTAAATCAAGGATCTACTTTGTCAGGGTGGTAGCATCTACATCACTACTACTACTACTACTACTACTACTACTAATGATTCCTCAGTGGTAGCAGAAAGCATTTCCACTAAATATGGGCATCTCAGATTTTTCAAAAATGAAACTGATGCATTTCTCTTATCAATAAATAAAATGTTTTTTTTTTCCATTTCTATTGCCTTATCATTTTATAATGATTGAAAAATAGGAAATATGAAGATTCATAGATAATTGAGAAAATAATGAAATTTGTTCAAAGTATGATAATTTTAGTGAGTATACAAAACCTTTTTCTGCCAATGTTTGTAAATATCTATATACATGCTATAAATGCATAAATATGTACTTGTGTATGTGTGTGCTTATATATATATATATATATATATATATATATGGTGAATTCAAAAGTTTGGAAACTGGACTGAATTTATTCCCTTTATTATTAGAAAAGCTGTGTACATGACAATTTTTTACTGTTTTAATGAATGCAAAATAGGATATAACATATTTGGGGAAAAGTTTATTTACTAGACAGTTTACCGGAAAAGAGAAAAAAATCAATACTTTGTATCATATTTTTTCTTTATCATCATAAATTCTACCAAAATTTACATTTTTTCACTCCACTTCTGATGTGCCCCAGTTGTATATTGCATACCTCATCATGGATTAATGCTTATAACTTTGTATGAATGCATTTAGTGTAAATTCATGTATATATATCTGTAAGGTGTCATTGTAAAGTTCAAAGAACTTCAGATGCAAAATGGCTTCTGCAAAGAAAAGAAAGATTGATATAAAAAATGAGATTACTGATTTCTAGATGGAGTGATTCAAAGGGATTTTTGAAATGATGAAGGAGAAATGGAAAACATATACATCATTATGATGAAGGCATCCCCTCAAAAATTCTCCGCAAGTCCAAGTCCTGATAGTATGAATATATATTACGATTTTCAGGCCAAGTCATGCATTCTCCATGTGATAGCAGATGTTTATTTCAAATAAGAGTTTCAGTATAATATAATACTATTTATATTTATATATATATATATATATATATATATATATATATATATATGAATATATAACATTACTAAGACGAATAATGATTTTTTTAATCATGTTTCCATAGCCTCCTGAACAGTTGCACCCTACAAGCTAAAAATTAGAGCATAAGGATAACAATCCTAGGATGAACATAGGATTGTTGGTACTGATCTCTAAAAGTCAATTTGAAGTTGGGTTAATTTTGTTGAGGTCAGGTCAATTTTGGCTTTTTCATATCTAATGTAAACAGATTGATCCCAGATTGACATATGATAGATTGTGCTGACCCCAGGATGAACATTTGATAAGTTGTGCTGACCTCTGGTGAACTCTAAAGGTCAATTTCAATAATGACCCTAGGGTGAACATTGGATAGATCTGGTGACCTTTATTGCTTAGTTCAGGGGAAGGTCAGTTTTGGCATTTGAAATTATCTCTTGTCATTACATGTAGCCTAGACAATATAAATAGAATAAACAATTGAAGAAAATGGGGCTGCTGTAGGAATCAAATCCGCATCCAATAGGATAGCCACTTCAACATAGTGATGCTCTTATGATTGAGTTAAACAGCTGCCAGTAATGCAAACTGCTTTCACTTCAAATTCTCATCTTGTTTATTCTTGGTCTATTTGTTTCTTTCAATGTGACTGTTATGTATAGTCTTAATACATAACTCTTTTAATACAAAAGATGTCACTTATCTCGGGTACATCGATGATGCTCTCTTAATTTACCCAAACAGCATAAATCTGCCCAACTTAGTTGATAGGCTCAACATAGTATACCTTAGCATAGACTTCATGAAAGAGAATCAAGCAACTCCCTCCCCTCCCTTGACATACTGATTCATAGGACAGAAACAAATCTTCAACTGAAAGTGTTCTGTAAATCAAGCAACAACAACGATCACCTCAAGTTTTATTCACACCATAACAACAAAACAAAATCTGGCATGATGGTTTCTGCCTGAGAGCCCTGAGAATATGCAGCCTACAATTCCAAAAGGAAGAAGAAAAATATGTTGAATAAACTTTCAAAAACCTCCAATACCCACGTTCATTCATTCAAAATGCCAAAAGAAAGGTACACAAAAATCAGAACTAAACCTACATTTAGTAATAAAAACATCGAAAATCATCAGTGACAAAGTTAGAAAACCATTAAATAATACATGAAATACTGTGTTGCATGGTTCTTAGTTTCTGGGGGAGTTCTCATGTTTCAGCTACATTGGTAACTATTGGGAGGATGCATTGATTGTACACCTTTCTTTTTAGGACTAATGGGATCTTCTTGTTTTTGAGGGTTAAACTTGCTTTACCAAGGTTTGCCACCCAAGAGTGATTTTTCGCTTGATTTCTTGGAAATTTACTGTCCCAAGTAGATGTAGTGGTTGTACTTTCTCCAGGTCTACATTTTCTATTTTGATTGTTATATGTTTGTCTTCAACATGTTTGTAGTACATGATTTTTTCGCAGAAGTCCATGTAAAGGCTAACTTTCTAGCTTTCTTCATCCAGTTCTTCCAGCATTAGTCGGAGGTCATGTAGCTTTTCTGCAAAAAGGATGATATTTTCTGCAAATTTGATTTTGCTCAGGTATTTGCTATCAATTCTGATTGTTTTTCCCTAATCTACATTCCAGAAGATCATCCCAAGTCAAGCTGCAAACTGTTTGAGTGAGCTGGTATCACCTTATCTTACCCTTTTTTGAATACTCTCACACATGGGGTCTACACCATGTAGAGTGATAGCATTAATTAACTTGGGAGTTTCAAAGGCCTTCTTGAGATTGATAAATGCTACAGCAAGTGGCATTTTATATTCTGCTGCTTTCTCTTTTAGTTGATTTATAGAATGAAAATGGTGTATGGATGAGCAGCTCCTTCTAAAGCCAGTTTATTCTTGTGGTGGTTTTCATCTAGCATTTTGGTGATTTGGTAGGTGATAACTTTGGTAAAAAGTTTGTTGATGCAGTTGAGTGGGCTTATTGGTCTGTAATCGTTGAGGTCTTTCAAGTTTCCCATTATGATTGCTGTGTTCCAATCTTCTGGGACTTTTCATTGATGGAGACATAAGTTGAATAGGAATGAACTTGGAAGAGCCACAATCATGAAACACTACCTACACTTTTCTAAAATCTTGGATTAACCACACACATATTCTCACAACAAAATACCAATATGGACACATTCTCTTCCCCCCAACAGGTTAGCACAAAAAATAGACTACCAACACTCTTCTAAAATCTTGAATACCAACACACATATTCACACCGCAAAATAGCAATGCAGACACAGTCTCCTCTTGAATAGATTTAGGACAAAAAATCAAATAAAAAAAAATCATCACATTTTTAGAATTTTAATTTTTTTTTAAATCACACTGGTGACATTACTTCAAAAACTTGAATTACCTACAGCAAAATACCAATGCTGACACATTCTCCTCTTCGACAAGGTAGTTCAAAAATACACTATCTACATTCTTCTAAAATCTTGGATTTCCCACAAATATTCACACAGCAAACTGCCAATGCGGACACATTTTCCTCCAAGAGGTTAGTTAAAAAATCAAATATAAAACCAACACATCTTTAAAGATCTAAATAAAGGAGAAATAAACCATTGACACTTTATATTAGCACAGAATATAACAATGTAGACACACCCTAACCCTCAACAACTCACCTACAACAACGTACATTTACACACACTACATACACGCACAAAACCCTTTTCAATTTCACTCATACACAAATGATTTGAACTTTGACACGAAGACATTTCCTCTTTCGTCAATGAAGATAGCAATTTTAGGATAACAATAACATTGCATTATTCCCTCTCCTCTTCAAACCTTGTTATTTGCAAAATCTTATCATTCTTCTCATTTGATGTTTGACAAAGAGGGCAAACAGTCTCTTGAAACATGGGAATAAATTCTATTCAGTTTACAAACTTTTGTATTTCCAAATTGTCTATCAAATTCATCATCATCATCATCATCATCATCAGTCTTTTAGCGTTCGTTGTTGGACATAGACCTTCCCAAGGATTTGCCACACTTCTCTATCATGGGCGTCGCGGAGCCAGTACTTCCTGAACTTGTCTAGCTCGTCTCTCCATCTAATATTCTGCCGGCCTCGGTTGTGTATGAGATCTCCAGGGATCCATGTCGTGAGTCACAACGTCAATCAGTTGTCTGCCATTCTTGCAACACGGCCAGCCCCACCATCATTTGAGATTTTTAATGGATTCAGTGATGTCCCTGACTCTTGTCTTTTTTCGGATGGACTGTGCTGTCTTGTAGTCTCTCCATGTGAGGCCCAGCATAACTCTTTCATGTGCACGTTGCATGGTTCTCAATTTACGGGTCTGTCTCTTGGTTAGGTTCCATGTTTCAGCTCCATAAGTGACTATTGGGAGGATACATTATAATGTCAGATAAATCACATCCTTTTCTTCACCCCAGATATATATACACAGATAGATAGTCTAGGAGGTTCACAGCAGTAAAAACCCTAAACATACAAAAAAATATTTTTCAAAAGATTTGTTTTTTCAGTCAATTATTTCCCAACATTTGTTAATGTAATTTATTCAACTTTCTCCACTATTTTTTGAATTCTTTTATACAGAATTTGATATTTTGGTACAATGCATGAATTTTCCTTGATGGTACCACCAGTTTGGGGGATTTAAAAACAAAACAGTCATATCAACATGCCTCCCCAACCCATATGATTTTAATATGTAGCTTATGTCAAACTACAAGTTGTTAGTTATTTCAAAGTATTATCATTATGTATTGTATATTGTTATTTTATACTACACACCATTTAACAATTTTGGAACACAGTAAGCTTATGTAGGTTACCCAAAAAATGTATTTCACGATGAAGGATCGATAAGTATAACGACAGACGTGACTTATTTTTCATGTCACTTCTATTGAGTGTTTATCTATGCGAATATTAGATCCGTTCTGTCAGTTTTAATCTTGAACTGCATGCGAACCAACTTATAAAATAAGTTTAAGAATTCTTTGAATTGATTTTCTACCAACATATTCAAGCGAAGAATTTGACCAAGTTTTCCCAATAACCTTAGACTTAATTTTTCCATGCAGTACACCAACTTGCTTCCATCAATATTATCATCTATAAATTACTAAATAAATTAGCTTTTTATACATAGTGGAGACAAAACCAAATAACATTCGGGCTGGTAGTATATATATATATATATATATATAGATAGATAGAGAGAGAGAGAGATAGATAAAGAGAGAGATAGATAGATAGATAGATAGAGAGAGAGAGAGAGAGAGAGAGAGAGAGAGAGAGAGATGAAAAATAGAGAAAGTGAGATTTATGCATGAAAATGTAAAGCCTCTTTTTCTGATTGTATCTGTCGTCATATGCAACCTATCCTGAATTTATTTGTTTAGATGTACAAACTTTCACCTTTCCAGCAAAATTTCTTCAAGTCACAAAAAAAAACAAACTTGAACTTCATGTTTCATATCATGTTCAGGAAATGTCCATTCTATCATCTGATATAGATCAAAGCTCAATGACTGAAATGTCACAAACTTTAACTTCTGTTAAAGATGAGCGATCAATCAAATTATTTGGACCAACAAAATAGGTCATGATTATTTTTCCTACTTCAGTTCTATGCTAATAAAGTGCTTGTATACTATTGATACTTACCAGCCAGGCAGTGATGGATTGTTTACGACCCTTGGTCTCCCTGCTGAGCTTCAGTGAGGCCTCTCCCCTGACCTTGCTCCCTGACCTTATCCCACCCTTCATTGAATGGAATAATGTGACGTTGTCACCTTACATAACATATCATTGTACTAAGTACTATTTATGATGTGCCAAATGAATAACATCTTTGTCATATGAATCAATTATAGCCTTTCCATTTTATGTTTCATTCTAGAAAGAAATATTTTTTGTAACGTCCCAGACATGTAAAAAATGTATGTACAACTCAATTAGACTATTTTTTGTAAGCAGGCTCTTGTCCAGTGCCCCTTTTCCTAATCAGCCTAATGGTTGGTCCACTACTTTTACATTTTACATTCAAAATCACTTTTGCATCCACTCAGCCAGTATATAAGCAGAATGGCTCTTGGATCTCTTGGATCTCTTGGATCCAGTCGCTTTCTTTACGACCAGAGCCACACCAGCAAGTGTATTTTTAACCTTTACAGTTTTTCAACTTTCCAAGGATTGCGTACATTTTTAGGTCTCACATTAGCCTTTTACATATATAGCCTCTTTCAGTCAGTAATGCTTCTGCTAATTCTTGACGACAGATAATCCTTGCTTCATGATTTTCAATGCAAAACATACAAAGAGATTTTAAGTTTACAAAAATTTCAAAATTTGGTGCTAAACCATTCATTTTTTCTCAATTTCTGGAAACATTTAGTTGAAAATGACAGACTCAGCAAGTCACTTCCTATGATGACTCTATAAAAGCCCTGAACACACGTGTTCAAATGCTTAGTTGCCCTGGTTTTTCAGCTGCTTAACTTCTTCCTTTAACTCTCGCTAAACTTGTGGTCAGCATAGTTTCTATTCTTTGACAGCAACTATATATATTGTCTTTTGTCACTTATCTTCCTCGGTATGAGAATTCTCAAGAACTTCATAGCTACTAAAGGCTAATACTGCAACTACTATTTTTGGTGAGAACTCTGCAGTTACTATTTTGCTCCTTTTAGCTCCTTCTTGCACCTACCCTGAAGTAACCGCCATTTTATAATCTAGTTTGGTCAACTATACCACTCATTATAACAGGCACAACTAATCAGGCTCCATCCAATAGATAAACCAAACGACATTAGGCCCTTGATGCCATGTGTCCCCTACATACTTATTCTTTCCTATATTTCATTTCATGCATAGGAATAACCTAAACTAAACAGGTCTCTTCATTTTTCTTTACATGATTGATTGTATTGATATTTCCATTACATGTATATCATTTCCATTCTTTATTTATCATAAATATTATGAATTAAATGTACCTGTCATTTGCTCATTTACATAACCGTATGTGTCTTTTTCACTCTGTATACTATTTGTGTCCACATTCAAACCTGACTCGCATGTCTTCCATACATCTTCCTTCCTGCTTAAACTTTTCAACTGATGCCCACGTGGGTCCACAAACACAGCAGGGACCCATTCTTCAATGAGAACTCAATAGAACTACATATACCAACCATTATTCTAATAAATGATGACCCCGATAATCAAATAAAGGAACCATCACTCTACACCAGAATCATATGCAATCAGTGTGAAAATAAAATTTGCTGTATTACCATACATGTAATTATTATAATGAATATCAGTTTATGTGCTTGCTTAATAAGTCTTATTTGTTATATCAGGGGTTACATAAACAGTTTTAAAATCATCAGCTTTTTGTGACTTTGAACTCATTGGTTAATTATAAGAAAAAGCAAAACAGCTTTGCTTTCTTTGTCAAGTGACGTATAGGGCAATGATTTTGTCTCTATTTTTCGAACAACCCCTGGAGAACCAATGATTGTTTCTGTAGCAATTGTAAGTTTTTACGGGGATGGGATATTGGCCTGATGCTGAGATGACTGCCCTACTGCCCCAACTGTTCTGCTATTTGCTCATAGCCCCTGGAGAGAAGTGGATTTGTGCCTTTCCCCAAAACATCTGTGAATAGAAACTGTCTTGGCTAGACTTTGAACTCACTTCAACAACTCCATTTTCCCCTGCTCTTAGCTGTTAGGCCACCCACATCTAATTTGATTTCATAAGCTTTTATAAAGTTTGTTGTCAGTTTGCCCTGAGTACAATAGCAAAAGATTTTGGTTTTAAATTGTTAGCATTGGCATTCACTGGAATTCTAAGGGGCTCAATCATTCATTCATATAATCCATGTTTCACCTTCATCTTCATCATCAGTCTTTTATAGTCTGTCGTTGGATATAGAACTTCCCAAGGATTTGCCAAGCCTCTCTATTGTGGGTGTCCAGTTCATCTCTCCATGTTATATTTTGCTGGCCTTCTCCCTAGGGATCCATGTCTTGAATTCTGATGTCCATTGGTTGTCTGCCATTTTTGCAACATGGACAGCCCTTTGCCAATTGAGTTTCTTAATAGATTCTATGATGTTTTGGACTCCTGTTTTCTCCTTAATATACTGCACTGTCTTGTGAGGTTGAGCATGATTCTTTTACGTGCACATTGCATGGTTCTCAGTTTTAGGGTCAGTCTCTTGGTTACATTCCATGTTTCAGCTCCATAAGTGACTCCTGGGAGGATGGATTGGTTCCATACCCTTTTTTTCAGGACTAATGTGATTTTTTTGATCTTGAAGGTTTATCTTGCTCTACCAGAGGTTTGCCATCCTAGAGTGATTCTTCACTTGATTTCCTCTTCTTTTGAGGATTTCATGGAGATTTGTTGTCGTAGGTAAATGTAGTGGTCTTTTTTCTCCAGCTCTGGGTTCTCAAAAGCAATCTAAGTAACCTCAAATTTGCAGATGATCTCGTCCTTTTTGCAGAGAACCTCAAAGACCCCCAACTAATACTAGATGAACTGAATGAAGGAAGCAAGAAATTTGGCCCTCACATGAATTTCAGAAAAACAAAGGTCATGTGCTACAAACATGTGGAAAATGAAGACACAACGGTCAATATTTTTTATGCGGGGGTGGGTGGAATGGATCTTTACCGATACACTGCACCTGGAAATTTCAATTCAATTATTTGATCATATCTGTTTCCTTATCCCTTTATTACTCAGACTGAAATAATTTACATGTTTGTCATACATTATCTTTGTTTTGCTGAGGTTTATGTGAAGGCCAACTGTCTTGCTTTCCATGAACTGAATGCAGAAAGCAAGAAAATTGATGTTCACATGAATTTTAGCAAAACAAAGGTCATGTATAACACACATGTCAGAAATAAACACATAATCAATGTTCATGACTAACTAAAACTTTGGGCAATTTAACTGGAAAATAATGCCCAATTTCCAATGTGAGTTATTTATTTCTGCGTTGCAACATTAATATGCATTTTGTCAAACTATATATTCCTTTTATAAAAGCAAACATTTCTATATTCATTACTTTCTTCCTATGCAAAGCTTTTATGTTACAGAGCCTCAGTCTTAGAAAGGAAAAATAATTAAATGTCATTACTTGAACATATATGCAGTCCCAATAAATTGCTTCTAACATCAACGAGATGCAATGAACCTCTTCTGGCTGTACAGAGTGCAATTTGTTTCAAAAGTCGTGCAATGTAATTACAAATTTCAAAGATGAGGAGGATGAAGGATATTCTGCTAGTTCATATGGTCAATTATCAGAGACACACATTGGTCAGTCCAAAAAATGGTACAAGGATGGAAAATTGGTAGAAAGAAAGTACAATATCATTTAAAGTGAATTGGAAAAAAATGAAAAAGTTTAGAAGTAGATTCCATATAGAGATGATGAGAATCAAAAGAGTTATTACTTAGACTATTCTTTCCCTGGCCTCATCAACTATCTTACTTTCAGTGGATTTATTTATATATATATATATATATATATATATATATATATATATATATATATATATATATATATATATATATATATATATATATATATATGTACTGGATGCTTAACAATCTCTCTGTTTTCATATACTAACTCCCCAAAAGTCACGTATTTGATAAGAGATCAATTAGTATAACAACAGACGTGACTCATTTTTCATGATATCTATACAAAAAATACTAGTTTATACAGGTTTTCCTCACTCTTGGCAGGTAAGGTATTCATATCAAACCCTTTCTTTAGTTGAAATGGTGTAAAGCAAAGTAGAAAATACCATTAATTTACACAGGAAAAATCGTTGCGCATTCCTGGACCCCACAAATAACCTTCTTCTATATCAGCCAATTTTACATTAAGTACAACACCCTTATGAGCGCTCTTAAGATTCTCTGATACCTTAGAATACATCTTGCTAATGGAGGTACAAAATATATTGAGATAAAGCAGAGATGTTCACAGACAAAGCTCAAAGCTATGTTTTACATCACTGCTTTTTTGAAAAACCTCAAGCCACCATAGTTTTTCATAAAAGTGGTGGTGTAAAACAAGCTTTCGTGTCATGGGAGATATGTGTATACCTAGCTGAATCCAAGAGTTGAATAGTGAACTTATTCTTTTGATTACTCTTCTGGTTATCACATGTTAGTTGATGTGTAGCAAAACATGTTTGCACATCAGACAAGGGAAAATAAACCATTTAGCAGGAACTGGTTGTGGATTTGGCTAGCCAATAGCAGTCTCACTTTTGACTCACCTAGCCAACCAGCATGAAGCTTAAAGGCAGCTCTCTCCTCCCATTGGTTGACTCTTCAAACAAAGACTCCCTGAGTAACAGTGACAGTGGCAGGAAAATTTGAATTGTACAGTTGGAGTAGGGGAAAAGACACTAGAGGGGTCACATCTCCCCAAGCCAGCAGCCTGCTGGTGAGAGTGGGGTGGAGGAGCACTTGATGGTGAAGATAAGAAGTCAACATCCAACTGATTTTATGACTTAACTATGAACAATAGTAGGGTTTTAGATATACAAGCCCGATCTCTGAAGTTTGTCATGGATATTCTCCTTTTAATGTCTCTACTTCTGTCTGAATTTGAACTCCTCATTTCGTCCTTCTAAAAACTTTGTCTGGCTTTTGTTTTTGCTTGTTGTTTTTATCTTTATTTTTCAGGGGCTGTTCTCATGACTTCAACAAGCTGTTAAATTCATTTGATAAGAATTTGAACTTCTCATTTTGTACCTCATCAAATTTTTGTGTCATGCCTAAATGTGTTTTTTTTAATACATGGTTATACAACAGATACATTCTGTAAGCCCCCTCAGGTACACCATCCCTGTGGATAGTGAGACAGTGGTCTCAACAAAGGCAATTGATAGAATGAGTTCAATAGTCCAAACATCTTTGGAATAATTAAGACTTCACAAAGTTATAGAAGATACACTTCCCGCTCGTGTTTAACCTTCAAATACAAATTTTTAGAGGCATTTTTATGATGGAGGTAGGATGTTTGAGATAAGGACTTCATTTTACATCTCTCATCTCTTAGTCTGAAAGATTCATTTTTAGATGCGCACATTTATTGCAGTATTATTCGTTACTGATTGACTGGCAAATTGCCGTTAGAAATCACCTCATACCATCTCCACAAAGATTTTCCCTCCTACTCCTTCTACAAAAGAAATGTTTGTATTTGAGATCATTCAAATGAGGATGTTGAAGAAGGAAAGAATAATGTCACTGTAATTCTGACAGAAAGTTAACATAGACACATGTTTTTTTTTCAGTTCACGTACTGTATTTTTTAAATTTTCAATGTTTCTTTTGAATGCATCAATAAACTGCTTTTACTATGAGTGATTTTTTCAATAAATTATTAAGTAATATTTCAATAAAATGACTGCTGACGATTAAAGTTACAGTATATATTAAGAATTTGGATGTTTCTAGGTTTTTAAGTTGTTTTTTGATACAATTTTAGAAGTAAACTCAAAAATAAAGTTGGCCACACTGCCCTTGCTAGATCTTCATACAGCAAAAGAACTAGACTTTCAGGCTTGATTGTTCCATCCAGGAAGAAGAGTCATTTGTTTGATTTTTAAATGTATTTCATGTTTGAAAGCATGATAGTGTACAACAATATCAACATGGACTTCTCACTTTCAACAACCAAATTACGAATGTTTTCTCATGTTTTTTGTTGTACATGCTAAAGATGAAATAGATACATGCTATATGTGATTCCAAGATCCTTAATTTGATTTATTATGAGTGTTTAAAACAATCTTTTGACAAGTCAACTTTCTACCATTTACCAAGTGTGTTTTTATTTCATTTTAGACATGAATAATAACTTTCAACCAATATTTCCCCTCATCTAAGATTTCTGCATACATTTGAAAAATATGCTTTCAAATAAAGATTGACAATTTAACTGCGATATGTATATCAACATTCCTTGCTTGATTTTTAAATGTATTTCATGTTTTCAAGCCTAGTGTATAACAGCATTGACTTACGTCTCTTTACTTTTAAATGAACCAAATCACAAATATTTTCTCATCTTTGTTGTTCTATATGCTAAGTGATATATATTGACTTACTGTTAAATTCAATAACTCAATTGAAAGTAAGTGAATTATAGATCAGAGGATGAACTCTGACAGTTTGACATATTGACAGAATCGCAAATATATGGAATTATAGGTAGATAAGAGTTATCCAAAGTTCTGAGATGAAGATTTATAGCCTTCTTAAGGCATCACATTGGGCATTCTTTGGATCTCATTCCCAAGAAATATCAAGTTCACCTAAAATCTTTGATTCCTTGATCTGTGAAATGATCTAACCAAAATGATCTCTGAATACTGCATACACTTAGAAAGATAGGAGAATTCACGGGCCAAGTCAACGTGCTCAAAACAATAAAAATAAGGATTTTCATTATCATATTTCATGTAGATTTAGAAGTATTTATACATAAAATGATAAGAATAAAGACTGACTCAGAATTTAAAGAGACTCAATCAAATATCAGGTGAAGAAGAAGGGAGATTGTTTGATCCACTGAAAGAGTTACAAATACACTAAACTACAGGTGGATATATGTACATACACAGACGAGATCTATAGAGCTGTTGCGAGCAACAAACAATTCCTCCCAGTCTTCAGCGAGCAGATCAATGATTATTTTTGTCTTGAAGTTCTCTTGTTTTTATTTTTTTTTCCACCTTCCTTTTTCCTCAGCCAGCAGTAGTAATTGATGTGTACGACATCTCTTCAGACTTCTTATGGTGATCAGACAAGATAGAATTGCATATGAATAGAGCTGGTGATGATCAGAATACAGTAGCCATTTCAGATGACAGTTGCACAGACAGAGCGAGTAGACATTTAAAATGAAGAACAATAGACGTGGCGAGAACACCGATTCAGAAGTGGAAATTCAGTGAAACTCCAGATAGATTGCTGACGCAGATTTAAACTTTTGGAGAGGGAAATTTAAAAAAAAAATTCCTGTGGAACAATGAAAAAAAAAAAAAAAAAAATCATAGAATAAAGATAACCAGAATTGGAGTGGATCACTGTTTCGGGGTTGGGGGGGGGACTTGGTGATGGGAGGGGGGATTTTATACAGAGAAGAGTGGGATGTGGAACGGATGGTGGGGCCAAATTGTATGTCTAGCTCTCTATCGGTTTGTCTGTCCAGAAGAGGACAGTATTACAGAAAGAAAAAAGTGAATAAAATAAATTATAATTGAGTTGACACAGCAGAAGTTTACTCACAAAAAATAAAGCCAGAGAGAGATAGAGAGAGAGCTGATATTAGCATCGTGCTGTAAGAACCTGTGGAAACGACATATCCCTACTTTGAGGGAGTAGGAAGAATAGCGTCCCTTCCCTATCTGTGTACTACTAAAATTTTCATTCTGTTCATGTCTTTACCCCAAAATTAGCCAAAACAGTGCATTGTACCTATGTATATTGAATGAAACCTCTTAAATACCTCCCAGGCAATATCAGACAGCTCTGCATTCCTTCACTTCTGCCTTAGCACTATGCCTCTGGACATAAGGAAAGATTATATGTATTCCTTGACAGCATGACAAAAACCTGTAACACACATCCTAAGAGCATGTAAGAATCATTGAGAAAGGAGAAATGAATTGTTATAAACTGGCCAGCGATGGGTCCGAATCTCTGCCCCATTGAAATTATTTGGGAGAAGCAGAGATCCGGAGTCATGTTTCCAATGCATACCATACATTGAAAGAACGCTGCAAAAATTCAAGTGTTTGAACTAAGTAAAAAGAAAGAGGGGGGAAACTATCAGTTGACAAATACAAGAAGTTTACTAATGGATAAAAAAGACATTGGTGCCAAAGAGGGTTGTGGATACAACCAAATACAAAAAAAGGTACAAATATTACTCCAGGTCATATTTTTGATTTCTTCTTTGGAATTTATTACATGGAAATGGAAAAAAAAAAATTTTTTTTTCTTACTTTTGTCATCAAACTACAAATATTCTGATGATAAAAATTGGGTAGGCTCCCATTTCTTTCTGAAGATTCTACATAGGTAATTGGAAAAATTTAAGGGTGCCAATAATTCTGACTTGCACTGTACACATGGGAGGGATGCAAACAGGGCAATAGGATTTGAAATTTGGAATCTTAAAGAGACTGGGGATCAATGGGTCACTATGATCAGTCACAGCTTAGACACTTTCTAGTCCTTCACCTGAAGACCAAATATATCTTTTTGCCCTCCACCAATATATCATCCCACCCTTAGCCACTGGAATTTATTCTTTTTGCCTTTACTTGGAAAAACGGCAGCAGATGTACACATATATATATCTATATATGTATATATACCAAAGCACAAATCTGTAATTCAAGCATAAATGTGTTTTCACCATATATATATATATATATATATATTTATATATATATATATATATATATATATATATATATATATATATATATATATCCATACATGATCATTTTTTACAAGACATCTCCTGTTTTTAGTCTCATTATATCTTTAGTTTTTCAACACTATTTTTATCATTTTGTATCTTTCTCTTCATGTTTTTGTCTCTCTCACTACTGAGTTCTTTGAGTAATAGCAACTTAAAATGCATATATCTGATCTCTGACAGCATTATTTTTGTGACCGATATTTATATTTATCTAATTAATGATATTTTGTGGCTCACATTATCTCTTTAGTTGCCAGAAGCCAGGCAACTCGTACCATCATTGATAATGACCAAACTAAGTGATTCTGTACATCTCCCCCACAATATTCAGAGTTTTCAGAATAAATGCCAATTCTGATATTTTACGCATTTGTCTGCAAGCACCTCAACAGACTGTGAAAGGATAATAACTCAACTATGTGATGAATGTTTATAAATAGCAGAACAATAATCCAGTTTTAAAATGAATACATTGATTGGAATCACCAGCAAATCACACAATAGTTTGGTACTTATCCATAATTGATGTTACACAATTTCTTTTATCGTAACTTTGAATATTAATACTCACCAGACTAATGAGGTAATGAAAAGAATATTATCAATAATGATGACATGATAGGGATTGTTGTATTTGATTGATGTTAGTAATATTTAAAAGGGTTTGAATGGTGAAGGTATTGCTCTTTTAAGATACTACATTTGGCTTTTTTTCAAGAAACAGACAAACTTAGATTAGCTCACTGCTCTTTTATTATTAGCAGTAAACATCTTTTGTGATTGGTTCAATTCATTCACTATACATGAATATGAAGAAAATCCATGACAAACAATATCATTATAATCCAAGCAAATTCATCACAGCCCCAATAGCTCTCCAAAATTTCTCATATCAATAGTGCATATTTACAGAAATTTCCTTTAATCAATTAATATATAGTTTCTTCACTAGTTTTACATTTTGATATTAATTTTCGTAATAATTGACTGGAACTGCGAGTTTCAACTTAATGTTATAATTTTTTTCATAGATCTGCATCAAGTTTAATATTACCTTTAAGATGTAAAAACAATAAGTCCTTAGCCTGTCACATAGCTATTAGCTGAATTTTTATTCGATTTTTTTCAACTCAAAAATGTTTCATCTATTTGATTGTTATTCACCACTGAATCAAATGGATTGACAAGGAAGGATATTATGTTGAAAAGTAAATATTTGTTATGTAAAATAAATACTTTTTTTTCATCATTCAACAAGAGGCTAGGTGAAGTACCTACATAGTTGTCTAGTACTTGAACTTTCATTTAAAAACTGAAGAAAGATTATTGGAGCCTCTATGTTATTTTAGAAATATTTTCTGTTCATTTGCATCCTTGTTAATCTGCTCTAGCATCTTTTCTCAAAAAGACCATTAATAAAAATCATTATTCAGAGTTAGTTTTAATCCCGACCATTTTTTGTGCTTCCCTTAAACAAAGTATTTGGATGTTATAAATCAATAAAAATCAGCTTTGTCATCATCAAAATATACTCAATATCATTTTAGAAGAAAATAATAGGGCCATTTTCAGGCATCATTTCCAATGAAAAAATTATAGGTATAT
>OY735212.1:44357164-44769664 GCA_963457665.1 Thysanoteuthis rhombus | reverse complement strand
TCATCAAACATGCACGCTTATATCCCTTCCATTTATTAAAACTTGATTAGATTCTTAAATTGAGATATTTTCCACCTGAAAGTTTTCTAATTTGAATTGTCTCCATTCTTCTTTGTTTGCAGACAAACAACTTTTCCACATTTTCATTTTTCACAAATATCCTCAGTTCTGTAGAGTGTTCCCAAATAATTTTTTATATCAGAATTTTCTACTATCTTTCTTCTTACTAATGACACAATGATTTCGATTATTCATTTTCAAACAAGATTATCTTTCATTTTCTTTCATCAGGTGACTATCTCTTACCAAAATTTTTTGCTTATACCTCCATAACCATCAGACTCAAATCACTGTCCCAAACTATCAAAGGTGACAGACTAGTGAATCTTGGATAAAGGAATTTCAACCTGCACAATTTTTTCAATCCTAAATCTGTCAAAAGAGTTTTTGTTGAGGCAATGTAATAAGTCAATATCATAATCATGTTTTGAAGATCATGTCTTCAGAGAGAGAAATGTGTAAACAGTGGATAAACAAAATATTTCAAATGACATTGGGTAAATTAACACTTTTGTCAAAAAGAGCAGACAGTTCTGATGACTAAGCATAATTTTACAGCACCTGAAGAACTCCCACGTACCAAAGGAGACTGCGGAAGAATCCCATGGAAACTATTCTTGGCATCAACATGTCAAGAATTCTCTCTAGTTATATCTGTCACGGAACTTACTTGTCCCTATTGGCTCTTACAGATGTAGTAAAAGGGTTGTTTTTTTTCTAACTGTGAAATAACATGCTCTGTATGAGAGATGCTTTTGGTTTGTGTTGCGATTTACATTTTGGTTGTGTTCTTGAGCAACTGTCCTAACATACAAGAAAAATTCTGCCAGACTTTCAGCTTGTTGCTTGCGAAAAGACAATAACAAAATCAAAAACAATAAAAATCCCCAAATTTCAAAAAGTTTTCCTGCAGCAAAATCTGGTGAATATGTCAGTCAAGCATTATGAAGCCTTCGTTCATGTAATTGGCAATTATGCTTCTATTTCGGATTAAAGTAAATTCAAATCTCAGAGAAAATGCACAAATACATAAACAAACTACCGAAACAGCATCCTTCAAGTGGAACAAGTTATGGAAACAGCATGTGAATATCATCACTGCTTCTGGAGACTAAAACGGAAAAATAGAGTCCTATCAGCTTAAATGCAAAAGTCTCTTTGCTTTCCAAAATTCTTCTGCTCTTCAATGTTGTTCTTGTTTACTTTAATTTTCTTCTAAACTAAACCTGTCATCTGCCATGATGTGTTCGGTTCTGAAACAAGCATGACTATCATAACAATGAAATTATAGATTTATGCTGGATGAGTGGGTGGTTGCATTTCTGTTTTGATTCAGAAGTAGGAAAGAATGAAATGGTAGAAGCAAAGAAACAGGGAAAAGATGGAGGGAAAATACATAGCAAAACAAATGAAATTTGAGAAGAAGAGAACTAAGAATAAAATGAATGAAAACATGCTTGAAAACATAGAATGAAAAAAATGAAAGAGAAATTGAAGAGTTAGTGTGGGAGAGAAAAAAATTGAAAATAAAAGTTGCTAAACAGAGAGGAAAGATAAATGGAATAATCGAAGACAATTGAATGAAAGAACGATAAAAATGGCATTAAAGAAGAATGGGAATGAAAGAATGAACGAATGTTGACAAGGAATATGATTTTGAAAAGAAAATATCAAATGTTTGAAAGAAAAAAGGAAAGTTAGAAATTGTCGGGAAGGAGAGTGGAAAGCAAATATGGATGAAATGATCACTCAAGCGAGAAAACTTAGAGAAAAAAAATAACAATAAGCAAAAAAAGAGATGAAAATTGGGGTGGGAAAAAGAATGAAGAAAAAAAACTCCAAAAAAAGAATGAAAAAAATGAAAAAAAAGGAAGGAAGGAGAGAAAAGAAATTAGTAAGTGATATGAATAAGCTTAGAACAGATGAATAACATTTTTTAAAGGCTAAAATTAGCTGTATGTGATTACCTTTCTTTATCAAAGGTTTTTTCCCACTTTGAAAAACATATTTTTTTCATTTTGTTTCACATCTCTCTCTTTCTGTGTCTGTCCGTCTGTCTCTCTCTCTCTCCATATATGTGTGTGTGTGTATATATATATATATATATATATATATATATATATATATATATATATATGTATGTATGTATAAAGAGCTATTGATAACCTTAGCCAATAATCTGCATTTATCAATATATCCAATTTGCATATAAATATTTCTGTGCATTTCTTTGGCTACCTCTAAATATACTCTCTCCAATCCTAAACTCATCTTTTTTCTTTTGATTACACACTCAAGCATTGATCTCTTTGTATATGTCTATAAATCTGCATAATTAAGCATTAACTTGTTTAATTAGATTCCACAATCTATTTATACCCTTTTTGTCTTGCTACATACTAAATAAATCTATCCTTGATTACATCTTTTCAACCTTCAGCGTATTTATAAGTATTTTATTGGAATGATGTTGGAAATGCTGAGGTGGTATGATGGTTATCAGCACAAATCAAAATAAGCAAATTGATTTTAAGCTGGACTTGATTGTGCTCATTTCTCACTAATGACCTTAGGAAGGGCATGTCTTCCCTTCTGTCTGCACTATTATACTGACAAGGGTTTCATCACTTGCATGTCAGGATGCTTGATCGAGAAAAGATGAGCAAAACACTAAGAACTTTATGTACCCTAGCAGACAGAGCATAAATTTGTCTCTCCCTACTGTTGACCTTGACAGAATCCAGTCACAAGAATTGAATGATTTTGTGATAAAAGGACAAGGCATATGTAAATAATAAGTATGAGAAGTATTGCAGAATGAAGGTTTAGAATTGTCATTGGGTACAGAATTGTCAGAGCAGTGATAAGGTCAAGACAAGTATTTGGTTTCTTCTCCTGTCATGTACAGAGATCTGAGCAGTGAAGTCAATGAAAAAACTTGACTTCATCCATGTGATCAAGTCAATCACTGTCAAAGTTGAGTGGAAATGATTGGCAGGTAATGGAAGCCAATGGATGGTGGGGAAAAGAGCCCAGTCAACAATTTGAGCTGAGCTGAGCTGAACTTGAGAGCCAGGAAAAATAGAAAAAAAAAAAAAAAAACCCCCTGTATATGACGGGAAAAAAAAAATCATCCATAGCAATATATTTACATTACAGGAATCCCCCATTATAATGCCAGTGTTTGGGTAAAGAAAGTTGACTCTGTTATAACCGAGCCATGATAACCAGTTATCAATCTAGCTATTTTGTAGCTAGATTAGCATCTTGTTATACCACAAACCATACCACAATGTGGTAGGCCTGTATGAACAAGGTAGTAATGATAACATTTATTTCCAATCATGAAAAATCTGATTCTTCTTGATTTTCCATACATATCTATGATAAAATCTATCTATATTAAACATATAATCATAACCCTATCCAGTCAGTTACACTTTCAAAGATTTTGACCACTGACAACCTATTTTGTCTTGAGTTTCAATGAGTATCGTACAGATTGAGAAATGAAACTTGCTAAAACAAACTTTAGCTCAAAAATTGCCAACATTTGGTGTTTAATTATCAATTTGTGTCCTCAAACCCAGGAATATTCCATCCTTAAAAACAACTATTTCTCTCAATTCAAAATCCATCTTCGAATCTCCAGAGAAAAAATGTGTTGAAATCATCAATCATTTATTTGAACTCTCCTATCATTTATATTCATTTGATTTTGAATAACGTTTTTGGTCCTTTTCTTTCTTGGGATTGTTATTTTTTGAAACATTTTCTGCAACTTGAGATCACAGTGCAATATGACAATCCCCGTGTTGCATTGTTTAGTACACACCTATTCTTAGCTACAATTTATCTAATGCATCGAATCTGACTTGATCACACACTTTATCAATCCATCATTTTTCTCTTCTCCTGCTATGCAGGATGAAATTTTCCTGAAATGCCACACAATACATAAATAATTGTGTTGCAGTTCCTCACTAATGATAAACACATGTTTGATATACAGTGTCCTCCATAAGTGGGTTCACAGCTGACACATTTTTATAGAAAGTTTTTCTTTGAAACTAAACATAGCAGGATTTTTTCATTTCTTGTGGAACATTATACAATCAAAACGGATATTATCTGGTGTTATTTATAACTTAACTCTACAGTGTTCGAACTCTGCAGACAAAAATATGAATATGTTGCCATCTAAAATTGAGTATACCACCCTGATTTTTATTTTTAGTAAGTATATTTTTAAACCACCATTGATTATTTTTTCTGATTGATTTTGATTGTGTAATGCCTAATTAGAAACAATAAAATCCTGTTATGTTTTGTTGATAAAAAAAAATAATTTCTACTAAAAAGTAGCAAGAGTGTACTTAATAATGAGTTTCCTTCACTACTCGTAAGTACTGCACTCTTATGAAACCTTTTGGGAGTGGAAATGGCATAAAGTGGAACAGCATTTTCCATTAATCTCTAAGGGAATATTTTTTGAGGGTTTCAAAACCCTCAAAATTACCTTTTTCTGTGCCTGCCAATTCAGCATCGTGCATAACTTCATTTTATATTCTCTTAGGCTTTTCTGATACCTTAGGATACACTTTGCTAATGGAGGCACAAAATATATAAAGATAAACCTCAGATGCAGTTCAAAACTACGATGGCTTGAGGGCATAAAGTGAACTTTTATAAAGCTGGGAAGTATCTGTATAAGAATGAACCCAACTCACCATCATAGTCATTAATTGGAAAACCATAGAGTCAAAATTTTAAGTCATTTAAGAAAATTCCATTGGAGAATAAATATGATCAGAATGAATTCTATTTATAACATCACTGGCATTTTCCACTGGAAAGCATCTAAAATGGAGTTGAAAAAATATCAAAAAATATTTAGAATATGGAGAATCAAGGCGTTATTAATAAACCTGTCAAAATAAGGCCTCAGAAAGGTCAATAAAGTTTTTTTTCTAATATCAAAAAAACATTTTTAGTTTGGACCTAGTACTGTTGCTAATTTTCAAGTCCTTAGACAAAACAGTATGGCCAGGAGCTCTGAAATGCACAAACACATGCACATATAAAAAGGGATAGAACCCTTCATCACATTTTGTGGCCATGGTTGTTCAATTCTTTCAGCTCTTGTAGATTTATAACTTCAGAAAATTGAATTTTGTTGTAGTCAGCTTGATAATCAAATCTTTTTATTTTCTTCAAATCTTTAAGCCCAAGTTTACTTTAGAAATTCACCACCTTTTACACTCTAATTAGCAATTACATTTTCCTAGGTTGAAGGTGTTTTTTTAAATTTCTACCAAAGACCAAAATTGACCACAAAATACTGCCAGGTTTAATCCACTTAAATGCAAAAAAAAAAAAATAAATTGTGCACTGAAAAATATCCATTGTCTGTTTTTTTTTTCAGTTACTTTTTTTTTTAAATTGAGTATATCAACAAAAAATAGTGAATTTCAATTTTAAAAAATTGAGATAATGATCTGAAACAGGAATTATGTTTCTGCTAATTTTCATTAATGTATTTATGTATTTACGCAGAATGTTCAGATGTAAGTAATTATCATATAAGCTAATATGTCAACAGGAACTGAAAGTCAAAAAAAAAAAAAAAGAGTTTCTTATAATGATGCTTGTGCTTTCAGAGAACTTGAATTTATGATATTAGCACTATTTTTACCATGGAAAAAAATAAATCATATTTTCATAAACATCTTATTTCTTTTTAATGCTATTTTATCAAGATATTCCTAAATTAAAGTAATAACATTGATTACAGTTTTGTTTTGGCTTATTTGATCAACACAGCAATTAGATTTCTTTGCAATGCAAAGATTTTTTCCGGCCTTAATATCGTCACAACAGAGATTAAGTTTTGATTATATCCCCAGATTGAAGCTATCATCAAATTAAACAAGATTGGAACAGAGTTTTTAATTCTTAACAGCCTAATATGCTTGCTTTTTCTCCTTAATATCAACAGGCTAATAGAGCAAAAGTGTTCACAAGACCGGCACTTACAGAATAATTTTGTAGTGCGTAAAACAGCTTCTTATACATACTATCAAGACTTTTTATAGCAAAAGACATCTATACTTATATTCAAACTTTTTCTTGGTTTATTCACGCCTGTTATCTGCAAAATTTATAGGCCTTTCAACCTGATATTCTGTATGTTGACTGAAGTGAGGTTAAACTTATGCATAGGCTAAGCGAGTTTGACCAGAGATCATTTCTTGGTTATTTCTAAACAATTTTCAGGGCTGTGGGGCCACAATTCTGCACCTATTATAATAAAATTCAGCATATGGGTACATCCTCTGACGGCAAAGGTTGCAATCTAAGAGACATTGATTCAAGGCATTCAGATATTATTTCTGGTCACTTTAGAATAATTTCCCAAGTTTTGGGCCACAATTTAGCACCCAAGAAACTGAAATTGGTCAGAGAGGTATGTCTTCTCATGGCCAAAGTCATATGCAATGCAGAGTTGACCTCTAAGATCATTTGAGATCAAGGTTATTTCTTATCATTTCTAGTCGATTTGCTCATGTTTTGGGCCAAAATTTTGCAGCAAGGATGCTGAAATTGAGCATCTTCTCACATTCAGGGTAACAGGCTGTGCAAGATTGAACTAGAAGGTCAGTCAAGGTCACCAGTGGACATTTCTGATCATTTCTACTAGGTATTTGGCAATAGTTTTGAACCTATGTAACTGAAATTGGCATCAAAATAAAACTTTTCTTGGCAAAGGTTATAGAGATGTGATATTGTGCTCAGAGGTCATTTGAGGTCATTTTTTGGTCATGGCTAGCCAATTTTCCAAGTACTTAGGCTCAATTTTGCACCAATTTTGCAGAGTTTTTAAAAAAAAGATTTTATGTGACTGTCTTGTATTTATTTGTGTGTATCTCTCAGTCTGTTCATATATATGTGAGTATCTGTGATGGTGTTTATGCCTACACATGTATGTTTGTTCGAGCCCTTATATCATATACTCGGATAAAATTCCTTGCTTATCATACTTAGGCTAATAACATATCCTCCCTTTGTTTCTGCATATGAGATTTAAATTCCTTACCAACCTACACACAACTTCATCATATCAACATTTCCACGAACCCACTTATAATCATTTGCATCCCTATTAACAACAAGCATAAATCAAAACACACAACAATATCACAAAATACATATCCAGCCATTATCTTTACACCCACACTATTCAAATTTTATTGGAAACAGTCGTTTCTTCATTTTCTCTCTTCATTTGCCTTGAGAAAGTTCAGATAAGGACAAAACATTTGAATGAAATATTTCATTTGTTTTAACAAGTTTTCCAATATAATCATTAAACTTTTATATATATATATATATATATATATATATATATATATATATATATATATATATATATATATGTGACAGAGGGAGAGAAAATGTAAAAGTTTATGTTTATATAATTGCTTTAATAGGAAATAGCAAGAAATGTGTATGAGCGATGGTTACACAGGTCTCTGCATATACATGTGTGAATAAACGCATACCTTTCTCATAAGTGTTGTACTCATATACACCTGTGACTTGGTAAATAGATTGGAAATCAAAAGAAACAAAAAGACAGGACATGTAACTTCAACTAATAGTCCCATTAGTAAATCTTGCCCAAACATTAATGCAATTAACTTTTGTGGTTTGTGCAGACTAATTCCCTCGTCAAGACTGGGAAATTAGTCCAAACAAATCACATACACTGATTAAAACGACCCATTAACAAAATTCAGACAAGAATAATTTACTTTTGTCACAAACGAAACCAAACAAAAGTTTCAAATATCCTGAAAAATAAAACACGTCTTTTACTATTAATCTATTTGCCTTTTTTACTTCCCACAGCAAATTCCTCACCTTCCAATTTCCTCCACACTTATTTACCAATCATCTTCATTCTTTTGTCCTGTTCATATTTTCATAAGAGAAATATTTTTCCTTCCTACACAGTCTGCAATCTACTAGACACATCTATACCTCATTATCGTGATTTTTTTTTATTAACTGAAGCATTGTCAACCATTATTAATTGAGTGGTTGCAATGAAAAGCTAGCTAAAATTAAGATGAAAGAAAATATCAGTAAAAAATTATCAATAGTAAGGAATAAATCAGGACAATACTGCTGCTACTAATTCTACTAATATAAAAACTATAACAAATATGGCTCTGAGTGATTGGAGGAAAATAAAGAGTAAGTTTGAAGATTACGCTTGATATTCTGCAAACCGTAGGCTCAATTTGTAAGTGCAGCTGTTATGAATAGCCAAGGTTCGAGTCTTATCCTTTATTTATAATACATGCTGTCCACTGACGGCTGTAGACTGACAACCTGGGTGGTTGCAATGAAAAGCAACTAACATTAAGATGAGAGAAAATACTAGTAAAAAACAATAATGATTTGTATATCATGTTTCAATAATGTCTGATTTAGTTTGGAATGCTTGTTACCATGATATTATGCTGTATATCAAATTGATTTAACTGACTTTTCTTGTCTTGGTACAAGATATTCTTAGTTTATTTATTGACAATCAAAACCCCCACAACAAAGTACAGGTTGTTAGACTTGTATCAGATGCTGCACAGAGGTTTGTACCTTCATATATAATACCATTAATCAAATTTGATTTGAGAAGCTTTAGAATAACATGAGCTGCAAAAGATACAGAGCTTTACAATTATACAGATTGATATTAAAGCACAGAAAAAGTTAAAGACATTTGATTCAATGAACAAAGATTTTATTGAAAAAAAAATTTTGTTAAACTCTTATCAAGGATAACTCGGTGGTATTTTTCTTTTTGGCATCTCTTTCGAATTATGTTAGTTCACACAGAGTTCTATTGTACATTTGAGTTTTTGGACACATACATTTAGTTTAAGCTGTATTTTTGGCACAAGTTCAATTCCTTAAAGATAAAAGCAGGATTATATACTAAATAATATTCATTTTTTTATAAAATGTTTTTATTCCAAAGGAGTTTTAGATGAAGGTGAGATGTCTGTATCAAGTAGCTCAAATCAATGAATCAATATGATCTAACTGGCTACCCTAACACTTTTGCTGGTCTTTTTTTCAACAAAAGAGTTACAATAATGTGACAACAATTACTCTCAAATTCAAATAGCCTAAGACTCAGGTGGTGTGTCATATGGAAGATTTGTCCGTGATGATTAGTATCAACAACAATGTCAAGACTACCGTGTCCACTATCATCTGATTCTGACACTGATTCTTTGTCCTCATAGAGAAAATCATTTACGTCTAGATTACTACCAGAGCCTTTGCTATAGAAAGGATCACTTAATTGATCTAAGAAGCTCAAATCCTGCTGTACATCATACATAAACACTCATTTTTTAGCAGACGGTCTTGGTTTTTGACTGGGGGCTGCCATTTTGGAAGATCGATTGGCAAAATTCAGAAATATCCATCTAATATTGTTCACTGTGGCCTCATTTTTTGAAATGACAATAATGTTGCTCCACTAGTAAGTTGATGTTAACAAAAATGTTGCTCTACCGGTAAAAGGGTTAATGTTGCAGTCTGTAACAATTATATAAGTAAGTATAATTTATACTTCATAGAAGAAACTCATTTTGAGTCAGTTGAAAGTCCAGAAAATAAATTTAAAACAAAGCAACCAGTCTTGATCAATAGACTATTTTGATTAAATACAATTGCTATCAGGAAATTTTAAATATGAATAGAATAACATTTTCATACTATAGCCAGTATTTAATGCAATGATTCAATTGTGTGGTGGTTTTGAAACAACCAGTCATCCTCTGTCATAGTAGAAAAATGCAACATGGGTCACTTTGGCTATGTTCGAGAGCCTCTGCTTTATTCAGGATTTTTAGATGTAGAATGAAGAGGGAAAGATGAGTCAAACAAGACAAGGTCTGTTTTTTTCAGATTGTCAGACCATATTCAATTCGGTGAGAAAATCAAGGGAGATGGATTTGAACATAAATTTTATAGCAAATGTTTACTGGTCACTTTATATATGCATTCTCTGACTAAATCCTCTTCAGTGCATGGTGTACTAAGTTGGCCACATGACTCAATGATGTGTAATTGGTCACATGATTAGTGAATAGTACTTAGTTGCTCATATGTCTTCTTTTAATCATTTTATTTTACCAAATACGATAGGAATCCGCACTGATCATGCCAACCATGGCCCTTTTGGGTCAAGCAACATTACTTAATATATTACTTTAAACTATATAATCCATATCAGCTTGACAGTGATATGAGTTCATCCAAAGTTTCATCTCCAGAATGGAAAACAAGTAAATAAAACTGACTGAAGATATTGAAGTCTACGTTAATGAATCAGAATGTAAGTGAAACGTCAAAATGTTTGGCAAGAATTCTAGCATTTCACTCAATCCAATTAAAAGTTTTCTCCAATCAGGTACTCAGTGAACATTGTTTGTTGAAGCTGCATTCCCAACAGGCGTCAAAATCTGAGTTATGCATTAGTTTTGTGGCCAAGATTGTATTGATAACCGGACAAAAATTTATTACATCCATGATTAGGAGAACCAAGTTCCTTACTTATGCGGATAAGGTATAAAAGGAGAAAAAAAAAAAAATAGATGGTTGAGAATGAAAGAAGAACCAAGTGAGTGTACCAAGCTCAAGACTATTTTGATCTCTCAAGATTATTAATCAAAAATATGCATCAGAATTGATGTGCTAGCAAGCGACTTCCCCAAAGTCAATAAAAGGAAGATCTATTTAACTTCTTATTCCATTGTAGCTGATGGAACATGGACTATATATGGCGTGCAAGAGATGATCAAACAAAAAGTGTAAACATTTTGTACAGGACATTTCGCTAGAATTACTAATTCATCACTAACGACAATTGTCCATAAAAACAAGATGCAGAGAAGGTTGTTTATAGTAACCTTGGATAATGTTATCAAATAGTTATTATTATCAAAATAAAAAAAAATACTTTTGTATAATTAATTAAAAATTCTACTGAATTATTTGTATCAATGATATTAGTTATCTGAAATGTAAATTTACTTTCATCAATGATTTTCTAATAATGAATGACACTGATACACCGGCCAGACACGGACAGAGATAATGTTGATTAGATAAGATTTATGACACCCACAAGTGGGAACTGGCGTGAAGGAGGCTACAAGATTAATGACTTTCCCTGCCGTGTTGACATTTTAGTACCTAAATTTCTCAGAAGAATCTGTTACATTTGTATTTCTACTCATTCTGACAAAGCCTTACTTTCTTTGCAAAACATGCTAATGAAATGATTTGTACATTTTTCCAACAATTTGTGTTTCTTCCACATTGTCATCACTAATATCATGATGTTGGTTGTAAATTCATAATTATGAATGTTCTAATTTTTATATCGTTTGCATAAAATATCAGGCAATTATTGTTATCTAAAAGAACCAGTCCCAAAGTGATCACAATAAGTGACTTCCTTCGGATATGATTAGCATTGCCCTTCACCCCCCAAAATCAAACTGCCACAAAAAAGCCATTTTGGCCTCTTTGTGAGTCAAATAGCACGAAAAAGGTTGACTAAGATGATTATTTTCTGAAAAGCAAAGTACTCCTAGCTTTGTGCGATATTTGTTGCAACTATGTATAACTGAAATAATGTATATATAACTAAAACAGCAAAAAAAGTCCTACAGATATATACACCCACATGAGTTCTCTGCTACAAGTCTATGTAAATTCTGTCGATGAAAACCTTTGAAGTCTTTAAAAACACCTTTCAAAACAATAACAATAGATTCTTTTACAACTATTAACAATTTAGAAGATCTGAAGAATTGGTTCTTTGTTGCCTTCATTCTCAAGGAATCAAAAACTACACATTATCTTCCCTTCAAAATGCGCATATGAAAAAATATGTTTTGAAAAGCTTTTGTTCGCTTCAATTCATAAGGTATAATAAGTGGAAGAATAATGCTGAAAAACACTGGAGAAATTTTAAGCAAGCAGAATTGCAACTTATAAAGGAACAGAAACACACAAATAAGTAATTACTTGACATTCACACTCAAGACAAATCTGAGAAAATGCTTCATTTTATTTAAAAAATTCCTCTTTCTTATGACTGTTTGAGAGAAATGAGTGTATGTACAAATAGAAGTAATATTATTTACCTCATCATCTCATAACAGACAAAAAATATGCAGATCAATAGATACTGAAACATGCAACATGCAAAAATTATCAATGAATTATGATTACCAGTTCAGCTCGAATGATTGGAGAGTACATAGATGAAAACATCAATAAAAATAGAAGAACAGAAATGAAGATAGTCTTCTTTATAAGTATTATGGACATCGTTAGAGAGTAAAGAAAGTATATGGCGTATTACAGATTTTAGGAGTATAATGTTGCTTTGGTGAATACACAGAAAGTCACTGGTTGCTTCAATTTCTGTAGCAAGTAGATTTTTATGGGTCGTAGTGGCTAGCTTCATTGCAACAGAACGATGATGTAAGAGCATTTCAGTAATTAAAAAACCTTGACTTTTTTTCCTCGTTAAATTCAAATATAATCTGGCTTTGTGCAGACTGGTTTATTCTCCAAAACTGATATCAAATCTCTCAGATTGAAGATGAGAAGTTCAGACACTTGACCCTGACAAAGGAAGTTAGTGTCCTTATCATTTAAGTGCCTAGGGGTTTGTTGTTGATTTTTACGACTTGACGTTTTTCAAGTGCTTAATTGATTGATGTTTTTACTTGCACAATAAAACAAGATGCATGCTGGAAAAGGTGTCATGAGACATTATGCAGCCAACAAAATCAAAAATTTTCTTTGAATGATTTTAAAAACATCCTTAGTTAAATAGTTATGAATCACAGAGCAAAGCTGCACGACATGTCGGAAAGGTGCTCCCAACATCCTCTCCGATTTGAGGTTGAGGCTGGATGTAAGGAAAAAAGAGACCAGGCCAATTGAGACAATTGCCTGTCCCCTTGCTCCACGTAAGGAATAAGGATGAAACTTTCACTACGTACATATAATCTCTCCCTCTGAGTCATTCCTTTTTCTTTACTCACAAAGGAATGATGTTCTATGGTCGGTCTTTGAGCAAAGCCTGAAGACTGCTATGATGAAATTGGTAATTCCCTTTGGAGAAAAAATACTTGCCTTTAAAAACAATCTCACTTCATTTTTGACTGCACATATCTGTTACTGAATGCATCGTGCCCAACCCTCCTCCTTTATACAGTCTCAATTTGGACTGCCTTACGAGGCTAGAAGGCTCCATCCTGCTATTCTACAATTTACCCATAGCAAGGGGAGAAGTAGATTCATGCCTTTCCCAAGGGCATCAGAGTGAAGTGAACAAAAGCAGCCATTATGCAACCCCACACCTCCAATCCATAAGAAGAAATGTAATATACTTGGAAGTTCCTGGTAGAGAGATATGTCTGACCTTGCACTTTACAAGACTAAGAAAATCAGTACCAATGAAGTACACTTGGAAGTAATAATCATTCACATTGTCATAAAGATAAATTCATGACTATAGAATATAAGTATATAAATGCCATGCATCATTCACTGTGAAACGTGGAAACTGCAGAAAATCCCATTTTCACAAAAATAAAAATTAATTATTAGCCAGCAAAAATTCTGATATTGATAAAAAGTCCTACAGCCAAGGAAAATATCCTGCATAGATTTGCATGTGTGCATTTGTGTTCAGTCATTTAGTTTTTGTATTCTCACATTCTTCATAGCAGTTACAACCCTAGGGTTCCTTTGCATAGACTGCCTTTACTTCCGAATGTAAGTGACAAAGATCAGTGATATTTTGTCACAATTAGGAATGAAACCTTTCTGTTTTTTTGACTGTTATTTTTTTCAGCAGAAATAAAAACCAGATATATTTCTATGTTATTGAAACCAGTTCTAATCTGGAACGTTGTAATAATCAAGAACCGTAGTTTCTAACTGGACAAAATTGTGGAAGTTTTGATAACCCAAAGCATATTGACTAGAACTTTGGAGAAACAAACAAAAAATGGCATAAACTGAAAAAAGTATAAGACGTTATATCTTATGTCAATCTGTGAATTGCTGCAAGGTGTATGCAACATGTTTCAATCAATTCCCTTCTTCTTGGATATTTCCTAATTAAAAAAAAAAATCAATCGATCGATCCTTGTGAGCTTAGAATAACAAGGATTAGTGTAATCATCTGAATAAACAATCCACAATCGGATCGATATAAGCTTAGCCTTAATTACTGCAAAAAGAACTGATTATAGAGTGATAGGATGATAGAATTAAAGTTCAAAAGCTCTACCTTGTTTCCTAAAGAGTGATAATCTACTGTCAGTTGATTAGGATCAAGCCCTTTGGCTTCTGTTAATTGGATAACACCTTCATTTTTCTCACTAACCCAAACACTACAACACTAACTGTTCTCTTCCTCTTTCCTAACAGACTTTTTCTCACAAGCCTTCTTAAACACAATCAAATTATGTTCCACAAATCTGTTTCCAAAGTGCATTCAAACTTTATGGGCCAGAATGGAGGGAAAATCAAATTACAAAGAATATGAAAATCTCTTTTTCTT
Source organism: Thysanoteuthis rhombus (assembly GCA_963457665.1). Taxonomy (NCBI): domain Eukaryota; kingdom Metazoa; phylum Mollusca; class Cephalopoda; order Oegopsida; family Thysanoteuthidae; genus Thysanoteuthis; species Thysanoteuthis major. Next base: position 44,754,927 of record OY735212.1, on the reverse strand, counting down.
AGAGTTATGAACCGACTCAATCACCAATGGAAGACACACATCATATCATAAGACAAGTTATCTGCAGCCAAATAATTTGAGAATCATCAATTGAAAAATCAGGATGTCAAGGTCAATTTTAATTTCATTGATATCTACATTGAGCATAATTTGGTTTATTTCTGATAATTCAAAAAGTGTTTCAACTGTTCACAGCCAAGTCTATTTTTTAATATTATACTTCCCGTACCGGGTTGGGCCTTTGTGCGAAATAATAACACACAATCATAAGACAAGTTATCTCATCTATGGCAGTTGACTGATGTTTTGGTTAGTTGTGTAGAAATTCATGAGTTGTCATATTCAATTTTTTTTCTGTTAACAATATACTGCCATCTTGCAAAAGGATAACATACTATTGTAAGATGAGTTATCACATCTGTGGCACTGGACTGTCAGCTAACCAAGACAAGATATCAAATCTGTGGGTGTGAGCAGGTTAAAGGCAAGAAATGTTGATTATAATCACTTTCAACTCATTGGTTGTTACTAAGTGGCTTTGACAATGTCACTCATTTTATTTATTCATTTTGATTTGAATAATTTTCTCATCTACAAACTTATATGATTCACAATTTCTTAGGTTTCGTTAATGATAAAAAAAGCCCCTACCCAAGGGCTCTAGGAAGTTTTTTTTTGGTATCCACCACTTAATTACTTCTTTTCGAAGAACTGTTTAAAACGTGACACAAATAATGAATACATATTTGCACATATTTTTTGATAAAATTGAAATTCATGAAAATGAACTTGCTTTGAAATCTAGCACCCGAATCTTCACCTCATTTACCTTTTATATTGCTTCTTCTAGAGGATTTAACATAAATTCAGTCAACTGAATATATTCAGATAATGCTGATATCATCATCATCATCATCATCATCATCATTGTCAGTCTTTTAGCGTCCATCATTGGACATTGACCTTCCCAGAGATTTGCCAGACTTCTCTATCATGAGCATTGCAGAACCAGTGTTTTTTAAATTCATATAGCTTGTCATGCCATCTTACTTTCTGTTGGCCACAATTTTGAATATGATCTCTGGGGATCCACGTTGTAAGCCATTTGAGTTTTATGATACTTCAGTAAATATCTAGTCTTGCTCTGTTTTGTATCTGCACATAAATATTTACATCATGTACAGATATGCAAAAATGTTTACACATATTTGCTAATGTATATTTCAAGAATAGACTTATTAGCACCGGTTATTGGAACTTTCATTCACTTATACATTCACTATTCCAAACATATATATATATATATATATATATATATATATATATATATATATATTGAATTATTGCATACAGAATTTGGTTTAAAGAAAAATTGGATCTGCTTGTTGAACCACAAGGGAAATCTAAAAACATTGTTTCTGACACATATGTGACACAATTTCTCCAACTCACTAGATCCAAGTTTAACACAGATATATCAGATGTATTTCTTGTTTCACTTACAGGTATTTCTAATCTGAGTTTTTTAGTTTCTCTTAGCATGATAACATCTTAAGAATAATCTCACCACATTTTTTCCTTTGTAGATTCAATGAAAAAAATTATTATTTTTGATTATATTTGAATTTAGTGTTTTATAGAAAAGCATTTTTATGGCTGACCAGAGGGCAGACTAACCTTTATCAGATGAAGCTTATTCTTGCAAGACAGTATATCACTCTTGATTTAAATCAGCTAATTTGAAAGACATGAGTAAACACAAAAAGTATCTGCTTGTTGTGGAAAAAGTCGATCAATTATTATACACATCTAGGTGCAACTGTAACTACCATCCCACAAAAAAAAACCCTGCCGATTGGGATTCAAAGATAAAAGAACCAGAAATCATGCTTTGGCCACACAAGAAAATAACATCAGTAAAAGAGGGTTATGGCTGGTGTGATCAAAAGACATGGCTCTTTTTCAGTGATATGACATGATTAAAGGAAAACGATATGTCATATATCACATGAACAACTAAGTACAGGTCATTAAGTTTTGATGCAGATTTGACCAAAGAGTACATATAGAGGCCACCAGTGTAGTATTGAAAAGAGATCCTCCTTCCCTACTTTTCCAGTTCCAAGTATTTTGGCATGAAGGCAGAGTGGAATGGTCAGTACTGTTATACACTGTTGGAAGTCCTTTCTTTGACCTAGATGAATTGGAATAAGGAAAACTTGTCTGTCGTCCGATCTCTCTTTCACCACTTTGCTCTTAAAATAACGTAAGGGTAGCAATCAATCACAAAACAGTGAGTTACGTTGAGTTTTCCTCATACTGTTACTGCTACTATTATTTCCTCTATGACAGAAGATCACTTGCCATCATCAAATTTGGTGCATAACCATCAAATCAAATAAGTATTTATCTTTACCAATATTAAATTAATAGACAAGAAAGTGTTTTTAATTTTGTTAATGTTTTACTATTTATTTATATCATCCTTAGAACAGTCTATTATTGAATTTTTAAACAAAAAATATCATTAACAAAAATAATCACATTATACATTGATTCTCTGTTATTGTTATCACATTTTGACTATTGCACTCTCCAGCCTTTCTCAGGTCTCTATCATTGTTACATTTGGCAATATTCTCGGAACATAGAACAGAATCCTTCATTTGATCTAACCAGTGTTTTCCTAGGTATTTCCCTTATGATGCCAATCACACTTGTGATTTCTCATGAACAATTGATTACTTCTAAGTATAGTGGGGCCAACAAGTATTCTACACCCTTCATAAATATAGTTTATTTAGAAATTAACTATACTTCTAATCATAAGATCTATTTAGAATTTTATATACAAAAGGATTGCTAGACTACTAACGACAATACAATGAAAAAAGAAAATATTAATCAACGATATTGGTTATTGAATGACAAAAAAGGATTTAACCTCTTCAGAAAAGTACATCAATAGTTACTCTTATATCCTTTGTTTGCTATGACAGCCTCTAGACATTTCTTGTAGCCAGTCATCAGACACGCAAAGATGGTAAGAAAGATATTGGACTAAACTTCTTTCCTAAATTGGAAGGCTGGAATTTTTTTAGTCTACCACATTAATTCTTACCACGAGTTCCCAATGGGAATTATATTGACTGGGCCACTCAAGAGCTTAATTGTTTTCTCATCAACCAATTTTTTGTCTCCCAAACTGTGTGCATAGGGTCATTATCATGTTCAAAAACTAACCACTTTTCAATTTTAGCTCCCGGAAGAAGATATTCTCATGAGACTTCTCAGTATTTAGCTTCGTCTATCTTTTCCTAAATGATGTGAAGATGTACCAGTCATGACACAACATAGCAACTATTCACACAATGTCAGAAACTTTACTGTTTCTGAAGTCTGGACTTTCTGATAACCCAGAGGTATAGCCTGAATGGGTTATGCAAATGTTCACTGTGGTTCTTATGCATACTCTTCATTTAAGAGCCATTGCTAAAGCCTGAAATCTAATTCTACTTTATAACACTATCAACTCTGACAAACTGCCCTAAACGATTAATAAATATTACATATCCTTTATTTCAATCTGATAATTTTATATTGTACAGTAATGTATATTGTATTAAAGATTTTTTTGGAAATGGTAAAAAATAGCCTCTTATGTTACAGTCAAATTTAATGGATTTTTGCCATTATGACCATCCTTTTCCCTCCTGTTGGTTCGTTGAATCAAAAGGTTTCTATATAACGGTACGTGTATCTTAACTTTTATTTTTATTGATCCTGTTGACAGTCAATGTCAGTTGTAATTAGAAAATGAGTTGGGACAAATACTTAGACATGAAATTTTTACATTTGTTTGAACATAATACAACGTGTTTGGAATAGTTTTTCATCATTTCTAAGGCAGCACAAAGAGAGAGAAATTTTGAAGATTGAAGAAATCTAAAAGCAATGGAACCAGGGAAATGGTAACAAGAGGCTCTTTACACTGATCAACATAAATATATCCATTTGGAATTATCTAAAAAAACCTATTTCTATTCAAAATAGACAAATTAGAAAACAAATGGAAAATATTCAGGAAATAGAACATTTACCTACTTAAATCATTCATTTATGAAATATCTTTTAAAGCTATTTGTCTTGGATATTTTTTCAAAATGGCTGTTTTTCAGCTTTTTCTGCATTCATCAGATTTAATCAAATCAGTTTCGCCCTGTGCTTCCTTCATTCAATATTACTTTTATTATTAAACATTTTTTCTTACTGTAACAATTTTTTCTCCATTACATGGAGAATTTTGAATGAAAAATACAGAACATAAAATCACATAGAATATAGTAGATGAATGCCTATGGTCTGGAACTCTCTAGTAAAGGAAAGAGGAAAAAGACATTAAAGAAGAAAAAATAAAGAGAATGAACTTAAAGAATAAACATCCTGCCCATAGCATTTTATTAGTGGAAGATTATGATAATCCCTGGGTAGATATTATGTGTACAGAATTTAATTTTTTTTGTTGTTTTTGAATTCATCATTGATTTTTTTTTTGTCTCTAGCATGTGAGACTGGAAAAGAACAAATGAGAGAATATAAAAAAGAATGAGAAGTTTAAAAAATATATATATTGGAATAAGACATAAAGAAGCACCTGATTAAGGAGAGGAAGATAAAAAAAATGAAAGACAATAGATATAAAGAGGGAAAAAGCAAAAAATGGAAAAATGAATACCTAAAGATAAAGAGAAATAAAGAGATCAAGAAAATTTCCAAGAATAATGGAAACAATGATGAGAAAGACAAGAAAAATTGTGAAAAAGTTAAGAAAAAAAGAATGAAAAAAAGGTAAAAAGAAAACCCCCTTTTTGTTTAAGTGAACTGTTGCTTGCATTTAATATTGTTTCACTTTTTTTCATTGTTCTGAACCACCTATGTCATATTATGTAGTCATTTCTGTATACTCATATGTTTTCTGAATGAGTTAGTTCAGACTAATGAAACATGTTGAACGGAATAAAGAAATCTCATTTCTAATATCAACTTCTGCTTTCCAAATTGTTTCTTTAATCTGATACAATCGGATGGATTTTAATCTTCATCGATACACTGATCACATACGTTGTGTATCTCTTGATACTGAGTTATCTCCCTTATAACAGAGAGTTTGTTTTATTAACTTCCAATAAGGATGAGCAATATTACTGTTAAATGGGATGAAAAAACTCACATATGTTCTCTCCAAAAATAAATAGTTGTTTGTGAAGTAATCTAATATAATTTTTGTCAATCAAATATCAATTTAAGACTTCCATTTAGAATTTGTGGATGATTATCAAATGTGACAGACACCCAAGAAAGTTATAAGAGAACAGTAGTTGAAATATTGAGATGAAAATAATTAAAGTGGAAAAACCAATGACCGCAATATTTTTTAAAATCTACAAATCTTCCCTAAAAATATACATATATATATATATACATATAAATATATGTGTCTGTGTGTGCAAGTCTCTAGGTTTTGCACCTGTATGTCATTGCTCATATTGTACATTGATTCTAAACTTTTCATTTCAGGTATATTGGCAATTCGCTTATCAGTATGTCTCTATTTATATCAAATGCTTTCCAGCCAAATGTTATGCCCCATCTTCAGGGGGGCGATAAATGCATGAGGACAAGACCAGAAACAAGATGGAGAGAAAATATAAAAGTTTGTTGGTAAGACATGTCAGAGGATAGCACAATTCACACTCATCAGGCTAAGAGATGGGGAAGGCCTTTGTCCAGCAATGGACTTATAATGGCTGGTGCTGCTGCTGCTGCTGCTGCTGCTGATGATGATGATGATGATGATCATCATCATCATCATCAACAGCCATATACTGACCATATATATTTGTTTGTGTTACTATTATAAAATGATTCTCTCAGAACAAACCAGGGCACAACCAACATGGTTTCCACCTTATAACAGATTCAGGAAAAATGCTGCAAACAAAACAACGGGCTATATGTCACTTTTGTTGAACTGACATGGTAGGCAGTTCAGGCCTCTGGATAATCTAAAAAAAAATTAGCCACCCAACTCCATTAGGCACAGCTATATCAAGTCAAATGTGATAGCAACCACTCCAAGACTTTCACAATAAAAAAAAACGTGTCAAACAAGGTTTTGTGTAAGCCCACACCTTGTTTTCGATGATGCTGAATCAGGTTACGGAATTGATGGATGAGAAAGACAATGTATACATCCACACACAGAGTGACAGAAACCTGGAAAAACCTGCATTTTCTCCACAGGCCTGGCTGCTGACATGGTAAACCCTAAAAAATCTTTGTTTGTGAAGCCTAGGCATAATGTATGAATAAATGAATGAATTGCTGGGCTTTGCTGATAAGGATTTGGGGTTGGGATTTCCATGATTATTGGATCCTTAGACAGTGGGGTGCCATGTATGCAAAATGACCCCTCAGCATGCATAATGAAGTTTTAAGGTGAAGTGCAACGTGTGTGCAGCTGACCCCACTCTTTAAAAAAAGGGTTTTGATCCTATTGTCTCCTGAAGCCACAGCATGGGTCACTCTGCGGATATATATATTATGAATATACATATTGAATCACTGATCTGACACACCACTGAAGCAAATGCCCATGCTGGCTGAAGACATTTGCTGCCCCCTCAGAGGAGTAACCCAACATTATGACTGCTATCTGTACAGGTTCAAGATATACCACTAAGGCAGATGTGTGTTGGCTGTCGAGGTCTGCTACCCTTTTCAGTGGTATGACCAGACAGAACAGTTGTCTATACCAATGAAGGCTGGCTGAAGAAGTCTGCCGCCTATCTTCATGGGGAAAAAAATAAATATTAAAGATTCCAGTCTACAAACCATGGTCAAAGCAGAGGGGGGGGGGAGGCTGACAAATCCTATTAGCTAAAAGTAAAACAAAAAAAAAAGAATACAACTATTAAAGGAGACAAAAATGTAAACATCTTAATTTTCTCGAAAAAAAAAATTGCACGTATGCAAAAAAAGATGTTTTCATAGCCTTGACATTCAGTCAAAAAATTTATGCAAGCATGAAATAGAAACCATCAAGAAAAAGTTGGAGTGGAATTATAATATTCAGTAACAGCTGAGGCCAAGACAATACATCAAATGGGATTTATATGCACTATTTAGAAAAAACAGAGAACAGGTCTGGTTAGTCACTTGAAAGAAACCGTCTCATGATCAAATGTTTTTATGCAGCATGCCCTATTTGTGGTGGTCATTAAAAACTTTGAAAAAGGAGTGATCAATGTACAAGTTATTTCTCTAACCTTTTGTAGGGTGGTGATCACTAAAAAAAGTCTGAATTTTAAAAAATGACATGCATGTATGCTGCTGGACATATACTATGGGATCAATCTACCATAAATTTACATTGCAAAATGAACTAGTTAGAGGTGGAATACTCGAAGAAAATCAAAACTTTTTTTCTAGGTACAAAGAGTATACTCTTAAATTTTCAGCCCTCTAGATCCATTAATGCAGCTTGTACATAAGATAGATATATAGCCAGCCAACTAACCAGCCAGACCAGCTTAAAAACTAAAGAAAACCACGCTTGCAACCTTGGTGACAGTTTTGGTTGAATGTTTCAAATTCTTGGGTTACCAGGCCAAGGTTGTGTAACTTAAAATGCCTTACTAAAAAAAATGCTACATTCAAGCTTTGGCAATATATATATATATATGTACTTATACACACATATTATAGTTAAATGTAGATGTATGTATGCATGCATGCTTGAATATATATTTAGACACACACATATATAACATGAATTATGGCACAACCACCCTGACAAACTCACACACAGAGACAGGACATATAGATTATGCTGCACCCACTCGAACAGACACACTCATAAATAACACATAGATTATAGTGCACCCGACCCAGAGACAAACAGGCGAATGCACACACACACACACACACACACACACACACACACACACACACATATACAAATAGAGAGAGATGGGGTGAGAGGGTTTTACAGAGAGAAACAACATGAATATTTCATGCATATATGTTACAGAAAGATGGTGAAGCCTGTTATTTTGAGAAATCCCTGAACATATAGATAATTTCATGTAGTTATGGTTAACAAGCTTGAGATGCTGGCCATTACTACTATGATATGTTCATCCTCACTAAGTGCTCCATTTCTCAGGTCGTGTGTCAAACTAAGCTGAACATAATAAGTATCAAATATATTCGACTACATTTTTTTCAGTGCATGTAGAGTTCTCTCCACATGAATATTTATGCATTCAATCATACAACATATACATACTTTGTTTATATACACACACACACACATATATGTATATATATATATATATATATATATATATATATATATATATATATATATATGTATATATATATATATATATATATATATATATATATATATATATATATATGCATGTATATGCATCTAACATTTATTTCTTGATAAAACATTATATATGCATATATGTATAGATAAAAGATACTAGGTATACTTCAGTGTATATATATATTGTATGTATGCTTGAATATCTAAATAACTAGATCTATGTTTCTGTAGACCTTATATGTATATGTTATTGAGAAATGGATATATGATCCTACAGAATGATCATAAATTGCGTCATATAATATTGAAATTCTTTTTTAACTGATCTCCTGTTATTACATGACGATTGTATCATTTGGCCCCAAAAATGTAAATAGAATAAACGATAAAAGAAATTTTTCCTGTAACAGCCTAATTCCTTCATTGTTACTCTATTTTGGTTGTCTTGGCCAAATCATATATTCACCGTCTAATAATGGAAGATCTTTTCAAATAGAGTTTCAATATGATATAACGTAATTCATAATCATATATATACATATACATACATACATACACATATACACATGTGGTACATCAATAAATCAACATGTCCATTGATGAAAAAAGCATTTATTTTACACTGCAAATATCTATTTTTCATCATAATCTTCTTCTTTGCCAATGCACTTAATTCAGCGCTGAATCTCAATCATATAAATCAATCGTTCTACAGTGAAGTTTTCAGATAGAAACTCAGCTAATAACTATTCATCAATCTACGGACTTATTGATGTGCCATCATTTATAAGTATACATATATTCATGTTGTCTATAACTTTGAGAAGAATCATTAACATTTTTTTGAACAATTTAAACTTTACTTCTCATTGTCGTTATAGACACATTGCGGCAGATTAATTTCTTCAGCCCTCTTCAGGTCTAAATGTGATATCTGTGAGGGAAGGGAGTCTCTCCTATTGCTCTCTTCTTTTGGTGGTTAAAAGCCAAAAGAAAGGTATCAAATGAAAAATTCAAATGTAAACCTGTATCTGTTTTTTTTGTTGCTTTGAACCACCAGAGGAGGAAACTGATAGGAGAGACTCTCTTTCCTTACAGGTATTCCATTCATATTATTCGATATTTTGTGGCACCAAACTGGAGCTGCTATTTTGAATTTCATAGACGAACATACCTCAATATCACGGTTGATGAAAGATATTCATTCATATTCTGTATTATTTTATATTTCATCTGAGTATATTTAATTGAACAACCATAGACATCAAAGATGGTAAAGAATTCTATCCCTTTCTATAATTTCATCTGCGTGTGTTTGTTTGTTTCAGTGTTACTGGCCAAACCATTTTGCGCACATATACGAAAATTGACATCAGTACTCCACTAAAACACCTCTAAAAGTATGTTTTTTAAATCTTTAGGGGCTTCATTCTGACAGGTTTATTCTCTGGTGGAATTTATTTAGATGACTTCAAATTCTGACTCTACAGTTGTCCAATTATTGACTGTGATGGTGAGTTATATTTATTATTGCACTAATATTTTTATGCCTAAAATGCTGAAATACGTATTCCATGCTCAGGCCAGAAATTGAAAAAATTGAGTCAGCTGGTAACTCTGCCAGCCTCCAACATGCCTGCTGTTGCAAGAAAATATTTTCAGTTTTGCACATAAATAAAACAGGCGTTTAAAGAATTTTTTTAACTTCACTCAAAGTATTTTGAGCGTATAGACAAACTGAAAGATGTCTATGCATGTTTTTGCTATTTTCTAGCATAGATATTTATTCTTTATGGCCAATGGGAGCAACAAATTCTGTGACTCTACTCTGAGTGCTTAAAGGTGACTAACTTGTGACCCAGACAGCTTCCTATTTATAGACTGGCTACCCAAGAGATGATTAGTTGTATATCCAAAAGACCTGCACTGGACAGCATGCTGTTTTGGCCTGCTTTCAGCTTGGAGGACATCACACCTTAATTGTTCTTGTCCAAGTCATGGCGGATACCTAATACAAGTTCCACCTGCAGGACAAGATGACCAGGACCATGACGGACAATGGTAGCAACTTTGTCAAACTGATAGTACAGTTTGGCACAAAAGCTGAGCTCTTGTCAGATATTCCTGAGCCTGCCACTGATCCAAACTGGGAAGGCATTGAGGATGCTAACATGGGTGTGAGTCCCAAAGCTTAGGCTGTGGATGAGGTGGCATGCATCTCTGTTGATAAGCCAAACAGGCTGAACCACAACGTACCGGTGCAAATGAGATGTGCAGCTCACATCTTCAACTTGGTAGCTAGTGTGGATGTTGATAAGGTGTTTGACAGTACTCGATTTGTAAGCCTCCAGAAAGGCTTGTTGGGTGTGTAAGTGTTGGTTGACCCGTCCATCAAGTACAACACAGACATCCCATCCAGTGCTGCTGTTGAGCACTTGTTCTCCAAAGGCAAGGACATCTCGAGGGTCAAGAGAGCCATCCTGCCAGATGTCAACTTCGAGAGGATGATGGTCATGAAAGGCAACCAGCATCACGTCAAGGGAATTGAGAAGAAGCAGGAGGCTAAGTCACAGTGAATGCGTTAGAATATGAAAGTTATTTCAATCTATTTTTTCCATGTGTATTTTTATTTCTTTTTGTATTGTAGATAAACTATATGTTGAATAAAAAATGATCTTTGATTTCATTTGTTCTTTTCATTATTTATATCAGATTGATTATCATCTTATCGTAATTATTTATGTACATTTTGATCATGTTTGCATGCTATACTTTATACTATTATTTCAGTTTTGATTTAGAGCCAAAAAAACGAACCAAAGCTAAATTCATATAGAAGTTAGTGGTTTGGGGTTATTGTGAGCTCCTGCTGAATTTTTATAAGTTTACCGTTACCAAAGTTGACTTTTTGAGTTAGCCTTGCCTACTACAGCTATGTTACAATAAAAAAAATCAATCTCAAATACTTCAATTTTAATGCAAACTCCAAACTTCAAAACTAGTACAGTTTCAGGCTAAAACCAAAAAGATCAATACTCTATAAAATTAAATATGATCATATAAATATCTATGTGACAGGGTGTAACTCTTCCTATTTTTATAATCAATATCTATGTTTAGGAAAAAATAACTGTCCCCCTCCTTCTTTCATCTGGATTACTCAAAATTTCATTTTTTGTGCATATGTGTACATATCTTTTCAAAGCGTTCTCATATAGAAAAAAAAATTTGACTTATTCCCACTCTGGTAAAACTAAGGGGAAATTATTTCTAGATTTCTTTGGGTAATTAAACTCATTCTTTGTGTTGCTGATGTTGTTAACACACTGTTTCAGTCAATTCATTCTACAGCCTTCTCCAAGTGTAAAATCTTCAAGGAAAGGTAGCAAACAGAAAGTGGCAGCTAATGTAACTATACTTACCTGCTCATTGCTGAAATCTATACAGGTCTGACTTATGCAACTAACCAACAAGTCAATGTATTCCATTTCTTAGAATATTCACCCTTACCAATTGTGTTCCCTATCAATAATCTGGACCTCATACCTGAGAAGGTGAAGCGTGCATTTTTTCTCTCAAGATAAGATTTGCCAGTATTAACATTTCCTATTTTCCCTTTCAATGCAGATTTCTTATTTTCTTCAAGTCTGACTTTGAGGAGACTGCTAGTTTCTCCCTTATATTCTTTCCCAAAATATGCATGGGATTTTATAAATATTTGGTCAAGTCAGGTGAATATTTGAACTGATTCTATAAAAAAAAGAAAGAGTCAAAGTGGAATTACTTCTGACTTTGTTTAATGCATTGTTGGAATTTTCATAATCAAATCATTTGGATTTTCTGTTTCTTTTTATAATTCAAGAAGAGAAAAAGTCTATTTGCAAATGAATAAGCAAGGTTTGTGCTTCAAACATAATGACTGATTTCAACTGAATTAATTCAATAAAGAAATCATTAAGTAGTTGAAGTGCTTCCAACTGTATGTTTTTGTTGTTTCATTTTATCTGGCAGAGAGAGTAATTACAAAATGTAGACTCCATTGATGTTGAGTCTAAAACTGAATCAAAATAGTACTTTATTCTCTGTATGCAATAATTAAGAATGCATGGCTTTTTTTTTCTGTAAGAAAAAGACATCACACAGATGACAACAGATATTCTGTGTGATGTTCAATATTAAACTTAGCATGCAATCCAGATGAAAAAATTATCTACAACAGACATTTAATAAAGTGTAACTATTTGCATGTAACAATAAATAATGGTTCAGTGGTTACATCACTGAGCTGAGAGATTAAAGCCTATAGTTCATTTCAAAAATAGTATTCCATCATAATAAAAAATTGCAATCGTGGATAATTACAAATAAAGTATCTTAATGTACAAGTAAAACTACGATAATAATAATGCTGCATATCCTGGGGTGAGATGCAAGCTCAAGAGAAAAATGTATTAGCACATCATTTTCATAAGTCTGAGCAGCATGAATTTATTTCATATCTATTTTCCTTTTACAAACACTGAGAAATTTAGTCTATATGGCATTTAAGAAGATTGTTTATGGGAAATGGTAGCAAAGCTTATTTTGCATGGTTTGTAATGAAACGGCTTCCTAGGAAAGAAAAAAAAAAAAGATCATCTACACAGTGATCAAAATTGAAAATGCAAAACTGGAGAAAGTGCACCATTACACCTACCTATGACAATGAATATCCATGAAACCCTCAAAAGAAGAAGAAATCAAGTAAAAGAATCACTTTTGGAGAGCAAGCCTTTGACAGAGCAAGCTCAACCTTCAAGTACAAGAAAAAAGTCATGAGTGAAAAAAAGAAGAGTACACAACCAATGTATCCTACAAATGGTCACCTATGGAACTGAAACAGGGAACCTAACCAAGAGACTGACCCTCAAACTCAGAATCATACATTGTATACATGAAATAATCATGCTCAACCTCTCATGGATAAATCACAGGACAGCACAATATATTAGGAAAAAAAACAGAGTCCAAGACATCATAGGATCCATTAAAAAATTCAAATGACAATGGGCTAGTCATGTTGCAAGAATGTCAGACAACCGATGGACATTATGACTCATAATATAGACCTAGTTGACTTCTTTGACCGCTCAGCCAAACAGTAAAATTATGATTTTACGTATCTTATTGCAATTATTATCATATCAATATCAGAAACTGGCAACATTTATTCCTTAATTTAAAGAAAAAAAAAACTTGTGTTTTTATTAGGGGAGAGGTAAATTGACAATGCAAATTTATGCTAGATTGATACCTTAGTTTGTGTCTGGCATCATTCATGCTTCTTTTGAAAATTCAGACTTTTTCAGTGATCACTGCCCAACAAAAAAAGGTAACATTCATTGATCACCTTTTTTTCCAATTTTCTAATTGATCACCCCAAACATTGCATGCAGCCAAAAGTGACGGTTTCTATTGTGTGATTAATCCGACCTGCTTTAACTCTTTTCAGGAAAAGTTAGTTAGGAAGTATAAAATTAACACCTACAAACATAATTGTCAGTGAATCAATATTTGATTAATAAAGAAGAAAATACACCTTTATGATTTACAAAAAAGTTATAAACACATAGAAAGCTTGTCTGAACTGAGAATAGATATTCCTGTATTTTTCTAGCCTTCTGTTTTTGAATGAATGAAATCCAACAAAAATAATGAATAATTTTGAGTTTGTAAAATGGTCGAGTGAACATCTCTAGGATTTTTCAAAATTTTTTATGAATCATAATTACAAAATTAAATTGGAAAAGAAATAAAAGATAAATTCAGACTAAGCAAAGAAGGAAGAGAATCCCAATTCATGATCTAAAGCCTCTTCTTTGAAGTGATTCAACATTGCTTTCCTAAAATAATTATATGCAGATTACCAACAGAATATTCTCAGTGCATTCGAACATTGAAAAAAAGTTCTTTTTAAAGGAAATATCACTGGATGTATGTGATTTAGACAATCTTGTCTGAGCATTAAGAATGTTTTTAGCAAATAATTTCTAAATACATCATACTGTGGTAGAATTTGAGAAGTGCATGGAAACATAAATAGACTTTCTTCCTTTCTAACATACTTTTCTGAGATACAGACAGTTTAATACAAAACTAAGTCATCAATTAGATCATCTGATAATTCACCATCATCATCATCATCATCATCATCATCATCATCAGACTTTTAACGTCTGTCGTTGGACATAGACCTTCCCCAGGATCGCCACAATTCTCTATCATGGGCGTCGTGAGCCAGTATTTCCTGAATTTGTCTAGTTCATCTCTCCATCTTGTGTTCTGTTGTCCTCAGTTTCCTAGGTGATCTCTGGGGATCCATGTGGTGAGATGTGATGTCCATTGGTTGTCCACCATTCTTGCAACATGGCCTGCCCATTGCCATTTGAGTTTTTTGATAGTTTCTATGATGTCACAGACACCTGTTTTCTTCCTTATATACTGTGCTGTCTTACGATCTCTCCATGTAAGGCTGAGCATGATTCTCTCATGTGCACATTTCATACTTCTCAATTTGTTGGTCTGTCTCTTGGTTAGGTACCATGTTTCAGCTCCGTAAGTGACTATTAGGAGAATGCATTGGTTGTATACTCTTCTTTTTAGGATTATTGGGATCATCTGGTTTTTGAAAGTTGAGCTTGCTCTGCCGAAGGCTTGCCATTCCAAATTGATTTTTCACTTGATTTCCTCCTCTTTTGAGGGTCTCATGGAGATTTGTTGTCCTAGGTAGATGTAGAGGTCTACCTTGCCAAGTTTTGCATCTTTTATCTTGACAGTTATGTTCTTATCCTCAACATACCATCAACCAAAACTGTCAACATTCATTTCTTCAGTTTTTAAGTTGGTCTGTCTGACTGTCTGACTATCTTGTCTGGCCATTTATGTATGTTTGTGTGTACGTATATATCACACATACAGGCCGCACCAATGGAGCTGGATAGCAGGAAATTTAAACAGGATCTTAGTGGGGTGTTCAATTTACAATGTAAGTTTCTGCTACTTTAATGATCATTGTCGAACAAAATGCAAGACAAGTAGATTATTCAATAATCACCTTTTTTTCTAACATTTTCAATTGATCAACCCTAACATGGCATACTTCCAAAAGGTGATGGTCACAGGATGGTTTTTATTGTGATCAACCAGACCCAGCCTCAAAAAAAAAAAAAATTAGTGACATGCTCCAAGAGCAACTACCCAAACACAACACAAAGAATGTCACTAGGAAAACAACCATTCTTGCTGGGCCAATGGTCTCAAAAAGTCATCACTTACTTTGAGTGTGGGTTGATGTGTCCTGAATGCGACTACTCAAACACAACCCCAAGAACAGCATGAAGAAAACAGCACTGTATGTAGGAACCTACAAAGTCCGGACACTCTCCACAGATATGTATCTAACCATTTTGGAAAATTAAGTCAAGAACATCAAATGGGACATAACCAGTATTAGTGAAATGAGAAGACCTGGAGAGGAACTAATCGAACTAAACAGCAAACACTTTTTATACAACTATGGAACAAAAAGAGGAGAACAAAGCAGAGTTGGCTTTTTATTTCATAAAAAAACTCAAGGACAATGTTGTTGGATTCAAAACCATCTCAGACTGTGTAGCCAGCATCACTGTACAGCTCTCAAAGAGGTACAAACTGAACATCATTCGAGTTTATGGTCCCACTTAACAATCTATCTCCTGAAGAGATAAATAACTTTTACGATGACTTGAATTGCTTACTCTCCGAAACCCCAAAATATTTTAAAATCATTATGGGAAACTTCGATTCCCAAGTAAGACAAGGTACTGAAAAATGTGTTGGTAAGTACGGATACAAATTACAAAATGAGAGAGGTAAACATCTTGTAAATTCTGCAACTGTAAACAGGCTCAAAATCATGAACACCTTCTTTCAAAAGAAAGCCAATAGAAAGTAGACTTGAAAGAGCCCAAATCATGAAATATAGAATGAAATAGATTGCATCCTAGCAGACAAATGTGACACGGTTGAAGATATGCAGATCCTAAATCAAGTAAATGTAAGAATGTGACCAGAGAATGATAAAATGCAAAATTCAAATTAACACCAAGACAGAATGCAGGAAAATGTTAAACACCAAACTGCAACCATTTAATATTCCAAAAGAGCTCACCAGACCATTCAAACTGGAACCGAAGAATAGATATGAACTCCTCATCAAACCAGAAAAGAATGTCAATGAGCTTGGCAACAATATAATAAACCTCTCTAATTGAAGTTACTGGTAATCCTAAGCCAGAGAGATCAAAAACCATTAGCAAACTCTCAGAGGAAACTAAAAATCTCAATAAAAAACACAGGAACCTCAAACCACCAACAACGACAATAGAAAAAATTGTGGCAATGGAGCTGATCAAAACCATCCAAAATAAATGAAGGGAAGACGGAAGAAGATAAATGAAAGCAGTTATTGGAAGCATTCTCAAAAAAAGGTAAGGGATTCAAAACTATTGAAAAATCTCTCAATACAAGAAGAAGACAAAGCAAATGGACAACTGACAAGGAATAGGGACAGAATTGTTGAACATGACTAGGAATTTTACAAAGACCTCTCATCCACCAAGCAAAGGATGTAGAAAGATGAACAGGAAACACAAGCCAAGAGTAATCAATTTGAGGATTTGCAAGAAGTTACTCCGCAGAAAGTTAAGCAAGCCATCAAACAAACAAAGAAAGAAAGCCCCCCCCCCTTGACCTGGTAACATCACAATCGACCTACTCAAAAAAGTTGGAAAAGTCATCACTAGAAAACTAGCCATCCTATTCAATTTATGCCTCAAACAAAATAAAATCCCACAAGAATGGAACACTGCAATCATGACATCATAACTTACAAACTGGATCCCCAGAGATCAGGAGCAAGGCTGTGGCAGACAGAAAGGAAATGGCATGACAGGCTAGATAAATTTAGAAAGTCCTGCCTCCCCAATGCCCATGATAGAGAGGTCTGGCAAATCTTGAAAGTTTATGTCCAACAATAGACACTAAGAGAATGATGATGATGATGATGATGATGATGATGATGATGATGATGATCTAGACCAGTTTGAGTGAAGTTCAGAGTGAGTTGATTTACATATATTGATGGTTACAAGTCAAAACATCCAAATGCAAAAACTTCCACTTCATAAAATGTCCTCTGAACACGTTGTCCAATGCAAAAACATTCAATGCAAACCATAGCACCATATTGAAAATCGACAATACCTTTATTCTCGGAGTGTCCCTTTGTCAGTTGTAAGTATCAAGGTGATAATAAATCGTACATCATATAATGATTAAATACTATCAAAAAATCAAATTCTAAAATAGAAATAAAAGAGAAAATTATTTCTTAGTTGAAAAAAAAATTGAATTATTTACTCATTTTTAGGGTTACAATGGATTTGGTAAAAAACTGATTTTCACTGATTTGTTTCAATTTATCACATTCATTATATAAAAATATATATATAAGAGACTTTTATGATTTTGTCTCTTTGGTCTCTTTTAAAGCTTATTTTCCCTCTTGTCTCTCTTGGCAATTCACACATGGGATTTCTTCATTTTATCTTATCAAAACTCTATTGAAAACTATGTCATACAATAATCAACGTCCTTGGACAAAAGCCATTTTCAGTAACCTCTAACTTTGTGACCTTTTAGAAATCTAGATATTCTGTCTCCTTCTATTCAACTGAGTTTTAAATTAACAATTCAGAAGGAATATCTTTTGTAACATAAGAAAAGTTATTGAATGACCAGTCACAGTAACACGAAATGTAATACAGCCAAAAGTTTAAGAAACAGTCAGTGATCTTCTGTCCAGAGGTTAGGTGTGTTATTGAAGATACAAAACAACTCACTTCTCTGTGATTGATTGCTCTCAGTATGTTTATTCAAATATAGGGTAGTCAGAGAAGGAGAGATCAAACAAGGGACAAGCATTCCTTATTTCAATTCATTTTATCACCTTCAAGAATGTGGTTGTAACAACTCCTCCTAAATACACCTTAAAATACTGGATGCTTGAAAGGTAAGGGCTAATGAATACCCTGCAAATGCTCCCAGAGCATAAATATTTCTTCAACGCTCTGACGACTCTTATTTTATTGGTTGTTCCTTATGTCTGTCGTGGTGAAAGACACATAATCATTATGTGCACTCAATGATATGTGTCACCAAAATGTCCCTTGGACATACCCATGAGTTTTATTTCTTTGAAACCAAGTTGTTGAACTCAACAAGTAGCCACCAAAGATGGCAAAGTGTTTTTCGTTTTTTATAAATGCATGTGTTTGTGTGTTTATATATTCCAGCACTCCTAGCCATAAGATTTGGTCTACAGACTTGAAATTTGGCATCAGGACTCCACTAGATCTTTGCTGATAATGTTTTTTTTTTAAAGAGCTTTTTTGACCTTTTTGGGGCCATATCTTGAAAGGTACGGTTTATTATCAACATCTAGATTTTCCTGAATCTAGATTTTTCTAGACGTTTTTTACTTCAAGATGTTTTCTTGTGGAAAAGGCCTCTGAGGTCATAAGTAAAATTAGATGTCTCCATATCTTTATTTTCTGATGCAGTTTCTTTCATGACTTAAAATTCTGATGATGTTGAATTATTGACGGTATATCATTTATTTAAACTATCCTCCAAAATTGGACCTCCAAAATAATATCAATAAAACTGATTTGAGAAAAAGATGTTTATGAATCAAGGGGGATTTTGTTTTTCAGTTTTAGGGGTCAATATAGAAGAAAGGTTTCACTCAGTGGTCAAAATCGAAAAGGAAATTTTGTTTCACTTTCAAGGGTCAAAATTGAGTGGGAACTTTTTTCACTTTTAAAGGTCAAAATCAAGGTGGGACTTTTTTTCCACTTTTAAGGTTCAGAATCGAGGTGTAACCTCATTTTAAATGCTCAAAATTAAAGGGAGAATTGTTTTTTCCACTGGCAGGTGCCAAAATCGAGTGAGAATTTTTTTTCAACTTTTAGAAGTAATAATTGATGGATGGGTTTTCTTTTTTCACTTTTAGGGGTCAAAATTTTGTGGAAATCTTTTTGCTCCAGTTCAAAAGAGATGGTAAACTTCTTTCCTCATTGAGCATTCAAAATCAAGGAAGACTCTTTTCTCCTTTGTAGGGATCAAAAGTGGAAGAAGTTTATCTTTGTGTAATAATATGTTTCAAGTAAGTCAATTTTTGAAAATCCCAAAATTTTCAAAGTTTTTCAGGGAGAGATTTGATTTACTATATAAATATAATGCTAAACTTGACCCTTTCTTTGCATCCATCAGCAAATATTTATTTTTGGGTTTCATTCACACCTATATCAATGTATCTACTCAATTTAGCCTTTGCACCTCGTGTACAAAGAGGAAAGCAGAAAAGAAAGGTATTTGACATGAGAGTTGGAAGAAAGAAGGGGAGAAAAATAAGTAGTTTACTGAGAGGGTGGGAAGATTTTCACCAATGAAACTATGTTTGTGTGACATGTAAATAGGAACAAGAGCAGACAATGAATATTGGAAAAGATATCCGTACATAACATAAATGACCCATCATAGCATTAATTATCTAAAAAAAAAAGACAATTTTTTATCTAAAACTATATAAAAAATACAAGCATAAGATATGGGCATTGTTGGTCCAAAAATGACGCAAAGCATTCAAAAAAAGCACTTTTTTGGAAAAAAAAAAATCTGTTTAAGCTAAGGCCTAGTGGTGTGATTAAGGAAAGGTTTTTCAGAGAAGTAGCCCCAAAAATGTGACCAGAGCTGGAGCATGAGATAATGGACCTCTTTAGTTGTCAACTCCCATGGAATTTCCACAGGTTCAGCAAGCATATTATTAACAGCCAAAATTCAAAGATTGTTATTAATTATTGAAGGATTAAGACAAGCACAAAAGATGAGCTTAAATACGACATGTTTTTGTATTTTATCAGAATCCTAGAGACAATCTTTACCTCAATAATGTATCTTGGCTGTACCTTTCAAACATGCCATTAAGATAGCACTTCTGTTAAGCGCTGTCTTACATTAAAAATCATGGAGATATTGCATTACAACACCATTATTCTCTTCTTTCATTCTTACTCTCTATATTTTTGCTTCTTTCCTCTTCCTCACATTTTGTTTTTCTGCTTGAAGCGGAGGTGAATGTTTGAGTCTCCATTAGAGGCAATTCCATTATCTTTTGCCATTTGTTCTCATGGCTATAATTAGAAAAATGGAACATAATCAGTCTGAACAACAATGTTAAAAAAACTTCCTGTTTTCCCAGCAAACCAAATAAATGTGCCAGGGCAGACATTAAGAAGCACCGGCAGAGTTCTGATAGATTTGGGCCAGAAAGTGAAAATAACTCGATTCATAGGTAAAATCAAAATTGAGATGTTCAGAAAAATGTTGCACTATTTTGAAAATTATTTAGAAGAGCAGTAAGAAAATAGTCCTGTGAACAGAATTCTTTTTTTATACACCTGAAATGTCTCCTTGCATACAGTATGCCATAATGATGCTTAAAACACCTTATTTATAACTGACAACTTGAAAAGTCTAAGTGAAGTATTAATCATCTCATCGAACTGAATGATGCGAAGCACACTACTCAAATTTCTTCATTAAAAAGGAGCCACTTTCAAGAATACGTTTTTTTTTGCAAACAGTAAGTAAAAATCTAATGTATAAACTTACTTATCTTCTATTTTGAAGTGAAAATTAGATTAAATTCAGAATTTGATTGATGACGTATTGAAAGATTTACTAACCACTTTCATCATATTGGAGTGTTAAAGATGAGAGTGTCTCTTTGACAGTGATAAATAACAAATTCGTATTAAAGACTCACATTCTATAGCTGTAGTTCTCAACCTTTTTGAGGTTGTTCCCAACTTTTGTCAGTAAAATTTCTGGTTTTCCCACTTCCATTCAAGTAAGTTGCAACAAAGAATAATTTCAAATAATTATTTTATTTTATGGATAATTAGACTGCTTCATTATGAAAATTAGTTTAATCTTATAATTGTATAGCAGCTGCAATGTATTTATTACTCAAAGAAAACAAGCAAAAATGCGTAGGAATACATCATTTGAAATTCCAATTTGTCAAAAAAAAAAGGAATTATCTGATATACTTATCATTTGATATGATCTGTTTTTTTTGTTTTGCTACTAGTTCTTTTATTTGTGAGTCTATTAGTGAAAAATACATCCCCACTACCCTTGAGCCCCAAACATTTACAACAACTTTTAATTTTTGCCTAATAGCCTTATTCACTCCTCGAACCATCTAAAATTCCCATGTCTCCCCATCAGGAACTATCCATCTATAGCAAATCATATACTGATGAAATTCTGTTAATTCTAGATATCAAAATTAACCATTCAATACTGTTGTGATTGTCAGGTTACAATCAATCAAAGCTGGATAAAGATTTAGCTATAATGTGTATGAGAGCCTCCCATTTTTTCTAAATCAATATATCCTGAAATTGATAATATCAAAAAACCCATTATAGTTATCCATGACCTTAGATTTCAACAGAGGTCATTCAAAAAGAAACCTAAAAACTATGATGAAACAGTAAATGAGAAAAATGGTTTCACAATTGTCATATTTTTTAATCCATAGAATAAAGGCAAAATTTGAATAGCTAGGAGTAAGACCCTGAAGCTCAACCAAATTATCTTGTTCTGCCCACATTTTGTTTCTACCATCTATAAAGTCCATTCAATATTAACAAAAAATGGCTAACCTGAGGCAATGGCATTGGAGTTCCATTCAAAGTGACCCCTTGGGACACATCCTCATTCTAGCATCCCTTCCACTTTTCAAAATAGTCAGCAAAGTCCTCTTTCTGGATTGCCATTAGCTGCCTCACTGCATTCTTTTTGATTTCATCCATGATCAGCAATCTCTCTAGAAAAAGCTAAAAGTTGCAAGGAATGAAGTCTGGACTGTAGATGGAAGGGGATAGGGGGTAATTACATATCTGGGTAATGAGATATTTTGCCAACAAACACTGCAGAAGACATGAAGAATGAGCTGGCTTGGCCATTCTGAATGCAATGATCACAAGTATGCAATCTCATTCAATGACGTCTAACTGATGACTGAGTAACCCCGTGGGAGGTATCTGTAAGGTACCCTTGGATTGGTTGGGAAATTCTTCAGGTATTCAAAATTTCTGGATACTGTGCAGACAGACCTCATAACCCATCTGAAACCGGTATTTAGAAAAATTTAAAAAAGGATAATGACCCTGATAGTTTCCTATAGCATCTACTTATCCTACAATAATTTTTCAAAGATACAAAAACTGAAAATTGTATTACTATTATTTTTTATAGAGACTAATGAAAAAAGAAGGGAATTCTAATGTATAAGTAGATAGTATGTCAGTAAGTTTTTTTAACAACAAATTTCTAAAATTCATTTATTAGTTTCATTATAATTCATTAATTGAAAGAATAACCGAATACTGAATGAAGAATGGATTGTCTGAAATGTTGTGTCAACAATACAAACAAGAAGGAGCTCAATTACCTTTTGAATAACTAAATGCATTGAGAAAGATTGGAAGACGTACAAAATTGAGAAAGATTAGAAGACGTACAAAATTACCTAGTATAGATTTATAATCCATCTTGTGGCAACCAGCCGAGATAAATCTTTGAAAGGATCTTCCCAATGAACAGAAAATTTTGTCTCTGAATCTTTCCAGAAATAATGTTGGGATATTTCTAATGATTTGTTGTAGAATTTGTTCAAGTTAGAATGTTCTGACAAAATCAAGCACTAGCCTTCTCTTATACGCTCACATATCTGTCCATATATGTATGTATGCTCAGACAGAATTATCATTCAATCTAAATCTCTGTGGATTTTTTGTGTATATGATCATGTATTTATATACACAGATATATGAACCTAACTTGATTTGTACAAGGATGCTCTTTCCATTTCTATTTATGCTCATGCTTATTCTGAAGAGATAATTTATACAAATAACAGGGGCAAAGGAGGGGGCCATCCGAAAAGATTTATGAATAGTAGATCATTTACAATATTTTTACAAACATTATACGATGACAAGGATCATTATAAGTCTGTTAGCATCCTTCATTGTACATAGACCTTCCTCTAGATTCACAAGACTTCTCCATCATGGGCACAGCAGAGCCAATACTTTCTCAACTTGTCTAGTTTATCATGCCATCTTATATTTTTGTCAGCCATGATTTTGCATATGATCTCTGTGGATCCATATTGTGAAACGTGATGTCCATCAATTGTAACATGACCAGCCCATTGCCTTTTGAGTTTTCTAATGGATTCTATGATGCATCAGACTCCTTTTTCTCTTGTTCTTGAAGTTTGAGCTTGCTTTACCAAAAGCTTGCTATCCTGAAGTGATTCTTTGCTTGATTTTTTTCTTCTTTTGAGGATTTCATGGAGATTCATTACCCCAGGTAAATGTAGTGGTCTACTTTCTCCTGTTTGGCGTTTTTGATTTTAATTGCTGTCTATGTCTTCAACTCGTTCATAGTACATGACATTTTTTGTCTTTTTTGAAGGTTGGATTTGCACTACCAAAAGCTTGCTATCATAGGGTGATTCTGTGGTTGGTTTCCTCCTTTTTTGATTTGTACAAAAATGAATTGCTCAAATAATTTTGCATCAGATATAGTAACAATAGTACGGTAATAACAATAATAAATCAGCATTACTTAGCTGATCCTTAATCTGCTGGGTCAGTCTTTGGTGTTTTTTTCATCAATTGGGTGATATTGCAGGTCAATTTATTGCAAATTTCACCTTTTACAAAAAAAACTATTTAAATTGATTGTCGTATAGACCCAAGGTTTTTGAAAGAACCTCTCACTCAACAAGCCAACAGATACCATATTTTTTAAATTTCTACCGTCGGAGTCCCAGTATTACCTTTATAGACTTTTAGAGGGCTGTAGTCTCCAGGTTGGGAACCTCTGCACTTTGAGGGTGGGAGCATCAAGGAACCAAGGCCCCTCAACCTCAAAATAACCAGTATGCCCTTGATGAATGAATATACTATAACATATTTGGTTGTACAAACTTGTGTACACAAATGATGACGTATACGCATGTGAATCTGTGCATGTGTGTGTTTACATATGCATACACTCATATGTACATAAATAATGCATATATGCTTATACATATTCATTTATGCATACAGAAAAACGTAAACGCACACACACATACATATACATATGAATATATAAATATATATATGTATATATATGTATATCCATAAATACACACATATACACATACATATACATATATATATATATATATATATATATATCTCTATATATATATATATATATATATATATATAAATATATATATGTATATATACTCTTAATAGAAAAGATTCAAAGAGGGTTGTCATCATCATGTTCAAAAGATTCAATTTCCTTGCTATAATGCATTATGCCAGAATAATGTTTGGAGGAGACGCTCTGAGAGATTTTATTTTTCCTGGACACTTAGAGAAAGTAGAAAAATAAAACATCAAAATAAAGATATATGTACACATCTCAGCCTTAAAGGAACACCATTTATTATTTAGTATCAGTCAAAGAAGATCAAGTACTTTGCTCTTTTCATACTCTTCGGCAACTGATTGAACCTTTGAAATGGATGATGGTTATTTTGGATCTGCTGGAAGTTTATAGAAAGGAAGATGGCTATTCAGGTCAAATGAATCACAGGAGAACATAAATCAGAACAATGGGAGTAATTGACAAGAGTATACAAGTCTTGACTTTAGAGGTCAAAGGTCAGTCCACTTTTTGAATGATATAGAGGAATGTATAATCTGGACAAGGGAAATATTTTACAAGCATCACTGCGGCCTAGTGGATTCATTGCAGAGTCATACCAAAAACTTTGAAAAATGGTATTTTATGCTTCTCTGTTTAGCACTCGGCACAAGGACTAAAATTGAGAGAACTTTCCCCAAGCCTAAGTGGTTATAGTTAAATCACTTTAGATACAATGGTTCACCGAAGTTAAGCAAAGTCAAGCCTCACCAGTACCTAGATGGGAGATCATCAAGGAATACCAGGTGCCATATGCAGAACAGAGAATTGATAGGCCTGGCAAGCTAGAAGTGAGTTTTACTCGCATTTGATTGTATGTAGCTAACCTCTTGACACTCTTGATGAAGGTATAAGTGGAGAATGATGTTACGTACATACATAAATATACATACTGATTCTGATGCTGGAGGGTTATAAATTGTTTGTCCAGTGTCTAAATGATATGAAAAAATATATTTTACAAGGATACACATGTACTGGATTCGGTAGTCAAAGGTCAAAAATTGGTGACTTGGAATAAGAACAACACGGAGGCACGATCTGGACAATGAGAGTATTTTACAAGAATACTTATTCAGTCAAGAATAAACTTTGTTAGTCAGAGGTCATACAGTTTTTACTTGGTGTTTGAATGACAAAGAGGAATATATAATATGAAGGATAGGAATATTTTAAAAGAATATGTGAGTACAGACTTTTGTTGGCAAAGACCAAAAGTGATTACAAAATGAATGCTTAAATAATATACTTGAAGTCCTTATTTCTAGTATTAAAGTTGAAAAAGTTCACGGATATATAATGAATATTTATGATATCTAGTTATTTTGGATTTCACAAAAATGTCTCTATAAAGCTATGTACTTGTATTGACTCTGATTATCAAAGGTTATAATATGTTAGTCCTGAAGTCTGAATGATATCAAAGAATATATGAGGTAGTCAATGAGGATATTTTACAAGAATACACATGTACTGATTTTGGTAGTCAAAGGTTATAAATTGATGACTCAAAGTCAGAACAACATGGAGATATGATCTGGACGATGAAAGTATTTTACAAGAATACTCATGTTGTTAATAATAATCATTACTCTCATAATCTGGACAATGAGAGTATTTTACAAGAATACACATGTTATCATTTTACAAAAAATACACATGTTGTTAATAATAATCATTACTCTCAGAGTAAAAAAATCAAGTAAAATTCTAAAGATATTTATGATATTCAATCACCATGGAAAATAAAAACTTTTTCAAGAATACTAAGACATAGAATATAAAGTGGAATAGTCAGTTAAGAAATTATTTCTGTCAGTATCTTTGCCAATCTTAAAGTATTCCCCATTCCCTGCTTGGGCAAAACAAAATTGAATTTTTTTCAAATATCTAAATGAAAAAACTTTATAATTGAAAAACCCAAATAATCCCAGGTAATCATGAATTAATCTTAAAAACAAATATTTATTATATCCCTTATCTGATCTGATAAACGGGGTGAAAAATAATAAATTGGACCCTCCCTGCTCAAAATCCTGTATCTGTATTTCTACAAATACTTGATAACCAATAAAAAGTGGTATGATGTAAACATGTAGGCAGCAGAATAAAGTATAAGAACTTTAGTTATTGGTGGCCCGAGTAATCAAAATGGCAAAAGCATTGCTACGTGAGATAGCAAGCTCTCATGGTATAGAATGCAGGTTTGAGTCTTGCTCAAAGATATTGCTTTCTTCTGACTTCTGATTATTTAACTACAAGGCTGAAAAGATGTGGTAAAAAATGAAGATACTTATATTTCATCATCATCAGTCTGTTAGCCTCCGTTGTTGTACATTAACCTTCCCAAAGATTTAGAAGACCTCTCTTTCACAGACATCACAGAGCCAGTACTTTCAGGATTTATCTAACTTATCATGCCATCTCACTTTCTGTTGGCTACAGCCTCGCATGTGATCTCTGGGTATACATGTTGCATGCCATGATGTCCAGCGGTTGTCTGATATTCTTGCAACATATCCTGTCCATTGCTATTTGGATTTTCTAATAGTTTCTATGATGTCTCAGACTTCTATCTTTTCACAGATATACTGTGCAATCTTATGATCTCTCTTTGTGATGATTCTCTCATGTGCACGTTGCATGCTTCTCAGTTTAAGGGTCAATCTTTTGGTTAGATTCCTTGTTTCAGCTCTATAAGGGAATACCAGCAGGATACATTGGTTGTATACCTTTCTTTTCTAGGACTAGTGGGATTTTCTTGTTCTTAAATGTTGAGCTTGCTCTACTTAACACTTGCCAACCTAGTGTAATTCTTCATTTCGATTCTTCTCCTTTTGATGACTTCATGGAAATTCAGTGTCCTCGGAAGATTTGGTGGTCTACTTTCTCCTGCTCTGCATTTTTGACTTCAGTCATTATATCTTTGTCTTGTTTGTTGTACATGACATTTGTTTTGTTGATCACACATATACAAATTCATAAATGGATAAGCGACCATTTATAACTATAATTATATTACATCTTCAGTTATAATGTCTATTTGTAGGTATCATGCAATTATTATACAATCCAGTTTTGGAATTCAAGAAAAAAATCAATACGCTGTAGAGTTGCATGAATCAATGCTCCCATCTCATAAAAGGATCAGGGAGTCATATAATATTTTAGAATAATTCAAGAAAAACATGATGGGCCAGTGCTCTACCAGTCATATAAAAGACTTGAATTGTTGATTGATCCTTTGACTGATTTAATCTTACTGCCACCATCATCATTACCGGATGGGTTCTAGTTTATCATAAAATAGCATTTCATTTTTTTCTTCAACATCAAAATATATAAATTTCTTTATGTTCCATTCTAGTATTACAAATATGCCCTGTAGAATTTTCATTGGTTCAACAAATAGTCCATAAAATTAGCTCCCTTTAAGTTTCCTACCTGCTACTGTGATCAAAGTAAAAGTGGAAATGATAAATAACAGTATCAAAATTACTTCAGCTCAACAAGGGATTCATCTGCTAAGGCTAAATCTCCAAAGATGTGGAACTACAACATAACTCTCTTAAATAAAAACAGGATAATACAGGATAACGCAGTTCCTATGAGCCAATAGAATGAACTGGCCTGACAGGAAGGAATCAAATCCTATCAGTAGAGGCAGATGTATATATACAACAGTGATATGTATAGTCACACCCATTTATTCCATCTTTATAAATCAAATCAGAAAGGGGTAATTGAATGTGTCTGACAGAATTTCATGCTACCAGCAGTTTGACATAAGTATAAGTGTCAGAAAACAAGGGATGATAAATACTTCAGGGAAAACATAAAAGTGGTTCAGACGAGGAGTCTGAGTGGGACTTTGGGACAAAATCAAATGTAAGCTCAAAATATTTCTATGGTGGACATGATATAATGCGGTGCAGTGGGAATGTATAGGAATGGTGTTCCCTTACTTTTCAGGGAGGGGAAGAATGTTCCTAACATCTATTTACTACTAAGAATCTCTATCATAATTCACTGGTAAGAAAAATCAGCCTGTATAAGTCCAAATACTCATCCAATATGGCCTCAATACATCTCTGAAATTAGCAAAAATTTCAAAGATTTTTCTCCTGGGAAGGGGGTTGCTTTGAACAACCCCTACCCAAAGAGCAAACAGCCTTGTGTTCCCTCACCTTTTTTCAGCACCACACTACTGAATATAAACAATCAAGTTTGTTGTTCAAGACTTGAGCGGACACTCCCAAACAGGAACATCTCATTATATATTTAACTGTATGTTATATTGCACCTCTCTGATCAAATGATGTAGAAGCTGTGAGATAGGATGTTTAATCTAACAGTAGACAGTCTTTTTTTTTTGTACTTATTATGGTGTAACACTATTGGCTGAGAGAGAAAATCATTTGGTTACTATAAGTATAGGAGCGATCAATGTAATTCAGTAATTTATTACGACAAGCATTATCATCTTTATCAGATTTCAATGGATGTGCAATACATATTTATAGAATGTACATAAGCATATGTATATTTGAGTCAGAAGCTGTATATGTTACTGTTTTAATGAACAAATATCTATAATTATGTGTGCGTGTGTGTATATATACATAGATATACATATACACAGAATGGAAATCAAAAATTGGGAAATTTGTGGTGCGAAACTGAAGACTTCTTGATATATAAAAAAAAAATGGATAGAAAATGAGGTTCTTTATTTCCTGGTAGAGTGAGTTTGAGAGATGTCTGAAATCATTATGTTCGGTATTGTCGGACTATTTTCCTCATCTATCTGTCGATTTTGTTCACATTTCAGCTGTGAACCCTCCAGCCTTTGTTGGGTGTTTTTAGTTCTAGAATGTGAAAACTACAACGCTCAATGAAACATTATGAAAAAATTAGCTTTTAGATGAGAAAAATGGTCAAACCATACCATTACATGATGATTAATACATCCCAACCAACAAAATTCAGACAAGATGTCCGGAGTGTCTGGTGAGAGACGAGAAACAACTGAGTAATTAGTAGTAATAGATAACCAGATTGATAAAGCTATTAAGATTCCTAGAACTTTGGGTTAGCTCCTTGTTTAAAGTTATTTGCTATTTCATCATCTCTTAAACTAGAATAATTTATACATCTAATCATCAAAATAATGAAAAATTCCCTATTCAAGGTCTCTGGAAAATAACCAATCATTTAGTATTAATGAAAAAATATCCGGGCATCCCTCTCACTATCCAAAACAGTCTGCAAAGTTAGATGAGTCAATTACAGCAGTGCAAGGTGCACAGATGAAACTGTTGCCACCCTGTGACCTGACTTCTCGGAGCAAGTTTTCCCCAGCGCTGACATCCAAATGCTGACTTCTTGGCGCCAGACTGCTAGGTAAAAGGAGAGCTTGGTGCATGATAACTGATTACATTTCAGCATAAAAAGAACCAACAAAAATAAACCATGGATTAAAACAATGAAATCAGATACAAAAATCTAAATCATGTTTTGAGTTGAATTATTTCAGTGAATCAATTTATTTCTGTTGTTCAATTTGATAATTGGTAGTTTGCAGGAACAGACTAAAAAGTTAAAATGGTTTATAACAAAAATTGAAATTATTTAAAGTTTTCTGTATGATTGAGGATGAGTTGGTAGTTAAACTATGAAAGTATTTATTGTAAGATTAAAATCATCTTTCACTTTGCAGTACTGGTGAATGAGTTTGTAAACAAACTATAAAACAATTTACTACCAAATATTGAAACATTTTTTATTACTTCTCAGTACTAGTAGAAAATCATATCATAGTATGATATAAAAAAAACTTTCATAAAAAATAAAACCTCATATAGTATATGTATCAGCTCTAACAAATCTTACCCTGATCAGAAGGAAAAGTAGGGTTATAAGTACAAGAATGTTCCCCCTCTTTCGCAATAGGTAAAAGAACTCAGCCTCCTTCTTCAATGATTATAGAAAAAGAACTACTTGTCAAAGCTTAAAAAAGAATCTAAAGGCAATGTGTGTATTATTTCATGGATAAGAAGAATTTTGAGAGAGATAAATGGGAAACAAAAACATAAAAAAAAGCAACACATCATATTGGAGTTAGTTTACTGCATTATCACAAAGATTTAAATTGCTGCAATACTAACAAGGAATGGATATACCCGCATTGATTTGAGTTGATTCCGCTCCACAGTTTCCGTTCTCTTTTACAAGAAATGTAATATCCTGAAATCCATTCAAAAGGACATTGTTTACTTCTTTCTGGTCTTTGGAAATTATACTTGAGGTCAACAATTGTGCAGAAAATGTGATTCAATATCTGAAAGCTGCTTAATCAAAATGGAAGAATCAAATTGACTACAGAAGAATAGGATTACATTGTTTGTCTGTCTTTCTGATTCCCAATATTTGGATTTTGATTTTAAATCAGAGTAAGTGGTACAAATTCCTAAATAGGCAAAGTCAATCAAAATTGGAATCATAATGATTGTTATCACAAATGATAATAATATTAATGGTACATTGAAAACAAGATAAGAGGAAAGATTGAGACTAAATTGATCGCATCATAACCGGAGACAGCAAGAAATGAGACCTACGACCCCAAGATAGGAGCAATAGCCTAACAGCTAAGAAAAAAGGCATGGTCAAAAAAGGTGGTACAAATCACAGTGCTGCTGTGACTGGTGAGAACGATATGAAAGGAGGGCTGGAGACCTGAGGAGATACTGTCACTCAGCCTACAGCAACAACTACCGGGCAACTGGTGTAAAACCGTCATCTGCAGCATTGCTGTGGACTGTGAGAGTGAGAAGAAAAGGGCTGGATACTTGAGGAGATTTGCTGTCACTGAGTCTCCTGCGGTGACCACCTGGTAATTGGTGTGAAAATGCTAATAATAATAGTGATAGGTCTTCCCACAGAACCAGGCATATTGGGTAATGTTCGTCTCCATTTTGAATGATAAGGAATTTGTTCATCGTAGATTTATGCATTGCTTCTGTAGCAATGAATGGTTTTTAAAAGGGTGTGGGATTCTAGCACAACACTTAACCCTGTTCATCTTACTATTGGGGTTGGAACTAGCTGCAGCAACAGCCAAACTGTGAATTATCCAGAACATTATGTAAAAAATGGATCTTTCATCTAAAATTATCTAAAAAAGGTCCAAAATGACCATGGAGACCCTTAAAAGTTTTTTTTTGAAAAAAAAAACAACAAAAAAACGTTTTTAGGTAGTGCTTAGTTGTGCAGTCATACAAATTCTTCAAGGCTGTAACCAGGAGTGCCTGGAGACACCATAAGACACAGGGACACTCAAAGGGAGAAGAATCAATAACCTATTTAGCTACCTGGTCAGTCATTTGTGGGGCTATCGTGATTTGATTATTAGATACATGTGATGGTGGATCAATAAGTTCGTAGCCTTACAACGTTATTTGCTAAATTTGGATCAAAAATTTTCACAGTATAATGTTCAGTCTATGTTGTTGATATTTATCAATGAATTGAGTGAATTGACAATGTTGAGAAAGGAATATTCATTGTGTAGAAAAATTCTTTTTACATTCGGCTACACAAGCTTATTGATATACCTATCGAACATAATTTTTGATTTTTCCTATTTCATAGAATTGAAGATAAGTTGTGCCATGGAACTGTTAAATCTGTATTTCAGAAGATATTACCCTTTATAGGAGTGAGTATACGATTTAAAAAAATGAAAACTATGAAATATTTTATACATTTTATCAATAAATGCAATAAATTTTTGACTGATTTGAATAGATTTAAAGTGATTATTCTTAATGCTCAATTATTGATAAATAGTGCATTTTTAGCATTAAATTCTTCATCTATAAAGAGTACTTAGTATGAAGCATCAGATAACAGAGCTTAAGTCCCATCTGACTCATTAAGTTTAATATAAAGACTATTTTTCAAAGGAAACCTGGACTTAAAACCTGGGTAGATGAAGTGAATGAAAAAATAATTATAAAAATTAATCAAGATAAACTACATGATGAGTAACTGACATACACCATCTAGTCATTGGTGATACTCAAAAGTTTAAAGTAATTATTTCAATTTATCAAACTTTGTTTTGGATTTTAGCCCCAGAGAAATATTTCATTGCAAATAAGGTTTGCTTTTTATTATGTTGTTCAGTTTACAGCAAGATATATAATTTTATTCATGTTCACAGGACAATAATAAGAGCAATAATATTTTTTTTTTCATGAATAAACAAGCTAAAATAACCCCCAGCCATGTGATATCTCAGAACCCTTGTTTAAACTCTCTGAAGCATCGTGGGTTAAATTTCCTCTCACTTTCGAAGTGTTGCTTGGTGGGTCATTCTTGATACTACTTTTAATCTGTTTATATCTGGAGGCACAGAAGTTTATATTTTGTCCCACCATTTTATCTAGTAATCAGGCTGATCACCATATGACGAAGGAGTTCAAAATATAAATAAAAGAATTGTGTTTCAAAGAGTTAATGTTCTGAGAAATAGAATTGATTTCTTTTGCTGAAGACCCACGAAAGCTACTTATCGGCAGATTTCTCTTCTAAATTTAGCAATATCAGAGTGGCACAGCTGACAAGTTCCCTCTCAGGTTAGCTTCCATGCATAATGGTCAGTCAAAAATGAATACTTACTGTCAGCTTCACGATATAGAAAGAATCAGTAGAATACCAAAAAAAAAGTTGCTTATTAAAAACCCTCATTCCTTGGGGTATATCTCAACACTGTTTATCGGGGAAACAAGAGAAAAGTTCTTCCCTTTTTTTTTTTCCTGTTTTCAACACAACCTGAAAAATTCATGAATCATTTTTTTGAAATACTGATTGCTTGAATTTTGTATTCTTAACCTCACTAAACGTTCCCATTCAAGTAAAGTGTTGGGGAACATAGAATTATAATAGTAACATCTCTTACTTATCTCCAGCTCCTGTAACAGACAATTCAGTCGCAGGAGTTTAAAAATACAGTTTGAAATGGCTCACAACAGTGAACATGGCACAGGGGTACCAGTATAATGTCTAGTTCCAGAAAATATGTTCCCCGGGCTGCACCTCCCAATAGCACTCCAAAAGGTAAGGTGAGGTCATTTTCTAATAACTGCGGCATACTAAATGCAAGGCTGAGGGGAATAGGAAATTTTTGTCACAACTTACAAGTACAGGTGTGAGGCATCACATTAAACATGAATTTGTGATGAATTTGTATTTGTAGAGAAGCAAATAAATACTGCACTTCACAGTGAATTTGAATATAAAAAGTCAAGATTGCCAATGATTTTAAGAGTTATTCCGACTATCCATCTTTTTGTTATACTAGAATATTTTGGCCAACCATTCTTCGATGAATCCTCAGGTTTATACGGTAAGAATTTCTTTGTTTAGCCAGAAAAGCATTAAAAAGCAATCCTGTATTTAAAATGAGGAATTGCCTGTTTCACACAATGTTATGTGAAGATTAGCATAATGCTTTAGTCCGTTTAGTATATTTGAGGTATTGTTAGGATTACCATGAGGTATTGGTCTGATCAGTATATCAGTGAAAATTTTTTTTTCCTCATTTTCGATGGTAAAAAGATTGGTAGATACAAGCCAAAAAAAGAAAAGAAGAGACACCCTCTTTCCATTCTAATTGTTTTTCTAGAGGAAAGCTGGAAAATGGATTAGCTGGAACAAAGAAAAATTTGACTAGTTGTTCAAATGACTCTTGGAATGATAATGATTTATCTTGAAATTACAAAGTGATAAGCTTCATTGCATAAAATAATCAATTTCTTGAATATTATACAAACGTTTGTTCTGAGCATGACACTGTTAATTGATTTCCAAACCTTGTACAGTGAACTGGAATATATAGAGATTAATGTTGTCTTTTCACTGCACAGTCCTATTTCAAAGCATTCTACACACAAAGTAATTTAGAGTTTTCAGAATAGAAAAGCAGATTTTTTCAAAGATTCTCTAAGAAGAATTTTTACTTCTTAAATCATTCAAACATACATATAACTTTTGATTTCCAGCATATCAATTTACATCATGGCCGGCTATTATTTTTATTATAAGCAGTTACTGTTTTGCCTCTCTGAAGATATAAAATAAAGAGTATGTTTCATAATAAAACTGTTTTTCTTTAAGCTAGATATTCGGTTATAAAAATGAGTGAGCATCTTTTCTTGATGGAATCAAATGGTATTGACAATCATGCGGGTGGTCTTCTCAGATTCTTTCACATGAGCTAAGCTCAAAGATAGATATTTTCCTCTTTTTGTGGAGTTTAATGGCTGACTCATCGGTGAAGATGATGATTGTGTGTGTCATGTTTAAGCCCATGCACAGTTTGGAAAAGCTTGAATTTATTCTGAAAATAAAGATTTTGTAGGTTGCCACAAAATTCACCTGATCTCAATCCTGTCAAGAATCTCACTACCATAACGAAGGAGTATGTTGGAAATGTCTTCTTGGACTCATCCAAGGACCAGCATCATTCTTAACAGAATTTGATGTGGGTGATTTGCAAAGTTTTGGAGGAATCAGAGGACAAAAAAAACAAATGTTCAGAAACTTCTTGTATTCATTTAAAACTAGGTTGGGTTTCCTGGAGGCTTCCTGGGGGAAATCAATTAGAAAATATTGATAGTACAATATTGATTTAGTTTTGCTTGCCAAAAAAAGTGAGTTTTATAATGAGACACTCATCATCGGGCGGGGGGGGGGGTCTTTCGCTTTTACCATCATCCCATTTGAAAAGATGACTATGGTTTTAACAATGTGGTTGTTACTATTTTCCCTTGAAGTGAATATGGATTATTTTCAGTGCTCTAAAAAAAAAAAGTACTGTATACTATACATCAACATATGTAAAATGGAATATACATCTATCTATCTATCTATCTATCTATCTATCTATCTATCTATCTATCTATATATATATATATATATATATATATATATATATATGTTTAGAAGGCTTTAAAGCTCTAAAAACTATACATTAAGAAACTTTTTCAAAAAGCATTTTTTGTATCACTTCAGTAACTTTATTTCCCAGTAATGTAATTTTCTTCAGTGTTTTCTTTCATTTTTCATATTCTTTGTTATTATGGTACTATGAGTGAATTTTCCCTTGTTGGGATCATCATGATTGGGGAATTATGCATATGTTGATATATACACACACACACATACACACACACACACACACATATATATATATATATATATATATATATATATATATATATATATATATATATATATATATATATATATATATATATATATATATATATATATATATATATATATATATATATATATATATATATATATATATGTATACATATATACATATATATATATACGTACATACTTGCAGGGATACCAGATAAGGTATTGGGGAAAAAGTAATCAATACTGCTGAAAGGTCATGTAATATATTCAAACACAAAGTAAGGATTGCAACTCTCGGGTGTGATTTATTCGTAAAGTTATAAAGGAAACAAAAGCAACTACTTAGTTATTTCAATTATTTTTTTCAAAGAATGACTATACACAGTCTTTATTGTGAGATGTTTTTAAAAATCACTTTTGATGGGTACTATAATAGTAATTACCACATTTTATGAAATTATTTTCAAGAATTTTTGTTGAAAATTCAGTTTAGTACCAGCCTTACTTACTGGAATAATATCAAGCAACCTTTCAA
This sequence comes from Thysanoteuthis rhombus, assembly GCA_963457665.1. Taxonomy (NCBI): domain Eukaryota; kingdom Metazoa; phylum Mollusca; class Cephalopoda; order Oegopsida; family Thysanoteuthidae; genus Thysanoteuthis; species Thysanoteuthis major. The sequence continues at coordinate 44,718,349 of OY735212.1, read as the reverse complement.
CATTCACTTTGTAATTCTCATTATAATCAAATTTGTTTTGTAACTCATTCCTGACAGAGTTTATAATGAAATGCTGGAAATCCAATATAATTAAACTATTTGCTTTCTTCCATTTCTTTCATCAGAGTGCTAGAAACAACTAGTGTTACAGTGTTCACTCATTTCTTTATGTATGTTTATCATTTCAATACAATGTCTGTTTGACAAAAAAGAAACCAGGGAGCCCATACCTCAGCCAATACCATTGTCAGGAGAAGTAATGTCCACAAAATTCTATCAAAATTCATTTGAGAACATTTGGAAATACTGTGTGGACAGTTATGAGTGCATGCATGAATATCTAGGTGGAAAAATGGAAAAATATCTTTCGATCAAGAAAATATTCCTGGATTTGTCCCAAATTTTTCTTTGCCCCATTGCACATCTTTCCACAAAATCTCATTCGATTTCATCAAACACTTTTGGAGATATCGTTTTGACACACGGACAGAAAAACAAAAAGACGTGACCGCATACATGTATCTCTCCAAGTTCGCTGGCAGATGTGATAAGTTTAATCAGTCGAGCAAACCAGAGTTTCAGTAGAAAATATTTATGGCAGCTGTCTGGAGAGGAATTATGTGTAGCTTTATATCTCTAGGCAGTCACCCCTTACCACAGTGATAAAAAATAATTGCGAACAGCCTCTCTGACACTAATTGTGCAAGACTTGCTATCAACAAAGTCATGTTTTGTAAATTTATTTAATACAGAGTCTATAATGAATAGCTGAAGACCCTGTATGATCAAAGGAACACTGACTGTACCTTTCCTGTACAGGTATTCTGGTCAATTATCATGTTAAAAATACAAACTAAAATTACCTGTAAATGCTATGACAAAATTGACTTGTCTAATAGAATATTACCTGTAAAACAATATCAGCAACTGTACGGAAGACAAATTGATCTGCATACCACTGGAACCAACACCACCACCATGATACGGAAGGTTGTGGAACAATGCATTCATTAAATTGTCAGTGCGCAGCTTAGACTGTTTGAGGTGAGTATATTCATGATAGCCTGCTGGAGTAACTGTTGGTGATGCATAACAAGTTTTATGAAGCCGTTCCACTTGTTTACCATTTACTGATAAAAGTTCTGGTTTTGGAGAGATTTTTTCAATGCTGAAATCTTGTTTTACAAAATTTATGTTATATTATATATTATCCATTGAATTTTAGTTTTTATCTTTATATTTTATCTCTACCCATCTCTTTTTCTTGATATATATATTTATATGTATATATATATATATATATATAGTGAAAGAGAGAAAGAGAGATGGATTGATGGATAGATCATATTTTATGTATTAGATTTTATCTTATATTTTGATATATATATATATATATATATATATATATATATATATATATATATATATATATATATATATATATATATATATATATATATATATATATATATATATATATATATGTGGTCTAGAAAGCTTTATAACTTTAAACACTAAATGAAATAAAACTTTTTCAAAATTTTTTGTGCCACTTCAGTTACATTTCCTAATAACTGTCAATGTAATTTATGTAATTTTCTTCAGTGTTTTTTCCTTATTTTACCTATACTTTGTTATGATACAATGTGTAAATTTTCTTTGTCGGGATCATTAGTTTATACACGCACACACACACGCACACGCACACATGCATATATACATATATATTTATATATATATATATATATATATATATATATATATATATATATATATATATTTATAGAGAGATAGATAGATAGATAGATAGTTAGATAGATAGATAGATAGATATATTACCTAGGTGTGATGGGTAAGCCATGTGGCAAAGATGGAGTTTCATTCATAGATACAGGTACTCCCCAAAGAGAGAAAAACCCTCATCCTATATTGGCCTCATCAGCCACCTGAGAACCTGCAACAGACATGGAGAACCCTCCCAAATCTTTATCCGCAAAGCCAAGACCACACACACACACATATATATATATATATATATATATATATATATATATATATACACACACACATATATATATGTGTGTATATATATGTATATATATATATATATATATTTATATATATATATATATATATATATATATATATGTATATATATGTGTATATATATGTATATATATGTATATATATGTATATATATATACATATTTATATATATATATATATATATATATATATATGTATATATATGTGTATATATATATATATATTTAAATTATACAAGTATACCTTACTTTTAGAAAGGTCACCTTACACTACTTTGTTTCTACAAAAGACTCATTGATACAGATTTCTCCCTCTCCCCACTATCTGCAATGGATTAAAGCAAAGAATATATATATATATGTATGTAACTGATCCCTGGGTTTCAAAAAAATTAAATGATGTGTCATATAAAATAACATCTACGTACAATATATTAGGATAATACCCAATATAGAATAACAACACTGCTGGGGAGCCAGTTTGATGAATTTTTTTTTGCTATTAAATCCCCCAAAATTTACATGAGAAACAACTGATGATCCTCAACTAAAGAAATTCATACATAGTACTATAATATCAAAGTCTGTGTAAAACATTGAAAACACTGAAGAAAATTATACAAATTATAATAGATATTGAGAAATATGAGACTCATTCATATATTTAGTGTTTGAAGCTGTAAAGCTTTCTATATATATATATATATATATATATATATATATATATATATACGATAATGATTAAATAATTGTGTCATCCACAGACAGCTGTTTCGTTGAATTACAACTCTTCAGTGTGATTATAGACTATCCACTATCCCATCCGGTATCACGAAATAGGATCGAAACCTTCGCTTCAGACCCTGAAGAGGCATCTTATCTCTACCCTACGCAAGACTGGACAGGCAGTAAGGTTGAATTCAAGCTATATATTCACTCACGCATAATTTCTTATCCACCAGACTGCTCTATTCCTAAATTGGAAGAGCATTGCATAAGCTTATAATATATATATAACAATACAAATCAGGAATACAATATAATATAATATCATATAATATAATGTCTAATGTGTGCTAGGTTTATTTCATAAAGTGCTCGATACATTCATCATTAAACATTGATCTAAATTAGATTAGAGCTTAAAATATGATGAAGTGAGGGATCTACTACACAAACACATTTATGTTTCTGCCCTGTATATATATATATATATATATATATATATATATATATATATATATATATATATATATATGTGTGTGTGTGTGTGTGTGTGTGTGTACCCCATTTTCTATGTCAAAAACCCAATGGAGAGGGTTCATCAATAATTTGTCCATATCTTACCAGAAAGACTATACGAAAGAAAATTGCATAAATCACATCAATGTATTTCAGATTTTGCTCAATTTATAGCTTAATCAAAAGAAAAAAGTATATACGATATTTTCTGCTGATTAATATCTATCTTTAAAGAAAATATTTTACATTCAATTGACCCAGCAAATGTCTGAAGACAACAATTTAGATGCAGCCTACAATTATTAACACTGTGATTGAAGTTTTATGACATCTAAAATAGCTAACAGGATTCAATCTTCCTTCACTACATATTTCTCAACATGATTATCAAATATTTCTCTGCATAGAAAGTAGTTCCATCACTGTTATCATCCAAAATCTTTTGTGACTCTCTCAAGTTTATAAATCATCAGAATTTATCTTACGTGGACTCAATAAATCCTTCTTCAATTTTATTTCTTTTAAAATGGACACTCACCACACCACATGGCATGTATATTCACTGAAAAGATATTTATTTCATTCTTTTTCAAATCACAGTTCTATTTCTCAAGCCAGACACACTGGTGGTCTTTTTCTAGAATGACTTCATCTGGATTTTAGTTGATAGCTCTACGGTGAGGGTGGATCAGCGGTACCAGTAACACCTCATCCTGTAATTATAGCCACAGAGAGAATTGCCTCTGAAAATTGAATACTCCAAAGAACTCTGCTGGGCTGCTTGGCAGTGTTCCAACGATGTCAATTCTTGTGTGAGAACACTTTGCAGAGATACTGCATTAGCTGCGGAAAAGAACACTTTGGCCTTCTTCACAAAAAATCTTTAGCAATGAAATTAGCCGCAGCAATGGTGTGAGGAGGATATTGAGCAGAAGCCAACTGAATCGAGCAAACGTAGCCTGTGGTTTGGTCCAGGCATTTACTCACGCCGACATCAATATTCATTGGGTTCCTTGCAGAGTAAGAGATAGCTGATAATCATACTGGCTTTCTGAAATAGCATCTATCACAAAAAACCGATGTAAATACAGGCATCCCTCACTTTTCAAAAGTTTTATCTAAGCTACTTTTTTACTTTGACAAAAAAATGGCTAAAAAATGAAAACAGCGTTCATTTTGCAATGAGCTGTTATAAAAGCAGAGTGTATCCTCTTTCTCTCTCTTCTATACCCATGTCCTGTACCTCCAACCCCCAAATATCAAATGACTCAGCTTTAGGTACCATCAGCATCATGTTTTGGATCTTTATATACTCAAAAAACATTTGCTATATAAATTAATGGTAACTGCTTTGTTTGCTTCACACCATTGAGGCTTATGAAAGGTTTTATAGGCATGCTCTAGAATCTCAGATAGCAGGGAAATACACATATCTATATTTATATATATCTATATCTATATATATTGCTAAGAGTCATTATATAAGTCAAAACACACCATTATTTTACAGTGATATTTCATAGAGATATATTCATTGTCGATTCCTCAATTTTATATAAGCATACGAGAATGGCATAACCACTCTAAAATGCCTTGTACCTCAGGGTATGGGAGAAATTGATGGAATTTGAAAGGAAGCATGTTATTGGTCTCTCCAAAATGGAATGAGCCTAAGTCAAATTGTACTAATATTGGGAATTTCTTTTTCAACTGTAACTGAACAATTGTACAATTCAGTAATGAAGTAAAAGGCACCTTTGTTTTATGTTCAGGTTAACTTGGACAATCTTTGTGTCCTGGTAACTTTGTATGAGAAAATGGGAAAAATCTGCTCCCTATGGTAAAGTGGTTTGACCGAATGTATACAGATCAGTTCCAAAAATGCAAGTACGTCAGAAATCAGCTGGGAGAAAATCAGTCCTCTCAAACCAATCAACTGAAATGGGGTACAGATCTTTATAATTTGTGTGCACAGTCATATTGTTTTCCAGGTAAGTCTTCATTTGCTCAACTTTTGATAAGTAGATGAGTATGCCGAATTTGTTTGAACTGCCTGCAAACTACTATCAAACATGGCAAATTTTTGATTATGGTATATGGAGCAATATGGGTAACTGAACACTCAAAGATTCTGAGGTGTATAGGGAATATCATGGAAATCATTTTAAAAAATACCCTTCTCCAAATATTGATTTACTGTTATTAGAAAATCAGCATATTTTTCATGGGGGATGGCACTCCATGCCATACAGCCAAAAAAACTTGAAAATTGCTGCTCTAAAGATTATCGGGTGACACTCATAGTCAAGTCATCTTCCTGACAAGATTCCAATTCCTAGGGTCACTTTGGGTTGTAAAGTAAGAAAAATGTGTAGCAAACCTTGTACAAATGAACACATGGTTCATTTTTTTCACTGCTTGTAGATCTAATAAAGATCATGAACTCCTTGAATAAAGACTTGTTTGATACAAAAGTGTCCATTTACTTTTGTCATCTCTCATACACACACACACACACACACACACATATATATATGTATATATATATATATATATATACATATATTTTCATATATATATATATATATATATATATATATATGAATATATATATATATATGTATATATATATATATATATTCATATATATATATATATATATATATATATATATATATATATGAATATATATATATATATATATATATATATATATATATATATATATATGAATATACAAAATGCTTTGAAATGTGCTTAAAGCTTAAAGTATACAATGAATGCATAATACCAGCTATGACTTGATGAAGCAAAACAGAAATTAACAAGACAAACGGAGAACCAACTTGAAATTGCATAAAGAGCCATGGAAAGTGCATTTCCCAAGGTAACTCCAAGAGATGGAAAAAGAATGACATGCATCCATGGATAAAAGATGTCACACAATTGATTGAATGACAAAAATGATAGTGGGCTGGACATTCAGGAAGCAATGATCAGATGGAGCAAAAGGTGAACTGATTCGTCCCCATCGGACAGTGAACACAGTAGGAAAATACCAGATACAAGATAGAGGGGTGAGATAGGAAGGTTTGCCTGTGAGACACCTCAAAAATCAACACAGTTGTCATGAAAGGAGATGAGATAGGCAACTCACTTATGATGATGATTATACAAACACACACACACACACATATATGTATATATATATATGTATACGTATTGATTGATATGATCAAAGACAATAGAAAAAGAATTTTTTTTTGAGAGCATCAATCGTTAACCAAAACAGTCTACCTGGCAACTGAGGGTTCTTTCAGTTTGCAAGTGTTTCTGTCTGGCTATCTGTCAATGCATATGTCACATGTACAGGTTGTATCAGTTGAATAAGTGAGCTGAAAATTTAAACATTTACCTTATGTCTACTGAATTACTTATCTCTAGAAAAAACATGTTTTTTGTCTTTTCATCCCATCCCATAAGTCGGGAGAGGAGAGGTCCGATTTACAGTGTAAGTTCATGCTAGAATGGTCCTTTAGTTTTTGTCTGACAATGCTCATGCTCGGTTTTTGTATATTCGGAATTTTTACTGATCATAGCCCAACAAAAGGCAAGAAGTAATTTATTTATTGATCACTCCTTTTCCGATTTTTTTTTTATTAAAGAAAATAGGGCTGCTGCAGGAATCAAACCTGTGAACGATGGTGTAGCCACTCCAATGTAGTACTGCTCTCACCAATGAGCAACAGCAGCCCCATTTTCTTCAATTGTTTGTTCTATTCACATTGTCCAGGCCAAGTGGTATATTAACCATGTAACGATTGGATATCATTTTAAATGTTTCTATATGATATAATACAATGTATATATATATATATATATATATATATATATATATATATATATATATACACATATAATGTTTTCCTACCTAGATCAATGGAGAGATATATAGATTGAGGCAGTGACTGAAGTTGATCAAGCATAGCCATCAAAAATGGCGTAGGGTTTTATCCTTTTTATATTTGTATGTGTTAGTGTATTTTTCATGGGTTTGAGTGTTCCAGTGCTCCTGGTAATACCATTTTGTCAACAGACTTGAAAATTGGCTTCAGAACTTTGCTGTACCTCATCTAAAGATATTTATTTTTTATTTTTGAAAAAAAAGCTTTCTTGACTTTTTGGGACCTTATTCTCATAGCATCTAGTCTCCCGGTGTTTTTTTTAACTCTCTATTTTAGATATTTTCCAGTGAAGAAATGCCATTTATGATATAAATAAAATTCTTTCCGACTATACATATTCATCAATGGAATTTTTTTTACATGACTTCAAATTTTGATGCTACAGTTTTCAGTCATTTACTGTGATGGCAAGTTCTTATTCAAGTGTGTTTATCTGGGTGGTGAATATTTTTTGGTGAGTTTTTATTTCATTTAAAAACAAATGATGGATTTGCAACCACAAAATATCAGTAAAGTTTGTTGTTTATTTGCTCTAAGAAAATATTTTTCACAAATAATAAAACCAAGGACATAAAAAACGATTTTTATATGTATACTTTCATTTTTCCCTTTTTTAACCATTTTGAGACTCCTGGGACATACATATACAAAAGTTTCTATGACTGGTGAGATATATATGACTTGTGGATCTCATTTAGTAGTCTATTGGGATGTAAGTGTCACAAAAAATAAAGTAAATGAGATTTCCCAGCTTTTACAACTGTTGACAGTGTTATATTCCAGGATACGGTATTTGTTTTCATAACATTTTCTAGGTGTCCTATGAGGAAATTTCAAATCATATTCATTTTTGTACAAAGTGATGGCAAAACCCAACAACAATAGATGCTTACTGGGACAAAAATATCCCAGGATAAATGTCTAATGAGATAAACATATCCAATCACAATTTTGGTTTTTCTAAGTTAGTCTTGAAAGGGTTGAACTAACTTTTCAAAAATAACTCACTTTTTTTCATTCCAAACAGACATTATTTCTGATTAATTCTAAAGACTTTAAACAACAGTTATCAGTTATTTACAATCTAAAGAAGTGAACTAATCCCCGTGAGATTAGTCTTCAGCTAATTTGATATCCATAAAGATGGTTGTTAATTAAAACATCTTCTTTCTAATTCCCTGCAGAGGAATGTAAAATTTTCTTACATTTATATTACTTCTGATTTTTGATCAATTGATTTGAATGACTATAAAGATAATTATATTTATATCAAGCACTCGAGGTAACTCAGGCACCAATGCTTTCAAAAGTTTTGTGAAGAACACTAAAATTGGTTCACCAAAGGGAAATAAATCTGGGTCAATGAGAAACTTGTAAGCTTAATATTCCAGTTTATGCAACTGGATTGTAGAGATACTATAATATTAAATTGCATGCACAGGCCACCATAAGTCGACACCAACTTGTTTACAGTGTTTTTTTAAAATTCATTGGTCATACCTAACATCATAGCAAATTGCAAAAACTTAACATCAAGTGCACAATTCTTATATATTCCCTCACCACTAATTAGGACATTCCTGTAAAAACCAAAATTGTAAGATATATCGATGTTTTAGCTTTTAGATGCAATATCACAGTAATGACGTCATCATGATGACGCCATGAAGCTTCTAATGATTATCCTGATGAATATTCATTACAGGCTTTTGTACATGGCATAGTCTGGGATCTGTAATTGATTGTTCAGTCTTTAATGATGAAGGTGTTGGTGAACGTGTGCCCTCTCTGAATACTTTGAAGTTGATATATTGATTATAGAACTTTCCCTGTATAAACTATATGGTATGACTCATTAGTTTTACTAAATAACATAGCACCCAAAATATTGATTATGAAGTGTCTGTTTAATATGCTCTATTTTGGCACTCGGCAAAAAAAAGGTGGGGAAAACGAGACAGAAGTTCCAATTGCTGGTGTGTAGCTGCCTAGCAGGCGTTGGCCAGAAACGAATACTATCCTGTTCTGGAATTGATCAGAGTTAATTTCAAACAGAAGTAGAGCAGGGCCTAGCGTAAATCAAATATTTTGAATTTCTATTGAACAAAACAACTCCCTCGAGACATTGTATCAGATCTGCGCCAGTCCAAATTTGAATGGTTTGGGTCCTTGTTCAATTGATCAACTCTCAAACAGAAATAATACAAGGATGTAGTTAGATAAACGGGGATGTTTAGGATCTATACAGCTACATGTCTTCGAGAAATAACATAAGAATAGTATCCAACCAACAGAATCTCAATAGATTTTTACTGAAGATATCAAATCCACAGATATATCCTCTAGAACAGAAGATGCAAAAGTTACATTCCTATTTCTGGGAAGTGAATCAAATGCTCAACAATCCAGGCTAGACCATTGCTTTAGCCAAATTTAAGTAATGTAATTACAAGGCAGGCAATACACTATTGTACTACCCTGCAGCATTTTGCAGGTAGGGAAACCGTTTCAACAGATTCACTGGAATTTTGAAGTTAGCAAATAAATTATATTGAATTTTTTTTTCTCTTTCTCTGCGTCTGGCAGAAACCTTGAAACTTGATTTTGTTTTTCAGATGAAAACGTTAGGAAGGAACATGTATTCATGCATAAAAAATATGTCAGGTTCAGTATGTTAAATATAAAAAAAAGAAAAAACTCGGAGCTGCTGCTTTTAACTCATCTTAATATATATATGTATATATATATATAAATATATGTAACACGTTCATTATAAGCTTATGCAATGCTCTTCCAATATAGGAATACAGCTCTCTGGTAGATGGGGAATATATGCGTAAATAGATATATCACTTAAATTCAACCTTACATATGAACCAGTCCTGTAGGATACCAGCCATTGGGTCTGAAGCAAAGGTTTTGATCCTACCACGTGGTGCGGATGGTGTATTTATTCCCTGTCCCATCACAGCAAAATGTGACACAAGTTCGAGCTCAACATTGGGAAAATAGGAACCATCCATCTAAAAATGACTCCAGCCGACGCAGCTTTGGTTTACTAAGCAACCGAAAGCACCAGGACAAGTCCTGACCTGCTCCATGAAGTGCTGCCTTGGGGCAACGGATCCCTTGCAGTAATAATAGGAAAGCTGAAGGACGAGTCTAAAGGCTCCCAATGCGTGAAGCAATGTGCAGCATCAGTAAAACCTCATTGGCTGACACACTGCACCAGCGCACTCGGTCTTGATACCACCCACAAAAACCAATCTCCAGCCCATTTGACAGGCAAGTGTCAGTACTGGCACCTTGGACCCTGCCAGGGAACAGATACTACACCTTGATCCTGGTTAGAAATCGTGGTACTGGATGGGATAATGGATAGTCTATAGCCACACTGAAGAGTTGTAATACAACAAAACAGCTGTCTATAGATGACACAATTATATATAATATATAATATATATATATATATATATATATATATATAAAAGGTCACTCTGGAAATGTTTAATTTATCATTTCCATAGAAAACACATAATGTACTCAATGTTCGATCGTTATTATATTACAATATATGAGCTCCTTTCACCACACAGAGAAAAATAGGATTTTCAGAGAAATAGAAACATTAATAAGTAGTTGATTGGTAACAAACTTTATTTAAAAATAATTTTATCAAAAAAAAAGGACAAATAAAAATGAAAGAAAGTATGTGGCAGTTCACCTAACCAAATTAGAAACAATAGCATAGTTTTTTTCTCCTTGGGGCTTCTCTTTCAACGATAATTAAAGAAGTTCTTTGGAATGAAGAAAATTATCCTGAAATGCCTGTGAGAAACATAAATGAATGTTCATTGATTCAGAACTGAGAACAATGTAAGAATCCCTGAGCATGAAGAATAAATACCATAAAGTTCGACTGACGTAACCCAAATAGGCATATGATGATAAAACCGATGTTCGTGATTTTTTACATGAAAAAAAATTTTTGTTTAGAAAATTACCTTTTTCGGAGAAAAAAGTTATGGATAAGAATTATTTCTTCTGAAAATCTGATTTTTAGACTCTAGTCACCCTCACATCCATTGCTCTGAAATGGACAGGTCAGGCTCGTACTGACGCTTTCACAAACTCGGTTGCTTTAGCAACCATGGTTGCATCAGCTGGAGCTATTTTTGTTATGGGGTGTTTCTTTTCCCACGTTAAGCCTGACCTTGAGTCGCATTTTGCTCAGTTGGGGTGCGGATAAATACAACCCTCAAAATTTTAATACAAATGGTTCTGGATAGATTTCTCATCACATAATTATTATGAATACTGGGAATAATGTTGATTACATTATCTTTGCCAAAGAAGTAGGGGAGGTATTGCCTTCCATCTTTCCACCTTTCTTTCCACAATTTATCTCAACATTATACAATGAGATATATATAAGAGTATTAGTGAAATATTTTACTGTATAATGTTGATAGAAATGAAGTAGGTGAACTACTATTCAGGAATAAGTATTCAATGGATTTTGATGATAGGAAATGGGGTAAGGTTAAATTTTAGGGCAAGGCCAAGAATTTTTCTTAATTGAAAAAGATTTTTTAGTTATATATATATATATATATATATATATATATATATATATTCATGCTGATTTTGCTAGATTTTAAAATGTCTCTGGTGTTGTTTTCCCAGTGAAATTGCATCCATATGTTCATACATATTGAGTAGGGTGTTATTTTCTGATAGTTTGTGTCTAAAAAGTATAGGAAACGTCAATTATTTCTTCCAAACCAGGACAGTGATAATTTGAAATCTATTTATTTTCAATAGGACAATAGGCAAATTTGCACTTTTTAATCACATAAAATGAGAAAAATAAATTCATATGAACATCCCTGCCCTGCTCACAAAAGCAGGTTTGAATGGAATAAGAGCCATTTTCTATAGTTTTTATACATAATCAATTAGAAAATAACATCCACTACCCAAGAACAAAAATATTGTTGCACAGTATAACATAATAAATCTTCAAACATCATCATTAATTATCTAATTTCCCATAGGTTCAAGACCGAATTTAACATTGATAGGGTGCAGTGCATTATATTCTTTGGGGCCCTTTCTATTTTTGTATTTACCAATTATTTATTCAAAGAAATCAAAACCAAAATGAAAATCGTCTCATACACAAGTAAGGCTGAATTTAACATTGATGGAGTCCAGTGCATAATTTTTCAGGAATGGGGAGGGCTCCTTTTTTGTATTTAGCTATTTTTTTTCAAACAAAACATGTCAGCAAGGACAGTAAATTTACTTATTAGGTCCATTGCAAAAACAAAGTAGCCAAACAAATTGATTTTTTCCACCCAGATTATTTTAGATTATTTCACATGGATTTCTATGAAATTTTGTGGAAGGGTGGGCCGTAGATTACGAAAAAAGTGATTGGATTTTGTTCTTTCAACACTGCGTATATGCATTTGATCTACCAAAATTGAGAAATTTTGTAAATCAATATGGGTTTTATTGTGTTTGGGATTTTGGCCAACTGTGTATGCACATTTTAGGTCTCAGAATCAAAATTTTCAAATCCCGCTGAAAATGCCACTGCTCAGTCCAATTGAGCAACTACATTAAAAATCTGATGAGAGATTCTGGTCAGTAGCTTCTAGATGAATTTATCGGACATTTTTTTAATGTATTTATTGGCCTTTATTTCTAATGTTATTGAACGTACTTGCTGGACTCTGAAAACCCAAATTTAAAGAAAAAGAAATGCTGTTGTGTACTAACAGAAAGGGTCTACACTCCCAAAAGGAAGTGCCTGGCTCAAAAACTGTGGTCTGTATCCTGATGAGAGATTTTTTGTATGACTACCAGCACCTATAAGTTATGGCATAGATCCAGGAAAAACAAAGATTCTTCAACCAAATATACATAGGGATACTAAAGAATTGTGAATTTCAATTGATTAATATGGGTTTTATTGGATTTTGGGTTTATGCACACAGCATGTGTATATTTTAGTACTTAAAACCGAAATTTTCAAAAATCAAAGAAAACACCCCTGTATGGCCCCATCGAGCTACTACAGTCCAAATTTAGAATGTCTTCGTCTGAAATTGTGGTCAGTGGCTTTTGGACAAATTTGTTTGAGAGTTTTTTTTACTGTATGCATGGGGCTTAATTTCCAATATGATTGATAGTATCTATTGGACCTTTAAAATCAACACTTTAAAAAATCTAAAAAAGCAACCATCACATACTTACACCCTGACTAGAAAAACTATGGAACAAATTTTTTAGCTCGACCAACTGTACTTGTTAATTATTACATCATTTGGAGATGAAGGAGATTGCTTGGCACAAAGATACCATGGGCATTTACCTTCATTTTCAAAGTGGTCGCATAATTTTGTTTGTCACTGACTTCAAGTCCTACAAAAAGTGCATTTGTTCTAAAAAAAGAATGGACAGCCTTTGCTTCTGAGTATCTGCCAAAAAAGATTGGCTACGTCCGCTTTATGGTCAGCCCTTTTTGGTGACAAAGCCAAGTTTGATAAGCATGTCTATGTGTGCTGATCTATAATTGAGAATGTGTTGTAGGTATTGTCGAGATATTTACAGGTGTGAAAGACTAAAATTCCAGTGAGTGTAAGTGCAAACTTTTTTTTCTATGTGTATACATGAGTATGTAATCATACATTAATGCGTAAATGTTTATATATATATAAAAGCTCAAGCTTAAGTACTAAATATATATATATATATATACACACACACACACATATATATATATATATATATATATATATATATACACACACATATATACATATATGTGTGAGTATATATATATATATATATATATATATATATATATATATATATTCATGAACAGATGAGCTTGTATAAGAGTATACAATGGCATTATTAATACATTCACTACCATATGACGTAAATCCTTCTTGTGGCATGGTGTGTATTGCCTCTGATGCATATGTGTGCTCATTCCATGGATTCATTTAAAGCAATATAAATAGCTACAGCAACACGCTAGACTCATTATCTGCCTTGTGGCATTGAGCAGATATATTTATTTTGCTTTTGTTTCAATATAAGTCATGCCGTATGTTGTGTTACCTACGGAAGTAATGAACATGTAAATTTTTTAGCCTATACGTGTGTGTACTTGAATACATGCATTCATGAGCAGATAAATGTGTGTGTATCGATGTGATATCATGTTTGTGTGTTAGTGTCTAGGTGTATGACTGTAAATAAAACAATGATAAAATTTATTAAAATCATGAGGTACTATATGTATCTGTAAATTTGAGGATACTAAGAATAAAAGTAACACCCCAAATTACACACATATAAGAACAAAATTTCAATGAAGTTTAAACTCATGTTCAGTGCTTGTTAATCCTTTCATTAGTTTTTACTGGAGTATTTTTTTTGTGGCTGGGTTTCATCATCATCATCATCATCAGTCTTTTAACGTCCGTTGTTGGACATAGACCTTCCCCAGGATTTGCCACAATTCTTTATCATGGGCGTCGTGGAGCCAGTATTTCCTGAATCTGTCTAGTTCATCTCTCCGTCTTGTGTTCTGTCGGCCTTGGTTTCTTATGTGATCTCTGGGGATCCATGTTCATTGGTTGTCTTTCATTCTTGCGACATGGCCTGTCCATCGCCTTTGGAGTTTTTTAATAGTTTCTATGATGTCATGGACACCCGTTTTCTTCTTTATATACTGTGCTGTCTTGTGATCTCTCTCTGTAATGTTGGAATTGCCAATTAATGATAGATTGATCGTTGTTGCATCCTCATTTCCAGAAAACAGATTTCAATTTTTCAGAGAATTGCAAATGGCTGTTAGCATAATACTCGCACAAAGTTGGCAACTGTAGAATTGCTGGAGTCATTTACAGCTTTCCTATTTGAAGATTGTCCAATCGGGTCCCTAATTCCCTGACAGAGTTAAATGATCTTGTATGCTCTCTTGCTCAGCACTCCTTCATGCTTTAATAGAAGATCTTTTTTTTAGAAAATTGACACTTAGCCACACTTTCCCATTTTTTGAAAAAAAAATAGTATAATGAAGTTTACTGTATATTGATAGACCAGTGTGCACGTGCAAGTGTGTGTATGCATGTATATCCTGAAACACTGATCGCACTTCCACTTGCTCTTCAGCCGCGATCATATTGGTCAAAAGGCTGCAAACCTGGAGCTGGATGAGGAACTGACACCGCAAGAAATTGCAAAAGTAATTAATCAGCTGAAGTGTGACAAAGCTATTGGTATTCATAACATCCATCCATAGATATGAAAACATGGAAGTGTTGCTTTGCATAGAAGGTTCAATGAACAAATTGTCTATTGTCAGGAGCAGGGTTAACTACCTCAGTACTTTAAAGACACAGTCATCATAACCCTTCGTATAAACAAAAGAGGAAGGTCAGACTGCACAGGCCACCAGGGTGCCACTCAGCTTTTAACTGCAGGCGAAATCCTCATGAGGATTTTACTGAACAGATTAGTGTCAGTTGTTGACGCAGATCACCTCCCTGAAAGCCAGTGTTGTTTTTGAGTGAATTGAAGCACAACTACCATGTTTTTTGTCTTTTAGGAGAATCTAGAAAAAATATTGAGAACAAAACAAATGCCTTTGTTGACTTGAAAAAATATCCAACACAGTAAGCAGTAGGGCCAGCCCCAGAATTCCTGGTACCTTTGGAAACCTGAACTTCAGCGCCTTTTAAAGTATAGTGTTATCTTATCTATTTGTCATTGGTAAAGAGAATTTCCTTTGCCAATTGTTTGTCCACAGCAGAAAATATCCAACAATCAGATATTCCTGAAAAATCTGATTTCATATCAGAAAATTTTCTTACTTTGACTGTTTTATTTTAGTTAATCTATTCATATTCCCATTTTTCCTGTTTAGTCCAACTTTTTGTCTCTCTCAGCAGAGTACCGCTCAAAGTGTCTTTTGAAGTTTCTCAGGAATTGAAATTTTTGATTTTAAGAAAATTTTACCTGTTACTAAACAAACATGTAGTCTAGCATTACCATGATTGAACGATAAACATTTTCTCTTAACTGATTCTAGACATTTCTTGTCAATTGCTTTTTTCATCTGATTTAATTTGGAGCTGTCTTTGTTCAAATCAATCATTCACTCCTTCAAAAGGGGCTCATAATAGAATACTCCTTTCCAATCCGACCTTATACATAGTATCACTTTCTTTGGATGAAGCCCAGCTTTTGGTGGAGTTAGTGGTGGTGCATTTCACTTATCTAAGATCTTTCACATTCCATGTTGTTATGAAGTATCCACTTTTCATTGCCTATCATAATTTGTTTAAAAAAAACCCGAAGGTTTTGCTCACAAAAATATGGTCCAGTTGGTTTTTTTACTTGTGTTAAGGTCACATATCAAAGTGACTAACATGACCAGGCTGGTGCCAAGGATTTTGATACTTGATTTTGGTATTTTGAGCAGAGAATGGCTTTGATCATAGTTTATAATTTTTAGCAAATATTCATACATTGATACATCTATATAGTATGTATCTGTATAGATTCATCTGTATATATCTCATAGAATTGTGCTGCATTGTGCGTTTTTAGCATAGGTCTTACAGTGTAAATGTAATATTATCGGTGAATGGGGAGTTTGATTGGGTATCTGAATGAGATGGATCATTTCTTTTGGCATAAGGAAAGAATGTATTCTGAATGGGTTGTGAATGGAACTAGTTAAGAGAAATACAGCTCTGGTTAGTCACTCAATAAAAAAAACTGTCACATGACCAATGTTTTCTGGCGGCATGCTGAGTTGGGGATGATCAATTAAAAAATTGGAAAAAAGGGGTGATCAATGAACGGATTATTTCTCTCACCTTTTGATGGTCAGTGATCACTAAAAAAGGGCTGAATTTTCAAAAAACATGCCTGAATACTGTTGGACACTAGTTAAGGGATCAATCTTGCATAAACTTACATTGCAAATTGACCTCTTCACCCCAACTAAAAATCTAATAAGGATGGGGGGAATTTTCAATAAACAAAAAAAAATTGTTCTTCCTAGACAGAATAAGGAGTGAATGTTTGAATATTCAACTCTATCTCCATCGTTGCAGCTTGTATGCATGATACATTCAAAGCCAGTCAGCCAGACCGACTTGCAAACTAAAGAAACCAATGTTGACAATTCGGGTAGACAGTGCCTGATAGAATGATGAAAACCGGCTTCTCTATCCCTCCATTTTGGCTTTGTACCAAACTCCTTTATAGTGCATAAATAAAATTCATATGTAGATACAGGCTCATTTTTTTTTTCAGAAGATAGTGTAGCATCTGTATGATGCTACACAATTGTCTGAAAAAAAGTAACCCCAATGTTTGCTATCTGGAACCTAAAACTCTTTTAGATTTTATCATAGAAACTGGTATCTAAAACCAAACTTGCTTTTCATGTTGGCATCGAAGTATAACACAACTATTGATATGTATTTCAGCAAAATATCAACACAGAGATTTGGTACAAAGCCAATAACGATAAGAGTACTGATAAAACATGGCACTGCTTGATAGTGATTGTGTATGCATCTTATTTGGTGTCTTAGCAGTTTATATCATAGACTGTCTCGTTGTATGCTTATGGAAGTGTTCAGTTGATCAATTAGGAGGTAGCAGTTATGCCCAGAAGCTGTTAGGGAAATCATTTAATCAATGGTAATTTCAAAATAAGCATGTCATTTTATAGATCAGCCCCGAGCTGTACCAAACTTTCACCAATCAGCTCCCAAACATCTGTTCAATTATACACTTAATCAACGTAGTGAAGTAAATCTCATGAAAAAGACAAAGGAACAAACCTATTCTTTGCTTAGCACAGAGAAGCTCCAATTTTGCCCATTGCATCAGACAAGATTTTGGAGTAGACTTGGTTTTCCTTCACTTACAAGAACAATCCTCACCAAATTGGAAGTAGTAACCTCTCCATTGTTAGTTCACTCCATCGCGTTGAACCAATCCAATGTGTAAAATCAACCATTTTCTACAGTGATTTCAAATCATGACCTACAGATTGATCAGTAGCTCTCTCACAAACTAAGTTAAATTGACAAATCATACAGATCTTCCAAGATTTATAATAGAAATATGCGAGAGTTCATTTCATTCAAATAAATGAATACAATTATAAAAA
Organism: Thysanoteuthis rhombus; assembly: GCA_963457665.1. Lineage (NCBI taxonomy): Eukaryota > Metazoa > Mollusca > Cephalopoda > Oegopsida > Thysanoteuthidae > Thysanoteuthis > Thysanoteuthis major. Next base: position 44,699,879 of record OY735212.1, on the reverse strand, counting down.
AAAGACATTTCTCTACTGAGATATAAAATCATGACAAGTGATTGGTAGCCAACTCTCTTACCAACTGAGCCAAACTTACAAACTTACTTTGGTTCCACCAAAAATGAATTTCACTGCTTTCAAAAATGCTATGGATTCTATATATGATAGAATGTTAGCATTTGACCAGAAATGTGTGTCAATGTCAAATAATTGTGTGAGATATTCCTATTTCTCTCTATATTTGATTTTCTACGTTTATTCTCAATATGTATATGGATGTTTACATTTGTCACTAATGCATACATACATACAGTATATTGCACATACATTGCACCCTCATGTACACAGTTCGGTGAATAAATATTTGTACGAAACAGGAATTTTGCTTGTATGGCTTGGATTTGAGTGTTAAAACAGGACTTCGCACCAGAAAAGCCAGTCTTATAATATCTGCTCAACAAGAGAGGCATTTTGTCATGTTCTGTAGTTCTGAATACAAAATGTTTTTTTAAATAAAATTAAAATGTTAAACCAATAAAATGTTGATCACTATAAATTGAGGAGATCAGATCGGCTGAATAACGTTGTTATTTGGAACAGTAGCCAAACTAGTTAGTTGAATAGCCTTAAACTAGACCAATACACATTTAGGACAGAATGTGAGCATACTCTGGAAACACTAGGCTTATGCTTGTTCAAATGCACATAGATATGAACATTACAGTATGTCTTATATAAGTATAAGATGAGATAAGATCTGCCTTATTTGAGCCTCTCCAAACGAATCCTGATTCTCCTGAAGAAGCCCAAACTGGGCAGAAACATGAATGTGTTTGTGTAGTAAATCCTTTATTTCATTATATTTTGAGCTTTACTCTAACTTTACTTAAAGTTTAATGTTGAATGTATTGAGCACTTTATGAAATAAACTCATCATACATGGGATATTGCATCATATTGTATAACTGATTTGTATATATATATATTTACATGCATACATAAATTTATATCAATATGTATATATGTATGTCTACATATATATATATATATATATATATATATATATATATATGTATGCATGTATATGTTCATATACATATGTATATATATACAAATATAGGTATATAATCAGAATAAGTTGCTGTTAAATTTGGGAAGTGTTTGTTTCCATGGGTGAACTATTATACTGAGATACTTTTCCCCCAATTATCAGTAAGAGTATCCCATTTTTTGTACATCCATATGCACCTGATGACTTTTTGTACGTGCATATGCACCTGATGACTTTTTGAACATGCACATGCACATGTACTTAAGAACACCCTCGTGAGTGCATGTAGCATCCACATGCTCAGATGATATGCACCGTGCATTCGATTAGTTTCAATTTCAGATTAAAGCAGATTTATTTGTGATAACATTGATCAAAAAAAGACAACTCTCAAAAAATAATACAAATCAATTTTTGGATACCAATGTCACACTTTCTTGGTAATGACCAATGATGCTCAAAAGATCTCGAACACCAAGTTTGGAACGTTTTCAAAAAACTCTAACTTTAACAAAAGGTTTGAAAGAAAATTCTGAGTTAGTCTGCTACTTTCAACAATTTATGTTTAAATACACACACACACACACACACACACACACACATGTATATATATATATATATATATATATATATATATATGCATATATATGCACACATCTTTATATAAATGCATATAAAAAAGCATATATACTGGATATATTCAATTAAACTGGAAGCATTGTAATCAGTTTTAGTTTTAAATAAACCTTATAGAAAACACGAGTGTAACAAAAAAATAAAACCCGATTGGAAAAACATTAAAATCTATTTTATGTAAAGAAAGAATTTTTCTTTTTATCATTCTTTTTCATTGAAGTTTCAAATCCAATCAATTTTGGAATTTGGCATTTGAAAACTGAGCCTGGGATTGGCAATTTCTAGCAATTTTAAAAGCTCTACAGAACATTCTTCTTATATATGTTTTTATGTTTGCAATTTCTTGTATGTTCTTCTTGTATTTAGCTGAACTAATGACTGAAATTTTCAGTCAAGTCATTTAATTTACACTAATTATATGATGAGGAGTTTCTAATCAATTCAAGGAGCTTCCACATTTTTTTCTCTTCAGTATAGGAAAAGTCTTGTTTAAAGCCTTATTTTAAATTCATTGAAAATTGAAGGAAATTTTGTTTCACTGTATAATCTTGTATCACAAATTTAACATGGTCATTCATTAATTTCTTGTTGCAGGCAGAGGGTCCAAAGGGGCTTTAGCTCTTTATTTTTGAGCATAGCGTAGAGATTAGTTGCCTTTCAGGAGAATACAATGGGTTGCCATGAAAAACTTCCTGCATGACCTGCAGCTGCTTACAGCACCTTGTGGACTCAGTTGTCACCCATCTACATACAGAACTGGCTCGACATTGCTTAACTTTGATGATCGTATGAGAACTGAAGTATCAAATGCTATTAAGCCAGAACACCATGAAATGGTTAACCTATAAATTCCTTGATCTGCTTGCGCTCGATTATCAATCTGAAAGAAAGTGGTTTTGTCTGGTTGTTTATATAAAAGGCTATTTGGATCAGTCGAAATTTGTTAATAAAATCCTGACACATCATCTATTGAAATGTGTAAAATTGCGCTAGAGTATAAATGATTATTTAGATTTTTTTAAAAAGTACTTCAAACCAATTTTATTGATTCTTTTTTTTTGTCAATTATGATGCTGATAATTTCATTTTACTTTGCTATTGAAGTTGGTTTCCACCGATCTTTTGGAGAACAAATAAAATCAGATATTCCTATAATTCAAAACATCTTTGATCCTAGAGATAAATGTTGTGCCAGATGTAGGCATGGACATGACTTGGAATATGTCACAGCTCTATCTCTAATTACCTCTGACAATGGCAGTCAACATTATCTTGATATGAAGGAAAGTGGGTGGACATGTTGTGAGGATTATCTCAGTATATCAAATCTCAGGCAACAAGGTTGCAGAAGATCTGTTGCGTAGTTACATCAAGGCTGCTCAATAGGTTCTTGAGATAATCAGAATGTCTGGATACTTTTTGGAGAGTTCAAGAATAATTTGCACTCAATCATTATCAGAAATGATCAACCACGATAGTCAACATGTTTCTTTCAGTTTTCCAGTTGGTTTGGCTGGCTTGCTATGTAAGTATAATGCATATCATCATCATCACCATAAGTCTTTCAACGTCCGTCATTGGACATGGACCTTCCCCAGGATTCGCCACACTTCTCTATCATAGGCGTCGTGGAGCCAGTACTTTCTGAATTTTTCTTGCTCGTCTCTCCATCTAATATTCTGCCGGCCTCGGTTCCACATGTGATCTTGGGGGATCCATGTCGTGAGTTGCGATGTTCATCGGTTGTCTGCCATTCTTGCAACATGGCCAGCCCACAGCCATTTGAGATTTTTAATGGATTCTATGATGTCCCTGACTCTTGTCTTGCATACAGGCTACATCAATTGAGTTGAAGAGCTGGAAATTTAAATATTCATTCCTGTCTATGTTTAGAAACAGAAGTTACCCCCCCCCACTTTTTCGGGGGGGGGGTCAGTTTGCAATAAGAATTTATGCTAATTTGATTCCTCGTCTGTGCCAACATGATTTTCGAAAACTCAGACTTTTTAGCGATCACTGTCCATCAAAAGGTGAGAGGAGTATCCTATTCCTTTACCACTCCCCTTTTCTAATTTTTCTAATTGATTACCCACAACATGGCATGCTGCCAAAAGACATTGGTCATATGGTTTCTATTGAGTGATTCACCAGACCTGTATTTTTTATTAGTTATATATAATAGGGAAACATGAATTGAGTCACAACAAGCTAGTTTGATTTTCGTACAAAATGTTAGCTTTTCTCTAAATGTTAGACGGGTTAAGCTTATTTACCATAAACTGCAGCGAAAATTACTATGTTTACAGATGCTATAATTTTGTCAGTCAGTTAAATCAATAAATTCCCTACTCATGGCAGACAAGTTCATAAAAAATAAACTTAAATTTAAAGGAAAACTCCTTAAATACTGATGAAAAATACAGTCATATTTGTTTGAGTTTTTAATAACCTGAATAACTTGAGTTGAAAGCAATTCTACTTGTCTGGGAGGATTTTAAAACAAGTTTTAGAGCATGAAAATATGTGAAATATTATTTTTTTTAATATGGACTTATAGGGATCTCCCATTGATGTTCTGCCTGGAATTATTTGTGGATTCATTCATGACAAATTTTCAAACTATGATATATGAAAATAAAGATATAACTCTAATAAAAAATTAATCAGTTCAGTAAAATCTAAACCATCATAATCATCAGCCTTTTAGCGTCTGTCAGTGGACATAGATCTCTCCGAGATTCACCAGATCTCACTATCATGGGCACCGTTGAGCCAATACTTTATGAACTTTATTTTGTAAATGATCTCTGGGGTACCACATTGGGAGTTGTAATGTCCAGCAGTTGTCTGCCATTCTTGCAATCTGACCAGTCCATTGCCATTTGAGTTTTCTAATGGATTCCATGATATCTCAGACTCCTGTTTTTTCTCTAATATACTGTACTGTTTTACGATCTCTCCATCTGATGTTGAACATGATTCTCTCAAGTGTATGTTGCATGGTTCTCAGTTTGTTGGTCAATCTTTTGGTTAGGTTCTATGTTTCAGGTAACTATCAGGAGGATACATTGATTGTAGACACCTTTTTTTAAACCAATGGGATTTTCTTGGTCTTAAAGGTTGAGCTTGCTCTGCTGAAAGCTTGCTATAAATGAGGTTTTAATATTATTCCTTGAATGATTGAATTTCACAAATCATAACTCAGAGTGAAAATGAATTTTGTTATGTTCCCTGCTCTCCAAGAGTTCATCTTATATCATTTTTTTGTTTTCACTTAAGAGGCCAAGGTTAAGATTAGCATTCGGTGTTTCATTTTACAGCATGCTGTTATATAAGGTGTTTAGGCATCCTCTTCTCTCTCCTACACTGGTAGCAGATTCATATCAACGGTTATCTAGTAAAAACAATAACATATTTTACCTGATCACTCAAGTTCAAAATTCTAAAACACATTTTGATATTATACTTACATTCATTCCCAAAATAGCATCATTGGAGACAAAATGTCTGTAAAAATGAGAATCCTAATTCTCATCCAATTAGTGTTGTGGTTTGAACACAGACCATCCCAAGAAATAATGATATCTGCATCTCATACTCCTTCTTCACACCTATTACTTTAAAATCGCCCAACCCAACCACGGTCATTGTCCAGTTCCCATTCTGCCTCCTTGTGGGCTGTTCCAACAACTTTGCACACAACAATTCCTCTCACGTCCAAATGTACATACGTACACATATTTACCTGCGCATATGAACATACATTAGTAAGATATATCTCTCACTAAAGATGATTGGGAGAATCATTCTCAATATCACATGGAGAGATCAGAAGATAGCACAGTATATTAGAAAAGAAAAAGGAGTCAGAAATATCATAAAATCCATTAGAAATCTCAAATGGCAATGGGCTGGTCATGTTACAAGAACGTTAGACAATGGCTGGACATCTTGACTCACTGCATGAATCTGCAGCCTGAGAAATATAAGATGGCCCGATGAAATAGACAAGTTCAGAGAGTATGGGCTCCACAACGCCCATAATAGAGAGATCTGGCAAATCCTGGGGAAGGTCTATGTCCAACAATGGACAATAAAAGTTTGTAGATGATGAACATACATATTTTACATTTTAATCCTGTGCACTTTTAATTCTACCATAAACTATAAAGAACATAATCTTCACTGTAGTGAACCGCCTTCAAAAGCAGATTCATTCCTTTATATTAATGCAAAATATAACCATATCATTTCATTTTATGCATATCTCATTGAATACATTCCTTGTTTACTTTGAATTCTTGTTTTATCTTTGTTCAGAATTTTTCCAATATAAAATGATGGCAATTTTCTGTTTTCTTTATGCCATTTAGACTTACAAAAGGATTTCATAGGAACACTCTTGTAAGGGAAAACTATAAAACGAATTATGAAGCACATACTTTGTTATGCAAAAAAGAAAACTGTATAAAGTTTTATCATTTAAAAACTTTGGTTTATAGTTCAAATTTGTTTGCTCATTCCCTGATATTGTAGATTTATATTCAGCATTCATGTCTTTACCAAAAAATCATGTCAGAGCCATCAAAGTATTGGGTTATAAAAATACACACCCATTCAACTGAACTAAATAGGGTAAATCTCAGCCTTTGATATTGATTTCTGGCTTAAACGTTTACTGCAGTATGGTTGGATGTTGTCCTTTTCAACAGCCTACTTTTTTCTAAGTAACAAGCATCATCAGAAAACAATGAAAAGTGATCTTGATAAAGTGGAACTCGTAAAAATATTTGAAAAAAAACAGGTCCGTTTAGTCACTAAAAAGAAACTGTCATGTAACCAACATCTTTTGATAGCAGGCTGTGTTGAAGGTGATCAATCTAAAATTTGGAAAAAAGATGTGATCAATGAATTAGTTACTACACACACCTTTTGTTGGATGATGATCACCGCTAAGTCTGAATTTTCAAAAAACAAGCGAGCACCCTGTTGGACACAAACTTAAGAGAAAATTTAGCATGAACTTACAATGTAAATTGACCTTCCACTGAAAACTACTTTTGTGGGGATTTTAAAAGACAAGAAAAAATTTTTCTTATTTTTTTTGGGTAATAAGAAGATTATGTTCAAATTTTCAGCCTTGTCACTCCATCAGTCATACCTGAATATGTGATGCATGCATACATAGCTAGGCTGAACCACTTAAAAACCGGAGAAACCTTTAGGTTCACGCTTGACTAATTGTTGATGGTTTCTAACAATTAACTTCCCATGGTACTTAGATCATTGGTTCCGTGGATGTCATTTTTTTTGTAGATATATGAAATAAATCAAATTGAATAAAAGTTGAATTATCAACATTTTTACCAAATTTTTTAGCATGATTTTTTCTCCTTGTTTCACTTGAAACTTGGCATTTTTTCTATTGATTAATTGTATGAAATAAACAATAAAAATATGATTGATATGAAAAAAGCATTTTCCTGGCAACTCTAAGAACAAAAGTATTACACATATTCTTATCAAAAATAGGTGAATATATATTCGAGAGTAGATTATTAAGTCAATAGTCAAACATGTTGTTAGCTGAATTTTTGAGCTGAAATTTTCACAGCATAATGATTGATTGATATTCATCATTGAATCAAGAGCATTGACATGGAAGGAGATTGAATTGAAAGAAATAAATATTTTTTGTATAAAATGATTTCTTTTTTCCACTATTGGACTACAAAATTATTGACAAACTTATATATCAACATCCAATCATTTATATTTTTGGTTTCAATTTAGAACAGGATTCCATTTTTTTTCTACTATACTACAAAATCATTGGAAGAGAGACAGAATTCAAAACAAAAAAAGTGAAGTTGAAGCATTGTCTCTCAAGAGACAATCCTCAATGGAGTATTACGGCTAGTCATAAATCTAATCAAGACCAGGACTCAACACCTTAAAATTCATTTATGTCCCTTCAGATACTGAAATGGTTAGCATGTCTGCCTTATGCTCAGAAGGTTGTGGGTACGATTCTGTGATGAGCAGAGAGTGTGGAAAACTCTTCATTTGGATAGATTTCCCTGTGCACTCAGCAGTTAATTGAGTACAAGCTAAGCTGTGTAATTAGGGTAGGTGTATCTCATTGTTAGCCTTACATCCTGCCAAAAGGGAGGACATAAGAAAAGCTCATGAACTTAACAGTAAATTGTTATTTTGCTATGTGCCAGATGACTGCATCTACCTAGGACAACAAATTTGTATAATATTCAATAGAGGAAGAAATCAAGCAAAGAATCACTCTATTAAAGCAAGCTCAACTTTCAAGAAAATCCCAATAATCAAAAAAAGAAGAATTGTCACTCAATGCATCCTCCTGACAGTCACCTATGGAGCTGAAGCATAGAACCTAACCAAAAGATTGACACTAAAACTGAGAACTATACATTGTGTTCAGGAGAGAATCATACTCATCATCTCATGGAGTGATCACAAGACAGCACAGTAGATTAGGGAAAAAATGGAGTTCAAGGCATCATAGAATCCATTAGAAAACTCAAATGGCAATGGGCTTGACATGTTGCGAGAATGGCAGACAACCACTGGACATCACAACTCACAACAGTGAATGACAAAATATAAGATGGTATGATAAATCAAAGAAGTTCCAAAAGTATTGGCTCTGCAATGCTCATGATAGTAATGTCTGGTGAATCGATGGACCCTAAAATGCTGCTGCTGCTGATGATGATGGTCATGATGATCATGGAAGGTTTTTTTGTTTTTCAGTTTCATGGGTCTCTACTGCTAAGTCATAACTGAAACTTCATTAGAGATAACGATTCAGACAAGGAAGGCAGAGACTGCAAAGGCTCACTTAATCTTTTTGGCCGTAAAATATGGTGAGATCAAAATGGAAAATGAGATAGATATCAATTACCTTCTTGGAGTATAATGGGCATAACTATAATTAATAGTTGATATCAGAGATTATCACATATCATATGATAGAAGATCTTATGAAGAAGAGAAGAAAAATAGCTATTAACAATGTAGAATTAAGATTAACGTTGAACAGGAGCTGATTTTATCAGTAATTAAATAGTTGAGTTAATCAATAAATTATAGCAAAGACCAATGGCAATCAACATCAATCATCTCTCTTAACAATCAATGATTAAGTTGTTACACATGAATTCTTTTTTTACGGCTGAGAGAATAATGATTACAGTATCATAATTGCATTTTTTGCAGATCCAATGTAAATAGAGATATGATTTGGTTTTATCAGAGTTTTTTTAACTCTTAAGAGCAACGTTGTTAACCCAAGAAGTTGAGCAAGATTTGAAATTAGGACATTATGTTGTTTATGCTACTGTTGAAATCAACAAAGCATTTGCAGTGTACCCTTTTTCAGTGCAAACTGTTCAGTGTTGGTTCAAAAGATTTAGGTTTTCAAATATGGATGCCAATAATTAAACTTTGAAAGTGCACTGTTCTTGATGATGGAGAATTATTAACAGCAGAGGCCATCGGCTCATGAATAATGTGTTAAGCACTTCCTTGAGACTCTCGAGCTTCTGTAGCAACCATATCATGTCATCTCAAGGCAATAGGAGAATATAAACTGAATAAAAATGTTCCATGAAAGAACAAGCCTCACACCTCTATCTCTTGTTTAAGGTCAGAGAATCAGGATATAGAGTCTTGCAAAATCCCCAACATTCACTCGACATTTCTCTTACAGATTATCATCTTTTAAAGCATTTTCAACTTTATATGTGAAATACAAAGTTCAATAATAGGGAAGCCATAATTCAGACTTTCACTGATTTTGTGATAACTAAAACTAAAATTTTCATAGAGGTGGCATATTATCATCAAAATTGTTGTAAAAAGGATCTTAATTTGATCAAATATCTATAATTCAATTTGTCTATATCATCTTTCATCTTATTATTCAAACAACAGAATTCATATGTAACAACCGAATACTTGGGTGACTGAAACTGTTATCAATGTTGGGAATTAGCATTAAATGTCATTAAATGTACCTGTAATAAATTTTGATATTCAATGGATAGACTCTATAGAAAGTAACAACAGAGAAAGCTATTAAAATCTATATAACAAAATTCAACTTCATTTTCATTAATCTGCTTCATTTCAAGAAACTTTTGAATTATTTATAATGATGATTTAGCAGTTCTATCTCTAGGTGAGAGAGAACATCTGTTTATATAAATATATATATATATATATATATATATATATATATGTGAACAATAGGAAGTGAGACAGACCTAGGAGGAAGAGTGAATGGAGACTTAGTTTGATAATTAGTTAATCTATAAACAAATTAATTGGTATGCTATACATGTTTTGGGAGGTGTTCCTATCTTCAGTAGCATGTGGTGTATATGTGTGTGAGCACCTTTCAGTGGTTAAGAGGTTTTCATGGAAAAAACAATTTACCATCAGATGCTTTGTTTTGGGAGCAAAAATTGGAATCACGGAAGAGGATTCCTTAAGGGTCATTTTGATAAGTGGGACTTTGTTCTGTCTTTGGTTAAATCGGTGCTTGTCTGTGGCTAGATGTGATTGTAGCAGCAGTAATGAGTATATATATATATATATATATATATATATATATATATATATATATATATATATATGTATGTATATATATACATATAGTCTAGAAAGCTTCACAGTTTTAAACACTAAACATTAAAATAGTTTTTCAATAGATTTTTGTGTCACCTTTTTCCTGATATCTGTCGAAGCAATTCTTGTAATTTTCTTCAGTGTTCTTCCCAGTTTCACATATACTTTGTTGTTATGGTACAATGCTTAAATTGCCTCTTGTTGGCATCATCAGATACTTACCAGGTTACTGTTTCGGGGATTTTAAAAACAAAATAGTCATATTAACATGGTACCCCAGGGGTATTGATCAATTTTATTACATAGTTTATGCCATACATGTAGTTTGTTATTTTATACAAGGTTTTCAGTGTATTGTACATTGATATTATCTAATACCATATATCATTTTTTTTAATTTGAAACAGGGCTTACTTACATAGATACCCCCAAAATGTTTTTAATGATGAGGGATCAGTTTATATATATTTACATATAATTGACCGAAATGACAAGAATGACATATTCAGTACTCAAAGTTGTGAAGCTTTTAGACTATATATATACATTTTAATTTTTATTAACTCATATATCATAAGAAAATTTAAAAGGCCTCCTAAAAGTATAATCTCAAATAGATTCTGCAGTAATTGCTGCCAATAAAAAGAGCTAATTTGATCATTGCCGATCCTAAAAGGCTGCCTTTGCATCAAAGTTTCACTAATTACCCCCAGAGGAACACTTGACAAAACCCTAAATCAGATACTCTGCTTTTCTAAAGAGAGGTAATGTTAGTTTTTTTTTTAAACAGAAATCATTTGAATTTTCAATTACACCAAACATATGGCAGGTTTTACTTTTTAAAAGTCTAGATAGGTTTCATCCTAACAGATATGATTATGCTTAATTATTATTATAATTAATGAAAATAGCTATCTTCTACTTTATACTTAACATCTGCACTAATGTTTTTTCTTCAGAAACATGTACAGGAACTCCCAGGAGACTAAATAGCATTGCTTGAAAGCCAAGATTAGTCACAGCAGTATGTGGTGGGCTAAATGAAGACAAAGCACAAATTTCAAGAAGGGGGAAATTGCATAATTAATATCATTTTGAGCTTAACAGGAAAATTACCAAAATGTTGATTAATTTGGTTTGGTACTGAATATGTTAATGATGATAAAATCAATGTTTGGATAATATTAGTCTTTTCTTTTCAAACTGCAAGTTAGGAAATAAATGCAGGATTGTCTCAGCTGATAATTTGAATATTAGAAATCATCAACCAAGGTTTCTTCAGTTTTCAAGTTGGTCTGGCTGTGTAATATTGTTAGATGGGACAAACTCAATAAATACTTATTTTAATGATAAAATTCAATCAAAAAATTGTGTCTGCGGTATATATTGATACGTGTGAACACAGAAGATTTAAGACATAGATGTGTTAGCTTGTAATTTCAGCTGTGAAATTATTTACTTGTCTGTCCGTACTTGGAAGCAGAATTCATGATAGTAGTTTCTCAGACACTTAGGTGATATGCCTTGAGAAGATAAGATCGAAATGGCCAAAACAACTTGACCATAATAGGCTAAAATTCTAAATCTTCCTCTCTCCTTTTTGGGCAGTTACGTTTTCTTAACTTTTCTCTCTCTCTCTCTCTCTCTCTCTCTCTCTCTCTCTCTCTCTCTCTGTACTGATTATAAATGTTTTTGAGAAGACAATAGGATAAGTATATATTTTACGTGCCTTGCCTCGAACGGCAAGATTACTTCTATCACACATATGTACCCAGAGTGTATTGTGTAACATCTGGATATGTATGTATATATCACGCATAGAGGCCAAACAAATAGAGGAATAATTGCTGAAAACTGAAACTTTCACTTTTTAACAAGTCAAGAAAAAATATTTTTTTTGTTTTTCTGAAAATATATAGGTTTTTGAATGGTGGGCTTCAATTTGAAATTAAAATCCATGCTAAATTGATCTTTTATTTTGTTCCAGGCAGCATTCACATTAGTTTTTTGAAAATACAGACTCTTTTCAGTGATCACAGCCCAGCAAAAAGTGTGAGAAGAAACGTTGATCACTCCTTTTTTCCAATTTTTAATTGATCATCCCCAACACAGAATGCTGCCGAAAAATGTTGGTCACACGACAGTTTCTGTTGAGTGACTAACCAGACCTATTTCCTTTTGCGTTATTTTCTAAGAATATATAATTTCCGTATGAATTGAGAAAAACGAGAAGATTATCATTAATGGTTGAATTGATCAAAAACTTTCAGAACACAAAAATCTGTTTTTGTCAAATAAACAAACTGGGTTGATGTACTCTTTTGTTTGCAATAGCAAACAGTGAAAAATGGGAAATAAAGAAGTAGCTCCTCATGAGATTTAAGCTCACGTTACACACCCAGTGACATAGTTCCCCCTGGGCTGGGAACATATGCATGCATATACATTTTGCTGTCAGCGCACAGTGGAAATTGATGTGCACACAAAATATTGGTACCCAAAAATCATCAATGTTGTAATTTATAACCATACTTATCATATCAAGCGATTTCAATAATAATAATAATGATCTGCGAATTGATATGTTTTATTACTTTATTTCAACATTGCCTCACATAAGCATACGAGGTACTTATTTATGTTTTATTTGGTAAAACAATGACTTGAACAAAGGAATTCAAAGTATAAAATATAATCTTGACTAAATGCGTTTCTTTGCAGAATGTGACTATCCTCGTATCATATTGAAATGAAACAATTTCAATTTCACATTTGCAACATCATTTAGTGTGCACATACCTTTGACACAGGGAAAAAAAATTGCAGAACACAAGATTTTTGTGCTCACAGGCAACTAAAAATTAGAGGGAACATCATCTGAGTGGGGTCCATCATTCATGGACCTTACCTCAACAAATTCAGCCTTAAAAGTTTTGTGATTAAGTGGAGCAAAAATCTGTAGTCATTTTGTCACACTTTTTATTTTCTGTTCTCGACACCATTTTGTTTTACTACCTAGTAATAGAAATCTTCAATCAATTTTTTAGTATATTGATGCTGAGTGTTGTGTTAAAAAGCAATAATGAAAAATGGAGTAAAACTAGTGATACAATACTAATAGAAAAATACCAGCCCAATATTTGAGCATTGTTGGTTCAAACTAACCTCAAGATTGACCTGCAAACTAAGAACCATGCAACATGCACATGAGACAATCAAGCTCAAAATCACATGGAGTGACTACAAGACAGCACAGTGTATTAGGGGAAAAACAGGATTCTAAGACATCATAGAAACCATTAGGAAACTCAAATAGCAATGAGCTGGCCATGCTGCAAGAATGGCAGACAACTGATGGACATCGCAGCTCACAACATGGGTCCCCAGAGATCAAATGTTAAACTGGGGCCAGCAGAATATGAGATGCCCACATTAGAGAGATTTTGCAAATACAGGGGAAGTTCTCAGTACAACAACAGACAATAAAAGACTGATGATGATGATGATGATGCTGGTACAAAAAGACCATAGAGACACAAAAAAAGCACTTTTTTGAAAACAAAAATATGGTACCTAGTTGTGCACATTTTCAAGGTTGTAGCCCCAAAAATGTGACCAGGAGTGCCTAAAGACAGATAAACACAAACACCTAGACTCAAGGACACGCAAAGAGAGAAGAATCTGTCGCCCACTTAGCTGGTTGGTCAGGCAGGTCATTTATGGGTCTACAGAGATTTGAAAGATGGAGAAAAATAGTGACACAATCATGATAGATGAAATGCTAATCTAAAAAAACTTTTTCAACTTGGTTTTCATTCTTTTATCAATATTCTAGTTGAAACATCTTCAATCTCTCTTCCTTAGAGCTTGATGTTCACCTCCTTCTAAGTTTAGTAATATCAGGCTTTTGATAAGTTATCCTTATTCTGAATATTGTTAATTCTCCTCATAGAATTATTGCAGTCTATCCTCTGTCTCAAAATAATTGAAAAAAAAACCTTTAAATGCATTGCAGATTTTTCTTCTATAATTATCTACTTCTCCCTACGAAAGTGATTGATTGCTGGGGAAGTAACATGTATATTTCTTCAACACCGAAAACAAAGCAATTAATGAAGAAATAATGTATACTTACATCATTCTTTGCTCAACGTGAAACATGAGGAAAGAAAGAAAAAAACTTTCTTATTTTCCATGTTTGGATGCATTTCAGATTGTACTTACCTAAAAGAAAAATGAAAGAAAGCAACAATCAATTAATGATATTTGGAAACTGGAAGACATTTAGAATAACATTTGCTTGAAGAATAAAGAGCATGAAACTGAGACAAAGATTCTCTTACAAGCTTTTAATTTTCCTCAGATGCAAAGAAAACTGAAAATGTTATCTTTCATTTTAATTGTATACTTCAGCTGAGCATCGTATCTTCAACAGAATAATAGATGAGATTTGTCTTTAAGCTACTGTGAAAAAAAAAAGATTGCTTAACACTCAAACATAGATATCAGCCACTAATTGGCATCTGCTGACACTTTTCCGGGGGGGGGGGGACAAAAGTATATATTTCCAGAAGGGGGCAAAATATATATTTGGTATATATCTTAGTGGCCACCCTGTTACCAGTGAGGAATAATACCAATTTTTTATGTAGGTTCTTGAAGTTGGGATTATATAAATGTATGTATTGACTACAACTTTCCAAAGTTCCAACTTTCAAACCCTTTCACCCTGGGTTAGAAGACCAGATGCAATGACGGGTAAATGCCCCCTTTTGCCTCCCAAGCAGACTTCCATTCATCTCTTGTTTAACAATCAGCTTTACTCTACTTTTTCATTTTTATAGTGTTCAGCCTGCAAGCTGAGAAGTATGCAACGTGCGCATGAGAGAATCACATGGAGAGACCACAAGACGGTACAGTATGTAAGGAAGAAAACGGGTGTCTGTGACATCATAGAAACTATTAAAAAACTCAAATGGCAATGGGCAGACCATATTGCAAGGATAAAAGACAACTGATGAACATCAGGTCTCACAACATGAATCCACAGAGATCACATAAGAAACCAAGGCCAACAGAACACAAGATGGAGAGATGAACTTGACAGATTCAGGAAATACTGGCTCTGCAACACCCATGATAGAGAATTGTGGTAAATCCTAGGGAAGGTCTATGTCTAACGATGGATGTTAAAAGACTGATGATGATTTGTTTTGTAATAAGCCATCATAGAGGCAGAATGTACACCTTCGTCTCTCTCCTATATTCCAGATTCTTGAACTTCTCACCATTACTTCATCTAATTTTCCAGAGTCAGTGTGCACAAAAATCTTATGTTATGCAAATTTTTTTCCTGTGACAAAAGTATGCGTGCACTTTTGAATTTTTCAATAAAGACTTGGTAAACTATCTCTAGAATTTGAAATCTTTGTGGTGCGCATTAATTCTCTTTATACACAGACACATGTAAGCTTACAGAGAATTCCACTCAAATCTCTGACAACTCAATCTAACATATTATCAATACCATTTTGGGGGTCTGGGAACTCTCAAAATATTTTCCAATTTAAATGACTGGTAATTGATTTTTTGTGAAATGTCCAAATTTTTATTGTTCATTTTTTATAATACACACTTGAAGTAGTGATATAATGAATGATTATCGCTTCACAGTCCATCAATGTGATTAAAAGTATTGTCAAACAGAATTTAAGAATCGTGATAATTTCGAATTTTTATAGATATTTGAATTAATTTCTGAACGCACTTTGTTAAATTAACTGACCAACTTATAATGAAGGTTTAGATAAACTAATCAGGAATATTTTTCTATGTAATAGTCTGAAAGATATAGCTTAAAAGCAGGCTAATCAAACCTCAGTTTTGAAAAGATTTTTCAATTTTTTCAATCAAGTTGTTATATAATGGACAAACTTAAAACAATTCAATTAGTAGAAATTGAAATCTGGACCTAATTAAGATGGTTCTTTATTACAGCCACCTGTAGAACAAGGAATTAGAAACAATATGTTGATTGTGCCAAAATTAAAACATAAGTCATAAAAGGTTGTTTGTTACAGGCACCAGTAGAGAATTTAAAGGAAATTCTTTATTATAGATTATTAGAACTGTAACAAATGTTACTTCAATGGGTTCATTTAAATGATGAAGACTAATTCAAGACAGGGACGTAAACCAGTGATTTTGCTGCATAACAAAAACCCTCCTCATGTTGCAAATAGGACAGGGAAAAATCACGGAGTTGACATTGGAAGTTTCTCTACATGTGGCATATTCTCCAGATCTTCTGATATGATTACCAGAAATGACCCACAAGACTATGTTGATACCTATTTGCCTCCTCACAAGGGCAAATAAGACACAAAGTTGGCTTAATGAGGGGCTTCGCATGGTAGAGGCAAAAATTGCCCAGTTTCTCTGGACTGTGTCCTTGAGGTGTGAGGTAGACTATCCCTTTTTTTTCCAATGTTGTGGTGCTGCCTCAGGGTTGGAATATCCCGGGACCAAGTATATCTGCTTTCATTTTTTGCTTTAGGTAGATATTTGTTAGACAAACCCAATTTTGGTACAAGTATCATTCCTGGAGCATTGGGATGTAAAAGTAACTTAATAGTTACTCACAGATTCAATGTGAATAAAGGTAAACTTATTATTAGAGGTTTTTGAGCCCTTAGAAGCAATGGTGGTTACCAACTGATTTTCAAGTACAATTTCAAAGTAGGACAAAATGCTGCCCATGCAGCTAATCATGACAACAAAGCATCGAACACAACTAGGGGCTTAACTGTTCAGCATTGATTCAATGTTTCAGGGTCTATAGATATGAATACCAATATCTAACCTTGAGGAAAGCCTAACATGTTCTAACTGATGAAGAATTCTTGACAGATGAGGCTAGCAACCTATAAACAACACTTTTACTTTTTAGAGACTTTAAGACTTCAGCAACAACCATATCATGTCTTCTCAAGGTAATGACAATGGTTAAAGGGTTAAGAAAATATGAACTCAAAGAAATATTCTAAAAGGGTGTAAGACCTTGCACCTCTCAGCTATCTTTGTCCAAGTTTAGAGAACTGAGATATGAAGTCTTGTGACATCCTCCAGATTCACCAGACATTTCTCTTACAGATTATCATCTTTTCAAGCATTTTGAACTTCATATATGTAATGTAAAGTTCAATAATAGGGAAGCCATAATTTGTGCTTTTATTGAATTTCTGACTACTAAATCTGTAGAATTTTTTCAGAGATGGCATATCATCATTAAAAGGCTGGAAAAGTTATTGCCAATTGAATCAATAACTTTGTCCCATTTTTCTCAAACATTTACCATTTTTGTTGTTTATATCATCTTCAAATAACATTTCATATGTAACATCCCAATACGACATTGCTAACTTTCCTACTAGAAACCAAATTGCAATGCTCCTTATCCAGAACTTCTTGTTCAATAAAGGTATCAATTAAATTTACATTATGCATATAATCAAAATAAATCAAATTAAAAAGCTGGTTTAAAATGGTATTGTGTTGTATTTCACGGTAAAAATTAACTGTCTTCTCCAGAATGTTGTTTGAATATTGAATTTTTTTTCTGTATGATGTAATGGGAAAAGTTGCCTGGAGCAAAAATAAACCCAAATCATTAAAATTTGAAAAAAACTTGGTGTTTTCTAATTTGAATTAGAGTGAGTTTTGATATTTTTATGTTGATATTTAGATAAACCAAAATTAATTTCCCAAATAAAACAATAATAAGAACTGAAAGATCTTCAAACCGAGTGTGATATCATGCCTGTAAAGTATTTGTTTCCTGAAATAGTCTCAGTCACTAATCAGACCCGTTGTTATGCAAAAGGGACTGTCAATCAGGGCAGGTCTGATTGATTGGGAATTCATTGGATACAATTCTTCCGATCATATCAATTATTTAATCAATTTGCTTTCTTATAAGCAGGCAGTGATATCCCCTAATCAACAAGATTTGAATGTCATGAAATTTTAAAAAAACAAACAATGCAGGCAGTAAAGAAAACAATTAAATGAGGAATCAATTTTCTTTCTAATTACCAATTATATTCAGGACAAAAACTAATCCCCAAATCAGTGAAAAACCTAATTACCGAAAAAAAGGAAAAGGTCAAGAAAGGACATATCGTTAGTCAATTCAAAAACTTTTAATCATGTGAACAAAACTTTCTGGAGAGGATGGACTCCCAAATGAAGAGTCTTAGTCTTGAACAAACAATTGGTCAGAGTAAAAGTCTCTTGAATGGGTGTGTATGGATGCAGGTAATACAATGACTTTATGGAACCACTGAAGCAATAGGGCTGCTCCAAGAGCACTTCCATACAATATACTGCTGCATAGATCATCTCTTCTTCCAATCCTCCTTATTCATATGAGGTTGAATAGATGAGTGTATTCTGCATTTGCAAAAGTCTGTGGAATATGGTGAATTGGGAGCCAGGAAAAATACCTACAATAGGCCTATTCATATAGGCTTTAACTCTATTGGGTTTTTCCGGTTGCAATAAACCACTTTAAAAATTTTTTTACGGAGACATTTTGAGGCCAAATGGGTATCAAAACATATTTGAAAGTCAAAATGAAATACTTCATCCAATAGGCTAATGATTCAATCATTAAAATAGACCTAATTTGATAATAGACACTTTAAAAAAAATTGGGATCAGGACATCACTATTTGATAATATAGTTGATGACTTTGGACATATTATCATACATACATTTACCTGCAACAAATGTAGAGTGCAACAGATTGCTCACTAGCACATAAGAGTATTGAAACTAGAGAGGCCAATCAGGTTATTACCTACTGATAAGGGACCAAGTGGCACTGACCTGCAGACTCATCAGCCTACTGGGATTATGTCCTGTGTCCTGGTGGCCACATATTCTCTGCTTTGGAATGAAAGGCTAATTCATCCTGAATCAGAACTTAGGAAATATCTCATTCACTGAAAACAATTTAGATCTGCTCATTTAGCCAAAAATATAATTTTAAAAAGTTCAAAATTTTTTCGAATTTCCCTTGCAAACAAAGTAACTAGTACCTTTTGTTACTATCTTTCTATTCCACCAGGGTTTCGCAGTCCTGATTTCTCTTTTATCATCAATGATAAACATAATTCATTATTAACATCAAATGAGAAACTTTAATTTATCTGTAAAAAATAAAAGATGAAAGAAGTAACTGCGTACAAATGAATAAGAATTCTCATGAAAATATTTTTAGTCTCATGATTTTAGTCTTAATTTTAGTGCAATTATTATCTTTGTATCAAGAATATTTTGTCTTACTTGTTGGGTCATTTAGGTTTAATCATTTTGTTTTATCTCTCCCTTGTCTATCAGTTTTT
This sequence comes from Thysanoteuthis rhombus, assembly GCA_963457665.1. NCBI lineage: Eukaryota > Metazoa > Mollusca > Cephalopoda > Oegopsida > Thysanoteuthidae > Thysanoteuthis > Thysanoteuthis major. The sequence goes on along the minus strand of OY735212.1, from coordinate 44,680,138 downwards.
AATATCAAAATGAGATGATTAGCAAATTGTCAGACAATAAAAAAGTTGCAACATGTAAAGCAATATTTTACAAAGAGAAAAGTTACTGTGTATAAGAGTTGCAGACAATTGAAATTACATCTGGTCTATCATTTTTAGTTTGTTACAGAGTTCCGTCAAAGATAATCGGAAAGTAAAACACCTTTTGTAAGATGGAAAAATACTCAAACAAGAAATATTCACTCTTCTTTACACTGTTTTTCTTTTCTAACTCCAAATTTTTGTAAATGAATTCTCCAGTCATTCCAGTAAATAGATTTAAGTATTAATTTTTTTAAAAAACAACACTCTAAGAACTATTTAGCAGATGGTTTATTTATCTAATGGTGGGCTGGAAAATTGACCAGTAAAAGTATTGCAATAAAAGCATCAGGGGAAGAAATAAATTGATTGCCTTAATATACATGTTACAACCATACCAAAGTATATAGAATGCTATGTATCTCTATATCTATCTATCTATCTATATGTATATCTATATCCATATCTTTCTCTCTTTATATATATATGTATGTACATATGCATATATATATAGCGAGAGAGTGATATAGATATATATATATATACATGTATATTCATATATATATATATATATATATATATATATATATATATATATATATATATATATTCATATATATATATATATACATATATATTTATATATGTATGCTTATATATACATATACTTATGTACACATATATATTTATACAGATATTTACATCTATATATGTACATATATATATATATATATACACACATATATACATATATATATATACATACAAACATATATATATAGATATATGCATATACATATATAAATGTATATACATATACATATATATATATATATATATGTGTATGTATATATATATATATATATATATATGTATATATATATATGTACATATATACATATATATATATATATATATATATATATATATATATATATATATATATATATATATATACATAAGCATACTCGAGTGTGTGTGTGTAAGACTTTTCAATGAGCATACAGATACTACACTGATCCTTTGCAGAGGGCAGGGATTGATATTTTTATCCTAGGCAGAGCACATAAATACTCTGATATTATGCTAGTGTATATATATATATATATGTATATATATATATATATATATATATATATATGTATATATATATATATATATATATATATATATGTATATATATATGTATATATATATATATGTATATATATATGTATGTATATTGGGTGCACCAGGTATTTGAATTCACTTCAGCGAGCCATAAATGGTAGATGACCTAACATAATGTTATGTGGCAGGCACCAAATTTAACATTCTCATTTCTCTTTCAGATATATTGACAGCATCAATATGGCAGCTTCAAATACAACATTGGAAATGAAAAGCACACTTTGTTCATGGCTCTAGCCATCAACCACCTGGGCAAGAATTTTAATGATCATGTGACCCTGTCCCCCACCATGTGGCCTCCCAGTTCTCCTGATTTGAATCCCCTGGACTACTACATCAGGGGCTTCTTCAAGAGGGAAACCAACCAACGGTCACACCACACCAAGGACTCATTGAAGGCCACGATCCTGGACGTGATGGCCAACATTAATGAGAACCACCTGATCTGGGCATGCACTCATTTCTGAGGCCATCATCAGGGTCGTCCTTGAGGTTGAAGGTGATTTCATGAAAAGACCTGTTTTTCTATATCTACTTGATCATGTGGACCAATTTTCATGAAAATGTTTTTTTTCTATTGAATATCTTAGTTTTTCTTTATATTATAATTTGTTTTCAATTACCTGGCATACATTATATGCATATATCTATACATATATACATATACATACACACACGCACACACACATACACACACACACATTGTGTTTCATATATGTGGATGTTGTGTACTTGGTTTCCTTGTCATAAATATCATATAAATATCAGTAAGTGAATTTATTAACATTTTGTTATGAAAATTTCTTTCTATGCTTCATTTTTTTTATTTTGTGATTTGGAAAACACCCAAATGAGCTCTTTAATCAAATGAAAAATAATGGGTTAGTTCTTTGATTCAATTTATATGTAATACGACTGCTGCATAAATTTCAGCAAAATAGTAGAACATATTATTTGTAAAGAATTTCCACAAAACTGAATACCAGTTTACAACCAATAAGTAATTTTAGATGTACTTACTCCTCATTTTTTCAAGAGATTGTCATCTTCATTTCTTTACTACAATAATTGCTAATGCTTATTGACATTTGACTGTGTACTTTGCCATAGTCTCTTAAATGACTGCATATGAACAAAATCAGTTCAAATACTTAGTGGAGGTAAAAAAAACTGCCTTCATTTTCATTTTGCATAAAATAATGTCATAATCCATTTGATGTTTTGTTGCTTTCTGCTTAATCACATCATATTTTGGGGAAGATTGGAATTTTGCATCTACCAGATGACATATAATTATACCAATACTCTAAAATGAATGAAATTCAGAATTAACGAAAATCTACCCTGTGTGTGCGTGGGGGTAGAGTTGGCTATCATTCTCCTTTCAAAATATTGAGCAAAATTAGATTCCTTTATTTTCTCGAATCTATCATAATTTTAAAGGTGAAACATTGATATATGTAGACACAAGAAAATTTGCGCTTCTTCTTGTGTCATTTTTTGAACACAGATTTCTCCATCTATATAAAAAAAGAGCATTCCTATGAAATCTTTTGTGAACCAAAGTAGCATAAAGCAAAGGAGAAATTCACTTTTTATTTTTATAGGAAATATTTTTGAGCATTCTCAGATCCACGAAATAACCTTCCATGAGCTTTTCACTACAATTAACAGTGCTGCAAGGATTGCTGAATGACTCTGATTCTAAAAGGACATGCAGGTTTAAGGTAGGTTTCTAGGAAGTATTGAATGTCTGATGGAGAATACATGAGGTTAAGTAGACAAGCATGCAGTCATATTCCAAGTTTTATGCATCAGCCTCAGTAAACAATGAACATTGATCTTTGACCCAGAGGTAGGCAGGCAGGCATAGAAGAAGCTTATTTTGTGGGACTGGGAATACTCTAAAACGTTTCCATTTTGAAACATTGGTAATTGCTTCTTCATTTTACTTGATTTCGAAGAGGTGGAGAAGCCTCTATTAATGCAGATCGTTCGTAGAAGCAGAATGGCATGAAGTAAACTTTCAAAAAGTGCTAGGTACTCATACGCCAAAAATATCATTAATCTACTTTTTGTAGATTATATTTTTATTTTCAGATCTATGATAATAAACTACTGAGCATTATTGAACAAAATAGAATCGTTAAAACCCCTGCAAATGAGATCTCATAACAACGAAAACCATTCAACCCTTTTACTTTACTAAACGAAAGAAGAAGAGTTTCTTAGATTCCACTTTGTATACTTCTATTCTTACTTTCATTCTTTAAATTACTCTATAATTTATCATATCTATATTAGTAAACAAATTCCAAGTGCGGCTGGAATACTATTATTATTTTCAATCTTTAATGACTTCACCAGTTTGAAAAAAAATCTTTTGCACTTGTTATTGATTTTTCTCTTGCAAATCAATGAACAATTCAAGATGATTGTAATTTTAAATAGCTATTATAAGGATTGACTAGTTTTGGTGAAATTTATATTCATAGATAAAGACATTCTTCTTTTATTTGCATAATAACCTTCTGATTAAATACCAATGTATCTCTGATTGGCCATAACTGTGAAGTCATTGTCTAGGTTATCAAAACCTGGCTGTATTGCAGATAAAAGATTGTATTCTTCATAGAAATTAGTTTCTGGAACTCATTCAAAAATTACTTCAGTTTTCTCATTAGATTTACCAACAAGTACATACAGAAAAACACAGCTTTGATAGCCTTGAATTCTTTTCACCTAAAAGAGTATTTGACTGAAATGAAAAATTTAACTTTGATCAATAATTTGGAAGTGTTCAGTATGTCATTTATGTTAACCATGCTATGAGCACTTTTTTTCTCTACTAAAGGAATTTATCAATATCCAAATGGATTTTTAGATTTTCGCTATTGTTAGCAAAATTTGTCTTTCTTAGGCACCAATGCAACAGCAAACCAAATCCATTTGTAGTCATTTGATAATTTGGAATCAATGTGTTGGTTCTCTGGGGAAAAAATCTTGGGAAGGTATTGTTAAATGTAATTGTTTATTAGGAAAATGCTACTTCTTGGCTAGACGTTCATATTGATCTCAGAGTCTTATCAAATCAATGTTTTGCTGTTCAATAGGTTCTACAAACACACGGTGCCAGTTTTTTGAATGTCATGAAGAGTAGGGTGTAGCAGCCTCATGTCAATGAGAAACAAGGATGTAATTCATTGTAGAACATTGAGAGAAAGAGACTTTAAACTTCATATCAGTTTTATTACTTATATTTACTTATATTTGGTCTTATTTTTCTGATGTATCATGTTAGGGCTATCTAATGTTTATTCATTCACTTTCACAATGTATGCCACTGTCCAAAATAAACAAGAAACTGATTAAATCAAGGATTATTACGCAGCAGACATAGGTGTATGAGTGAAGGGAGTAGATGCCTCTCAGATTTAATGTAAAATCTATTGAATTTGGGGCAAATCAGAGTAATTTAGGCAAAGCTGTCAGAAATTTAGGTGAATCAAGCTTTTTGATCCCTTATATAGAACCCTTACATCTAGACAACAATTTTCATCATTTTTAATTTTTTTTTATAAGTAATGAGTAAAGATTTAAACATTTTCAAAATTTAAGAGTTATAAAAAGTTTTCCTTTGAAGACATTTTATATCTGTGACCAATTTAAAGAAATTATCATTGAGGAAATTACATACTGTAATCTGCCTTTATATGTACATTTGTTTACAGAATTTTATTATATATATATATATATATATATATATATATATATATATATATATATATATATATATATATTTCGATAAATAAACTTGAAAATGAGTTAAGTATGTTATTTTGCCATTATGTTGTCATAGGAGGTATAAAAGTGAAATTTTCACCTGTGATGACAATCTACCTGAAGAACAATTTAAGTTGGATATTACACAATACTCACCGTATACTACCTAAACGGCATTTCATACAAAACCATGGCAATGAATTTTGTTGAAACAAAAGGTATTCTGCTTACTGTTGTGCATCATATTTATAAAGGCAAAGGTGGTAGCCATTTTTGATTGACTTGTGTATAAGTCAAATTTCGGATTTGGGGCAATTTCTCAAGTAAAAAGTAAAACTTGTCTTATATTCATATATATGGTATATTTTTTAGACAAAAAAGTGAATCAATAAGTTTGTATGTAATTGGATACATAATTATTACCTGAATTTTAATCTGCAATTTTCACTGTATAATGATTGAGCTGTATAATTAACATTCAATATTGAATTAAATGTTTTGACTAGGAAGGGGTTATGTTGGAAAATCAATATTTGTTTTATAAAATAAATTCTTTTTTTATATTAGACCGGATGCTCATTGATATACCTATGTATATCATAAACACTAACCCAAATACATTCATATCTCAATATCCATTCTCATATACATGGTCTATCTGGAAAGTATCTTCATATCTCGAGAAGCAGTCATGTGGCCTTGATGTAACTTGGCAATTTATCTGAGGAAACATTACAGTGCATGCAAAAACAGACACTCTCATGAGGTTATTCAGTCAGCTGTAAGATGCTATTGTGAGCTTGTGTACTGTGTGACTGTAGCATCTACAATCATGAAACAAGTAATTCCTCAAGTCTTATGCCGTTATTTTGGCAAAACAACAATTTACCCAGATCTGTCTGGTACCCATGGTCTAGGTTTTGACTCCCTTTTCACTTCTGGCTTTTCCCTGAAAGATTTCAGTTTTAAAAAACACGGTGATGGCAATCCTGAAAAAGGACTTTATAAACTGTTTTGAAAAGTGGAAGGGATGCTGTATGAGGTTTCAAGAGAAGTATTCTGAAAGGGACTTAGACATCATTGGCCTAAGTCTGCTGTTTTTCATGATCATTGAATGTCTGGATGTATATGTTTATGAATAGCACCCGCATACATATATATGAATCTATGACTGAATTCATTTGCTTTGGTTATTTACAAAAATTTCTTGAAAAATTATTACGTATAGTTTCAGCACTTAGAAGTGAGGTCACTCACAATGTTACTGAAATAACTGAGCAACTGACCTTAACTGAAATTCAAAATTATTTGGACCAGAGAAGATCAACAAACAAAAATTTGATATCAGTGAATCAATAGCAGAACTTGTTGCTAGCTTTTAGCGGAATTAACAACCTGCCCCCCAAATTATTTCTTTTTTTTTTTAAACGGAAGAGAAAATTTTGAAACAAGACTAACTGACTGCCACAGGGTCAAACTACATTATTGCAATCTTAACATTGTTTTATATGGCAAGTAAGAAAATCTCACTATAAATATCTATTTTTTTGTGTAAAATGATTATTTATTGGCATGAAATGAGCCTGTGTATATCTATAAGATATTTTTTTGTTAATACTAATGTTTTGTCAATTTAGCTCAATCAATGGGACAGCCTCTTGGCACAGAATGGGAATGTGGATTTTTCATATCAGCTTACATCCCTCATTTTGGTAAGAATCGTATCTCATTGTTCTGGTTGTAGTTAACTCCAGACTTTGTACAAGAGTTTGACAATATTAAAAGAGATACAGCAGTGTTCAAATTTCTCAGATGAAGCATTGTCAGTCATTTTTTTTTATTTGTATTCCTTCAATATAAGTTTTTCTCACTTTTTATTACACTAGTAGTATTAAATATAAAGATATTCAAATTTCATGGATGAAGCATTGTCTATCAATTAGTATCTCTTTCATCTTGATTTCTGTTGCTTTTTTAAAAGAAATATCAGATTGTTAGTGAGCAGTGCAGATAGGAAATAAAAGCAAGAATTAATATGAACAAATACCATTGAAATAATCAGTAATGATTGACAAAAAAAGGGATACTTTATGTATCACTGAAAATAAAAAGAAACCAGTTTAAAGAAGATAATGTATATGAATGTGTCAATTGTTAGACAACGCAAACAGGTACAACAAATTGACATTGGGGCACCTCACAATGGAGTGGTAGTTTGCACTGGAAACCATGTTAGCTGAATGCCTTAGTATGGAGCAATGGCTAGCAAACTAGTCTCATGAACCATTGCTAATTTAGTGAGTTCAATCCTCAGAAGGTGCCTTTACACTTGACCTTGTACTATTCTAACAAACCATCAATATAAATTTCGATTTCAAAACAAACCTAGTTTAGCAAAGTTATCAGGAATAAATCTATAGAATTTATATGTATCTTTGTTGATATGATCCAATGAAACTTGCTACACTGATGGTATAAATGCAAAACTAAGCTTTGAATTTTGATTGTACCAAGTCATAGTTTACTGAGTGAACATATTGATTCTTAAAATGGTCATAACTGACTCATGGTTAAGCCAATGAAAGACTATGTAAGCCTTGAGCTAATGTTCTGTTACAAGAGTTATTGAATTTATCTTTACATACAAACATGTTAGTGGCACCAGCAAGCTGAACTCAGCGTAGGCCACCAACTTCTTTTCTTTCAATAAAACCTATGACTCTCAGCCAGTAGATTACAGGAAGTTGGTTTCCTAACACTGAGCATACTTGGAAGTAAATCAGCTTCTTGATCCTGGGTAAACATTCATCTTTTTATCTACAAACTTGACCTAAGCACTAACTCTCTTCATATGGAAAAGACACGGTATGGCAGCTTGATATTTCTAACGATAATCATACGAATTTGGGTTATTCTATAATCAAACATCAAAATCTAAATATTTATTAAGACTTAATCATCAATTTGGACTATATTTATTGATTTTAATGCAATGTTTCCGCATGTGTGATTTTTAGCCTTCCACCTTTAATTATACATTCAATTTGACGACCTTTACCAAGCTTTTAAATCTATTTGTAGCGAAATGCTCTTAGATTTATCAACGAATGTATTCAAGAAAACAATTGGTATTTGCTTCTATTGAAGGTAACAAATGGGATTCAACAACAATTTTGCATTCAAAAAGAATGAAGAGGGTCGTGTTAATATAAAGGATGATAATGTTTAGTATCTTAATAGTAATCTCTACGTGTGTGGTACAAGGAACTGAGTTGATGACTCCAACTTTCCTCTACCATGCATGATAAATGGTAAGTAGTAACTCAAATGTGTTGGAATGTCTGGAAATATGTCATTCAATTTTTAGAAATGAAGGAAAAAGTATGTATCAACAAGAGAGAAATTTTGTACATGACATAAGTATTAAAAATATATGCATAATATTCCAAGTTCAAGTTGGACTTGATAAAAGTAAGTAAGTATACATTTCTTGTTAGCAGTAATGTAGTATTAAAAAAAAAGAAATTAAGGAATACAGGGCTGCCTGCTCTCCCTATTTTAACCATATCTCCCTTGAGGAATATTTTGAAATTTAGTCAATTTCAGAGATGCTCTAAGGCCATATAGGATGATTATTTGAACATATATTGGCTAATTTTTTTCTTATCAGTGAATATTCAAATAGAGAATTTCAGTAGTATACTGATAGTGATGACAGAGAAAAAGAATAATAGATTCATGTAGAAGTGTACTCATAGTTTCATTTGCCTCACCCCAGTCTGAATTTGGTCATCTTTAATTCAGTGTTTTGAAAATACAAGAGGAAAAACATATGCTGGACCAAAAATAAGTACAATGATTGAGCTGTGTGATAAATCTATTGTTAGAATTCAATCCATATTGGTATGTATCAAAGTATTTTATTGATGATGACATAATTTTGTTTATTGATGATTAAAAATAGTTCACAAAATCGAACAAGCCCATTAAACCATTGCCCACAGCAGTAAACAGAAAAATAAGATTTGTACACCATGTCTGTCGGACTGTCCAATTTGTGGCAAGTTGAGTGTACCTAACTTTGGCCCCAAAACTCTCCAACAATATCATGGATGGTGAAAGCAAAACCTTAACTAATGATGAAAACCAATGGACAAACCAAAGATGAACCAATCTCAAAACCAAAAAATAGGTACCAAGAAGACGAAAAGAGGACGTTATCATTGATAGCAATGCCAAACTATAAGACAAATGGTTTACAAGAATATTTAGAGTACATGCTTACTGGAACTCATCCAAGTTCCATAACTGTCTGTATCAAGCTTCCATAGATGGTCCCCTTTTTGAAAATTAAATGTCCGACATATACCAGGATATTGTGTATAATCGATACTTGCACAAAATGGCTTGTAGACTGACGAATACCAAAAATGTATTCAACTGCATAAGTAGAAAAAACAAGCCTGTTCTGCAAACCATTACTGCTCTTGGGAGTTTGATACACACAGGGTGCCTTGCATTTGCAACCCTGTGCAGTTCTGAGATAAATTTAGTAAATATCAATAACCATGATAAAAAAAATATCAAGAAATGTTTTCAAAAACCCAACCAGATGAAAATGATAGGTGCATCATTTTCAAAAAGAAACTTCAAAGCTTGCTTATCTTAATATGAGTTGACTTGGAAATCAATGTTTGTATTTTTTAAGAATAATGTTAAGGATCTTACTCTGTCTCTTTTCATTTATTGTCCCTGATCTTATAAACATTAGAATTATCTGTGAAAGGATTGTAGGTAGGTGAGATTTATTGTGCTGGAAAAGAATACTAAAAAAGAATTAAAAGAATAAAGCTGGGTTTCACAGAACAGAATCTTGTCTGGGTTTTCATGTTTAGTTCAAGTTCTGATGCATCTGCTAACAAAAAAAAAAGAAGACTACTTGCAAAATGCATAATCAATTTATAACAATTTTTGCATTTGTTTAATTCAAAGAAACACTCAAAGTTTGGATGGGAGAAAACTCGAATGATATTCCCAATGGGAAAACAGATTAAGAAGAAAAACTTGAAAGGGAAAATAAAAATAATCAAAAAAAAACAGGGAGTTCAAAATATATCAATGTCTAATTAAATCGGCTGTGATTTCTTTTAAAGATAAAGAATTACACACATCATAACATTGTACTGTAATAGATAGTTACAGACAAAAAGATGGAATTTTAGCTTCAGGTTTTAATGTTTGGAATGGAGACATCATAAAGACTTTGAGAAGTAATTAGCAGATATTTTTTATTCTAGCAATTATATATCAGTTGGCCGACAACAGATATGGTTGAAGGAATTTGTTTACTTTAAAAGTTTATCTGATAATCACCACTAGCTACAATGGATTCAGGGTTCTGTATCCAATATAAGTTTATGCTAAATCTGACACTAGTTTGTGTCCGCTTGTTTTTAGTAAATTCTTTCTTTAGTGATCACAGCCCAACAAAAGAGAGGAGTAACTTATTCATTCATCAATCCCTTTTCCAACTTTTTAATTGATCACACAGCATATATAGGTGGAGGTGATTTATGATTTCCTTTGGAATGTTGGTAACATTTTTTTTATTCAACTTTTCTGAGAGATTTTTGTATACATGTCAAAGCTAAAAAATTTACATAGTATTCCAATTTCTTAGATGAGGCCTAATCTACTATTTGTCATTAATTTTTCAATACCTTTTTCATTGTTTGGTTATACCAAGTAGTAATAGATGTAATAGTCTTAAATTGTCCTAATTCCTTACATTGTTATTATTATTAATTTCTTTTACTGATCTTTCTTAATTTCTATTGCTTTTTATCCCATCTCCCAGATTGTCATTCTACAATTGTTTGTTAGCAGCATGAGATCTGATGAGATTTGAACTAGCATCTTTTGTCGCTTGGAGTTGAATGAGAGTACAAATCTCTATGGAGACTTCTTTCTTTCTGGTCTATGCTATTTGAAGAGAGAAATTCTAGACAAAAGGTAATAATAATTGGCTCGAAATGTCCAGTTTTTGTGAATTTTTCTTCCATAAATCAAATCATTGAATGCAGGTTAACTGACTATTTCTTAGCTGTAATTGGTTGCATTGTAGTGATTATGAAATTTCTGCACATTTTTTGCGCATTCTTAACTTTTGTGTAATTACTACTGCATTGTGGACAGTGAAAGACTAAATATAAAGACGTTATCCTGCCAAATTATAGACATTTAGTTGGTGTAATTAACTTACACAGACTAAATCAAAACAATGAAGAAACACAAAATTCACGAACCGATTGGCAAAAATTTTAATTTGCATTCTCTCATGCCGATCCATTCATTATTTAAACCATATATGGGTAACCAATCAGTGGAAGCATTGATTTGGAATCTAATACAATTTTTATCAGAAATTTTATGTTTTATATTGTAAAATTATAATTGTAATATTTAATTGTTTATTTAGATAAATAACTACAGTGATTTTGGTATGAGATAAAATTATTATGTACGCAAATTTGACATTTTTAAAATGTATGCATTGCTGGAATAAAGATGAAAAATATTGTATGTTGCCTGCTAGACCCGAAAAGCTGCCCATGTTTGATTTGAACCATCAATAAATGCTGAATATTGCTTATTTCCTTCCAACCAGCCAAAAGGTAAAATCTTGCTTTCTTCCACCATGGTATGATTGCTTGGATGTCAAGATACATGTATTTTTTGCCATGCCTTGTGATATTTGTCTTAATTAGACTTCCACATTTCAATCTTACGTTTCTGAACATTCACTTTTAACATTAAGATTCAAACAGGTATCTTGGGGGTTTATTTTACGAACACTTCTTCGAGTCCATTAGACTTTAGACCTTTTCAGACTTAATTGATTGTCTTCAGCCAGATTGCATTTGCTTTTAGAGCAGCGATTTTGTTTGTGATTGCATGTGCATAAACCAAAACTGTCACCATAGGTTTCTCTCAGTTTTCAAGCTGATCTATCTGGCTGGATAGCTATGTATGTATCAAGTATACAGACCATACCAATGTAGCTAGAGGGGTGAAAATTTAAACATTAACTGCTTATCATATCAATAAAAAACTTTTTTCTAAAAATCCCCCTCCCTCCGTAAGGTTTTTAGTGCGTGTATGAGGAGGGGGGGGGGGGTAAAATATAATGAAAGTTTATGCTGAATTGATCACTTAGTTTGTATCTGTCTGTTTTTTTTAAAATTCAGACTTTTTCAGTGATCACTGCCTCCCAAAAAACCGCGAAAGAAATGATTTATTTATTGATCACCCCCAGAATGATATGTTGCCAAAAGACATTGGTCGTATTAAGGTTTCTTTTGAGTGACTAACCAGACCTGTAATTATGGATGTTTACGAAAGATTTAGATTCTATGATTAGTTCTTCAATGCTATATAAAAGGTGCTCTTCAGATGCGACTTCATGCCCAAATTGAGCTTCTAATGTATATGCAGGAAGGTGTATTTATAAGGAAGTGTCAGCCAAAATTGTCAGCATAGTCTACATAGGTATCTTCAGTTTTTAAATGATTCTGTCCTGTCATACACATAACCTGTTCCAATGAAGCTAATGGTCTGAAAATTTGAATACTTCTTATTATGTCTAGAGAAAAAAACAGTTGTTTGTTTTTTTACCCCCCCCCCCCCAAAAAAAATAAGTGGGGGGTGAATATACGATGTAATTTTATGCTATATGATCCCCTAAGTTTGTGTCCAACAGTGTGTATGCTTGCTTTTTTTTTAAAAATCAGTCTTTTTAGTGATCACAACCCCAAAAAAGGCAAGTGAGGTGACTTATTCATAGATCAACCCTCAACGGTATGCTGTCAAAATATGTTGGTCCCATGATGGTTTCTGTGGAGTGACTTACCAGACTTATTTTATTAATGTTTTATATATGCACCGGGGTTGTGGATGTGGGGGTCGATGAGTTCGTAGCCTGACACATAGTGATTAAATGAATTTTAATCTGTAATATCACTTTCAATTCATGTGATTTATATACACTACTGAATTAAGTGCATTGATATTTAATGAAAAATAAATATTTGCTGTTTAGAATAAAGGCTTTTTCTTTATCATTTTCATGATATGTAATACCTATAATGTAACTCTCTCAGACATTGCTCTCTCCTGTTTGGCGAATTGATTAATTACATCTCTTTAAAATTATGGATTACTGCAACCCATATAGTTGCAAATTTACTCTGAAGAGATGGAAACTTCAAATTTGAAACCAGGCAATAAAATCTTGGATTTTTATAGCCAGACTTAGGGGGAATGATATAAATGATCATTTAGCATAAGCAATATAAATGAATACTCAGAATAAGAGATATACAAGACTATTTCTTGGTTCTTTTGTTTTAGGAGACCCCATAAATTTGCTTTTATGTCAATAATACTGTAGAATTATTCACAAGTCAAAGTAAGATTTAGAGGTTGAAATTTCCTTGTATATCCGAATAACAGTACGAAACAGTATGCTGCCATCCATTAATTTTTGAAATCCATTTTCTCTGGATGAATTTATATGAATGGGGAAATGGATTAGATATATACTAAAGATTTGGCAGACTACACACCGCAAGTAAGTGAAGTAAAAAAAAAAAGAGAAACTGTACAGATCTCTTTGGGAACACGTAGACACAAACTAATTCTACTTTAAATCTTCTTAATCCATAAGCCTGACACAAGGTGAGTATTCAGTTTTTCTGATGTTGGGAGCAAAGCAATGGCATCCATTGCAAGAATTATGAGTTTTACGATTCTTTGGTTTGATTACGTTATTGTTCTTCAAGACTGTGAAATCTGGAAAAATCGATAAATCATGAATTAATAGACATCAAGATTTACCCTGTGCTATAAATCAATAAATGGTGGGATTTTATTTGACTTCTAAAAGGCAGTGTTGTTACTATTAATTTATATTCAGTTTTACCCCATCTTATTATTGATACGGTTGATCCACTACTTAACCACAAGAGCAGTGGCTCACAGAATCCCTGGCCACACTCCTCTTATTCCAATCCGAGGTTTCCTCAATTCCTTCTCTATTCTGAATTTTTTTATTGTCTTCTGTAAATTCACACAAATTCTTCACAATCATACTGCATTTCTCTCCCTTATGAAATTCTGCCTTGATTCCTCCTCTATCTATTCCAAGCCAGGCTGAAATCACTCCCCTTGAACATTCCCTCTCTGGGAGCCAAGTGAATCCTATTGCTGCATCATCATCATCATCAGCCTTTTAGTATCTGTCTTTGGACATAGACCCTCCCTAAGATTGGCCAGGCCTCTCTCTCATGGGTATTACAGTCAGTACTTTTTTGACTTAGCTTCTTTGTCATACCATGTCAGCCACATGTGATCTTTAAGGATCCACATTGTGAGTCGTGATGTCCAGCAGTTGTCTGCCATTCTTGCAACATGATCAGCCCATTGCCATTTGAGTTTTCTTATGGGTTCAATGATATCTCAGACACCTATTTTTTTATTCAAATATACAATGCTGTCTTGTGATCTCCATGTCATGTTGAGTATGATTCTCTCCTGTGCACATTACGTGGTTTCCAGCTTGAGGTCAATCTTTTGGTTAGGTTCCATGTTCCAGCTCCATAGGTGACTATCAGAATGATGCATTGGTTGCATACCCTTCTTTTTGGACTTGTGGGATTTTCTTGTTCACAAAGGTTGAGCTTGCTCAACTGAAAACTTGCCATTCTAGGGTGATTCTTTGTTAGATTTCTTCTTTTGAGGATTTCATAGAGATTCATTGTCCTATATAAATTCAGGGATCTCTTTTCACCAGTTCTACATTTTTGAATTTGATTGCTGTATCTTTGTATTCAACTTGTTCATTGTACATGACATTTGTTTTTTTTTAGTTTGTGTGGAGACCAACAAAATTGCTTTCTTCATTCAGTTTGTCTAGTATTATTCGGAAGTCATGGAAGTCATGAGGTCTTCAGCAAAAAGGATGATGTCGTCTGCAAATCTTTGGTTGCTCAGGTATTCATTGTCTATTCCGATTCCCTCATTTTCCCAGTCTAAGTTTCAAAAGATCATCTCGAGGCAGGCTCTGAAGCATTTTGGTGACCTGGTATCACCTTGTCTTACTCTTTTTCAAGCTAAATGGAGTCTGAGACTTTATGTAATCTGATGAAGGATCTGCTGTGTTAGTAGATATGTTGCAATACTCTGACACTTATGGGGCCTACACCTTATCGAATGATAGCATCAGTAACCTTTGAGAAATCCAAAATTAAAATAAAAAGATTTGAAGTGTTATCCCACACTTCAGGAGTTCATTTTTCATAGACGCGTCATGACCATTTGATTCCGGAAGCTTTGATGATAAAGCTGAAAATAGATCTGTGATTGGAAGATATTTCTTCATTCCTTATTCTTGATTTCACACATTTTGCTATAGTAGTCACAAAGTATATTGACCCAGAGTTTTGTGATAAAAAGCCACAATATGTAATCTGCCATTCCTTACAATCAAATTCTCTATGCCATCTTTGTTTTATTTCCTCATAATAGTAAAATTATTTAGTTTGAAATGTTTAGATGAAGAGTTTTTGAAACTGTTATTTTATACATATTTAACAACTGACAGGTGCAGTGAAAATTTTCTCTTGCTAGTTATCACTACACCAATAGAAAATGCCAGATTTAATTAAGATTCAAAAAACAAATAACATGAAAAGTTTTTTTTTCCCAGTCTTGATAATGGTGTGAAGTATGGCCAAAAGTACTCAGTAACAAACATTTGGACAATATTTACATTAATTAGAACTAGATACACGTTCTCTGGTTCGTTATAAGAAAAGTTGACTGAAAGATTAAAAAAAACATTTCATGTCTGTCATTTTTAACCAAATGTATCTATCTACAAATGTGTGGGTGAGTATGCATGAACATTGGTATGTGTGTATTCTTTATATTAAAATCACATCACCAAAATCGACTCCCAAGAAAATCTAACAACTTATCTTAAATTGAATTGGAAAAAGAATCCATTACACAGTGAAAGATACTTCAGCTAGTACACATATGAATATTCAGGTTATCTGCAATATGCATACACGTCTTCTTAATCTACTTACATTTATGATTTACGTTGCTGCCAATATACCTGTGCATAGTCATACATGCAAACATACATAATAAAATTTCTGTATTTAGTGATGCCTGTACATCTAAGCACATTTAAATCCTATGTCATAAACATTTATCTATATCTACATACATATATTTATGCCATGGCACACTTATGTAAGTGCTATACTTCATTTTTTTCTTTGTATGTATCTGATGGCCAATTTTTTTTAGTTCTTTTATGAAGATGTGAATAAAGAAAAGTCTGGAGCCTAAAATGTTGATTCAGAATCCAGACTGAACTGTCAGAAACAAACCTACAGTTAAATAAATAAATAGATAAGAACAAATCCAAGTCAAGTAGATCGAAATCAATATCTTATTGATCAATTATTGATTGATTATCACACAGCAAACGATTACTTATGTGATTCAGGTCAGCCATGCCTCAAATGGGACTTTAAAAAGATATTTTGGTATATTAGACCTAGAAAAAAACTTTCTTTTCTTTTTTGTATTGAAATTCTACCACTTGGAAATCATACCAGCAAGCAAGAGAGAATAGTCGGGATAAAAAATTGACTTTGCCTGGATCAAATTTCTTTTTAAAAAGTTGCCAGAAGACAATGGTCACATGATAGTTTTTGTTGAGTTATTAACCAGATCTGATTCATATGCTTTAGTATTCATAATATTAAATTTATAAAGAGGATAGAGTTCTATTGAAAATTTTCAGAGGTGTCCTCACCTCTCTATTAGAGGCACTGTCTGTCCTTCGGTCAGTCAGTCGGTCAGTCAGTCAGTCAGTCAGTCAGTCGGTCGTTAAGTCTGTCCCTTTATTGTTTCTCAGCAGTTTCCATTCAGACTATTAGGGTAACATGATCTGACAATAATGTATATATCTTCTAGTGGACACTTCATTGAACTTTCCGTTCTTGTTAAACATAAGCTTTAATCGCCAAATATGTACATACTCACTCAATACAGCAGTATTACCTAATTAAGGGACATGAATAGACTATTGACTATATGATATTGAAGCCCTTTTGAATTATGTATATTTTGACAGGAATAATCAAATAATTTTCTTTGAATAATATCCTGTCATGAACACCAACATCACTTAATTTGATTTTCTATTAGAATTGTGATAATTGCAAATAGGAAAAAAATGTATTTTTTTGTCATAAACAATGGTGAAGATCATGCAAGTATACAAAGTTAGGTGTTGTTGTGCTTATATAATTGAATATCCAAAGAGTGATGTTCACAATACTAAATCTCAGTACTAGACAGGTAGAAACCAGATTAGAACTTTTGTATTTTTCCTGTCCATTAAAATTCTGAATTCAGTAACCTTGAGATTTTTAATCTATCAGGACTAATCTTCCATCATCGGGAACATAAAACTGGTGATAACAATAAACCTTTTTCCTTTTAGGTGAAAAAGCTACCTGCAACGATGTACAGGTACGAAACCTGGAAACCTATAAACAGCACTTACAAGTAACTTATGAAACAAACTTAGAAAAGTACTGGGGCAATGGTAAGAGAAATGTTAGGAATAATTCTTCACGATAGAAAAAGACCAACAAGGATCCCAGAGGGGACCTGGGTGGAGGATATCATATGAGTGATTAAGTAGCAAAAATGGAGATGGACATAGCACATAACAAGGAGAAAGGACAACTGATGGACCAAGAGGCTAAACAATTGGAGCCTGTGGGACAAAAAACACAGCAGGTAAAGATAAAACATAAAATGGAGACTTGAGATTGAAAAGTTTGCTGGTGAGATATGGCAAAGATTAGCTCAATCACAGGTCTCATGGAAGGAGATGAGAAAGGCCTTTGTCCAGCAGTGGGCTTTTAATGCTTTTGATGGCTGCTGGTGTTGATGATAATGATGCCATATTTTATGCTACTGATGTTCCAACCCATTTTTAATAATGATGTGATTCCTCTTTCTTTTGTACATAATATAATTGCCTACAATGCTTTGTGTACGAGAAAAGAGAATCAGGAAAGTCTGCCTAATTTCTTTTACCCCAAAACCAACTCCAAAAACACAGACATGCTGGCTGTATAATAATTATTCATTATAATGCTTCAGACACAGAGCTATTTTCCTCGTTATCCATGTACAAATTATTAAAAAAATAAATAGTTCAAAATAAAGAACTGAGTTTGAGACAATGCCTTATGGCTTGCGAGTTGATATTAGAAAATTAGTAAAAAAAGTAATTCAATGAAAATAATATCATGTATGATACAGTAAAATTGTTTTCCTTGTCTATAAACTGATTTTATTTTACAATGTTTTGGCTATATACCCTCCAGCCTTTGTCGGGTGTTGTTAGTTCTAGAATGTGGAATAACTACCCAAAGTATGGGCCTGGTTGGACTGGAAATGTCATATCCCTTTTTTTTGTATATCGGGATATAGTGTCCAGTCCAATTGAGTACACGCTTTGAATAGTAATTCCATGTTTTAGAACCAACATCATCATCATCATCATCAGTCTTTTAACGTCCGTCATTAGACATAGACTTTCCCCAGGATTTGCCACAATTCTCTATCATGGACATTGCGGAGCCAGTATTTTCTAAATTTGTCTAGTTCATCTCTCCATCATGTATTCTGTCAGCCTCTGTTTCTTGTGTGATCTCTGGGGATCCATGTTGTGAGTCGTGATGTTCATCGGTTGCCTTCCATTCTTGCAACATGGCCTGCCCATTGCCATTTGAGTTTTTTAACCAGCAACACCCAACAAAAGCCGGAGGGTACACAGTCAAAATGTTGTGAAAAAATTAACCCATAGATAAAGAAAATTGTCCAACCATATCATACAAGTCTAACAAAATCTAAACAAGAATTGTCACTGAAAATAAGTAAAAACATTTTTTCTTTTTCTTCCCAAAAGAAAATACCCTTATTGTTAGGCAACAAGAGTTACATATTCTATTTCTAGAATCACTACTTTGCTTATCTAGACAAATGGACGCTTTGACATCTTAGCCATTTGGTACGTACCAATAATTTGCTGTGCTTTCATGCAAATCCCAGAGATAAAAATCCTTTAAGACCAAACGGTTCACTACTGAAAAGCCTCCCAGCTATATGCATATCCAAAGAAATAGTCAACTATTCACTTTTACTCTAGAAACCTTTTTCACTTCTATAACATTTTCTCTCCAGTCTTCTCATTTACTAACAGCACAAAAATTACCGAGTTAAGATCATTACTAAGAATAGGAACGCGCATCAGAAAAAGAACTCATAAACCTCTAGACATTTACCTGAAAGACAAATAGGTAGGTTTGTTTACCTAATAGCATATACCGGGAACTAAGCTATATTACTATTGACGACTATGTCATAACACACATAATAATCTAACCGAAGGAAAAAGCAATGACTGAGTATTGATACGAAAAATATGAAATATAAAAACACATCATTGATTAAGTTTTTCATAAACACCTGCCTAGACAGGAAATATTAGTTGTTACTAAAAGACTTCGATTGAATGTTTCAAAACTTTATTGAGCAAGATGTAATGAGATGATTTATGAAATGTTTTGAAGATTTCATCAGTA
The DNA here is from genome assembly GCA_963457665.1 of Thysanoteuthis rhombus. Taxonomy (NCBI): domain Eukaryota; kingdom Metazoa; phylum Mollusca; class Cephalopoda; order Oegopsida; family Thysanoteuthidae; genus Thysanoteuthis; species Thysanoteuthis major. The sequence continues at coordinate 44,660,384 of OY735212.1, read as the reverse complement.
TAATGGATTTATTTGCAGACACTGTTCAGTCATATCATATATGTTTTTGAAAATATTCAAGGATAAACTTGAACAAATTTGAATTAGTATTTATTCATGTATAAGAATGTATCATATATGTATAAGTGTAATGTATATGCAAATATACATTATTACCTGCATATATTCATTCACATATATGAAGCTATCAAATTAGATACAAACACTTTTGAAGAGTAAACTCTGATCCTTGGCAGGAGTACCACGGAGCAACAATTTCATTCTAAGCAGAGCACACAGATACAATGATCCTTAGTGGAAGTGTGAATAAATCACTTTTTACGTTTTAAATACTATATATATATATATATATATATATATTTATTTATATAAATATGTGTGTGTGTGTTCCATATCTGGACAGTTTGAAATATCATAAGAGGGACAATTTATATCTGACGGAATTTGATGATTATAAAGACATTTATTTAGGAACTATATTTGCTTGCACTTCATTTATTTACAGGATCTGAGGCTGTACAATTCGCTACCGAGTAACTTTGGTGCCGAGCAAATATAGTTCCTACATAAATTTCTTTATAATTATCCCATTCTTTTGGATATAAATTGTCCATCTTCTGGTCCTTCATACTGTCAGCATAGAAAACACACACATTCTCTACAATATCATACATACATGCACACACACACACACATATATATAGAAAGAGAAATAGATAGATAGCAAGATATATATAGATATGAATAGATATGATATGATTCAAGGTCTGTGCAGTAAAGTTCCTTCGAGGCCACACATCTGACTCTAGAGATATTCAATATGATTTGATACTTCCTAGACAGGCCTCGTATATATCAATATAAAAATGTGTATTTAATGAAAATTTGAGAGCACTAAACAAATTTTGTACTTATACACGTAGATGCAAGAACACTTTGAGCACAAATAACAAATTATGCATAAGACTCAAAAATGCATTAAGCAAGTGTTGGGTGATATTGGACATGATAATGTCTCTTGCAAATGGTGTCTTTATTTTCAGACCAAATGCCCTCATGCAGTAAACAAAAGATGCTTCCAGTCCATGTAACTTCAAAAAGGATTTTATTGATCCTGTCTTTTTCTTATGAGGAGACACCAACCTTTTCTTTTGTTTGACTGAGAAAGTTTCAGATTTATCTGGTCACCTTCTTTCTTTTGAAGAAACTGTCTTACAATGTGTTTTGTTATCATCCAAAGACTAATTTTGTCTCTCTCATAACCATCACAGTTCTTTTATCTGACTGGTGTACTACTGAGAAGGTTTATATCTGTCTGGTAACCTTTTCTCTTTACAAAAGACTCTCATAGAAATAATTGGGTACAAGAAACTTTTTTAGTTTCTTTCTTAGAAGGAATTAGGGACACCAGTTACTGCAAATATTTGGAGGCCTTGTGCCAGACTAAGCAAAGCTTAGGAAATGAAAACATCATCATCATCATCAAACTTGTAGCATCTGTCATTGGACATAGCCCTTTCCAAGATCTGCCAGACCTTTCTTTCGTGGGGGTCACGGAGACAATATTTTCTAAACTTGTCTGTTCATCATACCTTATTTTCAGCTGAACACAATTTCGCACACGATCCCTAGAATTGTGGGTAGGTAACGTTTATGGGTTGATGCGTATTTGTGAAATGGTTTTGTGTTTTTGACATCTGCTCGATGTTAATAGGAATGTAAGGTGGTAGGAATGGGTATGTGGAAATGTTGATATGATGGAAATTTTACTTTAAAACAACCGTTTCCTTCTTAATTTGCCTGGAGGAAGTTCAGAAAAATGATCCAAATGTCAGCATAATAATCATAATATTTCATTTATTTCAACAAGATGTCCAATATTAGAATTCATTTCTCATATATATATATATATATATATTATATATATATATATATATATATATATATATATATATATATATATATATATATATATATATATATATGTATATATATATGTATATATATATATATATAAGTGTGTGTGTGTATGTGTATGTATATATACATATATATGTGTGTCTATATATATGTATGTATATGCATATACATATATATATATATATATATATATATATATATATATATATATATATATTCATATGTATGTGTGTGTGTGTGAATATGTAAGTAAATATGTGTGTGAGTGTGTATGTGCATATGTGGGGGAATAGATATATATATATATAATTTCTTTCCAAAACAATCATCTCACAGGAATACATCTGTGAAATTTTCATGGGTAATAACTAGTATTTAAGTATTGTCTGGGGTAGACTACATCAACATTAAGTCACAAAATTATAGCTATTATTTTTCACATTTGGCAAAGGTATGTTTTTTATTCTTGTTATTCGAAGCAATAATTTGCTTCTGCTTCACATCAAATTGCAGTGTTTTCTCACATGATGAATAGCAATATATAAATTCACACATCTATATCTGCAGAAGCTTCATAATGCATGCTATTTCCAAGGGTGTTATGGCAAATTACACTTAAAAGAGACCAGCAGGATCAAAATTTCTTTTAATGCTGCTTTTCATACACTTCATGCTCAGATGATGGAATAATTGTAAGTAAGCTAGTCTTGTCAAATCATAATCATTTAGTAGTGGGTTCAATCCTCACTGAATGCCCTGTTACTAGTAGTCTTATGACAAAACTAAGCTAAGCTTCTCAGAGAATGCCTTACCCAAGGGCAATACTTTACAAGATTGTCTTACGAATCATTACCACTGAGTATGGAATTGGTTATTGACACAAGGCCATTAGTATGGGATGCCCAATAATAAACAATTCTAAGCATACTAAATAACTATAATCAATAAATTTCATCTTCATTGAAAATTCATGATAAATTATATGAGCTTTTTTTTTTTGATCATAACCTTTTCCTAACCTTGTTTTGCTTTGACACAGCAGTAGACAAATTTTCCCCTTTGCATTTATGATATTTTCATTCCAGCCTTTGACCCTTACATAAATCAGATGGATACCACTGTAATATGCGTTTTACTGGAATGTGGAAGTCTGTAAATATAAACTTTATTTCACCCAAGGAAATGAACAAGTACTACTACTAATCCCTGCTTTCACACAACATCCTGTCACACCTACATAATATTCTTTTAAATAAGTTTTATGCATAGACTAGTCTATGTTATAAATGCATAACCAAATTTCAATGATAGCCGGAGGGCGTTTTTTCACAAACTGTTAACTATATACTTGGGAAACCATGATAATTGATTTGCATCAAGTGCCAATAGAAAAAAGTAAATTTTTCCATCAATGTCCAGCATAATTCTTCTTGACCATAAACTAACCCAACCATAACACAGTTGTAAATCAATCAGTTACTTTATGATTTTCTAAGTACAACAACAACCAAATTGATAAAATATCAAAGGTACCACTCCCAAGAAGCATAAGAAATTTAGATATGTATCATTGCACTAAAAAAAAAAACAGAATCACTTGTACTGTTTCACCCTTTTATATTCAATAACCTGATTTAATAGTCAGAGATGTTATCATCATTTGATCTTTGATGATACACGTTAGAAGTTGAGGACAATATCAGGAATAACCAAAATCATCAGAAACATTAGATTCATTTTCATCTGTTGCATATTCAGAAAAAAATAAAACAAGAAAAGCCGTCTTCTTATACACCGATTAATTCAAATTAGTGTCCTCATTTTAATTATTATTATTTAATTATTATTATTTAATCATAACAGCATTTTGACCGTAGTACCCTCTGTTCTTCAGCAGAGGCAGAGATATGAAGTTGATTCCAAGTGGCTTCAATGTCAGAAAATCTGTCAAATCCTGAAAAGCACGAATGATAGCGAAGAAAACAGAGCACGCTTTCATTCGGGAGAACCAATGGATGAAATGGCAATTAAAGGGTGAACCCTCCAACAAGAGAAAAATCAATAACTGAATAATGTTTGACTTGGATGGAAACAGAATCCAAAAAGATCTGGACAAGTCCTACAATCAGGAATCCAAATCTGCAAACTAAAAAGATTGAAAGATCAGAGTAGAAGATATAACAAGGTTAGGCATTAATCTGTAAAAGCAGTTGTCAACATCAGCAAACACAGTAATCAGTAAATACCTCAGCGGAAATAATGTTCCAATTATGCAACAAATATCAAGTAAGTTCCATACGTGGATACAATAGTTACAATTGTAGAGACAGTCTTGCAAATCCCTGAAAACTAAGCTGATAAGTTACCGAGGGGTAGTAGATTCAGTCGGGTCTCTCAAACATTATTACAAGAGAGGAAAAAATGGCTATCAGAACCTTGCTGGGGGATACTTGTAGAAAAAGGAAACATTGATGAAATTGGAATGTTCAGAAAAATTATCAATTAGAGTTGGGTATGGTAGCTTATTCAAGCTAAAAAAAGCATCCAACCTTGGAAATCAAGAAAGATGCGGTCATCGATTCAGAGCAGGAATCATTTCACTTGCACTGATTACAGATAGTCAAATCAAAGATGTTGTCAGCTAACAAATACGTAGGGTTGCTCCAAAGTTTACAAAGACAGTATTTTATTAATATCTATAGTCATTTATTGGAGTGCAACATTTCACCTATTAAGCAGATTCCTGAAAGATATAGTCAATCCACTGAAAGGTAAGTATTCGTTCCTTGTAAAAAAATAAAAAACAAACTCTGCTCAGTTTGTGGAGACTATCACAGATTCTTCGATCAATTCCAAAGGGGTGGGGAGTTTAGATGTTCTGGGCATATTTGCCAAGCTTCCAACAAATGAGCCCCTCTCAGTGGTTCGGGGTAACCTATAATCTCATCTCTAAAAAAGCAATGTAGATGAATCCTAATAGACAACTTGATGGAGATTTTGACATTCTATACACAAACAATGTACTACTTAGTAGGGGTTTGATATATATCAGCATGAACATGATATCAAAATATTCCTCAAGAATCAATTGAATCATAACCAGAATCATCTTTTATGATAGAATACACAGTTTAGCTAAAAGGTGACATAAGGTCATAAAAAGCCAGCGAAAATACTTTGATGACAGGATTATCATGCAACAAGTCTATATGAATAGGAAAGTTTGTCTAAAATAAATGCTAGAAACTTTTGTATAAAGCTTATAAATACCTACATCTAACATATAACCATTGATACAAGTATTAGGTAAATAATGGCATGTCTACTTAAATAACACAAAAAACTTAGGATAAATACTTGCCTCAAAAAAGCATGTAGAAAACTGATTCAAATTCAATACCAAAGAGAACATATGTTAAGTTTTGTGTTCTTTGTTAGAACAAACAGAACTATCGTATTTTTCAGCAAGATGATATTTATATAAGCGGAGACTTGGCTGTTCTTGGCAGAGCACCGAGCAAGGAAAGAAAAGTGGACCAAGAAAAAAAATAACCAAAGCCGTTGGGAATCTGTCTTCAGCCTCATTCAACACTGGAGATGTGACAACAAGAGCCAAAGGAAAAACTTTTCTGCCTCTCATTCAACAAAAGCATTGACAACTTTATTGATAATCTAGCTGAAAAGAAAGCTTACACAACTTAGACAACTCTTACCCAACACTACCACTGTTTCCCTTCCACGGAATAAGGTGTGTGACCACCTTGCCATAACTAATTATAAGTTACCTCACATTGCTTAAATTGTTATACATTGTAGCATTTATTGAAGACTAATTACAGCTTACTATGTTATGGAAATGTCCTACCAAGACTTCTCAGGAGATTGATACTTTGACTCTAGCATAATAACAGAAGAAGTTCATTAAAGGGTCATTATCTCCAGTCAGACAAGTGATAGACAAACAAAAAACGATCATTAGTTCCATTCTATGGAGACTGCACAACAAATGTCAACACCCTTTGCTAAAATGGTGTAAATCTGAACCCTTTATTAAATTTGTTAATTACATTTTTCGGACAGATCACAAAAAATCTTTTTTATGTTTTTTTCAGTGTAGATCAGTGTATACTAATCATCATCAGATAGGTATTGAAAACTTGCCAATTGGAACATTATTTAGAATCGTTTTTTTTTTAGTTCATAAACAATGCTCAGTGGTAGAACAGAGGACAGCCAATTACGAAAATCAAAACTTCTATCTTTAGAGCCATAACAAAGAAAATATATCTCCACAAACCCAATTAGGAAGAAGAAAAGTCTGCTCATATAGCCAGTCAAATTGTCTTTACTACTTGCAAGTCAGATTGTGAGTTAAAACTGACATGCAGAAAAAAAACATTGTGAATGAAGCTGATTGATAGAACATCTCAGAAATAAACAAGAAAACCAACACATTTACTTGCCAATCAGTCAAATGCACTAAAATTATTGAGCAGTTGGTCAACCCTTTTATTTTGAGACTGTGTGGTTCGTTAGATCATCTCTGAGTGCCCACACAAGTGACCCTGTGCCAGATTAAGCTAAGTTATGTGAATACCAGAGGAGCTTGGTGGTTATTATGACTGAGTGTGATATTGTGGTTAGCCTACAAGTCCAGGAGCATAGTTAAAGAGGGAGAAGGGGCTATTTGAAACCTTTCCCTGAGCCCCTAATGAAGTGGAGAGCAAAAACTTTATAAACAGCAGTTCACCTACTGCATTTCTGCGGATAAATCTGGCTAAATGTTGGAGAGGGCTTTCCAAAGAGCAAACCCTTCCCCAACCCCTGAATCTCTAGCTACACCTCTGGAAGTTATTCATATTTGTCAGTTACGTCATTTTGTTTGTCCTTCAAGATGATTTAACTTATTTAACTCAGTTGTACATCAATCAATGTTTTCTTCTTCACAATCTCAAAGATCACAATACATTTTAATTAAAAAATTTCAGGTTCTAAAAAAAAGGTTTTTGGATTAAAAAAATTCCCCATCCATTCTCCTGTGATGAATATTTCTTGCAATAAAAATAAGGTCTTTTCTGATCATGTTTTGCTTTTTCATCAAAAGTTTGGGAGGTGCCTATCTTTGAAGTTTTAATTTTGGTTTTATTGCAAGAAAAAGCATGTCAAATGAGCATATCAAGTTATCAGCAGAAATTTCCACAGCACAAATTTAATAATAATATGAAAAATATGCTTGATTTTTCATTTTTGTTTTGGCAACTAATTATTCATTCTACGTATGAAAAATTGGGATATTTTAATTTAAATTGAAGAAATAACTGTAATTTGATGCTAATGTACATAAAGTTAATTAAAAAGTATTTAGTAAAGGTTTTTAACCGAGAGACAAACCCGTAAACTGAGAAGCATGTGACACGCACATGAGAGAATCAGACTCAACTGCACAAGAAGAGATCACAAGACAGCACAGTATATAAGGAAGAAATCGGAAGTTAGAGACATCATAGAATCTATTTACATGGAATTTACATGGCAATGGGCAGGCAATGTTGCAAGAATGACAGACAAATGATGGACATCACAACTCACAACATGGATCCCCAGAGATCACATGCGAACCCGAGGCCGACAAAACACAAGGAACTGGACAAATTTAGAAAATACTGGCTCCGCAACACCCATGATAGCGAATTGTGGCAAATCCTGGGGAAGGTCTATGTCCAACGACAGAAATTAAAAGACTGATTTTGATGATGATGATTCAAACTGTACACAAACACATTTTAGTCTCTTATCTCAACGGATTGAATTTTTTTCTTATCCATGTTGATAATCAAAAAGACCTTAGGAAAGTAATAACAAATGGAGAATTAGTATCTAATTCAATTTTCGTTTTTGCAATTTTTCCACAAATTGAAAATTGGATAATTTCATCAAAGTACTTGAATTAAACTTATTTAGGGATGATTTAAATTTTGATAATAACTTTAGTGAAAGAAATTTGAAATTGAAAACAAATGAAACTAATATCTGAGGACATAAAATGAATTAATACTGAAATAATGAGTGTAGAAGAATAAAGTGCTGGCTTGGTCAAGAATGAAAAGATACAATAAAACTCTTAGCTATGAATTTGCTCCATGCTTTTCAACTTCTTAAAGACCTACAAATATCTAGATTTTTCATATCTATGCATATATATATTTATAAAATCTAAGAAATACATTGAATATCATTAATGAATTAAATGTGATTTTAATCTCCAACACATATTTTTAGATATTAATTTATTTAAAATACTATTTATTTCATAACGATAAATTGAATAAAAATATTACTTATGTAAAAAAAATCCATTTCAATAGCAATTTCTGACAGCTAGCTGCAACCAAAAACATCTGGGTTTAGATGAAAAACATCTAGATATACATTAAAAACATATAACTCAAGATCATAAGAGCTAGGCGTGGGATTAAAAAGGAGCTCACTCTGCATAGTTTATTTTATTGCTTTCTATTTGAACGAACAATATGCTAATTCTAATATTTTCAAAATAGTAGCAAAAATCACTATCATAAATGCTATGGATTCAGAGCAATACTCCCAGGTCAGGAAAGATAACAATTAGTTTTGAATTATGTCCCTTGATTCAGTGGACTAAAGTAACAGACACAAAATTAATATTTATACAGTAACAAAAGACACAATTATTATTTATGGATTTTTTTGGTGTCTGTGAGGCACACACCTAGCACACCCTGAATACACTCCCCTGGTAAATAAACAAACTAAGATTTATAATGAAATTTATTGTAAAATTTTCTGAAATTTCTTCCGGTTTCAATCAAAATAAGCATTATTTGTGAACACACATAAAATATCTTACTAATATACATTAACTAGTTAATGCCTTTGAAAAAATCTATAGATGTACAGGTTTCTCTGTTATCAGAAAGATGTGTTTCTATAAAAGCCTTTTGTAAGTTGAAAAAGTGTAAAGGAAAGAAGCAATCACCATTAATCCAAATGGAAAACATTTTTAGGGTTCTTAGATCCCTTGAATGGTGAGGATTGTAAGTCAGGCTGAAGGTTAAGGTGGTTGGAGGTATAGGAGACTGGAATATAGAAAAGTGAAAAATAGGGTTAGCTGCGAAAACAATAGCTGAACACTACTTCCACTTTCTGCCTCTTTTTTAAATAAGTTAAAAAAAGTGAGGTAGAGTGATCTTTGAAGAAGTGGGGACTACTTGAATTTTAATTTTATTAAACAATTGTTTGAAAAAAATGAACTCATTCCAGTGGAAGAGTCCATTGTTTCGAGAATTCAGTTAGAGATATTTTTATCACAAAACCTAGACAGTAAAAAAGTCTATGTTTATGGACAGAGATCCCATAAAATCACACTCTTCATTAAATAAGTAGATATCTCTCCTGTTGTACTTTGCATAAACTTCAATAAAATAAATTTCATAAACAACAAACATAGAGAACAAAGATACAATGATCAACATAGAAAATGCAGAGCTAAAGAAGGGAGACCACCACATCTACCTAAGGCAATGAAACTTTGTGAAATCCTCAAAAGAAGGAGAAATCAAATAAAGTATGACTCTAGGTTGGCAAGCTTTTGGTAGAGCATGCTCAACCTTCAAGAGCAAGAAAATCCCAATAATCCTGAAAAGAAGGGTCTGCAACCAGTGCATGCTTCCAATAGTCACCTACAAAGCTGAAACGTTGAACCTAACCAAAAGATTGACCCTGAGAACCATGCAACGTGCACATGAGAAAATCACATGGAGAGATCATAAGACAGCACACCATATTAGATAAAAAAAACTATATCATTGAAACCATTGAAAAACTCAAATGACAATAGGCTGGCCATGTTGCAAAAATGCAGACAACAGCTGAACTCACAATGTGGATCCCAAGAGATCACATGCAAAATTGGGGCCATCAAAATATAAGATAGTGTGATGAAGTAGACAAGTTCAGAAAGTATTGGCCCAAAATGCCAATGAGAGATATGTCTGGTGAATCTTGGAGAAAGTCTGTCCAACAATGCATGCTAAAATGCTGATAATGATTGTGGAAAGGCTTCAAAATTTGGATCAAAAATTGAAAGATACAAAAATCAAAAATATATTGAAATAAAATTGAATATTGAAAAGTTATGTACAAAAATCAGATAATCTTTGGACTAAATTCTGTCAATTTTGAAGGGTTATAAATATGTTAAAACAAACCGATTGAGATGCATTGGATACTTTTTGCACCCACCGTAAATTTGCTTGTGAGTTAGTTTTATATTTGTTTGGGTGTATACATGGAGAATTGCATGAATTTTCTCTGCAACAATCCAATTTTGAAATGAGAGATGAAAAGAATAGTCAAAAGTCCTTCAGGAAGGAAAAATAATTTTTAGAATTGGTAGAAAAACAAAAGAGAAAGAAATCAATAATACCAAAGCAAAAGAAGTATTGAACAAAACCATTGAAAAATTCTTGAACGTCTGAAGTTATATAAAACACAGCCATTTTGTATTCTGGACTTAGATCGGCATTTTCAACACCTCATGAAAGAATAACTGATTTGAATAGACAATTCTTTTATAAGAATAGATACGGTTCTTTTAAACTTGTTTGTAATACGTTAATACTAACTGAAGATTTTAGCTTCCAGTCCTGAAATTTCATTAAACTATGATTTTCTGATTAAGGAGATGGAAAAGGAAGAAATTTCTAAATCTCTCTAAGAAATGATCAATGATTTTTGACCAGTCATGTTTCATTATTTTGTTGCTTGTTTGCTCTGAATAGTAGTGATAAAAGGTAACAGTTGAACAACTAGAGTTATCAAAGATGGCAAAGGGTTCTACACTTTTATATGTGTATGTGTTTCCTTGTTTACTTGTTCCAGTATCCCTGGCTATACCGTTTTGTCTAGAGACTTGAAAATTGGCATCAATGCTCCACTGAAACCATTCTAAAAAAAATTTTTTTTCTGATTTTTGGTAAAAAGGCCATTTTGACTCTTTTGGGAGCTCTATTCTAACGGGTGTATTAATTTGTTTGTTCCCGCACTCATAGCCACACTGTTTTGTTTATCTGGGCTCTCTACTAGACTCCTTCTGAAAAAGGATTTTTTTTTCATTTTGAAGCTTTTTTGACCTATTGGAGACTTTATTCTGGAAGTTTTTGGGTTTTTTTTAATTACATCCAGTATCTAAATGCTTCAAGAGTTTTTTTTTCAGGCTATTTTAGATGTTTTCCAGTGGGAAACACCTAAACATTATTTTGACTGCAACTTTTCTATGAGATATGACATAAATTTTGATAAATACAAAAGACACACACACACACACACACACACACACACACACACACACACACACACGTATATATACATGTGTGTGTGTGCGTGTGTGTGTTTGTGTGATAAGTAGTGGATATTAGTATCTGACGATATGAATAAGGAAAGACAGCTTCAGAAGCCAAATCTTGCTTGAACTGAAATATTCACTGTAGTGAGTAAAAAAAAATGGCGATTATTGGAAAATTAAAAATTGAGCCCCTCATTGTCGGATTCTAATATCCATTACTCATCATACTGTTGACATGGGAACAACAATATATACGTGAGAATACAGAAATAACTGCAGTTCTGAGACTAACAGAACACATTAACAAAACCAGCCAGTGATCAGAGAAGTGGATGAATGAGTTAAGTGTTATTTCAACCTCTGTCCACCAACAGTGCTGCGTTGGCTCAATTGGTTTGTATTGTAGCTTCCATGGTAATGGGTGAGGATTCAAATGCCATTCAAGGCTCATTTCTTTATTTTCGATCATCTTTGTTGTTTTGATCACTAGTGTAAATAGTTCAGTTTGAGCAAAATTTAGCTCCTAAAATTGTCTTGAACAAATAAACATATTTTAAATGTGTTTTCCCATTGTCTATAGATAAAACGTTAGAGCATTTTTTAAACAGTCACCAAAAAGGAATGCTTATTCTGCAAAAGCACCATGAATGTTAAGTGCTTTTTTTATTTTTTTTGATGACATTATCAAGGCCTTTATGTAGCACAATGGAATGATTGGTAATACATTCACAAAGTCTGTTCACAAAAGTATCCACCCATTTGGAATTCACCAGAAAAAAGCCTGCCAAGAAAAATGGCACCTTCAATGTAGTCCCCTTTCCAACACCCATTCCATTATTTTAAAAGTGTGCAAAGTCTTAATTCCTGATTAGCATCAGATATTTCATTATGTTCTTCTAAACTCATCCACAGTCTAAAATCTCTTTGTCAAAAGCAACAAGGAGTCAGATCTGGATTGTGGAGAATCAGACAGAACTGGGAATGTATTACTTTGCCAAAAAGCATGGCATGAGGCATGAAGGATGATATGCCCAGTTATTGTTAATGCAACGGTTACACAGTATATAAGCAGATTCAATGGTGTCTCACTGCCAACTGGGTAACCCCAGGGGAGGGTGTCAGTTCATGCATTCTCAGTAAAGTCCTCTCCAATTGGTTGCTAAGTTACACCAAGGCTCACAACTTGAGATATTTCAAATGGCTAGATACTTTTTGGACAGACCTTATACTTGCACTTATGATAATCTATTTCATATTTCTTCATAGCTTCAAGCGTGATGTATTATATTGAGCCTTTATATTGATTATCAGAGCAGTGTCAGCTAAAATTGTATTACTTTGAATGACAGTGTCATCATTCGACAGCATTGTGAAATACATGCGCACACACACATTGAACCAGAGGCAGTATGTAGGACCAGCAGACCCTGCAACAGTGAAGAGGTAGGGCAAGGTAGGGCGGAGCTCTGGGGGTGCAATGTATCTGAGGAAATCCAAAAAATCTTTAAAATAGGAAAGTAGCCAATGCGAAAATATCATTTTCCTTAAATTATATTGGTTTTGACACTTAAAAAATTTCTATCAATTGAGACATATTTACTTAATCTTCATAAATAAGGTAAAATCTAGCTGAAGAATGCGAATCAAAGTTTCTCAATCTCCCTTTCTCAATTCAGGTATTTCAAAATCTCTCACCCCGCATCTTACGCCTCAGGAGTAATATTGCCTTCCATCGAGGATGATTAATCCACATTATCTAATGCCTACAGCCGAATAAATACTCACATCAAATAGCTTGAGTGTACATCTCCGCAAAAGAACACTATTTTCCATTAATGTCTTTCCTAATCTTGGCTAAGTCATGTAAATTTTTGAAATAAATTGTTTTCAGCAGATATTTAGAGCTTTAGAATGACCTATATGTGATTGCTTGATGAAATAAGACAATGATGGAAATGGGAATTATTAATTAAAACAATTTTTCAAAATACATGTTTTGTAATTCACCAAGTGGGAGTTGTTCCCTCCTATTTCTTGACTATTTTTTTCAAAGAACTTTCATTTATATGTGACAATCTATCTTTCCCACCACAGCTCTACTTTCACTCCCTGGGGTGATATTGTTCCTGTTAAGAATGACTGAACTAAATGAATAAATGCGTTTAAAGATTGTATGAACATTTTGCTTGAGTGATGCTGTAACAATGTTGTTTTGGTGACTTTATTCAATATCATATTTATCATTCTGAAATGGCAACCCTATTCATTCTTATGTAATTCATCTTGCTGTTTGTTCAAAGGTTAGTTACATATTCATTTTTCATGGATGATATTAATAAAGTAATGAAAACTTTCAGCATATTCTATGAATATAAACTTTACTCATCTGATATGCTGATATGTTTATATGGTCGTTTTAACATAAATTTCTTGAACTTTTACAGATTTGTATGAGTTTTTGAACTCTGATTGTTTGGCAGAAATCAGGAACCGTTTTTAGAATTTCGTGTTGTACAGGACCACACTGCATCGTGGACTTGAAATTATTACAACAATTTCTTTGAAAAAACACGAAATTGATGTTAAAAGTCTAAAGGACAAGCATATGATGGCATTAGTATAATGGCAAGTGTTTATAATTATTTAAATATTGTGGGGAATGATGTTGTAAAAGGAATTGCTGAAGTCACTGATTTCTTCTGGCACCATTGACTGCTAGTAAAAGTTTTTCGATGCAAGTGTTAAGAGTTGGTGATTGCTACATGAAAAGACACACACACACACACACACACACACACACATATATATATATATATATATATATATATATATATATATATATATATATATATATATATATATACATATATATATATGTGTGTGTGTAGACTCTCAACAATTATGTCCAACATGATGGTAATACATTCTTAGGTTTAGATACAGTGTGAAGCCATAAAGCATTCATGGAAATAATTTTGAAATCGAGGAACGTAGATAAGAAAGTTGAAGCAGAAGAACTTAGTAAACTTACAAACTTTAGTTTCATGATAATGCTTATGTCTGCATTCATAACCCAGTAAATACCTCCAGAATAAGTCTATCGACATACAAGATGCTGGGACCTACTTAGGAAATGCAAACACGTACATAATATGGCTACAAGAATATTTTGAAGATAGCAAGACTCCAGCTATACAGCTAGTTCAGTAATAGGGTGCTGAAACTATCTTTCAAGAGAGGAGAATTTCTTGAGTAAAAAAAAAACGCTTTGCTGAACTAAACAGGAGGTTTTTTTTATAGAGTATTTGATTTATCTTCTTAATTACATTAACGTTTTGAATTTTTCCTGAGTGTCGCTCAAAAATTCAATGCCCTGAGCCATAAAAGTTTGGACAGTATTAATAACGATGAACTTTACAAATTTTCAAACCAATTAAGTGATGAATTCAATGAATTATTTGCAGAACTCATTCTTAAAAGAAATTTTTGAACAGTCATGGGATATATAAAAAAAAAAGTGGAAAGTTACAACCAGCTGGACAAATCAATTATTTGTAAAAATTCTACCCTATCTGCAGGCTTCCCAAAAGTTTGTATAGCTTATATCTTGTTGGCAACTCTTGCCATTACAACAGCAGCAAAAAGGAGATCGTTTTCAAAGCTAAAGTTCATTTAACACTCTATTAGAAGCACAATACCTCAAGAGTGACTCTCAGGACATTTTGTTCTAAATAGAGAAAACAAGACAGCTCATAACTTTAAAGAGCTAATCAACTTGTTTGCCTGTGCAAAGTCCCAGAGGAGAAGTTTCTGAGTTGAAGATAGAAAATTAAAGTAACTTTCCAAGAAAATTTATAATACACTCAACAGATCTCATTTATATTTGGTTCTTAATAAAATTAAAGAAAAAGTTTGAATGTAACTGCATCTTATCTAGAGAATAAAATTCAAAATGAGAATAGAATTTTCCTAAAATAATTGTTTAAACTTTTTACCTTTGTGAGGGGTGCAAATTTGACAATGTGCTGGCCGGGGGCTCAGTCAGATTTTGTACCATCTCTGACAGAACAAAAGACGTTAATTACCTTGAATAATGGCCAACAAGGTGGATACCCTGTATATATGTCAGAGTACTGCAATACATATATAGTCACAGCAACTCCTTTATCAGGCAGCATAAAGTCTCAGGACCCTTTCAGCTCCAAAAAGGAGACAAGATGATACCAGCTCACCAAAACTCTTCACAGCCTGCCTTGAGATAATTTTCAGAAACCTAAACTGGGAAAATAAAGGAATCAAAATAGACAGTGAATATCTGAGCAACCTCAGATTGGCAGATGACATTGCCCTTTTTGCAGAGAACCTACACAACCTCCAACTGACGCAAAATGAACCAAAAGAAAATAGCAGAAAAGTCAGTCTACACATGGTTTTCAGCAAAACAAAAATCATGCGTAACAATCACGTCGGAAATAAGAATACAGCAATCAAAATTGAAGAAGCAGAAGTGGAGGAAGTAGACCACTCTATCTACCAAGGACAACAAATCTTGATTATATCCTCAAGAGAAGAAAAAATCAAACAAAAAATCACTCTAGGATGGCAAGCCTTTGGCAGAGCAAACTGAACCTCCAAAAACAAGAAGATCTAATTAATTCTAAAAAGAAGGGAATTCAACCGATGCATCGTCCTTATAGTCACCTATGGAGCTAAAATATGGAATCTAACCAAGACCCACAAATTGAGGAGCATACAATGTCAACCTCACATGGAGACATCTCAAGACAGCACAATACATCAAGGAGAAAATAAGACTGTGAGACATCATAGAATCCATCATCATTATCATCAGTCTCTTAATGACCGTCGTTGGACATAGACCTTCACCAGGATTTGCCACACTTCTCAATCATGGACATTGCAGAGCCTGTACTTTCTAAGATGGCAAGTCTTTGGCAGAGCAAGCTCATCTTTCAAGAACAAGAAAATCCCATTAATCCTAAAGAGAAGGGTATACAACCAATAGAATCTATAAGAAATCTCAAATGGCAATGGGCTGGTCATGTTGCAAGAATGGCAGACATCACGACTTGTAACATGGATCCCTAGAAATCACATGTGTAACTGAGGCTGACAGAATACAAGATGGAGAGATGATCTAGACATGTTCAGAAAGTACTCTTGATGATGATGAATGGAAACTTAGGTACACAACAAAAAAAGCAGTAGGGAACTTCCTCCTTTATTATGATTGTCAAAAAAAAAAACTTGAAACACTGACCTTTGAATCTACAACTCTTAGACTCAATCCTGTCACATTTGCTCTTTGCTCTCTCTTGCTGCCTAGAAAGAAATATGGTGATTTTCTACCTTGCTGTTACTAATGCCAACTGATCTTGTTCTCTCTCTCTTTCAATCTCAGACTATACCCAAAAACATTTTGATCCATTAGTATCTCGTCACCAACTCTGTGCCCCTCACAAACAACTTGAAAGTTTCTCACTTTTTTCTTCTGGATCATTCACTTCCTTTTTCACCTGAATCTCTCAAATCCAATTCAGTGAACCCACGAGGTCAACTTCTATTCAAGAATCCCCTTCTCAATTCACTCTCCTATTAATTACTTTAAAAAAAAACTCATTGACATAGTGATGGACCTACCCCAGGCCGCATAACCATTTTCAAGATTCTGTACAAAAATTTGGGGTATTTGAACAGAATTTGCAAATCAAATGTCACCATCATCATCATCATCATCATCATCATCATCATCATCATCATCATCATCAGTCTTTTATTGTCAGGATTTGCCTCTAAGTTCCGTCATGGGTGTCGTCGAGCCAATACTTTCCGAATTTGTCTAGTTCGTCTCTCTATCTTGTATTTTGCCAGCCTCGATCACACATATGATCTCTGGGGATCAGTTTTGTGAGTAATGATGTCCAGCGGTTGTCTGTCATTCTTGCGACATGATCAGCCTATTGCCATTTGATTTTTCCTGTAGATTCTCTGATGTCTCAGATTCCTGTTTTTTCCATGATATATTATGCTGCCTTGTGATCTCTCCATGTGAAGTTGAGCATGATTCTTCCACGTTCATGTTGCATGGTTCTCAGTCTGAGGGTCAGTGTCTTGGTTGGATTCCATTTTTTAGCTCCATAGGTGACTATCAGGAGGATGCATTGGTTGTATTCTCTTACAGACTTTTGCTACTATCTTCAGAAAGTGGCACAATTTGTTTGTCAGTGTGCAAACAGTAAGGGAAAAAAAAATTTGAAAGATGTGGTAGAAAGTGTGAACGTAAGTGATTTTTTTTCCCTCAAACTTCTAGTAACATCACATATATATATATATATATATATATATATATATATATATATATATATATATATATATACATATATATATATATATATATATATATATATATTATGGGTTCTAGTTATTTCTGTCTGAAAAAGTAAGAAAAAAAAAAGAAAAAGTATTCAGTTACAATATCATAAGTAAATACTTCGCTTATCATCCAGTATACAAGAAGCAACTTCAGCAATTTAGTTGCAATACCATCAAAATCAACTTTGTCTTCACTCATTTTTTCTCTTTTTGATCTATCTATGCAACCAATGACCACAAATAATTTGCTCATACAGTGGTCAGTTACTGAGAGGAGAGTTAATCAGACGATGTTGATGACAAAATAAAAGGTGTTAAGTTCTTGAACAGTGAAAAGGAAGGAAATGAATTGAAAGAGATGAGTGTTGAAATGGAGACTGTAAAAAAAGATGGTATTATATCAAAAAAGATGGTATTTTAGATTCAAAACAGTGTTTTTAAGATTTTCTTATAATGGGAGCATTTTGAGGTTTTGAAATTCAGTAAAAATTTTTTAGTAAATTTCCTATATCAAATAGACAAAAAATTGTTTACTGAATAAGGTTTTCTGTTTGTTGATAAACGACCATGATTTTACACTTTTGCTTAAGGTTCATGATACTCTATTTCTTTCAGATCTTCCAATATACGAGGATAGCCAGGTTCTTTTTTTAGATTTCATCCATAATTCGACCTAACATTGCTTTCAGCAAGCTTTGAAAACAAGTTTTCCATGTGAGTTTCTCTCTTTGGATAAATGAGATAGCTTTTAGCAGTACCGGATAGGGGCATGGATTTGAGAGGACTTAGCCAGCTGGAGGGCCTACAGAGATTATTTTCAAAGTTTTTTTTTGTTTGGAAATGCTGAATGAAGGTACACTAAATTTTCTATTTATGATGTTCTGATTAATACATTGAATATATATATGTATAGCAAGCATACTACAGCCAAAAAAAAAAAGCACACCGTTCTGCTTACATATATATTGTATGTGGTTTGGGACTTCTAAGAATAACTAAAACAGTTTTGCTGTCATGGCAACTGAAACCGTTGAAGAACTTACCATTTACTGATTTTTCGGAGAAATTTGTTTCCAAGAAACTGTGAAAGCAAATGCTTGAATTTTAGTTGTTTTTAGTATTGTAAAAATAAATTTAGTTTTTCTTTAACTTTTTTGCCATTCGAAAATATCACTGGGGGCCACAGACAACAGAACTCCTCCTCTTGACTAAAGTTACCAAAACAAAACCATCAGACTTCTTTTTCAGCAATTTTCTTTTTTTTCTTGCATTCTTTTTTGTGATAAGCCCTTAGATAATATCTAACATGGTTGATGAGTTAATGTTGTTCAATAAAGTGAAGTATTTACTTTTTATCAGTCATCACAATCAGTTTCAAAAATGAAATATTTTTATTGTAGCAAATCACACTTGGAAATACAGTAGGTGTGGAGAACACACATCAAAGTAGTTAAATTTTCAGTATTTGATCAGGATATTTTGGGTATGTTGGTTACCCTCCTAATCACATAACAGACTATTCTCAAGCAACGCCTAGATCGCCTATGAAGATGGAGCCTAAGCAAAAGATTGACTTTCAAACTGAGAACCATGCAATATGAACATGGGAGAATCAAGCTCAACATCACATGGAGAGATCATAAGACAACACAGTATATTAGAGAAAAGATAGGAATCAAAGATATCATAGAGTCCATTAGAAAACACAAATGTCAATGGGCTTGAAATTTTGCAAGAATATTTGACATCTGCTGGGCATCACCACTAACAAAATGGATCCTCAGAGGCTATATGCGAAATTGTAGTTGAAAGAAAGTTAGACGGTGTGACAAGCTAGACAAATTCAGAAAGTATTGGCTCCGTGATGCCGATCATAGATATTTCTGACAAATCTTGGGGAAGGTTTATGTCCAATGGTAGATGCTAAAAGGCTGATGATGATGATGATGATGATGATGATGATGATGATGATGACGACGACGACGACGACGACGACGACGACGAAGACGACGACGACGACAACGACGACGATGACGATGATGATGATGATGATGATTATTATGATGAACCTTAACTGGTAAACTCAACAATGGAATATCATTCAGTGGTAATGTCTGACATGAAACTTTACAAACCGCTTTTGACTCATTTTACCATTCACGGTATCTTCATCAAAAACTACACATAATTTTTTTGGCATTTGAGTTCTACTTATGGCTTTCTAAAATGAAAAGACAAAATATGCTGAAATTTGTTGCTTATTTTCTTCAGTCCTCAATGATAGATTCAATTAATAAATGTTCCAATTTTGACAAAAGCATGTAAAGGAAATGCATACTGGAAAGACAACAAGATGCAATCAAATGCAAAGTTTTAAAATAAAGTTAGTTAGAACTAAACAGACCTAATTGGTGCTGGATTAACTATGTTGGAAAAGTAACATATGCAACGGGTCCCCCAATTTCAAGGACCCGAATGCTAGATGCTTGAAAACTATCTGTTCCACTTCAGTGATTCTGACCTTGGTCTTTTACCATGGTACTGTATTCTCAATGACTTTTATGGACAACTGAGTTTTGAAGGTTAGCAATTTAAGCCAATTATCACTCTTAATTAAGGTTATTATCTCAAGACAGTAATTAATGGGAGCATAATATCTATGAGATGCATGTATGATACATAATACTTTTACATATTTGTCGTATTATCTGGCTTTATAGCAAATGAAAGATTAATTACTTTACTGAATTAGTTAAAGATTTACAAGTTCTAATATTCATGTGTATTTTTAAAACTTGCGGCCCTTTTATGATATATGCTACAAGCCTTGCAATAGCTTAATCCAGCCGTGCTCCTCATGCCATCTAACAGTAAAATCATAATGAACTTTTCCGGCAACCCAATACCTACTCCCTAAGACTTCTATTCACTCATTTTGCTGAAAGCTTTCTGTAATGTACCATAAAGCACTTTGTCATGTAGAGCTTATCATATTTCATGTTTGATTATTTTCTATCAAAAGAGAAGTCTGACTGGTCAACCAATAAAAACCATCATATAACCTGTTTTTGGCAGCATGCCATGTTTGGGATGATCAATTTAGTTATTAGAACAAGAGATGATCAATGAATGAATTACTTTACTCGCCTTTCATTGTGCAGGGATCACTGAAAAAAGTCTGAATTTTCAAAATACAAGCTTGAATGCTGCCTGACACAAACTAAGGAATCAAAATAGCATAAACTTACATTTCAAATTGAACCCCCCCCCCACTAAAAACCTATATGTGGGGAAAACTAAAAAAAAAACAACCCAAAAATTGATATTGAGTAAATGTTTAGATTTTCAGCCCTCTCGCTCCATTGGTATGGCCTGTATGTGGGATACAGACATAGCCAGCCAAACTAGCTTAAAAACTGAAGAAGTTTTGGTTGATAGTTTATAATGTAGCACAAAGTTTTATGGCTACTATAAAAATTCTCATGTACCTGGGACAGTGGCCTTATAGGTTCTTAATGATTAATTTATACCAAACGAGTCTATCCTTTTAGGACTGGAAATTCTTATAAGAGCTATTTGACCAATACAATGGAAGAATATTGGTACAGTTCAGAGAAGAATAGTTATAGGGACTACATTACAAGTCATTTCACATCTGTCAGTCAATTTATAAATTTTATCTTTTCATGCTTCTATCTTTAAACCATGAGGATAACTACCTTAAATCCAGAAGCCCACAAAATACACTGATATAAATAATTTTATCTCTAATTACGACTTTTCTCCTGAGCTACCAACCTAAATACCATTTTCTCCATCTCAGTGGTCAGTTACATCTGTAGCTAGCCATTGAACAATAGTAGCCATCAAAGATGGCGAAGGGTTCTATCTTTTTTTAAAATGTGCATCTGTTTGTTTGTGTGTTTGATTCATTGGTATCAGTACTCCACTATATTCTTCCTGAAAATGTCTTTTTTTAATTTTTGGAAAAAAAAAATCTTTGATTTTGGGGGTTTAATAATAATATCTAGATTCTAATCTAGATATTTCTAGATGTTTTTTTACTCAATTTTAGATTATTTTCTCATGGAAAATCCCAATGTTGTTATGAACAGAATTTATTCTGATTATGTTGATTTTTCAATGGAATTTTTCTTTTCATGATTTCAAATTTTGACGCTACAGTTGTTTAATTATTGACTGTAATGACAGGTTTATTATAAATCTACTCATAGAACTGAAATGGAACTTCCCCTCCACAATGTAATAAAATGAATTAAAAAACGTTTCAGATATTGAAACATATATTACAATCAAATCCATTTAATAATTCTTTCTTTTTATACAAATCTCTCCTTATTTTTCATTTTTTTTCTTTTTCTTTTTTCAAAAAAAATTTCTTTCTTTCTTTGTTCTCATTCATTTCGTTTCTGGCTCATTGTGGTGATGGGGAAACGTATGATGGTTACTGACATGGAAAATAGTATTGGTAGACCTCATTTGAGTTCAGCCCAGGCTGTTTATATTCACTTCACTTAAATGCCCTTGGGAAAGACATGAAAATACTCCTCCTCCCCCAGCTATGGGCAAATGTATCACACATATAATGGTGCTAGAGGGCTGAAAATTTAATGGTTTATTCATTACTATGTCTAGAGAAAATAATTTTTTTTTCAGATTCCCTTGCAGGAATGGGTTTTTACTTGGGGTTCAATTTGCAATGTAAGCTTATGCTAAATTGGTCACTAGTTGGTGCCTGCTTGTTTTTTAAAGTTCAATCTTTTTGGTGATCGAAGAAAAAGCAAGAGAAGAAGCTTATTCATTGATCCCCCCTCACGT
The DNA here is from genome assembly GCA_963457665.1 of Thysanoteuthis rhombus. NCBI lineage: Eukaryota > Metazoa > Mollusca > Cephalopoda > Oegopsida > Thysanoteuthidae > Thysanoteuthis > Thysanoteuthis major. The sequence continues at coordinate 44,637,850 of OY735212.1, read as the reverse complement.
ACTCCATGCTGCCATTGGTCATGTGACTGCTTCCATCAGTAGCCAGACCAGCTCTAGTTTCCTCTTTACGATCCTATCTTTTTATAAATACTTTTTTCTTTCACCTCATTTGCATTCCAGTTCTTTCTTTCTTCTTAATTGTTTCTTTTTTATTCCTTCATTTTCTTCCTTTCCTTTGTTTTTATACCTTCTTTTATTTTCTTCTTCCTATATTCCTCAGGACAATGTATACTGCTCATAAGAATTTCCTTCCCTTTGATGTAGGCAAACATCCACCCTTGGTGGAAGTATTAAAGCCAACATCAAACGGGCAGGAGAAGAAGTAGTGTGTATTCACTTGGAATTAAATCTGGATCTTATATACAAAAACAGATTCCATAATTGTAAGGTCTCTTAAATATTTACATCTATGATAAATTTGATGGCAAATTTATCATACAAGCATGGAACAAAAGTATGCAAAGCCTTTCTTTTTGGTTTAACTTATAATGAGATGCATTTACAAGGCATTAAGAATAAAATCATACACAGAGATAAGGATTGTTTTAAACATTAGCTTCTAGCACCAACATCAGTTTAATTTCTTTAGTTGGTTCATGGTTGATAAGCCTCACCAACTAGGCAATAAGAATCAAGCCATTCACTCTGGGATAACTTCTTATGATACCAAAACACTAGATCTCAAAGCTAGATAATCTTTTTTTTTTATCACCTTACCTACCAATACTTGATAATCAAATAGAAAATCTTAGTGATAAGAACTGTTTTTGTTGAAGAACTTTCAGTCATCGAGTTTAAGCCTTCCTTTTTCTCAACCTTTCCCAAGAGGAGTTTGAAGATTAAAACATTGATTCTGTGCCTTCCACTATATTGTTTTACCTACTGAACTTTAAAGTTATATATCAACCATAAGATATGAAAGTAGGAAGCTATTCTGGCATCAAAATCTAAAAAGCTGAAATTAAATATATAATTTTAAGAATTTAGTATCAGTTATATCAAAACAAGAAAGTAGGCCTTCACATCAACTTCAGCAAAATGAAGAAGCCTAAAAAACAAAGCAAAATGAAGAGGCCCCAAAAAACAATGATTCTTGAGGTTGAAGATTCACCATAGGGTTCGTAATTTCATCTTAAAGAAAGAAATGATAATCTGAGAATAGAAAAAAGATGGGTGAAAATTGTTTGCCTGAAGCATCCATTGGCACGAAGCAATCAAGAATACTGATTAAATTGGCATGGCCACTCTTCTCATTCTGCTTAAGTTTTTATTTACTGCTGTTTGGGGATTAAGGGTTTTGCAAATGCCAGACCAATTTGAAGGTACAAAATTACCTTGCCTTAGTCTGAAATCATTTTCGATTTGTCCAAAGGTGAACTTATAGTAAAAAGCTTTGCAAATATTGTCCTCAGTGGGCAATTATGGTTTCTGCGTTTCAGCACAGCTTAGGAGATTTTTCAAGTGCATCAATTTTGGCTATTGTAAAGAAACCAATTAGCCTCTTAAGATTTGGGAACTCATCAAGCATACTTACTAATCAAATCTTTCATTGTTCCCAAAGTGTTACTGAATAATGGAACAAAATGAAAAAAGAGTTGTGATATTTTTATCATTACTTCCTTTTTTCTTTGCATTTATAACTAAAAAAGGAGAGGTGTTATTTTCTAATTCATTCATGATTTTAAGAATTTAGTATCTGTCATACCAAAATAAGAAAGTCGACCTTCACATGAACTTCAGCAAAACTAAAATCATGTACAGCAATCATGTTAGAAATAAATACGCAACAATCAAAATTCAAAACACAAAAGTGGAGGAAGTAGAACACTACATCTGCCTTGGACAACAAGTCTCCATGAAATATTCAAAAGAAGGAGAAATTAAAGAATCACACTAGGTTGGCAAACCTTTGGTGGAGTAGACTCAACCTTAAGGAACAAGAAAATACCATTAGTCCTCAAAAGAAGGGTATACAACTGATGTATCCTCCCGATAGTCACATGTGGAGCTGAAACATGGAACCTAACCAAGAGTCTGAACCACAAACTGAGGGCTGTACAATGTGCACATGAGAGGATCATGCTCAACGTCACATGGAGAGATCACAAGACTGCATCATATATTAGGGAAAAAAATAGGAGTCCCAGACATCATATAATCCATAAGAAAACTTGACTGGCAATGGGCTGGCTATGTTGCAAAAACGGCAGATAACTGATAGACATCACAACTTATGACCACATGCAAAACTGGCAGAATATAAGAAGGAGAAGAACTTGACAAGTTCAGAGAGTATTGGCCTCACAACGCCCATGATAGAGAAATATGGTAAACCCTGGGGAAAGTTTATGTCTAACAACTGTCAATAAAAGACTGGTGATGATGATGGTGGTGGTGGTGGTGGTGGTGACGATGATGATGATGATGATGATGATGATGATGATGATGATGATGATGATATTTTTATCAACATCAAAACGGACATAAAATTTCTACACACACACACACACACACACATATATATATTCATGTAACACTTTTCATTGAGTGCACAGATATTACACTCTGGCAGAAGCACTGGGGAGCAACACTTTGATTCTTGTTAGAGCACAGATACTCTGGCTGAGCAGCAGAAGAGCAGATCCATATGTAAATAATCATATCATTTCTGACAGATACTCCGCTAGTTTTAAATCAACAATAAAGATTAAGCTTTTAGAACTTCTGAAATGTTCTAACTTCAAAATCCAAAAGTTATCAACGAAAACCAGAGAGTAAGTGCTGAAGAAAAATGTATTAAAAAGAAAGAAAAGATTTAAATCAGTCTTTTATGTGTAGAAGCATTTATTCATAGAATTGTGCTTATTGGCTTTTATATGCTGATTCAGATTAGCTGTCTTACTCATAGTAACTAAATAAAGGACTTAATCCTTTGACATACTTTTAAAAGCTTATACATAGTTTGTTTCTTTACAAAAGGATGTATTATGTTGTGGATTTTCAAGTTATTTGGCTGACAAAATGTGCTGCATTAGATCTCCGAGTGAACAAATCTTTATCATTAGATGTGATAAATAAGGGATAATTTAAAAATTAAATTTCCAAAGAACATTTTGGAGTTCGGAGAGGAAATATTGTAATCGTTTTATTCAGACAAAGACCCTTACCTTGCTGTTTCGATCACAATATTTTTGCAGAGTATTCTCCATACTCCCTCAATATGTCATATCTGGTGATGTTCAAGAAACTTTGCCCTGAATCTTTGTTCAACTTGCATTCTTTTTTTTCAGTGATTTTTATCAATTAAAACAATTTACAGGTCCAAGCAACATAGATTTATGTTGCACATTTCATTTCATGAGTCTGAAAATACCAACAGCATGTATGCTAATATTTTTAAAATCAAAAGTTATGCATTTCAGGCAGTTGAGGCCTAACAGTTAACAACACGAAAATGGAATTTGATAACTGAGATCAAACTCCAACTGTAACAGTTTGAGTTCACCTTGCACTAATGCCTCTTGAGAAGGCACAAATCTACTTCTGCCATCTATGAGTAAATAGTCTGGCATTTGGAGTCCTATAGCCTTGTAAAGTAGTCAATATCGGGCATCAGACAAGCATCTCAACACCATAAAAAGAAAAATGCTGAAGAAGCAATGAATGGGTCACCATGATTTGTTGGAAGAATGAAGACAAATACACTGTCTCATATGTCATATGACATGGGAGCAACTGGGTTGTCGTAGTAAAAGTGCATACATTTCGGCCTGAATATTGTTCTGCTTTCTGCAGGTCTTACATTCCCATCCATTATAAATCTCTGGAGCAACATAACCTTAGGGAAACACAAAAATAAATTCACAAAGTCATGGTGGTCTACCATTGTTAATGGTGCTAAATCTAGGGTCACAAACAAGCACCATCTACACCTCCTTAAATGCTTCCACCAGCATTGTCTGCACATTACTTTCAATGTGCACTGGAGTGAATCCATCACAAACACTATCTTTTCATTGAAGACAGCCAGTGCCACAAGTACTAAAGCTATGTTACCATTGTTCACCAGCACCGAACAGGCCATGTGGTGGAGATTGTAGACTATCATATTCCCCCTATTCAGAGAAATGGTGTCTGGCTGGCGAAAGGGTGGGGTACTACAGGGACTCCTCAAAAAAAGACCATCTCTTTTGGAGTTAGATGCCAAGCAACCACCTATGTTACAGGCAATCACCTACCAGAAGCAAACTAAAGAACATATATAGAATAGGATTGTGCATTGATTAGGAAGGATATTTTGTTGAAAAATATTTTCATCTTTAGAAAATTGACTTATATATGTACCTATATACATAAAATGCATACAATGATCCAAGGATCTATTCAAAAACAAATAATGATAATAATAATAATAATGTTAATAGTTATCTATGCAATAATATGCATATTAGTCACCTGATCAAAAGGCGAGACAGTCGACTTGAACCTGAGACTCAAAGATCATTCATTCCTTCAGTTAATTATATGCAATATCCAAGTTTAAAATCTGGATTAATTGTGTCGCCATATTAATGATCTGATCATCACAAATGCACTGAGCAGTGCACAATCTGCTTGAGAAATATGAATGAGGCAGAATTTCAAAAATGAAAAAAGAGATGTGGAAGAGAAATTTTATATGGACTGCATTAAATGAAGGTGGCTTTTATGAGTGGATGCATGCCTGCAAGATCATAATTCTTGCCATTGTGTCTATAAAAAGACATCAAGACAGCAGAAAGAGATTAGCTAAGATAAAACCATCAGGTGAGGCATGAAATCTTTAGAGATGTTAAATGAAGACAGGAATAAGAATGATCAGATTCTTATACAGAGCTGAAAGAATCAGGTTATGGCTGTCATGGTGGCCACGCTCATAATAGTGGTAATAGACCTGATGATATTCGGATTGATCATTGTAGTTGAAGTCACGGAAATAGGGAAAAATATTCATGATAAGGATAAAGGGAATAAGAGTTGTAGAAACATGCAGTGTTATGATTAAGAGGGAATATGTAGCAAACAAAATATAGGTATAAAAAATAGAGATGATTATATGAAAAAAAGATAGATCCATGTCTTTCCCAAGGATATTAGTGCAAGGTTATTGCACATTGTCTCAGCCAAAGTTTGAACTCTGTTTGCTAAATCCATTCTCCATGTTGTTAATTGTTAGGCCACCCAAAACAACGAAAACCTCAGCACAGAACATTTGGATTCCCTGGCACACTGTTTACCATGCAATGTCAGCATCCCTCTAAGTTCAGATTTGGTTTGGGTGGGTTTGTATTATTAAAAACCACACAAATTTTTCTATTTCTTTTCTGGAAGGAGACATGAAAAATATTTGAACTGCTGTGAACATTCTACCAACATGTTTGTTGTACACAGCATTTGTTTCGGTGTTCAACTTTTTTGCTTTTTTTTTTCTGTTTGTCTGGCCTCATTTGGAGATCATGAAGGTTCTCAGCAAAAAAGTCGAGAACACACAGCTGAAGAAAGTACACCACTACATCAACCCAAGACAATAAGTCTCGATGAAACCCTTAAAAGAAGAGAAAATCAAGCAAAGAATCACTCTAGGCTGACAAACATTTGGTAGAGCAAGCTCAACCTTCAGAGACAAGAAAATCCCATTAGATAGACTATACATTCTATAGTCACCCATGGAGCTGAAACCTGGAACAAGACAGTGCAGTGTATTAAAGGGAAAACAGGAGTCCGAGATATCATAGACTCCATTAGAAAACATAAATGGGCTGGTCATATCAGACAACTGCTGGCCATCACAAGTCACAGTATGGGTCCCCAGAGATCCTATGCAAAACTATGGCCAACAGCAAATAAGGTGGCCCGATGAATTAGAAATATTCAGAAAGTACTCACTCTAGGATGATGATGATGATAGAACATTCTGTCCATTTTAGTTAAAATGAAGTTGTATAATCAGAGAACAATCATATCTTGTATAGAGTGGGACCTTGGCACTGATAATTCCTTCATATTCAACAGATTTTGTAAATGAGTCTGTATTTTTATAGCTCCTCTATCTCTATAGGCAAGGTGTTTCATGGTGATATTCATTTCTGTCGATAATAAAAGAAATAAATTCTTGCCATGAATCTGTCTTTGATGTCTTGATCAGAAACATCAGAATGAAAATGGTGAAGTCCGACCAATTGTTATTTTAATTATCATCCTCATCAGTCTTTTATCATTGGACATAGACCTTCTTCACTGAATTTCTGGGTGGCACCTTTCCTTCTCTCTCTTATACAAATATATGTATACATGAACATAATGAAAAGAACATATATGTATATACATACACATACATGGACACATACAAAAGTATTGAGAAATACACGCACATATATTTATACACATACATGCATGCATGTATGCATACATACATATACACATACATATGAATATATCCATATGGATTGATATTTTCTTACTTGCCTTAAACTGGCACAAGGCCATAATAAGTGGACGGCCAATGTATCCACACACTATGTCAGTTTGTGTGTCTGCCATTTCGGCATTTCAACAACACTTCTATTTCAACAACACTAACACAAAAAAAGAACAACCGGATTCATGGCTTTCCCCAAGATTGTAAGTGCAAATATCATTTTACCAGGAATTTTAACTCTTTTCGGCAATCCATTTTTTTGCATTGATTTGGGCTTCCGTAGTTATTACGAAACAACTGTAATGATGATTCTAAGAAGCATCATTCCTTATAAAAAAAAGTTAAAAATAAGGATTTTGGATACAGTGTGGGTGTCAAGATAAAATATCAATATTGATAATAGCACAAGGATGAAAAAAACAAAGAAATATCATATGATAAGCATGGAAGTCAGTCAAAGTATTATCTACAAAGCAGACATAATGGTGAATACTGTGTTTGAATAATTTTTTTCATCTTTCATTTTATCTTGCCTTCTTATCAGTTTCCTATTTTCCGCTGATGTGATAGTAAAAACATACCATTTGTCTCTTAATCTTGCAAATATAGAGACACTCGGAAATAGTATTGTGTCCTGCACACTTTGCTTAGTACCGAATGAGAGGGTGGAAAAGAATATTGGTTGAAATAAAATGTGGTATCAGCTTCATTTTTTTCCTCTTTCTAGCAATTATCATCAGCCATAAGTAAGTATAAGAATAACTAATGAAAACTACTGAGCTTTAAGTTCTTATGATCTTTAAAAAAAGTAATCAGTATTAATTATGGCAGTTCTTTTATTTCCCTGAGCCGAAGACTTTGTCTTACTTTACACGGATGAAAATACACCCTCAACAATGACAAAGATTTGCTAGATTAGTGCATGGTAAAATATTTATGCATTGTCCATTAGGAAAGTTTCCAATCATTCCACAGTAATGAAAAAAATAGTCTACCTAAGGTAATGGTGCTTTTGTCCTTTTCAAAGTACTTTCCTTGGAATCTCATACACTTATCCCAAAGTCACTTTCCTTCCAAAGTCCTCTTTCAGAATCAACATTTAAATTCCTCATAGTGTTCTCAATGTCCTGAGATCCCCTCCCTCAATTGTTGAAGTGATACTAACAGACCAAAAAACCCTACATGAGATGTGAAGAACCAGCAGGCAGTCATTGTGAATGCGATGATCTTACAGTATACTAGGTTACTCAATAGTGTGTAATTGCTGACTGAGTAACTCCACAGGAGAGAGTCTGTTTTAAGATGTGCAGTATGGTCCCCTTTGGTTGCTGTCAAGTTACATCAGGACTGAACAACCAGTTCTCTAGATATCCAAAATGGCTGGATCACTTTCTGGACAGACTTAATATGATTAAAAGGATATATATATATATATATATATATATGTATTGAACTGAGGAAGCATGACAGAATTTGCTGTTTTCATTGCAAATAGCTGTTTGACAAATTTGACGGATTAAAAAAAGAAATTAGGCATTGATAAAAAAGAATTCAACGCTACTTAAAGAGAAAAAGAAAAAACGAAACACAAATTGGTCTTTAAGCTACACAGTGTATATTACTTTATCAAGCAGTTTAAAAGAAACTTGGCAAGAGATTTTGCATTATGAGCAAAAAATTACAAGTTGAAAAGACATTTATATGCACTTTTTATCTCTTAATACACAAAACCTACACTCTCGATTGAAAATGGCTCTCGGATATCTTGAATAAATGTAAAAAGACTTTCAAAATGTTATTCATTTATAATGTTTCGTACCCTAGTGGCACAGAGAACATAAAATATTCTACTTGTATTCTGGATTCATTGCCTCAGCATCTCTTTTATTGTGGGTGAGATTGTCGCTTATAACGGAAACTGTCTCATCATGAAAAGGAAGAGGACTCTTCCCTTGAAAGCAACATGGATAATATAAATTGAATAGTATAGATTTATAGCTTGAAACTTAGGATTGCAGCAGCAAGTGTAACGGGGCATTTTTAACATTCCACAAACTACTCTTCCTTGGATTCTCAACCTGAGAGTTAGATTATGTGTATCAGAATATTTGTAGAATTGCTGTATTTGTGTATACTCATTTCTTTTGGCTTATGAAAAGGCCCCAAAATAGTCAAAGGACTAGAGCCAATTCAGCAATTCTACAAATATTCTAATATTAAACTTATATTTGTTTGTAAACAATGTGATAAATTTTGTATCAAGATCAAAACCAAAATGGAGGGTTCACATTATGCTGTAATTTGCCGTGTACAATGGTTCCATTCTAAAATGGCTCCTCATAAATGGGTAGCCTGCATATATGACTGCCTTCGCTTGGCTAGACTGACTCGCTATTTACTTCTCATTAATGGGCACTATGTATACAACCGGTAGAGACTTTCCTGGCAGAAATCCTCTTCTTGTGGCCAAAGATATTCAAGTCTAGAGTTTAAATTGGCTTCTAAAGTCATCTTAATGAGTTGATATGAGCAAAAATAAAGTTCAAATCAAAATTAAAAAAGAATCTCATTTTTGATCAATGAACTAAAGAAACATTTTGGCAAACACTATCAGGCAGTTGTGTTTAGTACTCTGTCCTTAATAAGTTTAGTTTTTATGTAGATTGACAACTTTAATTTTGAAATGATTTTTGTAAAACTCGATCAATTTTGATAAAATTTGTGAGTAACATTTTTTATTACACCTACACTTGGAAATAGCTCTGAAAACTGCAATATACGAATTTTTAGAGAATTTCTCTCTAAATTTGATAAGTGCAATGTGCACATATCTGTAGGAGGGAATTACACCAAACTTTCCATACATATTTAATCTGACCCCACAAAAGTGCTTTTTCTAAAAAGACGACAAGGATTCTCAAAAGAGAACAGAGTCAGTAAGAGAAATGTATACCTGCATAATGTGTAAACATTATTGTAAAAACTTGAGAAGATACTGGACAAGAATATTTCAACGCAAAAAAAGACAAAAGAAATACCAATGCAATAGCAAAATTGAACTATTTTATTTCAGAAAGTTTAGTTCTATATGGGTACATAAGAGTATAAATAGGTATTTTGTGCCACTGCATTAATATTTTTTCATCTATTTTGTATCAAAATATTCTTGTTCATTATTTTTCAAGTTCTTATGATTATATTCACACACATTGTGCAAGTATTTTATATACATTTGAACATTTTTCCTTCAGTCTGAGAGATATATGCTGGTCTAGTCACCTCTGTAAATGCTCATAGTGGTACACCCTTGGCAGAAAAAATAAATAGTTTTTTCTCATTTCAGTAGACATCTCAGGATCTCATTAAAAAGTATAAAAATATAATACGAATGTTGATACTTAACTGAAAAAAAACTGAATCTCGTTGACCACTAGTATTTTTTTCACAACTTTTGGTATTCAAGTGATAATAGAACTAATTCATGCCTATCTTGCTAACAGCAGAAGTATCTTTATATAAGTTTTCCTCAGTCTCCAAAATGCATTACCAATCTTAAGATAAAAAAAGTCTCAAATAATACACAGCAATTTTTTAGGTTGATAGCATATTCGTAACCTATCAGAATAGGAGAAGATCAGCTGAACCCCCTAAATCAGTATTGAATGGTTATTTGATTTAAAGTGCATGTAAAGATTCTTCATCTCACAAATATTGGAAGATGCAATTATTTTGGCTCTGATTGATTTTCTATCTTATTTCTGGAATTGATATTTCTTCTGCTTTGATTTGTTGTTCTATTGTGGCCTTGAAAGATTTCATGTACTTTGCCAATTCCTCAGATCTTGTTTTACCAAAAGCTGTTTTCCTAACTGCTTTGTTCATCTGTCACAGAAAAAGCAAATCAAGTTCATTCAAAAAAAAAAAAAATCCTTATCAGCAGACAGGAAATTAAGAAGAATCAAACCTGGAAAATAGAAATCTAAGAGTCAATCTTCATTTTATCTACCGAAATTTATTCTCTTTTTTTTCAGATTCTCAGTTCGAAACGATTTTCGTTTTTGTGTTTTCTTGTTTTATAACTTTCTGATCTTTTATTTTCTTTTTTTTATCCTACATGCATGAGCTTACTTTATATATCAACTACTAATAGATAAATTGATATTTTCTTTCAGCGTTTCTTTTGATTGTAGTTGTTACTGGTTCAATGTATGTGAGGTCTTGAGATATAATCATCAAGTGAAATTTTAGACATTATTTTCAATGTCTTACTGGCATATTCATTAAAATTCTTTTTAAAACTCTATGAATATAAGTGCTATCATGCTGGAAGGTACAACATCTGACGTGAAAATGCATACATACACACAAACACATTCATATATATATATTTATATATATATATATATATATATATATATATATATGTTAAATACATATATATATGTTAAATATATACATATACATATATACATATATATATATATGTATGTATATATATAGCATACATATATATATACATATATATATATGCATATATACATATATATATATATACATACATACATATGTATATATATATATATATATATATGCATATATACACATTCATACATGTCTGTTTGAATATGACAGACTAAGAACACCATTTGAACTTCGTAGCTTTTTTTGTTTGCGAACAAGAGAATAATTATCTGGATCCAATGTATGTATCTGTCTACAAATGTACATATATATATATATATATATATGTATATATATATATATATATATATATATATATATATATATATATATTTACATATATGCGTATGTGTATGTGTGTGCATCAAGTTGACAATAAGGAAAAATAGTTTCATTTAAATTAAATTGATTCCACTAACATTTTTTGGCCTTTGGCTTTATCAAAGTAGTAATTCTCAAATAAAATAAAACTTAAAAGTGAAAATACCACAACTCTCATATAGAATCAAAATTCATAGGCATGAACAAAGGTTATAGAGGATTTCCAGGGTTATGTTTTTTGAGCTCTCAAATGGTCAGTTAGTGTGTGTGCATATGATTATATTTTCATGTGGGAATTAAAAGGAATTAAAAGGCCTGCTTCAAATTGATTATGATCATGATTACTGATTGATATTTAATGTTGTTTCAGAATCAATCTAGGGAGGGGAAAAAATATGTAGAAAAATACTGGTCTTTGTTAAATTTTCCTACATTTTAAGATATGGGCAATTCAATACATTTTTTCCTTTTTTTGATTCTTCCCTGGTCAATTAAGCCTTTCTTAGGTCAAAATTGTCACCCATTTTGTTCAGATGATTCACAAGGGCATCTAACCTCAGAGTTCCACAATGTTTGTTGATATATTTTCGCAGAGATCTTGGAGTCTAACCAATATAAACACACAACCAAATACCATCAAAATGACAAGTACATTTATGCACACACATTCTTATTCATACACACCTCCTTTACTCCCCCTCAGAAAATGACCATAAATATCTTCCCCCTTTCTTCAACATCTTATATTTTTATTTTATTTTCTTTGTCCAAGAAAGCTTGCTCTGTCAAATGAATCACAAAAATAAGAATAAAACTTAAATTTGAGTTAAACTTGGTCTCCAAATGTGTGTCAACATTTAATTTAGTGAAATAAATGCATTAACTTTAGAATAATAATCATCTTTTTAATGTAATTTTTGAACCATAACATATACAGAAATGAAGCACGTTTTATGTTTTTTTGATTTATATATGTTTTGCCTGGGATAATTAAATTATAGGGATATATTTTTCTTTAAATAATACTTTGAAACGGCTTAAAATTAATTTTTATACTTTATATCATCAATGATAAAGTAAAATTAGTCATTATAATATTTGCATTGGAATAGGAATAGATGTGATGGGCAAAGTACGTCGTTTGTCACCAGAGATTTTGCGACTACATAAACTTAGATTGTGATTCAGAGCAATAGGCTTCTAAAGTTGGATATTTGAAAACAACTGCTTAAAATGCTCTAAAGATCTATAACAGACCTTTTGACTACTTGGATAGGCCAAGATCTGGACAACAAGGAAAAACTAAAAATATGAATGGATAAGTGCAGGGAAAAGGCTGCTGTAGATATAATAAATGATGTAAGGCAAAAATATAGTTTGAAAATAGGTGTGACATCCACTGGAAAAATGTCCAAAGGATTTTGGACTCATGGGACCGGTAGTCGACAAAAAGACACAAATTCCATCCAATTCATCAAAAAAAAGGAAGGGACCTTGCAACAGTGGTCTAAAATAGATACAGAGTGACAAATTAAAATTTAACAATAGCGATACCTTAGATACATAATAAAAAAAGTAGATCAAGAATATTACCAGCATTGCATTAGATCAATGATTAAACATGGACAGAGAAGTGACATTGTGTAGGATTGTATCTCTGGAAATGGTGCCAGTCGGTTGTGTAAAATAAAGAGAATTTTGTATAGTGAGTCTTATCGGGAAATATTTGATGTGATTATGCTACCATAAGCTCGAAGTTATATGGACCGGTCATGGGTTTTTCAGCATGATAAAAAGCTGAAACACATCATCTGAAGACAATAACACTAAAGTGCTGCAATGGCTGGCCCGTTTGCTCGACCTCAACCTCATGGAGACATAACGAAAAGAGGTTGAAGCTAACAACAGACGCAATAATCCTACAAACACAAATGATGTCTACAATAATACAGTAGAATGGTGGAAGAATTTCCAATTTAAAGCAGTAAGGAATCTCACTGCATTTTTGCCCTGTAAATGTAATGATATATTAAAAAGTTCACTCTTTTATTTACTCCTTTTATTTGTTTTTGCGTACTTGTTAATTAATATAAGCGATAGCTAATTGAAGTGTTCCTAAATAATTAGACCTTTGTATATTTGACAACTTATCATTATATAATTCGGTGTAAATCATTCGTATTAAAATATATATCACTTAATAGAGCAAAAAATATATCTCAACTTGTGCATGGTGCAGAAGCCTCATGATTCAGATCAGCAGAAATTATACAAATTCATAAACCAATATTCTCCTTTCCCTAAATTGAGTGATGCCACTGTGTGTGTGCGTATATATATATATATGTATATATATGTATATATATATATGATTTTCAACTATAGAGAGTGAGACAGATTTGGGAGTAAAAGTGTATGGAAGTTAGGTTTATTTATCCGTGTATGTTTTCATTGATGGTCTAAACATGTTTCGGAAGATATTCCCATCTTCAGTAGTGTGTGCTCTGTGCATGTGTATGTAATTCTAAAGGTAATAGGTTTGCAGTGGAACATAAATCCATCATCAGGAGCTTTGCATTGTGAGCAAAAAATGGTATCCAAGACCCTTCCCCCAAGAAAAAAATGTCTCAAAATGTAAGTATTATCTTCATTGCCAAGACCCTCATTGAACTTGGAACTCAGAACTTTAGGAGTAGTTAAAAAAAACTATGTGATAAATGAGAGGAATTCATGGAAATATACTTTTCATATAAATGTTCCCTGCTGCAATGAGAGGTGTCCTTTATGCCATCAAATACGGTATATCATATCATATGCAATAACATATTGTGGATTAAAATATCCTCTTCAAATCCTTGTAGTTAATAGCACTAAGATGGAGACGTCAGTCTGGCCAAAATTTGACAGATTTTTCCCATTTTTAATTATTTCCAAAATGGCTGACTCCTAGAGAGTACTTTACTTGGTTCTAAAGAGAAGTCTAACCTATAGACAATTACATGACGAAATTATATAGCAATAGAGATGAAATCCACCTTTAGCTGGTTCCAAAACCTTAATCTTCTCCTGTCACTGATAAACGTAATAAAGTGCAACCAATTCCAATTTCCCTTTATGTTCACTTCCTGCACATTAATTCCTTGATTCGGTTCCGTCAATATTTGCCGCATCATTTCACTCGAAGTCTGGGAGCTGACAAATTTATATAGCAGGAGTCAGTCCAACATTGAAGGAAGTCAGAATTCCAATCAGGTAGTTTCTCAATTGAGAATTCCAATAAAGTAGTTTCTCAATTTTTTTCTCTTCTAAGAGAGAGAGGGAGATTTTAAGAACTTGGCACATACATGATATGAATCTGAAATTTGATATCTCTCACTGAGGTGATTCTTGATTCATGACCCTATGTAGAAGAGCAGAATTTCTGACTCCAACATACTGAAATGGCTACCTTTCAAATACAACTATTTGGTGTGTAAGATACAAGCTATTCTCCATCATCAGGAAACAGACTTATTGATCCGACAATGTACAAAGACCCTAGTTAGGAATCGTCCATCAAAACTGTCAATATAGGTCAACATAGGTTTCTTTAGTGTTTAAGTGTTTTTGGCTGGTTGACTGGAAGGCTATGTATGTGTGACGTGTACAGGCCATAACAATGGAGCTAGTAGGTTGGAAGCTTAATTCTAATTCTCTAATGCAAAAATATGAAAAAAACTTTCAAGAAACAAAACTGAAAAGATCTTTAAAATCCAATCATTGAGGAATTATATACACTGTAGTGATCTTGCTCTTGTAGCTTTTAAATTTAGTTCATTTTATTTCCTTCTACTGCATTGAGCACTTCCCTAAAAGCATGCTAGGGAAGCTAATTTAAGTACCCTGCATTTAAGAAATTTTAAAAAAACAACCGACTGAAAAAAATACAAATTGAATAAAACATCGTTTAACAAATATATAGAATCAGGAATTATATGGTTCATAACAAACTAGCTTGGATCAAATTAGGTCACAGAACTGGTCACTTCAGTCTATTGTTAACTTTTTGTTTCCCTGCTTTGTGCTTTTTATAATTCTTTGAGAACTTCAATTTAAGTTGCTTTACTGAAGAGAAAGAGAAATCAGGGGAAAACAACAAAAAAAAATATAAAGAGTATTTCAGAAGAAAAAAAAGGAAATTGCATGTTCTGTTACAAACCAACCTTCACTTATGACAATTTCTGACTTCAGTCTTCCCCCCCCCCCATGATGAAAAAAAAATTGATAAAATAAAATGCTAACTAAAATGCCAACAGCCAAAAGCAATTTAAACTCTCCAAAGTGAAACAAAAAAGGAAACACTTGAAATGTCAAAAAAAAAAATGTTTAAATAAATTTTACATTGTTTTCAAGCAGGAGCAGGTGGAAAATGTTGAGGTTTTCCTAATTAATACATTCTAAACTGCTGAAAAACAAATTCACAATTGTGCACTCTGCTGCTTCCATGTCCTAATTGGGAGAATCCCAGTTGGAAGCAATAAACAAATCAAGGATGTCAAAACTGTAAAACAAAATGACTTTTTTACACTCATTTTTTTTTGTTTTATCTAATAAAAAAAAGGACTGAGAATAGCAAGGTTATCTGGAGTTGTTCAGACTGCAGCAGATACTAAGATTATCAGAATCTCTTCTTAATAGAATTCATTTTGCATTTTCTTCACGTAATAAAGGTTCTTCCCACAATCAGAGAGTAGGGCAAACCCATAAAAACATTCAGTAAGCTGTGTAACAATATCAGGGCTGATGGAGACTCTTGAGGTGAATATTTCATTTTATTCTTAAATATTTGATTTAATTTTTGAATAGCATGTTTTTTTAAAGATACTTTTTGCATAGGTATATGTAAAGTACGCTTACATACTTGGTCAAAGATAAGATAAGTTACAGAGTAATCTTTTTCAGCTGCTAGGAGGCCGATAAGAACATCTCAAGTAGAATAATTGACAAGATAAAGCTTAATTGCTTAGACCATCTCACCTTTAGAGATAGAGAGCTAGTAACAGCCACTCAATTAAAAAGACATTATAAGAGAGAAGGTGAGAAGGGAATGATATGAAAAGGGCCAGTGTATAAGGATTCTAATGGCGAAAATAAAAAAGATAGACAGTCAGTTTATTTGCATGAGGAATCTATAAGTTTGGGACCAAAGGTTGGTCAACAGAGCAGAACAGGAAGGAGAGTAGAGTAGTTGGGTGATTATGGTTGGCCTATGAGGAGCTGGCCTCTGGCCCCTGGCTGCTGGCAGCAGAAGAACTGATTAAATTCTTTTCTTCTTTCTTGACAAGGTCTCTTGCTCTCACCAAGCTCTCTCTGTCTATCTGTCAGTTTGTCTGTCTCTCTCCCTTTATGTGAGTGAGGGTTTCGTTTGGTCTTCTAGCAAGACTATCAATGTATTTTCGGTCGTCTGGAGGAGAAAAATATCTTTTGTTCCTTCCCTTGCCACAGCTGTGTACAGCGCATTAAGGTACGTTATATGTCATAAAATGGCATAAAGGGAAGAAGCAATTATTGTCAATTTAGAAAGGAAAAAATTTTTCAACATTCCCAGACCCACAAAATGGTAATGGCAGTATGTTAGACTGAGGTGTTGGATGTAATAGTGCTGGAGACTGAGTATAGGAGGGAGAGCATCTGTAAAGTTTGGTGGAAAACAGCTGATTGCTTTTTTTCGCTTTTCAACATTTTTTTGTAAAAACAATAAGTGACAAAGTGAACTTTTGAAAAATGGTGAATATCTATATAACAGTTGAACAAAACTATCAAAAACATGGACAAATTTAATAAGGAGATATTTCTCATACTCTGGTACAGTGATCTTCAAATTTAATAAGGAAATATTTCTTATACTGTGGTACAGTGATCTTCAAATTTAATAAGGAAATATTTCTTATAGTCTAGTCCAGTGGTCTTCAGATTTAATAAGGAAATATTTCTTATACTCTAGTTCAGTGGTCTTCAAATTTAATAAGGAAATATTTCTTGTAGTCTAGTACAGTGGTCTTCAAACTTTATCTACTTACGGAACCTTTTTCCATGATTAAATTTTCCAGGGGACCCTTTCAAAAAACTTTCCTTTCTACTTGTGAGGTACCGTACAAAAGTTCCAGAAATTTGAACATTACTGGGAATAACTACCCTAGCTCCTAGTTTCCACTATTCCTCTTGAACAAAGCCCCTTGGGCATGTATACTGCAGTTCCAGTGATTTCTCCACGATTTCAAGCATCCCTTTAAGGCATCAAGCGTGATGGTCTCAAGCACCTACTGTGATTCTTTCTGGATCTCCTCAATTGAATCAAAATGACACCTGTTCAGTCGGAGTTTCACCTTAGGAAATAGGAAAAAGTTGCAGGGGGCTAGGTTAGGTAAATAGGGCTGATTACTATCATGTTATTGGAGGCCAGGAACTGTCATACAATGAGTGATTGATCTTGGCACAGATTTTGCTGCAACGCATTTCATGTCCAACATGTCTGACAAAATATGTTGAAGGCTCCCATATGACAGTCCTCCGACATCAAAAACACAATGGATAGTTCATTTATAATCTGCAAGGATAGCCTAACACTTTCTTCTAGTGTTGTACTGGCCGATTGTTGTCCACAAAGGTCATCGAAACAGTTGTACTAGAAAAAAACTTTCTGCTCTGGGAGGTTGCATTGTCACCAAAGGCTTCCTGAAGAAATCAGTGAGTTCCAGCAGCCTTCTTGTTGATTTTGAAGCTGAAACTCAGGTTATTTGGTCTGTGATATCAGTCACAATCTCAGAGGGGTGCTGTTGGTCCCATCTAGCAGAAGGCCGAACTGCATACAGTTTGCTTCCATAGTTCAAATTATTGGCATTTTTAGGTCGTGCCTCATGTATATCTGAATACGTATGTAACTACAGCATTCAGGTTTGGTTTATGGAATAATCCAATTATGCATAAACCCCAAAAGAAATACACGAATGGAGAAGTAAGAATGAAGCTTACTGAGGGAAAATCAATTCATGAATGATTGTTGACTGAAAAGCATCCATATCTCACTAACAACCTCGATGTTTTTAATTAAAAAGTAAAATGTTATTCATTTTTTCTTGTATTAATATTACTGTAAATGTTAATGAAAAAACAAGGACTCGTGAGAGCCATGAAGGAATCAAGTAATGAAGAATTATTAAATATATTGCGGAAATGTCACTTTGTTTTACTTTGTTTTATGGGACTCCGGGAAAGGTCATTAAGAATACAATCTTAATCATCCCCAAAATTGTAGTTTGTTATTTACATTGTCTGACTTATTAAAGTTGAGTTAACAAAAGACAAAAACATTTTTGAAGCCATTGAAGATTCAGAAGAGAAATCATTGGGCAATTGAGATAAAGAACTGACCATTCGAGTTCTAGTATCCTTTCCTTTTTTTTCAGAAGAGTCTGCATTTGCTCAACATTTGAATAACATTTAGACATTGGCTGGCCAAGAACATTGCTTGAACTCTATTCTTGCAACCTCCCCTATCAAACATGAGAGATTTTTAGTCAGGATGTGGAGATCAATTGTAATTCAAATCATTAAGTATATTATGAAAATGTCACTTTCTTTTGTGGAATCCCTGGAAATGTTCTGCAAAACCTTGAACAGTTTGGATACTGCTGCTCTAGAAAACAATATAAAATTTCACATGGATTCTTATTTGTAAGTGCTTTACATCAAATTTTATACAGTTCTATGAGTTTAATCTCAGGCAAATACTGTGGAACACTTACTGATAAACTAAGTCATTAGTTATGGCTCAAATATTGCAATGAGGTACTGGTTAACATTATACTTGAGCTCTATCATTGATGAATGTTCCATGCTTGTGTTGGACTAAACTAAGCTTTGGAAATAACCGTACAAATATTTGTATGAATGTTTTTTTTCTGATAGCTTCTTTCTGTTCAGTGGAGAGCAACTTTCAACCTAAATTTCAAGACTTTCAAAATGTACAAAGAAAAACAGGAAAATAACACCTGTTCACTACATTCACACAAATGCAGAAATAGAAGAATTCTATTTTTATGTTAGATGTTATCCCTTTGTATTCTCAACAACTTTGATCGATGTTTACAACATTTCACATATTTTTTCTGTTAGAGAAACTCAGAAGAACTTGTTCTGTTGTGTCTTGAGGTAGTATGTTGTTTTATGGGTAACTTGGGAGACTCTATCATTATTATAAATTTTTGGCCAGTATTTCCTTCATCCTTTTTAAATTACTCTTTATCACCTTTATTCTGGCCATCACTCTATGGTGCAGATGAAAAATAAAGGATAAGCTTTCAGTAAGACATCCCTTTTGCGTCAAGGAAGTCTAGTCAACCCTACCAACTTCTTTAACAGCCCGAGCTACAAGAACTGTACGGTTAACAAATCTAACCTGTAAACCTACCCTCTATTCTTCCATTGAACCATCTTCATCATATCACCATCTTTTAACAACATACTACGTTGAGAGTGATCAGTTAGAAAGTTGGAAAAGGGTTGATCAATCAATAAATTGTTCTCTCATCTTTTGTTGAGCGGGGATCACTAAAAGAGTTTGAATTTTCTAAAAACAAGCATGAACTCTGTAAGGGACCAGTTTAGCAGAAATTTGCATTGACTCCTCCTCCCCACTATAAACTTATTCAGGGGAGATTTTTATAAGAAAAAAATTGCTAAGCATAATAAGGAATAACTGTTTCAATTTTCAGCTCTCCACCATGTATGCATGATGCATTCAAAGAAACAAATATAAGTACATACATAGCCAGCCAGACCAACTTGAAAACTGATGAAACCTATGCTGACAATTTTGGATGTCTTATATGGCATTCCGTGTTATATAAGCATAAGTAACCTCCAATTAACCATTGAACTTCCAGTTTCAAATACCTTTTTTTGAAAGTTAATTTGCTTTAAAAGTTCGATTGATTTTTTAAATTTTAATTGTTCTTGATTAAATCATTTTCAGAATTTCAATTTGGGGAGAATTTTGTGTCTTAGAAAAAAAACGATAACTTTTCATTGCAGAAAGAGAGGGAAAAGCTAAGAGCAAAATAAAGTTGTGCTCTATTTTAAGTACCATGATGGTGATGCTACTTAAGACGTACACCAATGTTGAAAAGACTGAGGGTGGTGATAGTATTTTGAAGTCAAATCAATGATGACCATTTGTTATGATTATCAATACAAATGATTCACACTGATTTTAAATTGCAAAGGTGAAATTTTAAGAGAGACAGAAGTATCAAGACAATGAACGCTTATCAACGCAGCTTTACTCATTACATTGAGAACACTATCATTGAAAAATATAATCAAAACTAACAACTCATCAAAATTGCTCAGGTCTTTCTTGAAGGAGGGAAGAGAAAAATTAAAATATGCCAGTGAAATTCTGGCTTCTAGCATCTTATGCTTCCGAATTTGTCACCAGGAAAGTGAGATGCCAAGACAGGCTTTTTTTCTCTATTTTTACTCAAGCCGTTTTGAATGACTTGTGAACCAGTAGCATGGCCTTGATGTAATTTGGCAACTGACTATACTGTGTATGCATGAATAGATTTTCCCGTGGGGTTACTTGGTAGGATGATGCCATTGAGTGTGTTATTTTTCACATCTTGTGCAGGGCTTTTTTGAAAAACATCACATCACCCAGTTGTGTCAACCCTTTCTATGGTCTAGATTTGGCTCCCTGTAACTTATGTCTTTACTGACAGAGATTTCAGACTGTTGGTGAGATTAAGGAGAACATGATGAAGCAGCTGATGACAACACTTAAGGAGGACTTTGTAGACTGTTTTGAAAAGTGGTCAATGAGATAAATAGTGTGAGGTTCTGAAGAGAGTACTTTGAAGGAGACTAAGATGCTACTGCCCTAGGCATTATTATTATTATTATTATTATTATTATTATTATTATTATTATTATCATCATCATTATTATTATTATTATTATTATTATTATTATCATTATTATTATTATTATTATCATTATTATTATCATCATCATCATCAGCATTTTTGAATGGCAGGATACTTCCTGGACAGTATTTGCAAACTTTAAGAAAATCTTATGTTGGCAATTAATCCTTGCATCTTCAACTTATTGAAGTGCTTAATTTGAAGGCTTTTATTTCCCAGCTGTGACAATTTCTCCGGAATTATTTTTTATCTGTAGCAAAAGAAGCAATACAAACATTTTTCTTTAAACAATCAACCTCTTTAAAGCAGAAATAAAATCTGAAAAAAATGTATTTTCTATTTGTTTTTAAAGTTGTTGAGATTCATGTACATGTTAACTTCTACCAGATGTCAGTAATTGCGAACACTGTATAAACACTTATGATTTGCTACTTCAGATAATACGGATTGTTGAGCTCATACTCAGAGCTCTGACTGAACTGTTCTTCCTTTTCTTGTCATATTTATTTACAGCTTGGTCAAATAAAAGTCCTATTGATTTTGATTCAGGGTTGTTTCATCAAAAAATGTTCTCTCACACAGTATCATAGTTTGCTTAAAATATTGACACAAAATTTGGTCTAAACTGGAAGAACGTCATCAAATAAATAATTTATTGTCAGTGGTTCTTGTATCAGCATAGACAGGACAAATAATGATTAAAATTTAATCATTTATTTGCGTACCAAAAATGTTCTGTTTATACAAATTAAATTTATTTCTGTACATAAAGCCTAGAAGAGAAAATTATATCTATGGTTATATGAAATATTATGAAAATTTCCTTTTGTTTTCAGATGTGTTATGATGCTTTAAATCTGATAACTTCAACTGCTTTCTTTTTAATTATATACATCAAACATTTTTAATTATTTTGAGTATGATGCTCAATAACCCTCCCAGTTCATGTGATTGAGGGATTAGAGGGATATCCTGCTCACTGATACAGATATATATATACATATATATATATATATATATATATATATATATATATATATATATATATATATATATATATATATATATATATATATATATATATATATATATATATATATATATATATACCTAGATTGATCTGTGCTAACAGGACATCCTCCAAATGAATGAGAACTCTCGAAAACTTATGTTACATCATTTGAACATAAAACATCTAACGTTTTGAAACCTAATCTTTGCTGTAACATTCATTTTTAATTATAAAATTAGGAAATGAAAAACAAGAAAATAAATATATGAATAAACATAAGATGTTCACTTTTTTGGACATGCTTTTTTTTGCCCAGTGTCTCTAAAAATTATATTGAATCAACATAGTCCCACAAATGAACCAACCAACCAGCCAAGTAAGCTATAGATTCTCCTCTCTTTGAACGTCAGAGCCTATCTATGTGTGTGTGTGTGTGTCTGTGTGTGGGCACTCCTTCACATTTTGGTAGGTGTAGGGGATGTAACGAACCAAACCCTTTATTTAACCGATGGAGGTTTATAGACTGCACTCCTCTCTTAGCAGTAGTAGTATTCTCAAATTATTATTGTCTCACACTGGGATTGAACCTAGAATCATTAGATTACTTGCAGTAATTCTGACTGATTCCCTAACCCCTACGCTATGTGTCCATAGAAATAAGTAAACATTTAGAGAAACACTAACTAATTGGTTTTGTCTTCTTTCAAAAAATGTGCTTTTTGATGTCTCCACGGTCATTCTTATACCAAAAGTGCCCAAATATTGTGCAGGTATTTTTGTAGATAATGTTAGATAAAAAGATCTTTTTTTCTAATATGATTTTAGAAGAAAAATCTAAGATTTTAGGTAATTAGTTTTAGCTCATGTGCGGGCTATGGTCATTCACTTATACAAGGTATGGATATCCACTTTAGTTGTTTTATAGCTTTTGTGTCTTCATACCCAAAATATATTTACATACTTCAATTTATAAAAATTTCTAATGTCCCTTTACTTCACTTATAACATATTTTCTGTACAAACTTCTGTTTTAGAAAATATAATCATTTGATTATCCAATTCTACGGTTAGTTTTCACCTCAAAGTGAAAAGATATATATTTTCAGGGCTTAATAAACACAAGTACATTGTGGAGGAATCTTTGTATATCCTAATCATTTTCAGCCTTTTAGTTCATGGATTCAGTGTATGAAAATTGACAATCAGAAAACAATTGTAAACAGTAATAGAAACCATCCCTAATACTTTTAACATAGGTTTCTTCAGTTTTTGAGCTGGTTTGGCTTGGGATGGGTATGTTAATATTTTTGTAAGTATGTATTCATGTTTTGCGTATACAACTCATACCAAAAGAGCTAGAGGGCTGAAAACTTCAACATTTATACCTTATCATGTTTTTTTGAAAATTCCATCCTGAGATAGGTTTTTAACAGATGGGTATGGGTTCAATTTACAATATGAGTTTATGCTAAACTGGTCCCTTAGTTTGTCTCCGGTAGCATTCATACTAATTTTTTGAGAATTCAGACTTAATAATCTTTGCTCAGCAAAATGTGAGAGATGTAACTAGTTCTAAATACTTATAGACAAATAATGTCTGCACTCAAATATGTCTAGTTAATAAATGCTTAGAAAGTATTGTCATTATTCCATCAAGTATTAGGACAAGTATTAAAATCAGCTTTTTAGTCAGTACATATTCTAGATTCTCTCAGGTGTATTTTGTAAAAAGATGTTTTTATGTTTTTACCTATCAAAATCCCTCAATACTGAACTCTTAATCAATTAAAGTGAGAGAAATAAATTTTACACCATGAATCACTTGTCAGAATTGGTGAACAGTTGTAATTAAGGGGCGGTGAAAGTTTTTAAAAATCCACAGGATACAGTATACGCTACAGTAGCCATTCAAAATTTATCTTAGGCCACGGCCCTCTTAAGGGCTCTTCTCAACCTAGGCTTCAACACAAATAGATGGATAGAAATTTGTTAATTAATATTTCAGTTCATGGTCTTCTTCAAATGTCCCAAATCAAGAATGGCTGCTACAGAGGATGGCCAGAGAATGCATTGGCCAAACATAGATATTAGGGCAACAGAAATGAGGATAATAATCCCAAGCGGTCATTAAGTAATTGATAAGTTTATATGTGAAAACAGTTCTTCTGAGTAAAAGAAAACACAGACATAATGTCCTTAAATTGTTGTATTCAAAGTCCACAAAGAGTAAAAGCAAATCTTCACCCCTCAGCTATTTTTGAATTGTACTGTATTTTCTCTGGAATATTGGAATTTCTGATTTCAATAACCATTTTTGGACACTGAACCTTTATCCAATGCCTGCTTAGGATTTTTAACTTGAGAACAGCAGGTTGCAGACAATTTGAATAAGTTGAATTAATTGAACTAATTTCATCTAAGAAATAATCTTTTAATTCCAATTTCTTTCTGAATTATCTTTACGATAAAAGAATCTCATGTTACCAGGGCTGATTCAATTTGGTTTATGTACCTCAAACATATTGGCAATCTGCCACATATCTATATCTCCACCTGCCTATCTGTCCTTTCAGTATAGCAATGCTGATTCTGTTGTCTGTAAAATGGAAGTCTTCTGTTTTATACGGTGGCTCATAAGGTTTTTATGGCCAACACTTTTGTTGATAGCTTATTTTGTGCTCTAAGCTGTTAGGAAATTGGATATTTGAAGCAGGTTGGGAAATACCAATGCAACCATTCAAAGCTGATCACAAAAATGAGATTTGCAGGATAGGAAATGGCTGTGCTTAAATGGTGATACTCTTAGTTCTACTGAGATTGTATTTTATACAATTTTTTTAATGATGCTCTGCAAAGAACACTATAGTTTCCTTGCATGATTTGTTTCAATTCACCACTTTGAAAGACAGAATTCTTATCTGTCTCATGCTGTATAAGTTGTCCTCCACTGAGGATATTTTGCTGTAATGTTGTAACCCAACATAAATCCATATCTGTGTGAGAGTACTTCTGTAATGTGAATGTGTCTCCAAAAAAGTTTATAAGTATCAACAGTTCATTTTGCATTTTATGGCGACATTTAACTCAAAAAATTATTTCTATCAAACACATTTTTTTTCATATAATAAGCTTAAATTGACCCAGAGATATAAATTACAGTTACTAAAAAAAAGGGTCAATAGAAACCTCCGTATGACCAATGGGATGATTAGCTAAAAAAAAAAATTGGAAAAAGGAGTGATCGAAGAATGTTTCTTCTCTCACATATTGTTGGGCAGTGATAACGAAAAAAGTCTTAATTTTCAAGAAATATGAGTGAATGATGCTGGACACAAACCAAGGGATTAATTCAGTATAAACTTACTTTGCAAGCTGAACCCTCTGCTAAAAATGTATTCAGGAGTGGGTATGGAACCTAACCAAGAGACTGACCCACAAACTGAAACATGCAAACGTGCACATGAGAGAATCATGCTCAACCTCATATGGAGAGATCACAAGATTGCACAATATATTAGGGAGAAAATAGGAGTCTGAGACATCATGATATTTATTAGAAGACACAAATTGCAATGTGCTGGTCATGTTGCAAGAATGGCAGACAACTGGTGGACATCACAACTCACAACATGGATCCCCAGAGATCACGTGCTACTCGGGCTGACAGAATATAAGATGGAGAGACAAACGACGAATTCAGAAAGTACTGGTTCTGCAACATCCATAATAGAGAGATGTAGCAAATCCTGGGGAAGGTCCATGTCCAATGACAGACAATAAAAGACTGATGATGATTTTCAAAAGACAAAAAAACATTTTTCCAGATATTATAAGAAGTAAATGTTTAAAATTTCAGTCCTTTAGCTCTACTGATGCGGCCTGCACACATTACATATTCATAGCCAGTCAGCTAGCTTGCCAGAATGACTAGAAAACTGAAGTAACCCATTCTGCAAGTTTTGGTTGAGGATTTCTAACATGCAAAGGAAAGCAAAGAAGATTAGAAAGATTTTTTTTTCAAATAGGTTATCATGTAACATTCTATTTTGATTAGTAAATGAATTCTTGTTGGGCCAATTTTTTTCTGTTGTACAGAGAATGCCAAAAAGTTGCCAATGGCTCTGCGAATAAAACTATCAGTAATACTCTAGTAAAAACTGTTGAAGAATTGCTCACACTTGCTCACAATCACAATGAAATTGTCAAGAACTTGTTCAGAAATATCCAAATCATCAGGAAAAAAAATCCTAATGATCCAAGAGGAAGTTCTTCAATCATCACTTTTCTCCGTCTTTTGTATATATGAGACTTTGTTATCCTAACAATAGTTTCCAACAGCAACGCACTAGACAAAAAAAACGGCTGTAGAAATCGAACAGGTTTAGTAAACAAAAACTGAGTCCAAGATATCAAATTACCCAATTACCACTTGTCAGCACACAGATAAAATGATTGTCACAGAATTTTAAAAAATTTTCTCAGCAAAGATAAAGGAGCAATTGACAGTCAGTTTCTCAAAACTGCTCAACTGATAGAGTTAGAATAAAAATGAATCGTAAAAAAAAAAAGATCTCTCCTCTATCCGCACACAAACTTATTTTTAATCAATTCAACGGGAAAAATTGTGGAAAGAATTTTCTAAAAGAAGAAAAATTCAACTTGAACAAAAATTGATTTAGGCAAGTTTGTATTCTTTATTGTTCAATGAAATTATTGCTTTTTTTTGGAAAATTGCAAGAAATAATTTGTCAAGGAAAAAGAAAAAGTGAAAAAAAAAACTAGATGCAGAAAGTGACATGATTATATATATATATATATATATATATATATATATATATATATATATATATATATATATATATATGTATATATATATATATATGTATATATATATATATATATATATATATATGCATGTATATATATATATATATATATGTATATATATATATATACATAATACTATAAAGTCAACAAATGTTTCTTTGTTTCTAATTTTATGTTTTATTGAAACCTAAGAGTATGCACTCTAGAAACTGAAAATTTGTGTATAAGGGTAACTTGACACAAAGATAAACATAAGATAGGTGGCGATGACATTTTGTGGCCTATAACGGACAATTCAGGGTCAGGTCAATTTTGGCAATTTCAATTGTTACAGATACAGCTTCACCCTGAAGGCTGCAAGTTAGTGTACAAGGGTAACTTGATCCCAGGATGTATAAAGGAGATGGTGTTGACCTATGGTGACCTCTTGAGGTTAACTGAGTCCATTTGATTCTGGCAGGCATTTTCAAATCAAACAAAGAGAGTTGCAAATTTATCTACCAGTGCAACTTGACCTCAGGATGAATATAGGATAGGTTGTGATACCCTTTGTTGACATCTAAAGGTCAATTTAAGGTTACGTTGAATTCGGAAAAAGAGATGGCTGCACTTTATTGGCTGCAAATCTTTGTAATGGTTACTTGACTCCATGATAAACATAGGGTAGGTGGCACTGGTTTCTGGAGACTTTCAACAGTTAATTTAAGGTCAGGTCAATCTTTTTGTTTCAAATCTAATAGAAACGGCTCCACCCTACGAGCCCATGGTAACTTGACCCCAGAATGAGTAAAGGATAGGTGACACTAATCTCTTAAAGTCAATACAAGGTCAGGTCAATCTGGGTCTTTTCAAAAAAGGTCAATTTTGACTTTTTGAACCTACCTGATGAACTGCGATCGCTACTTCAAGAAGCTCCTGTACAATTTTATCACAAGACCTTTCAGTATTGATTACTTTTATTTTTTTGGCAATGCATGGGCAAATATTTACATAAACCTATTTTCATATATGATGAAAAATATGAACACACACGGGTATCAATTTGCATCAGTAGCATCATTAGATCGGATCTAACAGTGGTCCTGATGCAAAATGCATGACTGGAAATAAAAATACATGAAAAGTTCATAATTCAGTTATTTTTCCAAATTGTCAAATCGATAAATCACACATGATCTGAAAAGATCTTTCCACGGGTAAAGAAATGAGATATATATAAAATACGTATCAGCAAAGGGAGGTAGGTCTATCACTTACAAAATTCATAATCGTTGTTAAAAATGTTTAGATAACTTTTCACAATTGACATATATATATATATATATATATATATATATATATATCAGAAAATATATCGATTAGATCAAAAGATCAATATAAGATTGAGAAAAGCAATAAAGACAGGTCTGGTTTGTCACTCAAAAGAAACCGTCATATGACCAAAGTCTTTCGGCAGCATGCAGTGTTGGGGGCTGATTTGAAAAAAGATGGCTGATCAATGAATAAGTTACTCCTCATACCTCTTGTTGGGCAGTGATCACAAAAAGTCTGAATTTAAGAAAAATAAGTATGGATGATGCCAGATACAAAATAAGTGATCAATTAAGCAAAAACTTACATTGCAAATTGAACTCCCCACTAAACACCTATTTTGGTGGGGAATTTAAAAAAAAAAAGAAACAAAGTTTTTCCCTAACATAAGGACTGAATATTCAAATTTCCAACCCTCTAGCTTCATTGGTGTGGCCTGTACACATGATATACATGCAGCCAATCAGATGAACTTAAAAAAAACGATCGTTTGATGGTTTCTGATTGGGAAACCCATTTAAAATAATTCATAATCTTTATAAGATGTCATAATCCACCAAGATATTAGAGTACTTATCTTCTTGAGTAATCTGTTGGTTTTTAAACAACAGAATTCTACAGTTATCTTACTGATATTCTCATTGGAAAATGTACCTACTTCCTGCAGGTGAAAACAAAACTAGGGCTATTATTGATGTCTTTGTTTAGTTGATGAAGAAGGAGACACAAAAATCTACTCATATGATAAAGTGTGTGACTTTTTCTGTTTCTCTGGATTCTTTCATTTAAAGGTAACAGTTATGCAGATAGATGTATCTACTACTGCCATTTGAAACAATGGACTATTCTATTGGAACAAGTTAAGAGAGTTTTTTTCTAAAAAAATATCTTCTCATAAGATAAAAAAGAGAATGGTATTTTTTATATGAGGCATTTCATGTTTTAACTCTAACTTATTGGTGATCAATTTTTTGAATTTTATCCTATCTATTGAAAAACTGTCCACCAAAACTGTGAACACAGGTTTCTTCACTTTTCAAGTTGGTACAGCTAATTGGCTATGTATGTACATGTGTATGTATGTATCATGTATACAGGCCACACCAATGGAGCTAGAGGGCTTAAATTTTAAACATTCACTCTGTATTATGCTCAGAAAAAACGATCTTCGTTTTTTGAAAATTCCCACTGTATATAGGTTTTCAATAGGGGATTCAATTTGCAATGCGAGTTTATGCTAAATTGGTCCCTTACTTCATATTCAGCAGCATTCTTGTTTGTTTTGTTTTTTTAATTCAAACCTTTTTAGTGATCACCTACCAATAAAAGGTGAGATAAGAAACTTATTCGCTGATCACCGATTTAAAAAAATTTTTTTATTTGATCACACCCAACACAACATTTTGCCAAAAGATGCGGGTCATGTGATGGTTTCTTTTGAGAGACTATCCTGACCTGTAATATTTACAACACTTGGTCTTGTCTGGCACAAAGTAACATTCAGAGAGTGGCTAAATAAGCAAAAAATCACTATCAATCACTTGTGAGTTTTGAGTTCAGTTCATTAATCTGTGATATGTAACCATAGATTGGTAAAGAGAGAGAGAGAGAGAGAGAGAGAGAGAGAGAGTGGGGGTCAGGGAACTACAACCAATCTATCAACTTATCAAATTGATTCATTTGATCTACGTTCATATCCACCTCTCCGTGAACATCTGTTTTTTTTACTGCTTTTATTTATACACCTACCAATGTCTATCAGGTCTGTTTATCCTTCTAATCATTTATCTCTGTCATAGTGAATCCATCTATTTACTTGGTCAAGCTTGCTAGAGTTTGTCTGGCAAGAGATTAGAAAAAGAATTACATCACTCTTTTTCAGTTCTTATGTATTAAGAGCAGCATTATTTACTATAACATCCATATACACAGCAGTTGCATTTCCATAAGACCTTTTTTACAAGATCGACTCTCTTTCATGTCTAGATTAGTTTTCTGACAGTGGCCAGCTCATCTGTTAACTTTGAATTACAGAACAAAATTGAATAACATAAATAGTTATTCGTTCCCCGGGGTCATCATGTACTTCAAATGTATTATACAGAAGAAGGTATCAATTTACTGATTCAAAAAGAGGATTCTTGCTTGATCTGAGTTTTTCCTTGGTGCTAGTTAGAGAATCTAAACCTTCCAGCCTGAAAAAGGATAATGATAGATTATATCAGTTAAGATTGGATATAGTAGATAGAAAAAGGGGAAGAGAGACAAACTAAAGAAATGAGCAAAATAATACTATCTTTGTATTTATACCGATTATATATACATATATATATATATATATATATATATATATATATATATATATTTCATAGGGATGGACATATTTTATATATATATATATATATATATACATATACATATATGTATATATATATATATATATATATATATATATATATATATTATAGGGATGGACATATTTTATATATATATATACATATATGTATATATATACATGTATATATATGTATACATATGTATATATACATATATGTATATATATATATATATATATATATATATATATATATATATATATATATATACATATATACAGAGTTGAGCACTCTTTAAGTGAGGTAACTCATCCACTGTAAGCTTATGCAATGCTCTTCTATAGGAATTGAGCACTTTGGTGGATGAGGGATATCTGTGTAATTTAGATGTAACGCTTAAATTTGCAGTACTGGATGGGATAATGGAAAGTTTATAGCCACATTGAAGAGATGTAATACATTGAAACAGCTGTCTGTGGATGACACAATGATATATATATATATATATATATATATATATATATATATATATATAAGACAATAAATTGCATTATACTATATTGAAATTTCTTATTTGAAACGATCTCCCGTTATAACTTGGTGGATCTATCATTTGGCCCAGACAATGTGAATAGAATGAACAATTAAAGAAAATTTGGCTGCGGCTGGAAAATCATTTTCAATTGATTTCCTTTGATTGTTTATTCTATTTAAACTGTCCAGGCTAAATGATAGATTCAATATTTAATAATGGGAAATCATTTCAAATACGAGTCTGAATAGAATACAATGCAATTTATGACAGGGAAAAATTAACTTCAAAGTTAAAAATTGTCAAATTCTTTGGTTGAATATATTGGTAGAAAATCAACTCGAAGTGTAATTAGTGTTTGTAAAGATGATATCATGAAATGGTTTGCATGTAATCTGAGATTATAACCAAACCACATGTATGAAACAATATATATACTAAAATCATCACTGAAAGGGAGGTACTGTTTGATCAACACTGCTGGGGTGTTATATGATGAACAACAGATGATCCCAACAAGGGTAAAATTTGCACGTAGTAGTATAGCAAAGTATATATAAAACAGGAAGGAAAACTGAAGAAAATTACATGAATTACAACTGATACTGGGAATAAATGACTGAAGTGACACAAAAAAACTAATGTTTTGTATAAAATTCAGACTTCTTCAGAGATTCTGTTGAGGAATGGAGTGAGGAAATAATTGTAAGTCTACATTAAGCCAAGCCTGATTGTAATGTGGTAGGAGTGGACTTTTTATTGTTCATGATATAATGAAAACAGTTTTGAAAACCACCTCTCCGTGCAAAGTTCTATCATAGAATCTTTTTTTGATGAGAATGATATATATATATATATATATATATATATGTATATACATATATGTGCATATAGTATTTGTGATAAATACTTGAAAAAACACTGCTTTTAGTCACTTGCTTTTGAGAATTAACAAGAGTAGAAGAACAAAATTTTATAGCCAATAACACAACATAGGATTTTGTCATGTTTTGTGGTTCTGGATTCTGAATTTCATGAAAATGTTTTTTTAATTGAATTGAATTGTTAAATGAAAATAATTTTTTTTTCTATCCTTCAAATATCTTGTTCAAAATCAATCAAGGATATTGGAAAATCAAACTCACCTTGCTATTTAGAAGAGTTGCCAATTGATAAGTTAGTTATAACCATCCCCACTCAAAATCTTTAATGGCCCCTGCAATCTCAAGCGATAAAAACAGAATATGAGCAGTACCCTACGAACCGAATGAAAGAAGCAAGAAAATCAGCCTTCACAAGAACTCCAGCATAACAAAGGCCATTTGCAACAATCATGTCAGAATTGAACACACAACTACAAAAATTGAAATTGCTAAACTGGAGAGGGTTGACCATTATATCTACCTAGGACAACGAATCTCCATGATATCCTCAAAAGAGGAAGAAATCAAGGGAAGAATCACTCTATGAAGGTGAGTCTTCAGAAGAAAAAACTCAACCTTCAAGAACAAGCAAATCCCATTAGTCTTAAAAAAGGAAAGTATACAACCAATGTATCCTCTTAATAGTTATCAATAGAGCTGAAACATGGAACCTAATCAAAAGACTGACCCTCAAACTGAGAAGCATGTAATGTGCAAATGAAAGAATCATGCTCAACCTCACATGGAGAGATCACAAGACAGCACAATATATCAAGGGAAAAACAGGAGTATAAGACATCATAGCAGCTGGACATCAGCCATTAGACATCATGACTTATAAGGATCCCCAGAGATCAGATAACTGAAACTGGCAGAATGCAAGATGTAGAGACAAATTAGACAAGTTCAGAAAGTATTGGTTCCGCAACAACCATGATAGAGAGATCTGGCATATTCTGGAGAAGTTCTATGTTCATTGATGGACAATTAAAGACAAATGATGATGATGACGTAATAGAAAGTACTGCTCATGAGTATTTAAATGAACAAGCTGTGTTTCTGTCAATTTTTGTTAATACTTCTACTAAAATGCCACAGAAAAATATGGTTGAAATTGGTATGTAAGGAAGGTACTGGTCTTCTCTATCTTAAATCTAACTAAAGTCTTATTCACTTACTTGATCATTCCAAATTGTTCCTTTCACAATAGCAACACTTTTATTCTGAATGCCTCTTTCACTTCACAGTCATGGGGAAGGGAGTAGGTAAGAAAGTGATCTTTATTTACAGTTTAAAAAAGATCTCAAATGATCCAATGATAAGAATTTTATGGCAGGGTAGTGAAAAATAATGTGGATAGGAAAATACCAATTCGGTTTCTTACCTAAGTATTTCGCTTATATATTTAGAATCTTTTACAATACTATTTGATATCCTAGTGAAAAAATGTTTCTCATGATTAATTATGTATTCACTCATTTTCAACAATAGTGGATGTCAAATAAAAAAAGGATAGTTTTAAAGAGATTATGATCTTGGAACCAAGAATCAGCTAAAGGCAATCAAACTGAAGAAAGGAGATGATTGGTGCCAATGAATATTTATCCATTTTGATACCTGCTTACAGTACAGAAAATTGTTTATAGTTATGGGCTGTATTTTCACAAGATTCTTACTCATGTCACATCTAAGTTCTGTGATTAATATGAGGGTATCTATCTCGTACTGAGTTTCTATTATCTTAAGATTTTTTTTCTAATTTCCTAATGGACTATACGTCTAATGAAAGTTGAAGAATTGATTAGTTAAAACATTGTGGTAATTACATCAAGAACACAAAGGAGGAGTTTAATTGTCCAATTAAGAATGTTAATGATTCTCCGCAGATTTTCAGATAATATACACAACACTAATACATAGATTTTAAAGATGACTGAGAAAAGTTGAAGACACAGTGTTATTCCCCCTCTTTTCCTACAGATTATGCATCTGAAGAAGGCTGAAGAATGGATAAGCTGAAATATTGTAGTAATAATGTCAAGAGCACAAATGAGTTCAATTGTCTGAACAAAATTTGGAAAGTTAAAATGACTTCTTGTTTTAGTTTTGAGAGAACCATCATCCATAAAATGAATAGAAACATTTTGTACATTGACGAAAACTAATGATTGCATATTTGATGCAAAGAAGTGGGTAGCCAATTGATTTGGGAAACGTTTTTAATAACATAATCTGTTTGTGCTTGGAAATGTTCATAGACTTCCAAACATTGTTCAGTGTAATCAATTCTATGAACCATTACAACATACAGTGATCCAGACTACAGTTGTAATAACTTCTATTTTCAGGAAGGATAATAGTGGCACTGCTATTTGTAGCAGATGAGAGGGTGTCAGATTTACTCCAGGCTTTCATAGCCATAGAGAGAAAAAATGAAATGTTTCTAGCTAGAGTTGTGTAGCAAAGTTACAATTTTAACAGCTGTTTTTCAAAAAAACAGTTTCTTATGGGTGGAGAGTTTTTAGTTAAGTGGCTTTGAAAAATTATCATTTACCTGACCTGTTTGTGGTGTATGAATTGGACTTAAAAGCAACAAGCAGTATCATTCATTTCACTTTGCATTACTTGGCGCATAGCTTGGGGGTGAGTTCATACCTTTTCCAAAGGTATCAGAGTGAACACAAACTGTTTCAGCAAGAGTTTGAACTCGCAATTTGCCATGTGATCGACAATGTAGCCACCCTACACATCTGATTATCAGTTGGAATTTTTTATAAATTTGAAAAAAAGATGGGTGTGTAAAAAAGTGTGTATATACAAATATATATACTCACACATTTGCATTCATACAAAAAGAATACTTTGTGTGTGCATATACATCCGTGTGTAGTTATATATATATATATATATATATATATAAGTATGTTTGTATTGTTGATGTGAGATAATCCAACAGAATATTGATGAAAATGACAATTGGAAGGTGAAGAGAAAAACTCGTGATAGGTGTTACATCTCAAAATTTTTTATCATTCAATTGGCATGTTTTGATGCATTTCAACGTGAGCTAACCATCTTTTTCAGAGAAAATATTTGCAATGGTTCACAGAAAATTTTCGTGGAAAATGATCATTTCAACCTCTTTTCTCTCCTCTCATTATCTTTCTAATCTAAGACAAGCCAAACACCCAAAGAGACAAGAAACAAACACCCTCAGACCCTGCCTCTCACAGACCTCTCACAAACCATACTTCACTCTCACCTACAAAGATGCACTTCCCCTCCTGCTCCTTCTAAATGACCAATCAACATAGAAATATTCCTATTTCTCTCCTCAGCATCAAAACATGTCAACATCATAATTTTCTGTAATTTGTTGCAAATATTTTCTCTGAAAAAGATGACTGGCTTCTGTCAAAATACATCAAAACATGTAACGTGCACAGGAGAGAATCATGCTCAATATCATAAGGAGAGATATAAATGAATCCATTAAGAAAACTCAAATGGCAATGGGCTGGTCATATTACAAGAATGACAGACACCTGCTGGACTATTCAACTAACAACTTGAATCTACTGATATCATATTTGAAACTGCATCTGGCAGAAAATGATATGGTGTGATGAACAAAACACATTCAAAAAGCACTGGCTCCGTGACGTCAATGATAGAGATGTGTGGAGAATCCTGGGGAAGGTCTGAAGTCGACTACTATTTTTCTTTTGTCCACTCCTTCCTTTTTAATATTTCCATACTACTATTTGACAACTTCACCGGATAGAGAACCAAAATCTTGTCTCAACAGAACAAATGGTAACTCTATATCATCATCATCGTCTTTCATCACCTATCATTAAATGTAGATCTTCCCCAGGATTTGCTGGACCTTTCTATCATGTATGTCACTGAGCCAATACTTTCTTGACTTATCGAGTTCATCTCTCTGTCTTGTACTCTGCCGGTTCCGGTCATGCATGTAGTCTCTGGGGATCCATGTCGTCAGTCAAGATTTCCATTGTTTTTCTGCCATTCTCGCAACTTAACTGGCCCATTGCCATTTGTATTTTCTAAAGGATTTTTGGATGTTTCAGACTCCAGTTTTCTCCCTAATATATTGTGTTGTCCTGTGATTTCTCCATGTGAGGTTGAGCATGATTCTTTTATATGCATACTGTATGCTTTTCAGTTTGAGGATCAGTCTTTTGGTTATGGAAGGTTTAATTGCCAAAATGTGTTCTCTTTAGCACTGGTTTCCATTCGGCGCTAAACTCTACTCTTACTCAAAGGAATCTATTCATTATAATCATGGATAATTTTATCAAATGATTTTTGGTATCAAAATCAGTTGGTCCCAAAACATTTTATTTTCACTTATCAAAAAACTTATTAAATGAATCAAAAATTAAGAATGAAATCCATATTGATTTTTATAATATACAATTGGTTATAACAATGAATTCAATAACATAAAAATGAATTTATCACAATGAATCTAAATTTATAACAATATAAAAATGTAGATTGTTCAAATTTTCATATCCTTTGTTTAATGTTATCAGCCAGTTATCTATTATTTAAAGAATCTTTTTCCAGTGTGATCACAATAAGTGGCTTTCTCAGTGCATTTGTTTTTGACAAGCTTCTTTCATTTTACAACTCGCCTCTCCTTGGATTATTTTGATTGCACACCAGCAGAGGTGAAGTGCTTCCTTTCCTCTCAACATGTGGTCTGCCATGTTCAATTTTGTTATCACAGCTAAGATAATGGCTCTTCGATGTATGACAAATCTCATCTTCAGGGGGCTGTTGGTCTTCGTTATATTCTCTACCACAACTTTACAGAATGTTGTACACATAGCCTTTGGTTATGTTTTTCTCATGGTGGTCTGACCTTTGTGATGAGGTTTCATTGTATGCTTCTGCTATGAAAGGCTACTCTGATATATTGACAATAGATCCTTGAAAGTTTCTTCTGTTGACCATTCTTTTAGGCGTTGCTTATTTGCCCTATCCCTCAACAATGGTTAAGTGCAACTCAAGGTCAGATTTCAGCGTGGGTCAATCTGGAGACTCATTTAAAAAGGCACATGACTCAAGGGCATATTTTATGGTGGGTTATTTAAAAAGATTTTCTTAGCTGCAGGTATCAGGCTCTAACACTAATTATAAAAGGTTGAGACACAGTTGCTTCATGAGTGGTTTCCTTAGAAATCATTTTTTAAAGATCCAGATATTACGTGTATTTTATTTGTGGGATATGTTTATGCTGTGAGGTATTAGGGTTGGCATTTATGTTTTGGCAATGAACTATTTTTTCTTCAAAGAAAAAGGGTGGTTGGTGCTACAATTCAAGTATACATCCATTTGTTTCCTGCATAGAAATGCACCAATAGTTTGAGGAAATATGGAGATCTTGATAAAAAAATAATAATTTATATCTGAATTTCTGAGAGAAGGAGTTATCATTATCACACACTTATTTACTCAGACTAGAATCTTTACCTGGGGATTTTCTGGAAATTTCAGACTGAACCCTCCATTTAGCCAAATGGGATAGATTGTTCTCATTCCACTGTCTATGCTAGAAGATATGTCATATCAGTAAATTTGTCCTTGTGATATTTGAACAAGAAGGTTACTAGCTATGGCGGACACCTGCAAAAGGCCAGACAACGCAAATGCCAAAACTTTGTGACTATAATAACCAAAATGAGGACACTACTCTGAATAAATTAGTGTACGAAAATGAAAATTAGTGTATTTTAAACTTTAAATGGAAATAACAAATTCTGTTCAGATTATCCGATAAGATTATTTCTTAATATTATTCATTGAATCTCAAGTTATTTATTCTTAATCCAGGTTTTTTATGGAATAAAAAAATTTTAGAGAATATGATAAAAAACTTGGAATGTAAAAAAAATCTTCAGGCAGAATTTCCAAGTTCTTCAATCAATTTTTTTTTCAACAGATATCTTACCCATATTCTATCTATCCAGTTTAGGGACATAACAATAAAATTCTAAGGTACACTTATTCAACCTAGATGCATATATTACAAGATAGAAGAGTTATTGATCGAAAATTACTCAGACTTTTTTCAGACATAATAATCATAGAAGCATAAAAATATGTTATCTAAAAAGAAATAGAATGAGGTATTGGTGCCAATCATTGCAATAAGATGAAGGAATGACTTTTTTAAAAAAAACAGAAAATGTCTCTTTTCGGAATGGAGCATAAATAAAACATATTTGGACCATCAAACTAATCCTAGAGGCCTTAACTGTATTTTCCTCCCATTTTTAAGCATATTTGTGTATTTTGATGATTCATTTGGTTTGATTTTCTCAATCATTTACATAAGTGTTACTTTGGATAAGTCAGTTTCAGAGTGCAAATGATTTTTTTCAATTCAAAAATTGGTTTGAATGATGTTGTCTTCTGGTTATGGAGCTTAATTCCTCTTGTCAATCTTGAAGAAAAATAGTCTTCTGTGCCTGTTCTCAGTTTTGTTTGAAGATGGCTAATTTGTAAGGAGGAATCTGAATTATAGACACAACAGCAGACAGCTAACAAATGAAGAAACATGACAAGAAATTAGAAGCCTTCCCATCATGCTTCTGCTTTTCATTCAACCATCATCAGCTGCATGCTTCATTAAATGTTGAGCCAGCCTTTCCACCATTATCATCATTCCAGCCATCAATGCTTTCTAAATGATGCTGCACTCAAATTGTGGCTAAAGAATGTTTACAGACTTACCCTGGGCAACAGAAATATGATGTTAATTATTTGGTTCTTCTGTAACACACATTTTTTTTAGCTTTTGTTGCAACCAGGTGATGAGATTTTTCTCTTCCACAAGTGTCGGAGTTTGGTGCAACCATCACATAATTTCAACATCAGAAAGTAAAAGCGAAGTTAGAGCTTTTAACTATAGAATAGACTAACTATTTGAGGAAAATGTTCATCAGAAAAAGCTGTGATTCGTTATATCAAACAAGCATAGTACCTGTCAAAAATGATGTAATATATTTTGTGTATGGCTCAGCATATCCGCCTAGGATCAGAATAGACTGTGATTCATTATTTCTAAAAAGCATAGTACCTGTCAAAAATGATGCAATATTTCATGTATGGCTCAGTATATCCGCCTAGGATCAAAATAAGCTGTGATTCATTATTTCAAACAAGCATAGTACCTGTCAAAAATGATAGAATATTTTGTGTATGGCTTAGCATATCCGCCTAGGATCAAAATAAGCTGTGATTCATTATTTCAAACAAGCATAGTACCTGTCAAAAATGATGGAATATTTTGTGTATGGCTCAGTATATCCGCCTAGGATCAAAATAAACTGTGATTCATTATTTCTAAAAAGCATAGTACCTGTCAAAAATGATGGAATATTTTGTGTATGGCTCAGCATATCTGCCTAGGATCAGAATAGACTGTGATTCATTATTTCAAACAAGCATAGTACCTGTCAAAAATGATAGAATATTTTGTGTACTCTGCCAATGATTAAAGAATCATTCTTCAGCCCTCGTACAATGATAAGAAAGTAGTATCTATGTAATAGGCTTAGCATCGAAGTGTTGCCAAATATCAGTGAATAGTATGGGTGCTTATTGAAAATGTTACTCATAAATATATATATACATTGTAATGGGCTTGTCATGTTGCAAGAATGTCAGAAAACTGCTGGATATTACAACTCATTACGTGGATTATCAGAGATCACATGCAGACAGACTACAAGACGGTATGACAAACTAGATAAGTTAAGAAAGAACTGTCTCCATGATGACCATAATAGAGAGGTTTTGTAAATCTTAAGGAATTATGTTCAATAACAGATGCTAAAAGGCAATGATGATGATAAATATAAACAGAGAGATAGATAAATACACTCATAGATACATAGATATTTTATTTTATAAATGCTGATTAATTTTTCAATGAAATATCTCAAATTCTTATTGAAATTTTGTTTTCCTGGAAAATACACGGGGGATGGCTTTGGACAGTCTTCAATCATCTTCCAGAAGACGGTCAGAATATCCCTAAATTTTTTATTTATTCAGTTTCCTGAGAATCTACCAAGTTTTCCATCTTTTATTACGTACCTATGGCTTTGTTAACCTATTTCTTTTATCTGTTAATAATGATTTTATCATGTTTTCTAGTGGCAAGTAGTAAAACACT
The DNA here is from genome assembly GCA_963457665.1 of Thysanoteuthis rhombus. Taxonomy (NCBI): domain Eukaryota; kingdom Metazoa; phylum Mollusca; class Cephalopoda; order Oegopsida; family Thysanoteuthidae; genus Thysanoteuthis; species Thysanoteuthis major. The sequence goes on along the minus strand of OY735212.1, from coordinate 44,597,490 downwards.
TCTGGTCTCAACACATGACAACCTTCTCCCCTCTCTTTCCGTTTTTGTTGGCAAGAGGACTATGAAAAAAAGACTGACTCAGGAATTAAATCAAAAAATATGCTTGGCAGCAAACAGGTCAAGATAAAAAAAAAAACATAAAAACTTTTTGATTTAATCGTGGCCTTTTGCATTGAGAATTTATAAGCTTTTGCATGATGAGGTGATAAATATTTTATCTGGTCTTGCAGACATGTTAAATTTGTTCAATGTTTATTAAATTTAAATAGGCTTACTAGAACATTTTAAAAATAAAGAATAAATATTTTCAGTGTAGATACTTCAAGTGCATAAATCCAGCTTTCATCTTTACTGAACAAGACAGAATTGTTTTCAAAATATCAAAAGCATTTTCCTGATACTGATGATACGTAAAGAAAAATAAGAAAAAGAACAGGCTTTGTTCAAAGCCTACAATGTTGTATATATTTGTCAACAATTGTTTCTATAATAGAAATAATAATAATAACTCACCATCACAGTTGATAATTGAACAACTGAAGCATTAAAAGTCAAATAAAAAAATACCATTGAAGAATAAAAATGGTCAGTAAAAATTCTCTTTATGACATGAATTGTATTTTCTACATTTTCTAAAATGAAGTAAAATAACATCTAGGAACATCTAATCAATGAACATGTCAAAATAAGGCCCAAAGAAGATCAAAAATGTTATCTTAAAAAATCATTTTTAAAAGTACTGTTGCAAATTTTCAAATTTGTAGACAAAATGGTATGGCCAGAAGTGCTGGATCACATAAACACATAAACAAATTTACAAACACACACAAGCACATATAAAAAAAGGATAGAACTCCTTGCCTTCTTTGATGGCTACTATTGTTTAATATCAAAAAAAATTGTTTCCAATGGATTTTTTTGATTAATCCAAAACAAAAAATAAATAATCATTTCATTAAAGATAAAAGGAAAAATATTGTTTGAAATGCAATATAATTCATTGGCAAAGGAAAAAGTTATGAATATATATATATATATATATATATATACATATATTTATATATGAAGTGTGTACTTTGGTTAAAAACACTGTATAGTGTGACTTCTTTTTTCTTTCCTCCTTTTTTCCTTCCCTTCTTGTATTCTATTTTTTCTTTTCAATCAATATGACATAGCGTGACATAAAATAAAATAGTTTTTTCTCTCTCTCTGATCATCTCCCTCTTATCAAGATAACAGCTTTCTTTCTTTGTTACAAACCCTGTCTATCTCTGTTTAACCACTCTCTCTTCAGGTCACTTAATATCTTACAAACATTGTTAACTAATTCAAATCTGGTCTTCCCATAAAATTTCTCAAATTCTTAGAACTGTAGACTCATGTCGCAGTTAAAAACATATTCTGTGTTTTGACCATAACAATTTACAGAGTCAAAACATTGCAATTTGAACTATACTGTTAACATAGAAGACTGAAGCAATTATATCTTCCTTTTTCAGATTTAACTGAGGTTGTTTATATCTTATTTTATTTAATTAGCTGCAAAGTTAGATATCTGTCAAATGGAATTAGCTCAGGAAGTTGTCACTGTAAAAAACTCTTTGAAGCATTGAGAGTTTAAATTTTCTCCCATCTTTGAAGTGTTGGTATTTGAATTGTGGGTCATTTTTACCACCTTTTCATCTTCATATATCTGAGAACTTGAAGGTTTATGTTCAGTCCTACCACATTATATAATTCCCAAGCTGTTCAACTAATCGCAGAGTAAATCAATGTAGAAGAGAATAAAATAAGCTTCAAAGAGTTAAATGATGCCCTGAAAATGATATGCTGACTGTTTTTAAACTATGTATATACAATTTCTCATTCCATAAATCTGATACGCTTTTTCTATTTCATGAGAAGAGGAACTTTAAAATGGTTGGTCACTCAATAGAAACCCTCACATGACCAACATCTTTTAGAAGCATACTGCATTTGGGATGATCAATTAAAAAAATTGGAAAAATTGATGATGAATGATTAGGTTACTTTCTCCTTCTGCTGGATCACTAAAACATCCAAATTTCCACAAAACAAGCATGAACACAGCCGAGCACAAATAAGGGACCAATTTAGCATAAAATTACATTATGAATTGAATCCCTTCCCTAAAGAACTATTTGGGGATGGGGTGATTTTATAAACTTATCTAAACACATGGGTATGATATATTTGAAATAATACCAAGTATGTATATACATAAGCATTGTTATTCACTAAGTTTAGTTTAATCTGAGCTAATTTTTCTATAAGTCAAGGGTGCTAACCAATTGACTATATAGGTACCTATGCATATGTGTATGTATATATGTGTGCATGCATGTTCAAATATATGAATGTATGTACATACTACAAAAGGTATGTTTAATATTTGTATCAGATGAAATGATATATAATATTGGCTATTCCTAGTATTCATCCTCATTTCATGATTCAACAATATATGAATTTCACATGAAATACAAATACTTATTATCCTTAGAAATGGAATATAGATTACTGAAATGGATATAGATTTTTACATTTTTTTAGATATGGATACTTACTATGACTTACTCAGTATGGCACAGAGCCATGACTGTGAGGTACCTGTGGAAATTAAACTCATTGCATTAGGGAATTGGTTTGTGAGTCAATCATGCTAACCACACATACTAATAAAATTTTTTGATAAGGAAATGTATATATATATATATATATATATATATACATATATATATATATATATATATATACATATATATATATATATATATATATACATATATATATATATATATATATGTGTGTGTGTGTGTGTGTGTGTATGTATACAAACATCTCCCTTCCTGCTCCGACTAAACAACCAGACAATGCAGAAATATCCTATTTCTTTCCTCAGCATCAAAACATGTAAACAGCAAAAATTTTCTGTGAACCACTGAAAAATATTTTTTCTGAAAAAGATGGCAGGTTCCCGTCAAAATTTATTGTAACATGCCAACAGGATGATAAAAAATATTTGAGAAGTAACACTTGAGTTTTTCTTTTCACTTTCTAATTGTCATTTTCATCAACATATATATATATATATATATATATATATATATATATATATATATATGAACACATACACCTATTATGTATGTTATACTTGTATACAAGTTTCGATATGTCTTGAAGTTTTTTTTTAAGCATCAGACTTCCGATAGAACAACATGCATGACAGGAATTTGAGGGAAATTAATGCTTCAAATAAATGACTAAAGCTCCAGTTTCCTTGGCTGAACATTACTTTTAGCCATCTCTGTATATAGCCTTTCTTCTTTTGTATATACAGTGGTGGCCAAAAGTTATGTTCAGGCTAAGAAATTGGAACCTTAGCCCTTTATTCGAAGCTTCAATTTTCCTTGACTTGATATCACTTTTGACCATGCCCATATATAGAACTCTTCAGATTGACGTCTCTAACAGATTCCATGCACTGAATGCATAAGAGATGAAGAGAAAATCGACTTCTCTCATTACTTACACATGCATCCATGCAAACCACTATCAGTGGAATACTAAGAACAATTCATATTTTCTATATGAATACGTTGATTTAAAGCAGCATTTCCAGTTTGTTGAACACATTTTTCTAACAATCAATAAATGCTGATGCAGTATCCAAAGCTTTGAAGATGCTAGATTAGTTTTAGAGCAATCTGTACCAATAAACCCATTTATTTAGATATTTCTGATTATTTACCACAATGCATTTTAGACGTAAAATAATCAGAATTTATATATATGAAAAGAGTGGGTTCCAAAATGTGACCAATCAATGTCATTTATCAAATTCTTAATTTGTACTTTTCATCTTAAAAAAACCTTATAGACTGCATATATATATATATATATATATATATATATATATATATAGTAGAAAGTAGATTTGTTACACAAACACATTTATGCTTCTGCCCTCTTTTGGCCTCTTCAGACAAATCTCCCAAAGAGGGCAGAAACATAAACGTGTTTCTGTAACAACCTACTTTCTACTATTTTTACAGCTCTACTCTAAACCAACTTAACTTTTGGAGTTTAAAGTTGAATGAACTGAGCACTCTACAAAATAAATCCATCACATATCAGATATTGCTCTATATCATATTATATCCTATTATACTATTTTGCAAACCTGATTTGTACTATGCAATGCTCTTCCATAGGAATAGAGCACTCTGATGGATGAGGAATTTCTGCGTTAATAAATATATCATTTAAATTCAGCCTTACTGACCATCCATTTCCATAGTCTAGAGGTAGGATATCGGCCTCTGGGTCTGAAGTGAAGGTTGCAATGAGATACAGTGCTGGATGGGATAATGGAAAGTCTATAGCCACACTGAAGAGATGTAATACATCGAAACAGCTGTCTGTGGATGACACAATGATTAATGCTCCTCTATTCTGGGTTGAGCACTGTTTAAGTGAGGTAACTCATCCATTGTAAGCTTATGCAATGCTCTTCCATAGGAATAGAGCACTCTGGTGGATGAGGGATTCTTGCGCAAATAAATATATTGCTTAAAGTCAGCCTTACTGACCGTCCAGGATATTGGCCTCTGGGTCTGAAGTGAAGGTTTCAATCCTGCCTCGTGATACTGGATGGGATAATGGAAAGTCTACACTGAAGAGATGTAATACATTGAAAAAGCTGTCTGTGGATGACACAATGATATATATATATATATATATATATATATATATATATATATATATACTATATATATGTGTGTGTACATACATGAATTATAACTTGTGTTATTATATATTGAAACTTATCTGAAATGATTACCCATCATTACACAGTTAATATATCATTCAATTTAGACAACGTAAATAGAATAAACAATTAAAGAAGATGAGGCTGCTAAAAAGCTTTACAGCTTTAAACTCTGAAGTTTAAAAAACTTTTTCAAAATTTTTTTTGTGTCACTTCAGTCACTTATTTCTCAAAATCTAATATTGTAATTTACGTAATTTTTTTCAGTTTTTTCGTCTGTTTTATCATGGTATTATAAGTAAATTTTCTTTTGTTTAGATCATCAATTGTTTATCATGTTACTGTTCTGGAAATTTTAAAAACAAAACAGTTGTATTAACATGACCTCCTCCACCAGCTGTGTTGATCAAATGCCACTCCCCATTCAGCTATGATCTCAATGTCATACATGTAGTTCGTTATATATATATATATATAGTACATATAGTACTAATCAGGTTTGCAATATAACATAATATAATATAATATTAAGCAATGTCTGATGTATGATGGATTTATTTTATAGAGTGCTCAATAAATTCAACTTTAAACTATAAGTGTTAAGTTGGTTTGGTGTCGAGCTGAAAATATCATTGGAAGTTCATTCGTTACACAAACACATTTATTTTTCTACTCTGCTTGGGTCACTTCAGGCAAATGATTATATATGTTTAAGATTCCTGTTTGAGGAATTTGGGGAAATTTTTGTGGGTGTTGCTTAGTAGGAGGAGTTTTTCTTTGATTTTATTGTTATTTTGTTATTTAAGTTTGCAGTGTGTTTGTTTTGCTGATGTTAATAAGTTACAAGAGGTATGGTCTGGGTGTTGGAGTCATCTGTAAGTGGATGCTGAGCTTTGTTTTCAAAGGGGATATCTTGATTTTTAACTAGGGATCATAAGATTTATTACCTATGTTTGAGTCCTTTATGACCATGGTGGATTGTGTTATTCTTAATTCACTTAGATAAGGGGAATTAGACACTGTTGATTAAGTGGTTCTTTGAGATGAGTATATGGGTAAACTGTCTATATTACTTTTAGTGTACTAATGTATAGGTTATTGAGTTACATTAGTCAATAAAATTTTTGAGCAACGCTGGCATTTTGATGCTATTTCATTTCTCCTGTTTAATAAATCTATTTCAATTTATTTTCCGTTTTTTTAGCTAAACAGAAGAGCAAAATACAGGATTATATTTGATAGACTGACAAAAATCTTCATCAATAAAATAACATAATAAATAAAAGTTAGGTAAACGTATTGTCGGATGTAGATAATATATTGAATATAGCTGCAATTTGAAAGAATTCCCAAATCTTTTTATATTTATTTTAGATAGATGCAATCTTTCTTTGTCTCTTTTGAACTGTATATACATATGCTATCTGTGGATGGTGGAACATAGGTGTTTTGATGAGTGTGTTTATCTATGTTAAAACATCTACAGAATATCTCTACATCTAATTAGTTGGAAGTCAATAAAACAAGAGAGAAATAAAAAAGATGCTTTGTGGTGAAAACATTTCCAATGTTCATTGCTTATGCAGTTAAAAACCTATAGCTCAGTCAGAAGCACCTGCATTATCATCATCAGTCTATTAGCATCCGTCATTGGACATTAACCATCCCCAAGATTTGCCAGACCTATCTATCATGGACTTTGCAGAGCCAGTACTTCCTGAATTTATCTAGCTCGTCATGCCATCTTACTTTCTGTAGACCACCGCCTTGCATAGGATCTCTAGAGATCCGGGTCACATGCAGGCTTACACCTAGTTTATGGGGGTCCATGTCATGAGATGTGATGTCTAGTGATTGTCTGACATTCTTGCAACATTTCCAGCCCGTTTTCATTTTAGTTTTCTAACAGTATCTATGATGTCTCAGACTCCTGTCTTTTCTCTGATATACTGTGTTGTCTTATGATCCCTCCACTTGTGGCTGAGCATTGTATAAATTCAGATTTGTGTTAATGTTTATTTATGTACTTAACTGAAATATAAAGCGATAAAATTTATCAAATTGAAAGTGGAAAAATAAGATCAGTGACTTGCAGAGACTTTCAGAAGGGCAACAGCTAAGAAGGGAAGGGGCTCAGCATTAAAAAAAGCACTCCCCTGAATTTTTTAAATGAAATTCATGATACCATTTATATGTGTACACACAAAAAAAAAATGTTAAAATTATGACAGGTAAATATTCTTAAATTCTGTTAAATCCAAAATATCATTTTTGTTGAGTCTTCTATTGAAAAATATTTTCAAATTTTGACTAAAAGGGCACTTTTGATATGAAGAAAAAAAAGGGCGGGACCTCAAGCATCTCAAACGTCCCCTTCCAGCATGGTAGAGATTGATGTCTTGATATAACCTTCTATGTAGCCAGTAAGATTTTTTTAAAAAGTAACTGGATTGTTGATCAAGAGAAAGTTTACCCACCCAAAACCAATTTGTCTTGATCAATTCAAAAATATTTAGAGGTTAAAAAAATATTTGAAATATCCTATTTATTATATAGCCTTCATTTATTGCACGTGTTATCATATAACAAATAACATTAGAAATGAATCTAATCAAATAATAATGCTAAATTCATTAGATGTACAATGCATTTTCAATTGAGATACAGTTTTGCTATCTAGGATATTATTCTTCACGTTCAAATATCTAAGCCTCATTGAAAAATATCTAAATTTTTCCAATCTTTAAAATATATGTATATATACAATTTTTCATGTCTAAATGCAACAGAAAATAACTACCGATGGAGCAGGTAGGGCAATACCCCAGAGCCCCGGCCACCTGCAGAGGTCTCAGACAAAAAAAAGGTGCAAAAAAGTTTTTCTCTCCCATGCAAAAACTTTGCACACTCAAAAAATTCTTACCCAAATTTTCAATCTTATTTGCAAACATTTTAGCAACATTATTAGTCAATAAATCTATATAATCAGAATCATATTATTAGCCTCTTTAAATACTGAAGAGATGGGATCAGAATTGAAGAACAGGCCATTGTTAAGTGCAGAGGTTTTGCAAAATTGAAATATCTATTGTCTTTTGAAATTCACTAAAAATATCAAAAATATTCACCATGTATAAAAAGAATTAAAAAAAAAAATTGTGACACTTCACCAGAAGCTCACTTTTTGATAACTTTAGATACATAAGTTGCAAACGAACACACGTACAGCAGCCAGTCTGTGCATTGTCAGTGTCAAAAAGGAAGGATTCATTTTGGTATTACAGTCATATCGTAAATAGTACCATCCTCTGAGACCATGAAAAAATCAACTTTTCAAGAACTGATAAGTTCATGAATTGGAAGCACAAAAAATTACTCACGAAAATTGTTTTTCAATTTCTTTTAAGTGCTGTAGTGCTCTAAACTTAAGCAAAGACTTTTTTGTACCATTTTATTATCTATAGTACAAAGTCTCACCACCTCAGTGAAATGATAAAATATAACTAGAAAGATTCGATCTTCCAAATTATGTATTTCATGATTCATACACAAGAAATTCCTCCAGATCTCATCTGTGTGGAGTGAGACATGAGTAGCTTTGGGATATTCTGTATGTAGGTAATATTTGTTACATACATATATAAATACATATGTGTTGATGAAAATGAAAATTGGAAGGTGAAGAGAAAAAGTCAAGTGTTACATCTCAAATTTTTTTATTTTTTCATGGGCATGTTTTGATGCATTTCAACAGGATCCGTCTTTTCTAGAGAAGATATTTGCAGTGGTTCATAGAAAATTTTGCTTCTGTCTGATAGAAAAAAAATATACATATATATGTAGAAAGAAAAGTTGTTCCTTGAAGGGGTTCCCTAAAAAATTTGATCTATGAAATAGGTTTCCCAAGTTTCACTCTACTTCCACTGTTTCTTACTTGAGTTCTTTCCGCAAAATTTTGGTAACTTCCATAGGGAAGCAAATCAATAATAGGAGTGATTTTTCATTTTGTAATGTTTCATAATCTTAATTAGTTATTAAGGCTCAAGTCTTGAAATGCAATAAAGAGTGAATTGTAATCTGAGTGAATTATTTGTTGAAGTTCGATAGTATGCATTTTTGGAAAATTCATTTAATGTAGATTGTAAAAAAAAAAAATGGGATTTCAATTTTTTTCATTCATGGGAAACAATTTCCAGGGCTTCAAAAACAAGAGGTCAAAATCACAATGTATGAAAAAAAATATGGGAAATATATTTTTCAATCAAAAACTAATACCTTGATCCATCCCAAAATTGAATCACATATCCCCTAATATGTTTCATACCATTTTACAAAATTAGAATTCATAGAGAACTTTGGAGATATATCGGAGACAGACAGGAGTAGATACAGAAATGTATGGAAAAAACACAAAAATATCACTCAATCATAGACAAATCATTGGATCTGGCCCAAAATTCAACCACTTCTTCCATACAATGTATCTGACACACCAAAGAATCTAAAAGCATGAAGAATCCTGTAATGCTGTTCATAAGCAATGGTAAAAATCACTGGATTAGAGGATGTCCTATAAAAAAAAGCTCTTAGAGGAACAAACTTTCTGGTGCAAGGTTTTAGAGAGAATTCTTAATGTCACAACAATGTTATCAACCTGCAGTTCTCAGAATGAGGGACAAACTTGTGGCACAAAATAAAGGCAATTTTCTACCTATCAGTGAATTACTAGCAAAATATGATCCAGTTTTGGACAAATTATTGAATTTACTGGAAATTCTGCCAAATATTCAAGTCTTGAATGACCTGAGAAACGTCCATTTTTTTTCTCACTAATCTTCAGTAGAACTGATCAATTGAGCAAAAGGCAAGCCATTAAATTTAAGGTTTATGAAGTATTCACCTCATTTACTGGAGAGCTTGATCAGTTGGGCCAGTGGTCCTCAAAAAAATACTTGAGTTCATGGAAGAAAAAGGGCTAGATATACAGAAATGTTGCGGGCAAGGTTACCATGGTACAGCTGTTATGAATGAGGTCCATCATCATCAGCAGTCATTTAGCATCCATGGTTGGACATAGAACTTCCCCAAGATTTACCAGACCTTTCTATTGAAGGTGTAATGGAGCCAGTACTTTTTTAAGTCATTTAGTTTGTCATGCCATCTCATATATATCTTTTGTTGACCCCTGTTTTATAAGTGATTTCTGGGGATCCATGTCCTGATATCCAGTGGTTGTCTGCCATTATTGCAACATTACCAGCCCATTGGCATTCAAGTTTTTTTTCTTATGGATTCTGTGATATCTTGATATCTTGGCAGATGCTGTGTCTTTGACTTTGATTGTTGACGCAGAACTGAAGAAAGTAGTTCTGCATCAATGATCAGAATCGAAGATGCAGAAAATGATTCTTGACATAACCCGCATCCATGTAGAATTAGTTTTGAAGGATGCAGTGCATTCAAACTGTAAAATTGCAAATTTTCTTGAATTCATTAAAGCTGCATATTGCATTTTTGGTCATAGTACAGTTCATCAGTTTGAACTGCAGAGCATATAGAACTCTGAAGAATCAACACGCTAAACTTAAAACTTTGAATCCAACAGGACTAGCAGGGAGGTACAAAGCAGTTAATGCCCATATAGTATGGTTTTGTGACCTAATGAAAGGCCCAAATTCTATACTCCTCACCAGCAAAAAGCCCAACGAGAGAAATGAAACAGCAGGACTAATAAAAAAATAAGAAGATTCTTATTTTGTTTTACTTCTCGTCATTCACTTTAAAGTATTAAAAATAATCAATATTCCGTCAAAGTCTCTGCAGTCAAAAAAGATGGATTGATAGTCACCAGATAGTTTACTACAAAATGCACTGTATAGTATTGCCAACCTTAGAAACAGTTCCGAACAACTCATGACAGAAGCCTCTGAAATTTGTGCTTGATGGGGATTGTCAAAGCAATTCTCAAGTAGTAGGCCCCGTTAGATCAAAAGATGTGTTGACAAATTGGCTAAAGATAAATGATTCAGTGACCCAGAACAGTGTTTTTGTGTCATTGTTCTCATCCCTATGATGGATACTCTCTTCTCACAGTTAAATGCACAATTTAGAGGAAAGGATTCAATTGAAGAGGAGTACAAGGTCTTACAGCCAAAGTTTTCATCAGATTCCACAGAGGGAGAAGTTTTTAAAGTACAAGAGAATTTCCAAACATATTTTCAGGAGATGTATCTCCTTCATTTTTCATGAATGTATATTTATAGGGACCCCCAATCAATGAATCTGCCCCGGGGCCAGACCACTCAAGTTATGGCACTGGACAATGTTTGATTCTATTTATATAGAACAATTGATAATGTTTATTTGCCGTCCCTGCCCCTTAAACAATGATTAAACATTCATGCAGCTCAACCAAATTTGGTGTGCATTATCAGTGGATATTTTGGAGGAATTTTGACAGTTTGGTTTTAAATAAAAAAAAATTGTTTTAAAGTTTTTAGAAGGGGCTCTTTTTACATTTGAATAAACACTCACTTTCTGATCAATGTACATAAATAGATACTACCATTCTAATCTCTTACACAGTGCTACTCTATTGTAACAATTTTCTTTCCTTGGTAATAAGTCTTATTTTCTAATTGATTATATCTAAAACGGTGCCCTAGTTTGTGTCCAGTATTGTTAAGGATTACCTAATAATCTTAGTATACTTCACCAATAGTCAGAGGATACGCTGGTGGCTGATCAGTTGGCAGTAATAAAAATAAACTCAGTAACTTGAGTACAAACTCAGTGAATGGCATAGTTGCCCTTTGGAAAAGCATGGATCCATCTCCTTACCCTTAACTGAACCCTAATTTTCTGTTCAACATAAATTCTATTATTCCATTATGTTACACCATAGAATTTTTCTTCAAGGGAATAAAAGTCATTTTCTGTACTTTTACAGATAAGCAATTAGGAAATGACACTCATTACCCAGGACCAAAAATCACCTTAGATGGTGTAATCTAATATAAAACAGTGAGCTCAGTTTATCATCTATCATAAAACAATTGGCACTGTTTGTCAATGTGCCCACCCACTTAAACATTGACACAGTGGCCAATGTTGACCTGTCGTTGAGTGCAAAAAGGCTGATGCAGGTCTGCCAGGAGTCTGCATGAACCTGCCTCAAGGTCTACATCAACTATGCCAAGATTTGTGTGTTAATACACTCAAGTCAACCCTGTTCTCATAGCAGTGTTGTGTAAGAAGACGTATATCAGAAAACATTAAATTTCTGTATTGTCAAATGAATAGTTATTTCTTCCCCAGGCAATGCAATGATTCTTGCAGCGCCCAGACAGCTGAAATTTATCTAAAAGTACTAGCAGTGAATCCCAGCATTGACTGGAGAAACATACCTTAAATTTGCAAAGAAATAATACTTAATTACACGTGGGAGTGTGTATGAATAGGCAAGATTGGGATCCCTTCAAATATATATATATGTATATACATATATATATATATATAGAGAGAGAGAGAGAGAGGGAGAGAGAGAGAGAGAGAGGGAAACAGGTAGAGATAGATAGGAATATATATATATATATATACATATATACACATATATATATATATATATATATATATATATATATATATAGATAGAGAGAGAGAGAGAGAGAGAGGGAAGTAGGTAGAGATAGATAGGATATATATATATATATATATATATATATATATATATATATATATATATATATATATATAAACAAGTGAGTGGATTAATCAGTATGTAGCCTGATACATATTGATTAGCAGAATTTGTCCCCAATTTTTGACTGTGGAATGTTCAATCTACATGACTGATATTTACTTTTGACTTAAGTTTATAACCATGAAGAAAAAATTATGTTGAAAAATAAATATTTTCATGTAAAAGAAACATATTTTTCCTTCATTCATCTGCACATTTATTCCTGTACCTACATTGTCTTTTAACAGTGGCTAAAAGATGTGTAGTCTTATAACAGTGGCTAAAATGTGCTTGAGGCATTTTCTTTGTGAAAATTTCTAGTTACTCCATAAATTCTCTAATTCTTGATTTCCAATTATTCTAGTATTTCTGCAAGAATCCTCAGAACTGTTCCAAGCATGGCCATAAGGGAACAATTATCAATTTTATATTCAACAATTTTTTTCTCTTCTCTGACAAGGTCATGAATTGGGGGCTTTCATTAAAATAATCAAATAATCAACGAAATTAATGATTGAAAATTACATAAAGTAGTTATTATTATAGAATTTTATTACAAAATAATTATAATCAATTACATAATCCATAATTACAGGTGGAGAATTTGAGCACAAGTAAAGATTAATTGTGTGTGTTGATCATGAAAGATGAGTATTTATTCTTGTGAGAAAAATTAAAAATCAAAGAGAATAAAGGTGAGAATGATTAATACTGCTACTTTCCCAGTTTTTCCAGAGTCATGGAGAAGAGGGCAATGCTTAATGTAGAATGAGCATTATAGCCCAGCTATTATGAAAAATTATTAAGATCTGTACACCATGGCACAAGATGTAAATAGAGGAAGGAAGATGGTGTGGTGTCAGTATCCTGGTTGCTGGGAGCCTGCCTGACTTTCTTAAAATTAGTGATCAGAATTGGTTCTACCTGGGGTCAAAAACCTACTTATTTTAAAAACACGATATAAAATAATAGATAATGTATCAGTTATATAATGAATATATAATTATGTTTTGTTTAGAAAATGACTTGTTGCATAATAAAGTGGTTGTATATGACAGCTGTAGAAGTTGAAAAAATCTTAAAACGGATATTTCTTGCATTATATTTCATGGTCCCGTGTAAAAGTCACATCCCAGCTTCTCTTCAATGAACTTGGGTAGAAAATAGTGTGTCATAAACGCGTAAATTTAATAAATAATCTAAACAGCAAATTGTAGGGGATTGTCTTTGTATTTAAAATATTCAACTATTGCTGATGACTTTTTTAAATCCAAAATTTGTTCAAAGATTTCAAGAAAATTCAATTTAAAAAGTAAAAATATAATTAGAATTGTCACATTATTTACATAAAGAATTTTTGAAAAAATTAGTTAAAAAAAAAGAAAGATTATGATTAAAATGTGACATTTTTCGTGTAAAATTGAGTATAAAACCTTAAGAAAAACATAGAAAAAATATGATTAAAAAATGAAACCTAATAGCAATATCTGATATATATATATATATATATATATATATATATATATATGTGTGTGTGTGTGTGTGTGTAACACACACACCAGGTCTGTCAAGTAAGTATCCAGCCATCTGATATGGCCTACCTAGGGCAGCAGTGTCTTAGTCTTCTTCAAAGTACTCCCATTGGAACCTCACGTATTCATCCCAGTGTCCTTTCCACTTTCAAAACAGTCTGCAAAGTCTCCCTATGGGATAGCCATCAGGTGCTTTATTACATTCTCCTTAATCTAAACCATGGTCTGAAATTAAATATCGACTGTAGGGGGACTGACCGACCTGGGTGATGCAATATTTTGCCAAAAAACCTGTGTGAGATGTAAAGAATAACTTGGTCATTGTGAATGAAAGTATCACATGGTACACTTTTTGCTAATTGAGTAAACCAATAGCAGAGTGACTTTATATGCATTCGCAGTAACTCACATCAATGTCACACAACTGGTTCTCGAGATATTCAAAATGGTTGGATACTTTCCGGACATTCAACCTATATATGCATATATATCTATGTATATATTTTTTTTTTGATTTTATACAGTATTTTGCTACATTCTGACAAAATGTTTTGTTCTTTCAACTTTTCAAGCAATAGATTAAATGTTTATTTTTTTTTTTAAAAGTTCTTTTCCTGGTGCCTTCACATCATGCAACTTGTTCTATTTTAACAAATATATGGAAAAAAAAAGCATAAGCATATATTTATATGTATTTATACATACATTCACACCTGGGTGTTTGTAATATTCAGAATGTGAAAAAGACCAAATTTCTCTAAATATCCTCAATTAAAGATAAGTCAATTTCAGCTGATACAAAATTAGAAAATTCCTGAAGTAGAATATTGGAAACTAGTTCAACAAATTAGCAGAATTGATTGCTTGCTAAGCAAAAACAGAGCAGAATCAGTCTTTCACCCAAGCAAATTTCATCACTGTATACTTTCACAGTGATTTTAGAGAAACAGTCCATTGTTCCAAATGGTGGGTAGGAGATATCTCCATCAGCAAAATATAAAATTCATCTTACTTTAGAAATCAATTACAGGCTGAGAAGCAAAGAAACAAACAGAAAAAGTCACAATAGATAGATTGAAAAATTGACTTTTTTCATGTTCCAGTCTTTGAGATTATTGTGAGAAGACAAAGGTCAAAACTCTTGAGAAAATCATGCAGGAGACAATTACTACTAAAAGTCTTTATAATCTGATGAGAATTCTGGTCAGCATAGCTTGTGTGGTTGCTTAGTGTTAATAGGGTTTTTCATGCTTTTTGGATAGCCAAGCTAACAACCGATTAGTTTTCAGCTTTGTGGCTCTAATGCCAATACCAATATATGGTAAATATATGGTGCCAACTTTTCAGGACAGAATAAGTAACCTCAAGTGGGTGCACAAATTGAAAATAAGCATGTCTGTGAATGAAAGAAAGTAGATATCTTTGTATGAGAAAATTTTGTAGAAGTTTAGCTGTCAGGACTTTTTCCCCTTTTATTATTATTATTATAAGCAAAAGAAAAGGAAAAACGAGTAGTTTAGTCCAGGAGGTTGTCAGGACACAAGCTTTTGTTTTCTTCCCTCAATAATGATGTTTAAATCATTTCTTTATCTTTTGATATGTACCCAGGGCAATAGTGTCTTGGTCCTTTTCAAAGTATTCCCATTGGAACCGCATACATTTATCCCTAAATATTGATGTTTAAATTGTTTCTTTATCTTTTGATATGTACATATTTGTGTGTATGCGTTCGTGTGCATGTATGTATTTTCTACTTATATGGTTTACATTGAAACAGTAAGCATTTAAGTAGTTCTTTATTCACATATCTATCTGTTTTTATGGTCTCTTTTTTATTATAGTCATAATCTATGAAACACAACCTCCTTACAGACTTACTTACCTGTATCTCTAAGATGTTACAAAAAGAAGAATTGTCTTGTATAACTTACACTATTTCAGTTCCTTGCTTACAGGTTTTAGCCGCAAATTCAGAGGTAGCATCCAAATGATTATGTACAAATTGTAAAAATGATGGCGGTGTTGATTATCATAATCCAATTGGGAATGGTTATAGTTCATGGCTGTCTAGTTTCACAATGAAACCCCTCCATACCGCTGCTGGTCCACTTTCCACTTGGTCAAATGTCTGCTTTTTAAATGAAGCATTGCAAGATTTTGCCGTCACATCTGATGGAGAGATTAACAGTTTCAGCAGCTCACTGACTTCAGTTTCCTTGATATTTGATTATTGGATCAGCACATTTCTGACATCATGCAATGCATCTGGTGATATTCAAGATACCGATTCATCTAATTAAGGATCGAGGAAATGTTATAAACTTTACAGTTATTACAAAAAATCCACATGTATAAGACACAATGTGTATCCATATATGTATATGTATATGTGTTTTGTGTGTAAAACTTTTTAATGAGCGCACAGATTCTTCATTCTGATCCTAGACAGAAATGCCCAGGAGTGACACTTTGCTCTTAGTTTTGGCTAAGGCTGTTCATGTTGTTCATCCTAATGCTCTTGGGAGAGGTATGAAATCCAATTTTACCCCTCAACTATGGGTGAATAGCATGGCAGTTGGTGCTCTCTAGCTCTGTAAAGCAGTCCTTCTCATCAATATCAGTCTGTTAGCCTCTGTCGTTGGATATAAACCTTCCTTAAGCTTCACCAAACCTCCCTATCATTGGCATTGTGGAGCCAGTACTTCCTGAATTTATTGAGCTTGTCATGTCATCCTACTCTCTATAAGCCACAGCTTCAAACCTAATCTCTGGGGATCCACATTGTGAGACGTGATGTCCAGCAGTTGTCAGACATTCTTACAACACATCAAGCCCATTGACTTTTCTGACAGGTTCTATGATGTGTCTTTTCTCTGATATACTGTGCTGTTTTATGATCTCTTCATGTGATGTTGAGCATGGTTTTCAGTTTTAGGGGCAATCTTTTGGTTAGGTTCCATGTTTCAGATCCATAGGTGACTATCGGTAAGAGAAGGTTACTCTGGCAAAAAAAAAGAAGCTTTACCTGGTCCCTAGCCCGGATAGAGGATGACAGTTGGGTATGTGGCAAGCAATAACTGTTATATAAAACCTATTTGCTGTAGAAACTGCAGCAGTGTGGTTGAATCCCTTTGCTCCACATGAAATATACCAAAATGAATAAATTTTATTTTTAATATCATTTTATAAAAATGCATAATTCATAAATAACTCAATAAAAACATCCGACTTCTTGTGTTTGTGACTGAATCATAATTATTGCTACAGTGATCTCACCTTAGCTCCATAGGTGACTATGGAACTTAACCAAGAGACAAACCTAGAAGCATGCAATGCACGTTTGAGAGAATCATAAGACAGCAAAGTATATCAGGAAAAAAACGGGAATCCAATATGTCATAGAAACCATTAAAAAACTTAAATGGCAATGGGGAGGGACATGTTGCAAGAATGACAGACAACCTTTGGACATCATGACACACTCACAACATGGATCCCCAGAGATCACATGCGGAATCGAGTCTAGCAAAATACAAGATAGAGAGATGAACAAGATAAATTCTTAAAATACTGGTTCTACTACACCCATGATAGAGAAATGTGACAGATCCTGGGAAAGGTTTATATCCAACAACTGATGATGATCTCACCTCCTGCCATTTCTGTTTGGCTGAATATCAGGATACATAAATGGTCAGCAGCTCAGTGACCTCAGTAATACTTGATTTTGAGAGAGAAGTCTATTATGAATGACAGATAGCGAAAGGCAGGTGTTAAGTTTCAAGTTAACAGAAGTTTCTTAGTTAAAGCATCAATCAAATTGAATTCATAGGAACCAAGTAGTTTTCAGACTACATCAAGAACAGTTCATTACAACCTTCTCCACAAATATAACAGCCCTATAATGGCCTTATTAGAAACCATCAACCAAAACTGTAAACATGTTTCTTCAGTTTCTAAGTTAGGCTAACTGGCTATGTATGTATGCACCATGTGTAAAGACCACTCCAATGGAGCTAGAGGGTTGAAAACTTGAACATTTACTCGTTATCATGTCTATCAAAAACATTTTTTGTTTTTTGAAAATTCCCCACTAAATAGGTTTTCACTTAGGTGTTCAATTTACAATGTAAGTTTGTGCTAAATTGGTTTCTTAATCTTAGTCCGGCAGCTTCAAACTTCTTGAAAATTCAGACTTTTTTTTTAATGATCACAACCCAACAAAAGGTGAAAGAAATAACATTCATTAATCACCCCTTTTTCCCCCAAGTTGTTGTCGAAACCAAACATTGATGGTTTCTATCTAGTGATTAACCAAACCTGTTGAAGATAAATCATGGGAAGAAGAGAATTCTATCTCCTCAGGAAATTACGAGGCTAAGTGTGAAGAATAATGCTATTTGGAGTCAATACTCATTAAAAGAGAAGAGAAACCAAAACAAAACAATCGGAATTCCTTACGTCATTGCTTTGCAACCTCTCAGACTTCCTTCTGGGGTCATTAGTAAACAGCGCAAATCATAAAAGAAGAAGATGAGTCTGATGAGACTCAAACTCACATCTCTTTTTCCTTCGTAAGCCTGTCTTAGGGCGACAGCTGCCTTACTGATTAAGCAACGGTGGTCTATTGGCTTCAGAAGCTCAAATCTAACTGTAGAGTTTTCAATCTTTATTTTCCTTGAATGCATAAACACAAGCCATATTAGTAGTAATATTATCTTAAATTACATGAATCATTGTCAATTTTAACGGTTATTGGAAATTTTTTATTAAATGATAAATTCAAGGTATCATTAAGACTAACAGAACCTCATTAGAAAAAATCTGGAAAATAAGGACATCAATAACTAAACCTAGACAAAGTGAAGAGAAAATTAACTCAACCCTTTTTAATGTTCATTAACATTTTCTGCCAAATATTAGTACACTACATGAATTGTGATATCATAAGCAGAACTTATTAAACACATATCAAAACTTTCATTCACTCAAATAATTTGGATTTTACTAAAGGAATGCATTGGACGTAATTTTATGATAGAAATATATTAGAAATTATTCTACTACAAACTATTTATGTCACTTACATTACTGCAGACAGAATTCATTAAACAAATATGTAAAAGCCTTCACTCACTCAAATGATTTCGATGAAGTTTGGAGAAAAAGAATGAAATGGCAATCATAGTTATATTTTAGTAAACGACTGAATCACATCAGTCACACCAGTTCTTGGAATATCACCGGAGTCAAGCAATGTTCAGATTGGTCATTACCCAAATGGGTGACCTTGCTATCCCCTATACCAGGTGCAAGATTGTTCTGTGACTGTGTCAGTCTATGCTCTTTCACCAATGAACGGAGCATCTTTCCAAGCTGGGACTAAACTTTGCACCCAGTCCTTCATGCACATGCTGATCCACAGGGAACACATGACAGCGTGCCCCCTTATATCAAGTGGCAGTGATTATGTGTCATATATTTTAGTGCTGACTACCTTTGAACCCAGTATACATTGGCATGGTTTTGGCTTTTTATGACATTGCCCACTGACTTTACCACTACAGTCCCTTCTAATATTCTGTACTAACAAACAAAATATTATTGGTATTAATAGATGCAAATTTGATGATTGAACACTGAATTTTGCAATATCTTTATCAAAATTTTTTCATTTACAGTTTTAAACTCAATCTGTATGTCATACACTGAAAATCAGGGATAACTAAATTGTCAGTGATCAGGGAATAATGAAAATGTTACAAATAGAAAAAAAGGATTATTATATATAAAGCCTAAATACATCTCTAATGGTTATACTAAAGAAAGTCGTTGTAAATTATTTGACAATAAAAATGCATAGCAAATGAAGAAAAACAAGTGTTACTAGATCTAGATGTTATTAATGAATCTATCAAAATAAAGCTTAAAAAAGTTCAAGAAGGCTTTTCTACCAAAAATTGAAAAAAGATCATAGAAGGAGTCTTGTTGAGTACTGATGCGAATTTTCGAGTGCTAGACCACACAAACACATGCACGTATTAAAAGGGATAGACCCCTCTGCCATCTTTGGTGGCTACGATTGTTCAACAGTTGAGGATTAGATAATTTATATTGATATCATCTTTTTCAAATATATTTATTTTCAACACCTCAGAGCAAGCATAGCATTTTTTGAAGAGAGTATGTTAATTTAAATCTTATCCTAATCACTCAAATTTTTCTATACATGGAAAATTCTGATTCGCGAAGAAAGAATACAGATTTAGTAAGTCACTTGATAGAAACCATCACAGGACCAATAATCTTTTGGTAGCATGCAGGTTAGGGATGATCAATCAAAAAATTAGAAAAAAGGGTGAACAATTAAGTTACTTCTCTTTCTTTTTGTTGGGAAGTGATCACTTGAAAAGTCTGAATTTTTAAGAAATGTGAGGCTGGCAGGTACAAACAAAGAGACCAATTTAGCATAAACTTACACTGCAAATCGAAACCCCAACTGAGAATCTATTTAGTGAGGAATTTGAAAAAAAATGTTTCTTCTACACATGATAAGGAGTAAATGTTGGAATTTTCAGCCTCCTATTGGTGTGGCCTCTACACAAGACAGATAGATAGCCAGCCTGACCAACTTAAAAACCAAAGAAACCTACACTGACAGTCTTGTTTGACAGTCTCTAATGGATAAAGCATCTTAGTAACTTTCTATATAAAACTTGATGAAAACTTTTTTAGTTTCAAATGTTTTTATAGACACAGAAGACACCAAAAAGACACCATTAACATATATGACTAATGGAAATGATTGAATGAAAACATGACCTGAGAAAAGTGAGACGATCATAAAGAATCTATAGACCAAAGTTTTTAAGCCACACGGATAATCTTTGTGATGTAAATAGACTTGACACCAATTAAGATAATAGATGAAGTAATAAATCAAATATTATTCAGCTTTCAGACGAAGAACTCAGTTAAGCAATAATTTGATAAAAACAAATAGAGACACATAGAAACACTCAATAGTAGATATGAGCACACACAGGTATGAAGAGAAATAGATAGATTCAAATTGAAGTAAATATCATTATCATCATCATCCTTTTAACAGGTGTCATTGGATACAGGCATTCCCCGATATTCACTAGACATATTATGGGTGTCATGGAGTCAGCACTTTTGTAAACTTGTCTAGTTTGTCACTCCATCTTATTTTCTACCGGCTGCATTTATGCATATGATCTCTAGGGCTCCACATTGCAAGTCATAATATCCTGTGCTTTTCTAAGATTCTTGCCATTTGAGTTTCCTAATGGAATCTATTATAATGCTGACTCCTGTCTTTTCTCTAACATGCTGTGCTATTTTGTGATCTCTCAATTTGTTGTTGAGCATGATTCTCTCATGTGCACATTGCATGGTTTGCGAATCTTCTGCAAGCTTACTCAATTGATGCGTAAAAACAATTTTTTTTTCACTAAGTGAATGAGTAAGCGTGTGGAACTTTACAATTTACAATCATTATTTAATACAATTAAACTTTTGCACGATTTTTACCCTTTTCTGATTCCATAGTTGATTTGAACAATGGTTGAAATTTTTCCTCCATAAAACAAAGAATTGCCATGAGAGTGAGATAATTTTTTAACGAAATCTTATATTATTGGAATCTTAAACCCAAACTTTCACTTTCAAACATTTTAATAACTGTCAGGGGAAAAGCTGCCCTGACTACGTTTTCTGTTTGAGTGTATGTAGGGGCCTACATAAGTCTGCCCAAGAGTCTGCACAAACCCGAAGTCAAGACTTACAGAACTGGCCAATTAGTACACAATACACTCAATTTATTTCATGGTTTGCACCACCACAACCAATGGTTGTATTATGTAAGAACTCATACATAAAAGGACATGCTTTCTGTCTGTATCGTCAAATGTACAGTTATTTCTTCCCTGGGCAATGATGTGATTCCAGCTGCACACCAACAGCAAAGATTTATAAAGAATTACAAGCAGGGAAACCCAGCATTGACAGGGGATAGCAAAGAAATTATGCTTAACTTGATGTAGGAGTGTACCTAGGATGCCATTGGGTGTGTGCAAGAAGTTATTTGATCCCTGAGCAGGCAACACTGGGAATCCCTGCTGGTATATATATACTCATAGGTACATCAATGTCCACAGGCTAATAATGAAAAAATGATTAAGATTAATATTCAGGCAACGACTGTCAGGTAACGGATTTATGGATCCATATATATATATATATATATATATATATATATATATATTAGAGGCAGGCTTTCTGAGTAGGCAAGGTTGGCACTGCCAACCCTTATTGAAATGTTGATGGTTAATTATTTAAAATGAAAAGTAAAAGATTTCTAATTCATAGTTGATTTTGAAATTAACCATGAAATTCAATGTAAATCTTTAATATTTCCATCTCACAAAGAACTCTCCCATGCCTTTTAATCTTGGTGTATATAACAGGTTACAAAGTACAGCAAATGTGCTATGAACATCTGTCCTAGAATAAAGTTTGAACAAGCCTGAAAGATATTAAAAAATATGCCTTTCACTCATCCAATCAGCATGCATTGTCAGCAAGTGGGATTAGGAGATATACATTATGATGTTTGTCTCTTCAGCAAGTACTGATGGGAGGATATTCAATGATATCCTATATATCTTACTTAATTTCAAAATTTAACCCTGGAATATCAGATATGGAAATATTTTCTTCTGTTATAGAGAATCAAAGCTACCATATTGAGTTCGATGCAAGTTTGAATATGATGCTATGAATCAGTAATATGTATCGGTTATCATTTTTTTACACTCTAATTTTGACCCTGATTTTGTAGATTAAATTTCTAGTATTATGCATGAATAAATACAGTATTTGTTTTCTAAATTTGTGTTTTTATTTGTAAAATTAGATAAATCAAATCAAACAGAAAACATAAAAAATCAAAGGGAAAATTTTCAGGGCCAAATTTTCACTCACATTTTGTTTTAAAAAATCTCCGAAAATTCAACTAATGATTGACATTCAATGTAACTTTAGGAATTTATTCATTGATTACTGAAGCTAATTATGAAATGTTTGCTTTGTGTAAAAATAAGTGGAAATATCTATTTTTCCAGTAAGACTTCTCTTATTCAATCTCAATTGATATCAAACAGAGCCAAAAGGTATTTGCATTGTGAAAAGATAAATTGAATTTTTGATCTAAAATTACTCCAGTGACAGTTAATTATTTCCATAAGTCTGAAATATTTAAAACCATAGCATAAACTATAAAAGTAATGCTTTGTTTAGCAACTTTTTTGTTTTATCTATTGAAGTAAAACATTAATTCATGGTATGTTAAGGCTTTTGTTGACAATTTTCGTATATTGCCTACCCTAAGTTGTTACTTACATCAAGTACCCTATATATATATCTATCTATCTATATTTATGTATTATTGTTTTTGAGTGTTGTGTTATTCGTGATGAAAGAGTGCTTGATATTGAGATAGAGCATATGTAAATATAGACAGTGTAGAAACAGAAATCAATACTTCACAATGACTCTGTTTCATGCTTTCCAAACCAAAACGCTCCAGAAATAATATGGAAAATAAGAGAAACTGCATCTGCATACAGCAATGCTACAAAACTCTGCACACTTTTCTTGAAAGAGAAAATTGCTATAATCATCTTTCCTAAACAGCAAAAACTCCTAAACAAAAGATCAGAGCTTATACTAGAATGCAATTAAGAAATTGTCTCTCAAAAAAAGCATAAACAACAATGAACAGCCCCGAATCTAAGTATAAATTTGACAGCGCAAAATCTTTAAAAAAATTAATAACACTTCTGGAAATAAAACCTCATTTGAAAATTAAACTGTCAATAAGCTAAAACCAATAGATAGTTTATTGAAAAAAATCTTAAATATATCAATGTCCTCCCCAATGACACCATGAATAACCTACATTGCCTTCCTGGGAGCAGCTCATGGTCTGAAGATCACCAAGTCACCAAGATTGATTTCTGTATCTACACTGACAATAGTTATATATCAGATAAAATACATAGTAGCAATAATTGAAAATCAATGCTTCATGGTGACTTCATGCTGAAGGAGCATCATCTGAAGATTGTATCAGTGTGAAACTTGGTTTCACCATTCGGCATTGATTTCTATCTATATCCTTTTACATGTGCCCTATCCTTGATATCAACCAAGAAATAATAGCTATATATATATATATATATATATATATGTATATATATATATGTATATATATGTATATATATATATATATATATATATATGTATATATATATATATATATATATATATATATATATATATATATATATATATATATATATAGTCCAGAAGGCTTCATAGCTTTAGACACTAAACATTAAAAAACTTTTTAAATAGATTTTTTGTGTTACTTCATTCACCCATTTCCCAATATCTGTCAATGCAATTTATATAATTTTCCTCAGCGTTTTTTTCCCTGTTTCCCCTATACTTTGTCATTACAGTACAGCGTATAAATTGTCTCTTGTTATATATATATAAAAGAAGTCTCATGATAAGTTTTATCATGAGAAGCCTTTTTTGCAGCTGAATGATTTATTCCAAAAGGGAACGCGCATACAACTCTATGAAGCAAAGTGTATTGACAATTGTGCCCATGGTCTTATTGGATTTTCCTTATGTCTTTCACATGAGCTGCACACAAACAAATATTTGCCCCTTTCTGTGGAGCTTGATGGCCAACTTATTGCTGGAGAAATGGATTGTGTGCACTATCTTCAGAGCTGGAAACAGGTTAGAAAAGTTTTAATTTTTCCCAACAGATGGATCTGATAGGTATACAGGATATCTATCTATATCCTGCAGAGAATCTTGGAGCCCTCATGAAGGAGAATGTTGGAACTGTTCTCCTGGTCTTGTCCAACAGCATTTGATACAGGTGATTGGTGAAATTTCTAAGGAATCAAAAGTTAAGCAACAAGTATTCATATGCCACCTTTGCTAGTTATGAAGTAGATGGATTTTATGGAAGCTTTTGGTGGGGAATTAATTCATAAAATGTTGATAAAATCGTGATTTTGTGTTGCCAGCAAACAGAGTCAGTTCTATTAGAGTCGTATCAACAGGAAAAGATCAAGACAAATTTTAGGTGCGGTGGAGAAGAACATATGCTGATGTATAAGAATATACAAAGGAAAAGGAAATTAATGGTGAGAAGTTAAGTGAAAACACTCATAGAAAAACATTCTAGTGGCATTGGTCAGTCGGTCGGTTCCCGTATTGTTTCTCAGCTGTTTTAAGTCAGATTTACTTGAAAGTAAATCTCACTTAAAACAGCTGAGAAACATACGGGAACCGACTGACTGACCGATTGATAGAAAGTTGTCTTTTGATAGGATGCTCCCTATCTACAAAACTCTTCCACTCAGATTCACATGATCTGGCAATAATGGCATTCAAACTTTATGTTTTGAAACTGATTCAAATCAACTTTCTCAGCTGTTTCAAGTCAGATTCACCTGGGACTTAGTAGAAAGTTGTTCCTCATTGAGATACTTCTTACTTACAAAAATCTTCCACTCATAGTTAGATGATCTGAAAAATAATGGTGTTAAATATTTATGTTCTAAATAGGTTCACTCAGCTGTTTTGTGTCAGATTAACTTGAAACTTGATAGAAAAGTCTTTCTTGATAAGGTACTTCTGATTAAGAAAAATCTTCTACATAGGTTAATCTGGCAATGGAAACGTTTAAACTTTATATTGGACACTTTATCAAATTTTCAGTTCTTGTTCAAATTAAGAATGTTTTTAGGAGATGAAAAATGTCTGCAATGACTAACTAATTGAGTAGTGAAGAATAAGTTTGATCTGTGAATAGACTGGCAACAGGAAAAAGTTCAGGGAGCCAAAAGACAAAATGTAGCTCTCTAATAGAGAAAGCTACAGAAGTGAAACACTTGAAAAATTTACTGAAATATAGAAAAAAGTAAAAAATATATGTGTATGATCTAATAAGACATGGACATCTTCAATATAAAAGTAGGACTCCCCTCAGTATCAGCCAGAAGATAACTTTACATTTGCAAAATTTTCTCTTACATCAGAAAATGATTATCAATTGCATTATGTTATATCAAAGCTCTCATTTGAAATAAATCTCCCATTAATACACATTGAATGTATCCTTTGGCCAAGACAACGTAAATAGAATAAACAATCAAAGAAAATGAGGATGCTGCAGAAAAAGTATAGCAGCAACATCTATCAAATTTCTCTTTTAAAAAGGGAAAGATTAAAAGATTATATTGATGACAATAAGCATTGGGTAACATTTTCCTAGATTATGATACACAACTTCTTCTCTCTTTTCCTATATATATATATATATATATATATATATATATATATATATATATATATATATATACATATATATATATATATATATATATATATATATATATATATATATATATATATATATATATATATATATATATGAATGATTATGTGGATATGACATAACAACATGGAACAATAATCAGTATGTTCATAATCAATATAAAATGGGCTGAACATCTCATTCCCTCATGCAAGAATAATCACACTCACACACAATAACTGACCATTTCATTGTACAAAAACAAAACCCAGAAAATACTCTATAATCTTTGTTCATACTGCCTCCTATTTTTTAGTATATGGATCCGTTTTTTGCTGTTTATGCCGTATGATATTACGTGGCATTAATCACTTGAAAAAACATACTTTTCAATATCATCTTATTTAAAATCAATACTTTGACAGAATTGAAAGGCAGAAATGTAAGTATGATAAATTTGATTCAAATACTACAATTTTTGATATCCATTTTGAAAAAAAAACAAATATAGAAATATATATATACATACTTGTATTTTCATGTACATGTAAGGATATCTGAAAAATCTTGCATACTCTCTCTCTCTCTCAGGGATGCAATATAGTATAATATAATATAACATAATATGCAATGTATTATGGGTTTATTTTGTGAAGCGCTTGAAGCATTCAACTTTAGACATTGAGTTGATTTAGTACAGAGCTTAAAATACAATTTATGTTTCTGCCCTGTTTGTGCTTCTTCAGGCAAAGGATCATTCACCTGAAGTAGCCCAAACAGGACAGCCATAAATGTATGTAGCATATCCTTATTCTATATATATATATATATATATATATATATATATATAATATATATATATATATATATATATATATATATATATATATATATAGTTTAGAAAACTTTACAGCTTTAAACACTAAACATTAAAAAGGTTTTCCAAAAATCTTTTGTATCAATTCAGTCATTTATTTCGCAATATCTGTGAATGCAATTTATATAATCTTATTCAGTGTATTTTTCCTTGTTTCACATATACCTTGTTATTATGGTACAATGTGTAAATCTATCCATCCATCCATCTATCTATCTATCTATCCATCTATCTATATAAATATACACACATATATATATATATATATATATATATATATATATATATATATATGTGAGAAAGTGGGGAATTTGTGTATTATAATCATAGATATTGTTATCAATATAAATTAGTCTGAAACACTTTATTCAAAATTAATGAGAAATTTTCAAAAATCACAAAATAAATTTCATATCATTTTTTATAATCTAAAGTTATTCATTACAATGAATAACAGAACCATCGATTTATCAAAAATGAATGCAAAATTATAACAATGAACGTAAATTGTTCCAATTTGTACATCCTTTGCCTCTGTTCTGTTATCAGCCTGTTATTGTTATTTAAAAAACTATGTCTCAAAGTGATCACAATGAGCGGCTTCTTCTTTGAACAGACATGCAAATGATATTGTTAAGACGCATGCACACATCTACATGAGCATACATAGAATATGCATATAAACATACTCATTTATCTACACATACATATGTGAACATATATATTCCTCATTTCATGAATATATATTAGATTTTTGTATTCGGTTACACAACAAAAGCAAATTGAAATGTCTAAATTATCTTCGATTGCAATCAGCAATCTAATTAATCTGAAGAGTAGAAAAACTCTTGGAGCAGTTACAGTCTTTTAGAAAGTATCTGTTTTCATTGAATTGTGGTTAATGCCGTAATGGAACATTAAATCACAAATTCAGAATTTTATGCATTAAAATTGAACACTTATCTAACTTATGTGTGTATGCAGTACGATTGTGCAATGACTGGCCATTGTATGATGCTGACATTCACCAGATATATCAATTAGCTCACAAGGTGGTGAATTGTCAACTTTGAAGTTTTCATAAGCTGTTCTCAAGAAAATATATGCATCATGATTTCTCAACAACTAGCCATTGTACAAAGTTGACATTCATCAGATATATAATCCATCCCAGAAGGCAGAACGGTGTCAATATGTAGAGGACAAAGACATAACAATCAGAATTGGAAATGCAGAGCTGAAGAAAGTAAACCACTACATCTACCTAGAACATTTAATCTCCTTGAAATCTTCAAAAGAAGAAGAAATCAAGTGAAGAATCACTCTCCGGTGGTAAGCTTTTGGCAGGGTAAGCTTAATCTTCAAGAAGAAAATCCCATTAATTAACTTAAAAGGAGAGTATACAACCAATACATCCTCCCGATTGTCACCTTGGAAGTTGAAATATGGAACCCAACCAAAAGATGAACCATGCAATGTGCACAGGTGAAAATCAAGCTTAAGATCACATGGAGAGATCACAAGACAGCACAGTATATTAGAGAAAAAACAGAAGTCAGAGATATCATAGGAATTATTTGAAAACTCAAACGGCAATGAGCTGATCATGCTGCAAGAATGTTAGACTCCCACTGGACATAACAACTCATGGCATAGATCCCTACAGATCATATGCAAAACTCTACCTGGCAAAATATGAGATGTTGTGACAAAGTAGATAATTTCAGAAAGTATAGGCTCTGCGATGCCCATGATAGATAGATCTGGTGAATCTTGGGAAAGGCCTATGTCCAATAATGGACACTGAAAGGCTGATAATGATGCCGCTGCTGATGATGAAAATTACAGTAATCGCTAGAAGTTGTGTCCAATGTGTAATGAATTCTAAAAAATCCCTATATATCATAAAAAGATGCAAAAAAAGACATGCAATAGTTTTTTTGCATACCACGTTTATCATCATCATCAATCTCACATCATCTGTCATTGAACATACACCTTCCCTAGGATTCGTCACCACTCTCTATCATGGGCGTCGCGGTGCAAATACTTTCTTAATTTGTCTAGTTTGTCTATCCATCTTGTATTCTGCCGGCCTTGGTTGTGCATGTGATTTTTGGGGATCCATGTTGTAAATCATGATGTTAGGAGTGATCAATAAAAAAATTGGAAAAAAAGGTTGATCAATGAATCATTAACTTCTTCCGCTATTTATTGGGTAGTCAGTGATCACTCAAAAAATCTGAATTTCCAAAAAACAAACATGAACACTGCTGGATACGAACTAGGGGCCAATTTAACCCTGCAAATTAGAACCCCCACTATAAATCTAGGTATTGAATTCTCAGAAACTAGAAAAAAATGATTATATAGACATAATAAGGAGTAAATGTTAAAATTTTCTGCCTTCTAGCTCTATTGGTGCTACCTGTACACTTCATACATACATACACAGCCAGCCGCACTGACTTGAAAATTGAAGAAACCTATGTTGACAATTTTGGTAACAGTTTTGGTCGACAATTTCTAAAAAACTTACAGAATATGCTCATTCTTTTGTCAACCATTTCATCTCCTTGAAAGGAAACATGAAAGGTAAGGATTACCATATCTGATGGCGTATAAGCCTCCAACCTTATTTCAGCTGGAGATATTAGAGAAAAAATGCATTTCCCTGAATTCCTCTCATTATAATATAGTTAACCAACTCAAGTCATTGTCAATGTGAGGCTAGACAATCTTCTGAGGAATTCTTTAGAGAAGATGCTGTCAGACATGATAGTTGTAAAAGTGCAAAGTTAAAAAAAATTGGGAAAAAAACAATATTTTATCCCCATCAGGAAAAAAAAAAAGGTTTTAATTAGATAATAGAGTAAGAAATGGTGAAAAAATATAGTATATTTCAAAGCAAACTGAATTGATTTTCCTCTCAGTAACAAGTAAACTTTACAATTGGCAACAACTAATTATTCATGCAATGTTTGTTTAGAAAAAACAACTTCAGCACATTTCGAATGATGCTCTCAACTTAACTTGGTATTAGCTGACACTGAGATAAGCCAATCAGGCAGCCCAAGATAATTATGTGTCAGAATAATCAGCATGAATTCATTCGCAGAAATCGATTACAAGTAATGTGTGAAATCGAAGAATTCTCGCATAATTCTTTGCAATGCACAAACTGGATTAATTAAGAGCTCATGTGGATCTAGCCATATTGGGATTGTCATCAGCACGTTCCATACCACAAGGAGATGCAAAAATCATACAAAATTTTATCAAATCATTCGTTAGAGAAGCAAAGATATGAAGGTTTCATGCATCAAATTTACGTCATCGTTGTTACTACTCAAATCAAGGATTTTGTGAATTTTACTTGGGTTATGTTTCCCCACAGAGTTTGTCGGCTGGTCTTTCTTGCAACTTAATTTTAGTCACGGTACCAAATTAACAAACAAAATGCTGTGTGGTCGGAAGCTACTGCATCAAATCAATATAATGCAATGTCGTGGCTTGAGGGAAAATGAAAAACCTGCTATGAAATTGGTTGTCAGACAAAGTGATTTTCTTATACCTGCTTGTCAACAGCTATAAGACAAGACAAAATGAAAATTCAGTGATCTTATTGTAAGGCAACTCCCTAATTATCATGGTTGTTTTGAAGGCAAAATACAAACTAAGTAGATATCAAATCTAATTAGAACTTTGGGCAAAAATAATCTAAAAGGAGAATAAAGTAAATACTCCATCAGCTTTTCTAACTATAGGCATATTCATTTTACTGTATATCTGGGAGCACACTAATTATTTTAGTTTTGAAAGCTCGTATGTTTTCTTTAGAAATTGTATGAACAAAAATACAAATACAGCACATGCTAAATGTGTCAGATGCATTTCAAAAAGTTTATTTCAACATCCATATATAGTTTCAAAATTGACAGAATTTGTACCAAAGTTTGAAAGATATCAGAATAAAATGATATTGGAACAAGATTAAACATTGAAAAAGTTTGTACAAATATCAGAAATCTTTGGTCCAAATTCTGTCAATTTTGAAGACGGTTAAGTATGCTAAAATAAAATTTTTGGAATGAATCAGGAACATTTTGCACTCACTAAAGCTGTAAAAAACGTTGATCTTTCAAAAAATGACTCTGAAAAGTTTTTATTAGATTTGATATTTGCTTATCTTATTATAATTGACTGGGTGTCCCCACATCAACCATGACAATTTTTCAATGCTTAGCCATGGGATTGTTGAGAATCAGTATTCATTCATTCAGTCATTCATTATCATCATCATCATCATCATTATACATCTGAGATCAACAATCATCGATGAGTGGATAGCTGAAGAAGACTAAGTTAGAAAAGGATACAGCAATCAATGTGTGACATTTACTCTCACTCACTCTCATAAATTCACCTCCTTTGAGTGATTTTTGACAAACTCAATCCTTAATGGTTAGTGGCAACAAATGATATCATCAAGTATGACCATCTTATAATTTTATAAATTCTTCACAAACAATCGTTATCAATCGTGCTTTGCAAACAGAATTTATAAAATTTGTCTTTGTCCATATTAAAAACATTGGCAGAGAAATCAATGATAATGGAACTAAAAGTGTTCAATTGATGGTAAATTCTGCACTGAACATAAATAAATGTAGGCCAGTTTCCCAAAAACAAAGAAAGACGAGTCAAAATTACATTAAAATTGTCTTGTATACATCTGCTTGTTCATGAGTAATATCATGATAATGCAACTTTTGACAATTACATTTGAATATTCATCTATTATATTCAATTCATAACCCTGTTATTGAATTAGTTGCACCTTACATATTGCATTTTTTACAAATTCAATCATGAATAATAAAGTAATTACTGCATGACAAAAGAAAGGAAACAAGTATTTTCTTTATTCTTCGTTACTTATTGTTATTTACACTTAATGCTAAATGGTGGAAATAGCATATATGAGCAAGTAATTACATACTATGTATATATATATATATATATATATATATATATATATATATATATATATATATATATAATATATATATATATATATATAAATATATATATATGCGCCTGTTTAGCTCAATGGTTACAGCAATGCTCGGTTCAAACGGCTACCCTATGGGTCATAGGTTTGATTCCTGCAGCAGCCTCATTTTCTTCAGTTGTTTACTCTATTTATGTTGTCTAGGCTAAATGGTATATTTGCTGTGTAATAGCGAGAGATCATTGCAAATAGTTTCAATATGATATAATGCAATTTATAAATGCATATATCTATATATATACATTCCAGAAAGCTTTACAGCTTCAAACACTAAATATACAAAAAACATTTTTCAAGAAAATTAGACATTTCAGTCAATTATTACCCAATATCCGCTAATATAATTTGTATAATTTTTACAATAGGTTTTATGTTTACAGAGAATAAGATACTATGGTACTATGAGTGAATTTGTCTTATCTGGATCATCAGATCATGTAACTGTTTTGAGGAATTAAAATCAAAACAGTTATATTAACATGTCTCCCAAGCAGCGTTTATCAAGTACCACCTCCCCAAAAGCTACGGTTTTAATATATTGCTCAATTTTATTATTTTTAGAGCCATGTCATAATACATATATATGTAAATATACATATATAATCATTTATACATATACAGACATATATATATATACATATATATATATATACATATATATATATTTATATATTTAGTATACCCTTATCTTTTGTATTGTTCAATGATTAGCCAAGTTAAAATATTCTCTTTCAGTAACATCGTCTTGACAGAGCTCCCAATCAAAAGGAGGGTAACAGGGCTCCAGAAGCTTGTGCAAGACTTTTCAACCGCAGATGAAAGGATGAAACTAAATGAGAGTGGAATTGCTGCATCAAATGTAATGAAAATCAATAAGAGTTCAGAAATAACAGAAGAGGTGGGGAAAAAGGGACTGACAGAATGACAGGCACTCTATGCAAGGGCAAATCCTAGATTTTAAGTAAGGGGTAGGGTCCAAATTCTTTTTTTTTAATACAAATGTTCTGATTAGACAATGGAATAATTCTTTTTTTAAAAGGTTAATTAGTTTACGATCACTTGGAATTATTTGGAGTTTTTATTTAAAAAATTTCTTTATGCAAAATTTTTTAAAGTGTGTTTAGCAGTGAAGGCCAACCCTCAAC
The DNA here is from genome assembly GCA_963457665.1 of Thysanoteuthis rhombus. Taxonomy (NCBI): domain Eukaryota; kingdom Metazoa; phylum Mollusca; class Cephalopoda; order Oegopsida; family Thysanoteuthidae; genus Thysanoteuthis; species Thysanoteuthis major. The sequence goes on along the minus strand of OY735212.1, from coordinate 44,563,899 downwards.
CCCAGAGGGATGTTATGATGTTTAGTGAATAGAAAATGACAAGTTACTGAATGCCTGGTACAGATCATCAATCAAAATCAACCTATGATACAATGAAAAATTCTAAGTAAGAATATTTTCTCATCTTATGGAATTTCAAAAACATTGTAAGTAAAAACAAAATAGTCATTCCAGGCCAATCAAAATCAGTCAATGACACACGGAAAATATCTAAATTAGAACATTTTTCATTTCAGGAATTTCAAATCATCTTAAGAAAAATCCAATTTGTTTTGTCAAAAACAACCCGAAGACATGAAAATTCAATAATAAAACTTAACAAAGGATTGTGGAAATGATAAATCTGCCTGGTTGCCGCCTCAGAACAGTGACATGACAAAAGTTGCAACGTATGTATATATATATATATATATATATATATATATATATATATATATATATATAAAGAGGCCAGCAAATTTGAAGTCAGTGGTGTCAGAGAGAGATACTGGGAATGATCGATGGAGACGTAGAGGCCAGATATTCCAACAGAGAGTACGCCTTGTCACATCCTGTCCACACACTTCACAGCCGATGCATCATAATTGACAGAGAAACAGCTTATACCTAGGAACTATTCACCTACACTGTAGTAGTCAACCTGTATCTCTAACCGTCCATCTCAGGGTTGGGGAAGACTTTGTTGAGAAAGTCCAAAAATAAACATCAGGGGTCCTGTTCAAGGAGCAGCTCACTGCTCAGAAGTGAAAAATCGGTCGTTGTAATTTATCAACTACCTGTTCACCAGACATCCACCCCCGTAGTCTGTCGTGTGCAGTGCAACAGAGAATTGTTCAAGGAACTCAGATAATAAACAGAAATTTGCAAGAATGATAATTATTCTTAATGATATTATTTATTAGACAAGTTATTTATTGCATCTATAATTTATTAGAGAATTGTAGCGTGAACTTAGAGAAGAAAACAGACAAGAAAAAAAAGAAAACTGATAAATGTATAGGCAGTTTAAATGTTAAAAATCGGCAAAAATGATTACCAGAAAGGTTAAAAAAACAAACACTTGTAACAGTAATATTTCTGGTGTTGAGAAATTCAGTGCACAATGAAACAGGAAAAATGAAATAAGAGTACATAGTTTTTAAACGGTTTATTGGGTGTTCAGAAAATAGAAATAAAGATAGTGGAAGAAAGTCATGAGTAGAGTTAAGAGATAACATAGGAAGAAAATGTCTGGATTAATTTGTCCAACTCTGAAATTTTATCCACCAAAAATATTTGACAGATCTTTGACTGTTTGTCATAAGACTTGGAAAATAGAAGATTTTTTAGGGAGAAGAGACGGCAGAGAAAAAAGCCATCATGAACGAGAAGAGAAATTTTGAGAGGGAATTACAGTGAGAGAAAGCAGTTAGAAAAATTTTAAGAAGAGAAGAGGTAGGCATCAGAGAGGAAGAGAAGGAGGAAGGTATTGGGGGAGAGAAAGATAGACAGGGTGGACAGGCATTGGGGAATAGGAGCAAGGGAGTTAAGCAGGCAGGCATGGGGAAGGAGGGGAAAAGAGAGAAAGAGAGAGGCTGACAGGCATCGAGAATGAGGAGGAAAGATGAGAGAGAGAGAGGGAGGCAGGTATTATGGGGAGAAGTTGGAGATGTAAGTAGGCACTAGAGCAAAGAGAAAGGTAGGGAGGTATCGGGGGGGGGGAGATAAAAAGAGAGAGGAGGAGTCATTTGGGATGATAAAGAAAAAGAAGACTCAGTATCATGGTGAGGGAGAAAGGAGATAAAGCAATCAAGGTGGAAAAGGAGGAGAAAAATATCAAGTTGATGTAGAAAGGGTGATATCAAGTAGAAAGAGAGTTATCAAGAGGAAGGACGAAGAATTACTAGGGAGAAAGAGGGTTAGGCTGAGGAGAGAAAACAAATTGAACTGAAGAGCAGGGAGAAGGATGGGAAAGAAGGAAGCGCTAACAGAGAGGAGGAGAGAAAGAAAAAGAATTTGATTGAAAATGACAGAGACAAGCTTATTAGATGAGAAAGAGAGGGAAAGCAGGGTAAGGAAGAAGAATTAGTTGAGAAAAGGCAAAAGAGACAATGAGAAAGAAACTAAGAAGTACAAAGAAAGTAATGACAGAATAGAAATCAAGTAAAAAATGTTTGAAAAAGGAAAGACAAATTTTATGTAATGATAAAGATTTTGATAAAGGACATATCTGGTTAATCTCTCAATAGAAAACTGTCATGTGATCGATGTCTTTTGGCAGTATGCCATGTTAGGGGTGATCAATTGAAAAACTGAACAAGGAGGTGATCAATGAATAAATTACTTCTCTCACATTTTGTTTGGCCATGATTGCTAAAAAAGTTTGGATTTTTGAAAAACAAGCATGGATGCTGTCAGACACAAACCAAGGGATTAATTCAGATTAAACCTAGAATTGTAAATTGAATCCACGACTTAAAACCCAGGGGGGGGGTTGGAAAAAGACAAGAAGTTTTTCCCAATATAAACACAGAGCTTGTTCTTTCCCCTACTCACAGCTCTATAGAGAAATTAGGGAGGAAAATGGCAAATTAAGAGAGAAAAAGAAGAGAATACAACAGAGAGGGAATTGAAAAACATCACCTTTGTTAGACATGTTGCTGAGATGGTTCTGTTTGTGTGGATTATATTGCGGGGAATAAGGCAAGCCAGTTGATATGTCCCCGTTTATTTTTTGTTCATCTATTTCTGGAGAATAAGGATCGCCCCCCCCTTTCCTTTCAAAGTGTGTTATAGAATGGATCATCTGAAACATTGAGTCACAAGTTCATATACAGAATGAAGTACTCATCATCTTTATTTTGTAAAGGTATACCAACTTTTCAAAAGATTGATTAATGTAACTTTTCTTTCAAAAGAACTATATTGGCACATGTTTCCCCTGCTATCTAAAGTGGTATAAAGCAAAGAAACAATTACCATTGATTTATGAACAAAAAATTTTTGAGTGATCCCAGACCTCCAAAAAAACTTTCTATGTCTTTTAACCATGATATTGAAGGTCATCACCAACTGTGGCTGACATGAAAGGCTTGAAATACAACTATATTGACTGCTTAGCCTAACACATTTTTCTATCATACAGTCCTTGAAGGCACTAATTTTCTGCAATAAATTTATCACTGTCAATCATGGTAAAAATCTCACACAAGGTCATTTTGTGGGTCAGAGAATACTCAAAGAAATTTCCTATATGGATTAATGGTAACTGCTTCTTCCCTTTACGCTATTTCAGCTTATGAAAGATTTCATAGGAACACACTACTCTTGGATAGCAGGGTAAAACTATATTTAGTAACTTGAAACAAAATAAATACAGACATTTAAGAGGAGCAAATAAAATGATGTTTAAATACTTGTCTGGTACTTGGATACTCACTTGAAATACCTACAGGCTAACGATTGTTTTTTTTACTTACAAACAAAAGAGCAACATTCAGAAAAAGGGAGAGATTATAAGTCAAGAGATAAGGTCAAATTTTGACAACAGAATTTGTCAAATTCGGTTCCCATAAGAATACCTATAAAAAAATCAATAATCTAGCTCATATTGCAGGCAATCTTAAGATTAAGGTATTTCTGAAGAATATTTTCATTTTTTTGAATTTTAGTCTGGAAGTTTGATCAGTTTGAGAGACATTTTTTATGCTTTGTTATCTGTAGAGTAACACACCATTCTTCAAAATATTATTATCATCTCATAGTATTGTGGCAACCCCTCTATTTTTTGTCAAGAAATAGGTACGAAACCCTTCTTTTAACTAGGTATCTAAAACGTCTCTTCCTTCGACGACCCTCCATTAAAGCTCTGAACGCACATGTTCAAACGTCTCTCTGCCCCAGTCTTCAAATCAGTTAACTTCTACCTTTTGGGCCCTAGCATCTCAAGCCGGTTATTTTCCTTTATCCCTCGCTGAACTCACTGTCGGCATAGTGCCTTCTTTGACTGTAACTACATGTATATTGTCCAGTCAATCTTTCTTGATATGACTATCCACAAGAACTTCATAGCAATTAAATGCAAACATTGCAACTACTATTTTTGGCAACCACACATATGCTGCATGCTGCATTTATTATTTTGCCCCTTTACACCCTTCTTGCACCTATCCTGATTAAAAGTCTTTTTTATTATTTAGTTTGGTCAACTATACCACTCATCATAACAGGTACAACTCGCCAGGCTCCATTCAATAGATAGACGAAATGACATAAGACCCTTTATGCTACAAGTCCCCTAAATTCTTATCCTATCCTGCATTTTGTTTTTATGTATAGGAGTAACCTAAGACTTACAGGCCTCTTCTTTACTCTTCTCAACACAATCTAATGTGTTGATATTTCACATTCCAACCAAAATATATATCCTACAGTATAATTGTCATGTTATTATTATCTTTGGATAATAATTGATCCAGTAACTATTCAGTATTGGTAGTATATTTAAAAGTATGACCTTTATAATTGCAGTCTTCTATCACTGTTGATATATGTAAGCAAAATTTGTTTCATTTCATCATTATTGTTTATTGCTCGAACTGCATCTTTTCATATTTATGTATCATCGTTGATATATTCATTATTATCACGATCATCTATTTGGCTTCAATTTTGTATTCGTGCAAGAAGAAATTAACCAGTTGGAAAAAAATAGGAGTAAAATTAGAAACAAAACAGAATTAAAAAGAATAGTCATAAAAGCTTATGAACAGATAAAAATATCAATCAATCCAATAGTAATTTACTATGAAATCTCCAATCTACTTCTTAAATACAAAACTAAATTCAATAAAAATTATTTTATACTGATTTCTATCTGAGAAAAAAGATACTCCAATGACCTTACTGCCATTCCCATTGCGTAATTTCTTGCACATTGAAAATATGTAATTGATATCAGTTTAGATATCTTTTCTGACTATTAGTGAAAAGATTAAAAGAAAAAAAAGAACTGACTGATAGGAAAAAAATGCATCTAAGTGATATTTTATCCATTATAGTCAGCCAAAAGCAATGCCATTTAACAGATGTGATTTCATCTTGAAATGGAACCAATTATATACTTTTAACTGCGACTTACATTGACAGATCTAAGAATAAGGAAAATTCCATGTTAAGACCAGATTTGGATTGGTGTATAGCTTTTGTTAGGAATTGAATGACCTGAAGGGTGACTGGATATTATTCTTTTTTTTAAAAAAAGGAGACAAAAATAGAATACAAGAAAGAAGGAATGAAAGAAAGAAAGCAGACAAAACAGTGTTTACAACTAATGTATACACTTCATGTATGTATGTATATACATATATATATATATATATATATATATATATGCACATATGAAGTGTATGCATATATATGTACACACACACACACACACACACACACACACACATATATATATATATATATATATATATATATATATATATATATATATATATATATACATAACTTTTTCCTTTACCAATGAATTACATAGCAGTTTGGATGATATTTTTGATGCAATGATTATGTACGGGGGCCTTTGACTGGAAACAATTATTTTTTTAATATCATTAATATCTTTTATCACAGGAACAAATGTTTCCAAATAATATCAAAAATTGTTAATACAATGATGCAGGTTTTGAACAGGGTCTGTTCCTTCAATGTTCATGTTAAGTCACTATACCAGGAACAACAAGATGGAGAATTCGCTAATTCGAATTCAAGAATCTTCGATGGTTTAGCAAGAAAGTTATCTTACTAGAATTTTATGAATAGTACATTCTGTGAAAAAAACACAAGAATGGAAGAGTATACAATTCAATACTTGTGAATAGATATGAAGCAATAGTTCATTAATGGGAAAAAAAGTTTCAAAAGATCATTGAGTTTAAAAGGCTTAAAGAAGACATGAAATTCTATACATTTTTTTGATATATCATAAATACAATGCAATTACAAAATTACTTGAATACTACTGTCGTCCTTTGATGGCAAGGTTATACCAGTGAATGACAATCAGAGAACAATCAGATTCTTTAATCAAGCCAATATGCTGAAAGTATCTATTTCCCTCAATTTGATCTTTGAGCCTCTCTTTAGTTTCAATGATACGTCACTCCTCTAACACCTGTTATTGTAATAAATTCATATGAGCATAAAAAGAAACATATACGTAATCAATGAACATCATATATCTCTTTATGTTCAATATCACGAGTCAATGGTCACTGGTTTGTGAAGGCAATATACGATATGTGTGTAATGACTAACTATCCAAAAGTCAGCAATCAGAATATAGGAAATCAAGTCTTCAACGGCATTATTTTAATTTGATGATGTGCTCTGTCATTATTGACACTGAAAATTGCAGCCTTCCACTTCACTGCATGAACAATCATTAAAGAATAGTTTCTTCCCTATTTTATATTCTTTCTATTTTTGCAAATTTATTGTCTGTGACAAAACTGGGTTAGAATTACTTATGTCAGGACATGATAGTGTAATAGACAATTTTTCTCTGCTCTGTATTAACCCTTTCAAGACAAACCCCATAAGGTGGTTAATGCCTGATTGGAAATCTTGATATACTTCTAAAAGATATCTACAGGACATTTATATCCAAACAGTTGTAGAAACCATGGGATATATAAGTCCTGGTAGTTCCAAAAGGGTTAAACGATCAGCAGAGCCAAGTTAATTGAAACTGATTGATAAGTGAACGGATACAAGGACTGAAGAGATTAAGTCAATTCCCAGTGAAGAACCAGTTGAGTTTTTCAGGACATAATGCATTCAAATTTTATGTTGTCAGTCAATCAGAGAAGCTGAAAACATGTAAAACTTTCAGTACATGCCAAGTATGCATTTCTTTGTTTCTGTAATGTGTTATGCAATATTTACATCTCCACAGATAATTTTACTTATACTGATGTAGACACCATCTGGATCTGACGTTTTTCCAATAGCATGTATAATTTGGATATCTGAGCTGAGATTTAATTTGTAAGCTTATCTTACAGAGAAATGTGCGACCTATCCCAGCTTGGTCGGTTCCCCAACCAGAAATCATTCCCATACAGACTACTGATCAGATTAGTGCTAATGTAAATATGCAGCTGCCACATCAAAGTGAATCATCCATTATTATTACAGGATTTTAGAGCCAGGTGTTCAAATCAGTCATCAGTCAACTCTTTGTGCCATCAAAGTATCAAGAGTTGTATAATACAATCAAGACATGACAAACTAGTGTAGAATCAAAGATAAAGAGTAACTTGTCAATTAAGTTTTCAACATTATACTAATTTGAACTGCTTAATTACTTCCGCAATCATTAAAAGTTGGGGAAGATTTACTTCAATGATTTTCATCTGGCTGAACTTTACAGAAAAACCAACAAAATCTCATGTGCTTCTCATAAACTAGTTGTTTCAGTTTTCTACTAAAATAGGGAGAATCTTCCTCAAATTAATCCCTGTATTTGCCAGCTCATGTTATGGAGTGTAATTTTTTTTCACTTCACAGTTTGAAATCTCTAATACTAGCCATAAACTAGTTCTGCAAAAATTTTCTTTTTTTTTAGGCAGGGGGGAGTTCTATTTAATTCATCTTTAATACTAGTCTTAAATCTAACATAGATTTCTAGCCTGAACACATCAGAGTTAATATCAAGATAATAATAAAGGTTTATTTAAAACTCATTTTTGAGGGCATTACAATCCTTATTTCATCAGTGTATTTCTGGTGTAAAGATATCTGCAAGAGTCAAGTGTAATTTTCTTTTCCAGCAGATAAACATCTTAAAGGCTCATATATTATTTTGATGCATCATCCCTAGGTGTGGGTAAGTATAATGAAGTTTTATATCACCAAACATATTCCAGAGAAAACTATTTCATAGTCAACTGAAAAACCAACCGAAAAGATGTGCATCCTTAGAGCTAGACCCAAAATAGATTTTGCTGAGAAATTCTCTTCCTATCTTTGATTAAACCAAACCTGAGTTTGATGAAAACCCAATACTAAAGCCAGAAGCCATTTCCATTCTCTACAGAATTTACTGCATCAATTATTTTTACATCCTCCATTACTAAAAGCATAAGTTTGCACAGTACTTAAAAGAACTAGATGTCATTCTCAGTTTGTAAAAACTTTTATAGAAATCTAATAACAGTACAAGAATCCATATCTAGTCTGTTTATATTATTCCTCCATCTTCGAATTTCTGAATTGGTTTTAGGTTTCTTTTAAAAATCATTTTCCAAATCTTTTTTGGCAGTTCTTTCCAGGAAACCATACCACTTGAGTATTAGCAGAAAAGTTGTTCTTTCTCCTTGAAAAGTTCAGGTAGAAAGATTTCGGATTTTATTTTTAATAGCTTAATCTTGGTGAAAGTATTCAAGTTTACATAAAGGCTTGAATCAAATTTAATTTGTTTACTTGAGAAATTGGTCTATATCTTGAAATTTTCAGTCTATCAGTAACTGATTCCATTTTATTCAGGTATCAGCTTGGGGGAAAAAATGTTTTTTATCATGATTGACATTGATGATTATAGGTCAAGTAACCAATGGTGTGGCTAGAAAATTGGGAGCTGGGGATGGAGGGCCTCCCATATTTACTGAGATTCAATAAAAAATGAAAATAAATAAACATGTATTATCACTTAATTTGTGAAAAAGACAACCGTAGCAGCTGAGTTATCAATACTATTTATGTAATTTATGTAGGTATAAATATATACTGGTTATTGCATAATTTCAGTAGTAATGCAGAGAGGTACCCATCCCTGCCTAAGCCTCCACAAATAACCGCTTTTGAAAAAAGTCTGAGATCCTATTACTACTTACTAAAATTCTATCATCAGTTCAGGAGTACAAAAGAAATATTTAGAAGTAAAGAATGACTGTGAGGAAGGAAAAAGGAAAAAAATTAGGGCCTTTCTATCCAATTGAGCTGTTTTTGTGTATCTGCTTCTCTCTCTCTCTCTCTCTATATATATATATATATATATATATATATATATATATATATATATATATATATATATATAATTATATATATATATATATATGTATGTATATCTATATATATCTATATATATATATGTATATATATATATATATATATATATATACATACATATGTATATATATATATGTATGTATATATATATATATATATATATATATATATATATATATATATATATATATATATATATATATACACACAAACACGCATGATGGAGAATGATGAATGATTGGATAAGACAAAAAAGATTGAACATGCAAATGGAGGTATAAAAATTGATCGGATGGCTTTTATTTGCCCTACTCCCATGCAGAATTACAATATGTAAGAAAATATATTGATGGATATCTTTAAATCAGCTTGTCTTTGTTTGGATGTATATAAAAAGAGACAAACAAAAGATATGTGTATATATACATTCATATATCAGTGAGTGCATAAGCATGTATATGAGGGCATATATATATATATATATATATATATATATATATATATGTATGTATATATATGTGTGTGTATGTGTATGTGCATATAGATACATATACAAGATTATGAATTCCATTCTATCATATACAATCACTTATTTGAAATGATCTCCCTTCATTACACGGTTAATATATCACTTAGCCTAGACAGTTTAGATAGAATAAACAATCAAAGAAAATGGGACTTGTCAAGTGCGTCTCGCCATCTCATATTCTGCCGGCCTCAGTAGCGCATGTGATCTCTGGGGATCCATTTTTAGAGTTATGATGTCAGCAAGTGTCTGCCATTCTTGCAACATGACCAGCCCATTGCCATTTGAGTTTTCTAGTAGATTCTAGGATATCCCAGACTCCTGTTTTCTCCTTCATAAACTGTGCTGTCCTGCGATCTCTCCATGTGATGCTGAGTATGATTCTTTTATGTGCATATTGTATGCTTCTCAGTTTGCAGATCAATCTCTTGGTTAGGTTCCATGATTCAGCTCTACAAGTGACTATCGGGAGAATGCATTGGTTGTATACCTTTCTTTTTAGGATTAATGAGATCTTCTTGTTTTTGAAGGTTGAGCTTGCTCTGCCGAAGGTTTGCCATCCTAGAGTGATTCTTCGCTTGATTTCTTCTTTTGAGGGTGTCATGGAGATTTGGTGTCATAGGTAGATGTAGTGGTCTACTTTCTCCAGTTTTGCGTCTTTGATTTTTTTGGTTGTGTCCTTATTTCACATGTGATTGTTGCACATGACCTTTGTTTTGAATTTCATGTGCAGGCCGACTCTCTTGCTTTTTTCATTTATTTCATCTAGCATTAGTTGGAGGTTGTGTTAGTTTTCTGCAAAAAGGCAATGTCGTCTGCAAATCTGAGGTTGCTCATATGTTCTCTGTCTATTTTGATTCCTCTATCCTCCGAGTCCAGGTTTTGGAAGATCATTTCAAAGCAGGCTGTGAAGAGTTTGGGAGAGCTTGGATCACCTTATCTTACCCTTTTTGGGAGCTGGAAAGGCTCAGTCTTTATGAAGCCTGATAAAGGAGCTGCAGCAACTGACATATACAGGGTCTACACCTTGTTGAGTGATGGCCCTGCGGATCAAAAGAATTTCCTCAGTCGAAGGCTTTCTTGAAGTTGATAAATGCTACTGCAAGTGGCATTTTCTATTCTGCTGCATTTTTTTTTCAACTGATTTATTTAATGGAAATGTTCCATGGTTGAGTAGTTTCTTCTAGCACCTGCTTGTTCCAATGGTTAGTTTCCATCTAGTTTTTGCGATCCAGTTGGTGATTCTTGTGAAGATGCAGTTGAGTAGGCTTGTAGGTCTGTACTTGTTGTGGCCTTTTGGGTTTCCTTCTCTTTGGTAAAGCATTATGATTGCCATATTCCAGTTTCCCAGGGCTTTGCTTTGTTTAGAGCATGTTAAATAGAATAGCTAGTTCTCTAGTGATGATCTTACCAGCTTTTTTGAGTAGATCGATGGTGATGTTATCTGGTCCTGGGGTTTTTCCATTCTTTCTTTTTTGATAGCTTGTTGTACCTCCCATGGTGTAACTTCTGAGAAATCCTCAAACTGATTGCATGCAACTTGTGTATCTTGCTCTATGTTTTGTTGTCCATTTCTTGAAGAGTAGAGTTTTTGGTAGAATTCTAGGGTGTATTCGACAATCCTGTCTCTATCTGTTGTCAGGTCACCATTTTCTTTGTGTATGCTAGTTATTTGTTTCTGTCCTATTCTGAGAGCTTTGTTTATAGTTTGAAGCCCCAACCTTTTTTGAGAGTTGCTTCAATGATTGTTATCGTGTACCTTTTTTTGTCTTCTCTTGGTTTTTTTTTAATTGTTTTGTTCAGTTTGGTTTCCTCAATTTCCTCTCTTATTGTTGTCGGTGGCTTGAAATTTCTCCATTTTTCAATGAGTTTTCTGGTTTCAGCTATAACTCTATTGATGGTTTGTGCACTCCTTGGTTTAAATATAGCGGTAGCTTCTATTAGGGAGGTGACTATTTTGTTGTGGAGTCCGTTGATGTTGGTGTTGGTGATGTTTTCTTGTTCAGTAAAATTTTATATGTTTTTCAATTCAAGCCTGAGGGATCAGAATTGTGTACGCACTGTATGGACTTACTGACAGCTACTTCTTGTACAATTTTAACATTCCTTGGGGTCGTACAACTTATAGAAAATTTTGACCTGATTACCCTAATAATAGCGCTATCAGTAATAATGAGTGAGCTTTTGCCAAATATATCCTTTTGTGACACTTGCCCTCTTGGGAAATATGTCCATTTGCAACTCCTGGAAAGAGCAGCAGCAGATGCCCTTGTGCCCAAGGGTCTGCTTATTAGAAGACAGAGGAAAATATATTATAGTTTCTGTTTTTCATTGTCAACAGTTGTGACTGTACCTTATACATACAAGCATATTCTCTAGAATTAATCCTTACGTTTTTGAAATTTTTGATGTTTTAAGATCATCTTCATTGTTTATTAATACAGACTTTATTGATAGTAAACATAGAATTGGCTGTGTTTACTGGCTGCTTTATTGATTTAGTGAATATATATTTATACCTTCCTTAGTTTCATACAATTGTGCACAAAGATAAGCAGATATATAGACTAAGAAAATATTATTCCCACTCAGCACAGATATGAAAAAAAAATCTTAATGTATGATATTTGCATAATGCACAAAGCCTGCAAGAGATTGCAAAAAATCCTTCACCTCGATTGGGAAAATATTTTTAGCCAGTCTCTTCTCTTGACAAATTCACTCCAACTTGAAAGAAGCAAAAATAGTATTATTTCTATTTTTATTGTATTTCATTTGTCAAAATGTCAAATGTTTTTGATAAAATTATTAATCAGTAATGTAAAACCATAAAGTGCAATAATAATCCAGGCATTAAGGCTAGGTTTAATTATACACATACATCTACATTCATACTCAAACAGAGAAAATAGACGGATATACAATTTCGGTATCACAGTTTTTCAAATATTCATAAGTGCAGATTATAAGTAAATTATGCAACACCAATATCACAAGAGGGGTAATGCTAACACAGCTTGAATTTCATCTAAAAAAAATTCTCATATTTACTTGAATATAATCCTGATTGCTAGTGCTGGAAGCAAATTTACTATAAATTTAGGAATACAAATATACATAAAGCTGAGAAGGCTGAAAGAGGGATGCAGACATAAGTAAACGTCTTGACAAAATATATACGGTTAGAAATGGTTGAGAATGCTTTTTTTGTGTATGATATATACGTATGTATGTATAATGGTCGGTAATGTATGTATAAATGGATGCAGGTTGTGATTGGCTGATTGAGGTACGGACTGGTGGAGAGACAGACAAATTAAGAGACTAACTGATTTGGTATACAATTCAGTTTGAGATAGGCTGATGCACAAAGGCAGACTTAGAGAGGTCGGTAGATAAGAGCAGACTGGTAGACAAAAGTTAGTTGGAACAGATTGGTAGACAAAAGCAGATTCATACAGGTGGAATACAAAAGCAAATTGGAACTAGTAGACAAAATCAAATTTTGACAGGCTGGTAGACAAAGACTGATTGGGACAGGTTGACAGATTAAAGCTAATTGAGACAGGCTGGTAGACAAAGACCGATTGGGACAGGTTGACAGATTAAAGCTAATTGAGACAGGCTGGTAGACAAAGACTGATTGGGACAGGTTGACAGATTAAAGCTAATTGAGACAGGCTGGTAGACAAAGACTGATTGGGACAGGTTGACAGATTAAAGCTAATTGAGACAGGCTGGTAGACAAAGCTAAATGAGACAAGCTAGTACACAAAAGCAGATTGACACTTGACTGACAGACAAAATCTGATTGAGACAAGCAGGTAGAAAAAAGCAGAGCAAGACAGGCTCATTGATAAAAGCTAATTGAGACAGGCTGGCAGACAAAAGCAGATAGGAAGAGGGTGCCAAAAAAAGCTAATTGAGACAGGCTGACAGACAAAAGCAGATAGGAACAAGGTGCCAAAAAAAGCTAATTGAGACAGGCTGGTTGACAAAACAGATTTATGCAGGCTGCTACACAAAAGCAATATAAGACAGACCAGTAGACAAAAGATCGAGATCAGGAAAAATTGAGAAGTTGGCAGACAAAACCCAATTGAGACAGGCTAGTATGCAAAAGCTAATTGAGAGAGTCTGATAGAACAAAGCAGATTGAGACAGGCTGGCAGAAAAATCTAATTGAGACAGGCTGGCACACAAAAACAGACTAAGATAGGCTGGTACACAAAAGCTAATTGAGACAGTCAGGCACAGTTTGGAGATACACTTATAAATACTGTGTATGCAGGTCTATAAGAGTATTTGAAGCATGAATATTTACTGCAACCCATCAAAGACAGCACAGTACATCCAGGAAAAGACAAGAGTCAGGGACATCATAGAATCCATTAGAAAGCTCAAATGGTAGTGGGCTGGCCATGTTGCACGAATGGCAGACAACCAATGGACATCGCGACTCACAACATGGATCCCCTGAGATCAAATGAGGAACCAAGGCCAGCAGAATATTAGATGGAAAGACGAGCTAGACAAGTTCAGAAAGTACTGGCTCCGTGATGCCCATGATAGAGAAGTGTGGCAAATCCTGGGGAAGGTCTGTGTCCAACGACGGACGTTGGAAGACTGATGATGATGATGATCAAAGCCTCATAAGTGATCATATTGAGATTCAGTAGATGGTCCCTTAGTCTTAACTCTTGCACATTGGATGCATTGTAATATTTACACAGGTTGTTTTTTTTCTTGATTGAAGGTCTGTTTTATATGTCTACACATATGTTAGATGGCTAGGTAAATTGAGTAATTTATTATATGAGAAATAAAATTGAACTTTCACTTATTTCAAACTATTTCATATTTCATGATACCATCTTTTAGCTCATATTTCAGAGGATTGCGATTTAATCCATGGAAACCATTTCTATCTGCATTAACCAAATATTTCAGAAGTGCATCATTCAAGTTTACATTTGAGTAATTCCTTTGAATTGATTTTGATTCAGTAAAAGTGAAGAGGAAGTAAATAAGATTTCAATCAAGATACGTTCATGGCGGCAACGAAATGCAGAATTAGCGACAGATCCACTCTAACTTTATTATGTCGAGAAATATCTAAAACAAATAAATGGCATTATCATGCTTTCAGCCTAACGTGTATTATTGGAAAAGCTATTTCCAAAATGTACACACCTACTCATATACTTTGATAAAAACATATCAATATACTACACACATTATTTATATCTATCTATCTATCGATCTATCTCTCTATATGTATATATATATGTATATATATATATATATGAGGTGAAATTAAATGTTCAGGCTTTTAAACATGCAGGTGGTACTTGCAAAGATATAAAAGGTAAAAAGAAGTTAAATGAAATAAATTTCTTCCTTGGATGATTCGATCAATTTTCAAAGCTTCCATCAGCAGAATATTTGTGAGATAACATGTTTGTTTGTAAATCAGTCAAAAATATTCCTCATCTTTAAAATAAATTTAAAGAAAGCTTACGGTTTATTGACTTCTTTGCCATACACCAGAAATTAGTTCAACTCGATGAAATTTAAGTTCATGATGCTCATTGATAATGTTGAAGTTTGTATCCATCTTGATGATGTATAAAACTTCATCACATAATATTCTTCTGATTTAACATTTCAGTCTAGTATTTTTCATGGCCTTTCCCTGTTTTCATTCATATATTTTTTTCTCTTTCTACATTTATTCCATTTTTCAGAAAGAGAACATAGAAACCATTAAAAAGATGGGAAGCTAGAAAAGATAGAAAAAACAAAGAAATATCAATAGTGAGAAGATGAGAGAATCAAATCACTGTAGCCCTACAAATGGCCTGACCAACCAACAAGTGAGCCAAGCGGACTGAAGATTTTTCTCTCTTAGCTCAGCTGTGTGTCTGTTTCTCCGGGTGCTCTTAATCACATTTCGAAGGCTACAACCTTTGCATGAGTACACCACAAGGCACCTTCTAAAAATATATCTTTTGTTTTTTTCAAACTGAATTTAGGGTCACTATGATCATTTTGAACCAACAATGCCTAAATGAATAAATTGGATAAAAGTTCTATTTATTTTGATTAGTCAAGAAAATTTTTTGATAATCATTTCTCACATATGTGCAGGCTATGTTGATTTATTTATGCATGTTAGAGATATAATATTCAAGTTTAAAGGTAAAGTGGATTAGTCAAAATTAATCAGTATTTGCTTTAAAAGTAACTTATCCCCCTTCATTGTTTATATAAATACCCTATTTTGTCAAAAGCTGTTGCAATAATTCCCAATAACTGAAATCCTTTTTTACTTTTTTACTTCATTTGCAGTGCAGTAAATTTTATTTGCCATGCATTTACAGTACACACACACACACATACACACACACACACACACATATATATATATATGTATGTATGTATATATATATATATATATATATATATATATATATATAAATATACATATATAACAGCCCTATTCTATCAGTAATGCTTGTATTGATTCCTGACCATTGACAATTCCATCCTTCCTCATTTGCAATTAATTTTTATTGAATATTATTTTCAATGCTTTTCTACAGTAAAATCAATAGCAATAGATTTACATTACACACATAATAGCCCTATTCTGTCAATAATTCCTCCATTGTTTCCTAACCACTGAAAATCTATTTATTCCTGATATTCCATTCACAACAAATGGTTTCAGAGCTTAAATCTGCTCAAATAAAATCCAGGTCAAATATTGCAAAATTAATAACCAAATAGTAATAATCAAATAAGCATTTCAATATTACATGCATATTATCTGGAATGTACCTTATAAGGAGGGAATGACATTGTGATATACTGTGAGAAAGATGCATAGGCAAAATGGTTGAAAACTAATGAGGTACGGTATAACAAAGTAGATAGTTGATAAACAGAACTCAGTCTTCAAAACTAATGACCAATTGATATCAAAGAGACAGTATGCACTTAAGATCTCCAGATGAGGCCAAATGATTTATGCAGCTCCATTACTTTCATGGGCGTCACAGGTGGGATATCAAGTTGAGCGGACAATCCCATCCTGCCAAGATCAGCTCATCCAGCAGGCAGGGATATAAGAGTGCTTTTATCGGCATTCACGTGATTAAAAACTACGTCTAATCTAAGTTGTCACTGTCCTGCCTTCCACATCATGTGATCGCCAGAGATAAAGTGACCCTCGGCTCAATCCTATGTATAAAAGTCCTTTCCATTCATACAGAGCTGTAAATATTATTTTCTTTATCCAGAAATCATATTTTTTAAAAGCATGGTTTTGTTTTTATTACTCAATAATAAAGATTATGTTTCATTATTTGTAATAGAAATAGTTTGAGGATAGAAATATTAGATTTACTGTAGAAAACAGGATGATTTTTCAGATGATGAAGTCTGTGTAACTATTTTTCTCAAAACATCTGTAAAAATATCATTCAATGAAATTATATACCAATTAGATTATAAGTAAATTTTTATGTTCCACAAACTAAGATGCTAATCATCTGCATTACAATAAAACCAACTCAATTTGGCACATTGTTTCATGACCTAAGCATGATAACTAAATTTATAAAGTACTTATCTACTGCACCGTTCCAAAATGGAAAGCTATACTCTTATTACTTGTGAGACAAACAGATTGATAGATATAGATATTTGTTATTTTTTGAGATGAGAAGTATTAGCTTTGCCATAGAAAACAGTAAGGTCTATCAGATAACAAAGTTTGAAAAGCTATTTTTCTCAAATTTCTGAAAGTCTGAAAAGCTGTTTTTCTCAAATTTCTGAAAGTCTAAAAAGTTGGTTTTCTCAAATTTCTATTAGATTATATCATTTAACAGTATAAATTGCCTCCCAATCGTTTTTGAATCTTTAAGAGTGCATACAAACAAAGTTATAAGGAGTTTTTTTGCTACTCTTTGTAAGACCACTATATACGTGTCTAAGGGGACTCACCTGAAAGAGACAATGAAATCTCGGTGTATAAGGGTGAATTATTTGTAATTCTTATTTTCATGGTAAAATTTCACAAACTTATTGGTAACACCTTGTATACCAGATAGTTCAATGAAATTATTTGCCTATTGTAGTCCACGTATATATTTATGCTCACCAAACTAAGATGGTTTTCTATCTTTAGAGAGATGCAGAGATTGATAGATATAGGTATTTGTTGGATGATGACAATTTTGGCACAAGGCCATATTCATAGCGGATTATGTTATGCTTAGTAAAATGAGTAAACTATTGATCTGGGAAAAAAAGTTATGCTTTGAAAACAATCAATGAATTTGCTTACCTAGAAAGATTACTTTTGTCTTGCATATTTTATAAATAATATGAATAATATAATCATTGAGATAGTTATAGAAACTGTGAACGCCTGGATATATGCTTGTATTTTTATATGACAAATGGAAAATATTGAAATCATTAATCCTGATTCTCTAATTTAATATGTATGCATTAATTCCATATATTTTTTGATATTCCTATTAGATGCAAGTCACAAAGATAAATTCATAAAATTATTTGTTCAAATTTCATCTATCAATACTCTAGCTCATTGTATTTTCCAGTAGACCATATCCTTCAAAAATATATGCAGACCCCTAATAAGGTTTTTTTTAAATTTTTTCATTTAATGATTAAAGTAAAAATAGACTATAATAAATTTTCAGAATCTATATTCATTTTGAAATGATGTTCCTCTTGTTGACTTCTACATGGTTCTTCCAGGTCACCAGTGATCCATGAACCACACTTTGGGAACCACTGCCCTAGCCTTGTTTCTATGCACTTTAGCATATTATTATTGATACTATATGCTACTATTTTTGACTGCAAGGAGAGAAAATTATATTTGCTAAGCTTTGTAAGTCTTGTCAGAACTATTGGATTTTTTTTTTCTTTGTTGGACCCAAAACCAATAATTGAAACTTGACATATCCATTAGCCAAGAAACTATCTGATTCTAACAGCATTTTTGTTGGGATTTTTTTTTTTGAATTTTAGGAGCTGCCAATGCCATCAGTGGTTGATGTAAAGTTCTGAATTTTGTATATTTAATAAGTTGAACTTTGGCCAAACATTAGCCTCTTATATTCTTCATTTACTTTCCTTCATCTCCATTTCTCATTACCAGTCTTTCCTCTTTATATCTTCCTTTTCTTTCTCTTTGTTTTTCTTTCCTTTTTTTTCTTGAACTTTCTTCTCTCTCTTTCTTCTCATGGAAGCATCCAATCAACTTCTTCTTCACTTTATCCCTATTTACCCCTTTTTAATTTTTCTCTTTATTCTTAGTAGTTTTACACATTTCTTATTATTTCTCCTGCTTCTCTTTCTCACTTTTCTCACTCTTCTTTTCCTTTTTTCTTTTATGCTTTCTTTTTTTCTTTTTTCTTATTCAGATGCAACTTGAGATACCTTAGCTTCTTGATTCATTCTATAATAGTACTATAACTTTTTAATGCTACATACATCAGATTATCTTGTTGGTTCATCTAAAGATGGAATGCAATCAAAATTAGATATGGTACAACTCACTAATAAAGAGAAGGAAGCCACTGCATTTTGTTCAGGTTAATCCTGGACACGAGAAAAGTGCCTTCATGCCATGAAACAGAATATCGAATAAAATCCATTGGAAGACAACAGATGTTACAGAAGTTATCAAGAATTGCAGAATGGTATATTCCTTATTCAAGTTATAATGGCCGAATAGCCAAGAAAAAGCCAATTCTTAAACCAGTCAACACTTAGTAGAGAAAGCAGAGAGGAATCGGGAGGGTATGTAGATCCTTACAGATTTGACACATTGTCCTCTTTTCCTCAATCTTTTGTCTAGAGATTTCTGAACTAAGATGTTTATTTGAACCACCTGCAGCCCACTATTAAGCCTGGTAATTTTTCTAGAGTAGGAATCAATTTGGAACACTGGTTTATCAAAGCTTTTAAAGTGTTTGGAAGATATCGGTCCTGAAGAATTCCCATTCATTCTGTAGGTTAACCTGCTTCCAGTAATCACAGTTGGCTATTAAGACCCAAACATCATTCTTACCATGGAAACTTCATGCCATACAAAATACTCACAAATGGCAGATCCCAAAAGCTAATAACTGGTTCTCATAGCCAATTCAGTCTCCTGGCATGAATCTCTTTGGATAAATTTGTGCCATTCAGAATATGAAATAAGGAAACTGCTCAGAAAAATACTCTTTTACAAATGTTTTAATTGCAACCTGATCAGATAGTCCTCAAGAAAAAAGAGCCGATTTGATAAATTTGATGCCTGAAAGAGTAAAAACTCCTGATTGGAAGACTATCATATTTTAACTCTCATGATAAATATTCTTGAATTATTTAGATGATTAAGTAAAGGCTCCAATCTGAAAATAATGTATTCATTTGCCTTTGTCAAGTCTTTATATAACTCATAAATCAAAACTACTTATTTTTCATCCCTCCTTCTATAATTTATATCATGAAATGATTTCCCTTACACCTAATTCCATCAAAAGAATAAATTTCAAAAAACTTTCATACAATTCTTAGCTAAATGGATAAAATCAAATCTTATCTTTGAAAACGAAAATTTATCTGTATTTTTGATGCACTTTGATAGCCTGCTCAGATCATGATCAAATAATCCCAGAAATAATGGACAGTAGATATTGCTATGCTACTGTCTCTCCCCACCTGGATTGGTCTTTGTACAACTCAATCCTTAGATGTCAGAGACACTGACATCTACTATTGAAATAAGTAATTCATTTTATTGTTGTATTTTTCTACATAATATCCTTCAGTGAGCTTAATTTCAGTGGTAGATGTTAATGATACAGATTAAACACAACACAGAGAAAATTTAAGATCAAAATTCAGCTATTATGTACTTGTCAGGGTACAGACCTATTGATTCCATTGATATCTATTCCAGATATTGTTAAAGAACCAATGTCTTTACCAAATGATTCAGCCCCCACCACATTTCAGATGAGACATTTATGTCTCCTGGAAACAAACTCCAATATTATCAAATTCTATTATTACAGGACTCTTAAAACTTTGCTCAAGGTGATAACAAATCTATACCGAGTTAAACTTATCTCTCTGAGCTGATGTGGAAATAATGCCAGAATACAGCCTTCTGTCAAGTTTGGAGGCTTAAGAGAATTGGCAAAATGACAATTAGCTCATATTTGTCAGCATATCTTTCAACTAGCACCTCAGTGTTATCTGCTTCTCCTCCTCTACATTATTTCATAATGAGTATATAGTTCGGACATTTCAAGGAATGTTATCAAAACAACAATCATAAGACGAAGAGTTTTCATAAGTTCATTTTGTAATTTAATGTCAGATGTCTGTAGGTTGACAAGGGTGAATTTTGATTTGAAATTTTCCCTATATGATGTTGAATCTATCTGAATAATAGAGAATCATTTGGTTAAGTGCATTGATAACGAAGAAGATTATACTGAATGATTAATATTAGTTGTGTAAAATAAATGCTTTTTTTTATTTTTTAGTCTATGTGTATCCATTTATAACATTTCAATCAACAAAATCCTGTCTGATTAGGAGCAATTCACTAGACTTCTTCAAATGACTGGAAATTTGCTAATTAAAATGTTTACATTTCAATATTATATTATATATCAAAACTTATAATTAACAATGTATCATTAGAATGTTACTGGCCTGTCTGGAGATTATCAAGCGATAAGTAAGTTGGCAACCAGAGTGGACTTCAATGCACACCCATTAAGAGGCACTCTCCCATTGGATTACTCAGTCAGCAGTGAAACACCACGAAATGACATTGTGCACTGTGCTCATCAAAATTTTAATGACCTGAACTGCCCATTCTCTTTATCAAATGCATGGTTTCAGGACAAAATATTGCATCAACTAGGTCTGTCAGTCTCTGTACAGTAAAGATTTGGCTCCCTGTGCCCTCTGACTTTCTGCTACTGGAAGGGAGGAGATTTCATTATGGACAAGATTAAGGGGAATGTCGCAAGGCAGGTGATGGTAATTCTGAGTGAGAACATTGCAGATTCTTTTGAAAATTAAAAGATGTGGGATAAGCATATGGGGTCCCAAGGGGAATACTTTGAAGTGGATCCAGGTGCCATTGCCCTAGGTAGGTTATTCTTTCATTATTATCAAATATCTGGGTGCTCTCTAGACAGACATCATACATAAGGTTATGGGGTGTGATTGAAATCTATAAGCAAAGCATCCACCATACATTCATCTGAGAAATAATACAGGTAAAGTCTGATGATTCTGAACATTATTATTAGACAAAAAGCTCAAGTTTTGAGTGCAGATATTGGCTTGACAGGATTATTTTTGTACAAGCGACTGAAAACAGAAAAAAAATTCTTTATTTCAAACCCCAGAGGCTTTTAATTCACAGTTGTAGAAGTCGTACTGCTTCCAGGATATAAACACATACAAACACAGATGACACAAAAATGTTATGAAGTTTAGTATAATTACTACATATGCCAATACATAAGACAGACATATGATTTTTTTAAAAACTATGCAAATGTTACACTGCATTGAATGCGCTGGTATTAAGACTTGGGGGCCATCTACTGAAGCTCAATATGGACGGTTATGGGGCTTGGATGAGATGCAGTGAGAAGTAGTCCTTCAAATACTTTTGTAAACCAGTTGTCTCATAGTCCAGTATATACAGCGAATTAATTACAAGCTGGCAACAGTCTCTGACTCTCATACTAGTTCTTCAAGTATCTTATTAGAACTACAGCACATTTTTAAGAGACAACAACAAGAAAAATTCTCTGCAATGTTTCTAATCTAATTAAGGTGTAGCATGCAGAAAAGCAATACATTTCAACAGCAGACTCTCAACATTTCTTCCTCCGGTGTCCCAGCATTCGCCCCCGGGATTGTAAGCAAAGTACTCCACTAACCGAACAAAGGAGAATACACTACTTAACTAAAAACATAAAATCTTGAAATTCTTTCCTTGCTAGAATTTATTTAGTTTTTCATCATCGTCAACAGCAGCAGCCTTTTATTGTCCATTGTTGGACGTAGACCTTCCTCAAGATTCACCAGACATTTCTATCATGCGTATCATGGAACCAATACCTTCTGAACTTGTTTAGTTCGTCACACCATCGTACATTTTGTTGGTCTTGGTTTTGCATGTGATCTCTGAGGATTCATGTTGTGAGTCATGATGTCCAGCAGTTGTCTGCCATTATTGCAACATGACCAGCCCATTGCCATTCAAGTTTTCTAATGGATTCTATGATATCTCAGACTCCTGTTTTTCCTCTAATATACTGTACTTTCTTGTAATTTCTCCATATTATGTTGAGTATGAATCTTTCATGAACCAACTTGATATTTTTTTTATATTTCATAAAATAACTGAACAAAAAGATATAGAAGTTAAATGTCATCCTCATATATGCACACTCATCCAAAAAAATGAAGTGTAGTGGGGTATTTATAATTGGCCTAGATGAACTCGACCGAGTTATGTAGCAAAATCATTTCCAAAGAATCATGAACGGATTGTCCATCTTTGATTGAAAAAAAAGATGACAGCGTAACAGCAAAGTTTGAGGCATAGAATCTTAAACAACGAAAAGCCAACTGCTACAAGTGGCACTGAGTCTGATGGAAGGAAATCTGATTATGAAAGAATGTAGCAACATCTTTTAAGTGGCTACCTTGAAAATGAGCATTTGAAAGTCCGTGGTTAATCATTAACCAATGACACCTGTGGGAAATATGCAACCACGTTTGCCAAGAGGTAGACTAAAAAATTGAACTGGAATAAGTATATGAATTTGTTTTTTCATAGACTTATGGTTCAACATTTCGTGGCACTAATATTATTGTTGTGGTGATGATGATGAGGATAATATTATCATTATTATTATTATCATTATTTGCATTTCCATACCAGTTGCCTGGTGGTCACTACTGGAGACAACAAGTCTCCTCAGGGTTTCCACCCTTCTCTCATATCTTCCTCACCTATCACAGAAGCGCTGTGGTTTACACTACCTCCACCATTTTTTCTTTTCCTTCTACTCCTTTTTCATCCTCCTCCTCCTCCTCCGCCTCCTCTGCTTCATCATCATCATCATCATCATCATCATCATCATCATCATCATCATCATCATCATCATCATCATCATCCAAATTTAAGCAAATCTCTGAGAATTCTTTAATTCAAGAAATTTCAAATACACAAAAATAACTTCAAACTTGGAAAGAATAGATATGAGGTTGAAGGTTTCCAAATTCTACCGCAAGACAATGGCCAAGAGGACAAAAATATTAGTAAAGTAGATCTAGCACCAATATTAGATAAGTGCATCTCGTGGTTGTCACAGTGAAAGTCATACATCCAGATCCTGTGGATAAAGAAATAGTAGTATCACAAAGGATGTATAGACTAAAAAAAATCAACCGATACGAGATATTCCCTTGCACAAATACTGGAATGAGAACAATCTACCTCTGTATTGATTAAAGGATTCAGTTCAAAATTCCAAGGGGGGTACTGAATGTAACAGACATCTGGAGAAAGTTAGACGATACAAAGGTCAAAATGTTACGATTATAACAACCAAGATGATGTCACGGGTCAATATTGTTTAATACATCATAATGACTTCAAACTAATTCAACCAATTTCAAAAGAGCACACATTTATGCACAACATGTACAATTATTCATAATCAGTTGATTATATCTTTTGCTATAGTTCCACACACAATGATATTTCCAGCAATAATGAAAAAGTAAATAAAACAAATAATAAAAAATGATCAGACATTGACAAAGGAAATAAAACAGGTATGTCTAGTCACTCAATAGAAACCGTCACATGATCAATGTCTTTTGGCAGCATGTTGTGTTGGGGGTGATTGGTTGAAAAATTGGAAAAAGAGGTGATCAGTAGATGAGTTACTCGTCTCACCTTTCGATGGCGGTGATTACTGAAAAAAATCTGAATTTTCAAAATACAAGCTTAAATGTTACCTGACACAAATTAAGAGATTGATCTAGGATAAATTTACAGTGTAAATTGATCCCCTCACTAAAAACCTATTTAGGGGGGAATCTTCAAGCATAAAAGAAAAAAGTGTTTACCTAGACATAATAAGTTTACAGTTTCAGCCCTGTAGCTCTGGCCTGGATGTACCCTACATATATACATAGCTAGCTAGACTGGCTTGAAAACTGAAGAAACTGAGTTTTAGTTGATTGTCCCTCATATGATCAATACTAAAAATTCAACCAACAGAGGGCATATACAAGATTGCATTGAGACTCGTCCAAGTCCATGAAACTCACTTTCTCCAACTCTTCTGCTAAATTCAGTCACAAGGTCAGAAACACTGATACTAACATTTTCCAGGATTTTTTCAACTACTTTTTTTTCTCAAAGATTAACAAGAAACTCTGTATACAAAGGTACATACCAGTTCAGAGATAGGAGGGTTGGAGACAAGGAGATCTTTGGAAAATATGAACATTACATATGAATATAACCATGTGCTATATTAATCTGATTCCCACGGACTTTTATTGCAAATCTGATCATTAGAGCTGCCAGAGAGTTGTGCTGGATTCTTATCTGTTGGCCACATATAAGTTTTGAGATTGCAGAAATGGCGTTATGATTTGCAAGATCCTCCACTCCCAACAAATAAATAGAGAAGACAGGTCTGGTTAGTCGCTCAAGAGAAACCATCATGCAACCAATGTCTTTTGGCAGCATACAGGGGGTGATCAATTGAAAAGTTAGAAATAAGGGTGGTCAATGGATGTAACTTCCCTTGGCTTTGATTGGGCTATAATCACTAAATAAGTCTAAATTTTCAAAAAAAAACAAAAAAAAGCTGGAATGCTATTGGGCACAAACTAAGGGATGAATTCAACATAAATTTACATTGCAAATTGAACATCCCACTATTATTTAGGGGCAAAATTTTCAAAAAACAAAATTGCATTTTTTTCTTGACATAGTAAGGGGTAAATGTTCAGATTTTCAACCCTCTATATCCATCGGAACAGCCTGTACATGTTCACATACATAACCAGCTAGACCAACTTGAAAACTGAAGAAATCTATGTTGACAGTTTTGGTTGACAGTTCCTAACAATAAAATCTGTTGCCAGCCATCAATGTGGATGGATTAACAAGTTGTACTGATTGAAAAGATATCCCATAAAATAAATAAATAAATAAATAAATAAATAAATAAGGATAAATCAATCCTGGATCCAAGTCCTCAGGGAAATCTGTGGCTGAATATTGGCAGAAATACTCTAGTTTCATAAAGAACTTAGTAGACATATCTAAAATGTACTTCCTCTCTCTCTCTCTCTCTCTCTCTCTCTCTCTCTCTCTCTCTCTCTCTTTCCTTTTCAAGCATTCTCTCTCAGACTTGCTGTTTCATTCATTATTCATCTGTCACGTGATTTCTTCATTCTCTTTCAGATTTATCCCATTCTTTCTTTCATTTGAGGTTTTTGAAATGATTCTCTATTCACTTCCCCCCATTTTAAAATCTCAGTCTCCCTCTCCAGACTCATCTTCTCTTTTTTTCATTTCCTTCTCTAAATGTATTTGCTTTCCTTCTCTTTCGTTGCTGACATTCCCATTCTCTAATTACCTCTTTCTAATTTCTACTCCTTTATTTCTGATACTATCAATTTACCTTCACAAGGCTTACCAGATTTTTTGCTCCAGCGCATTAAGTTACCAAAACATCCTGAACATATCCTGATCATCATGACATTTCTATTTATGCTGGACACAATTTCACTCATGATCTTGAGGTATTGTAAATTGCGTTGTCCAGCAGTTCTTGCATCATAGCCCACTCATTGCCACTTTAGTTTACTAAATGGCTTTTAGGATATCTCAGACACCAATTTGCACTCTGATATATTGGGCTGTTTTGCAATCTTTCCAGATGGTGTTTAGCATAATTCTTTCCTGCGCAAGTTACATAGTTTTTAATTTAAGAGCCAATTTCTTGGTTAAGTTCAATGTTTCACTTACATAGATTGAAGACTCTTCTTTTTAAAACTAATAGGATCTTCTTGTGCTTGAAAACTGAATTTGTTCTGCCAGAAGCTTACTAACATAGGATAATTTTTCCCTTGATTTCTACTTCTTTTGAGAATCCAATGAAGACCTACTGTCCCTGTTAGATGTAGCAATTTACTTTCTCCAGCTCTGTTTTCAATTATGATTGTTGTGTCACAATCCTTAATGTATTCATTGCTTCATGACATTGGTTTTATTGAAGTTCATGTGGAGACCAACCTTCTACTTCTTTGCAATTTCTTTATCCTTCATTGTCTGGATATCATTCGCATTGAGGAGGAGGAGGAGAAGGAGGAGGACGTGTGAGAGTCAACCACTCAAAGTTAAACAGAAGAAAAAAAAGAATGATTATAGATGAGAACATTACCTAATCATTGTAGCTTTGGTAACCCGATTGAGGTATCATCCATAAAAGACAAGTTTCTGAGTCATGGCATTCAAGGCCAAGTCTTATCGAAAGTTTATACCATTAAACTTTAGAAAATTAGAATAAAATAAAACACAATCAGAGAAAGGAAAACTAGTTAGAATATTTTTAATTGTGAGAATGCTTCATCTTTAAAACAATTTCAGAAGTTTGTATAACACGTATCAATTTTTTTTTCAGGTATTTTCAGAAGGAAATTGACACTGTGAGATATATTAGATGACCTTAATACTTCCTGTATCTTGCTGTATATGAGAAGCTTCACATTCAGTATATCAGATGCTGGCAGATTTTAGTGGAAAACATGTTGTCTCATACAAAGAATACAGTACATGCTATTCCTTAACCATGAGTGTTAATGACACATGAAATGGAAGTCATAGACACATATCATCTGATTGTTACAGTTTGTTATCACATTTGTTGTAATATCCTTCTTTTGCTTCCAGCAATGAATGGGTCATATCTCTTTGTCTGATTCTGAAAAGGCAAAACCCATTCATGTATTCTTTTCACATTCATTTTTGAGGAAATAAGGAACACAAGGGTCAGATTATCCATTAGGCTAAATTGCAAGCCTTTGAATACTCATGTAATAACACAGATTTAACCAGATGATGAGATTTTCACCTCTTTTAAGACTATTTTTCTGCTATTCGAGTATTCCATGGGTATAACTCATGTTTTTTTTCCTAATCACATCTTCAATAGCATGAATTCAATTCGACAGATGAAAACTGCTGTTTGTCTTTATCATACCCTACAAAATAGCTCAGGGAGTTAGTCATTAAAATGTTTCTGCAGTTCATGTTTTTATTCTAGTAGAATCCTTGTGGAGTATAGGGCTGTAAGCACTCTGCTGCAGTTCCAGTAACAAGTATGCTTTTACCATAGAGGAGTTTATCTAGCCCATGCCTAAACTCTCTTCTTTACCCAAACTTGGGATCAGCTCGGGCAACTGCAAAGCTGAAGTTATTCTGTTGGATGGACTACACTTCTATTTACCTATAGCTGTAGGGAGGGGAATGGAACATTTTATTAGGGTATTAGTGTGAGGTGAACATAAGGAACCTCAACCAAAACTTAAACTTGGTTGGCTGATATCAATTTCCATGCTGGTAACCATTATGCCATTCTGTAACTCCAATGTTTCCACAGATGGTACATTAAAAACCAGAAAAGGAAACTGAAAGAAAAGAAAAAAAAGCATTCGACATGGCATTATGTCTTCAGTTGATGTGTTGCCAAAAACCAACACACTGCCCCAACCCATGAAATAATCAGGAGCAGAGGTCATATTGTGTTGGACTAATCCCCAAGATATAATGAAAGATATAATTGGCTAATGTTCTTAATCACTGAATATATTTTAGTCTCTTCTAATAGATGGTCAGGGAAATTTTGTAGCATTCGCAGATTACAATTCCTCTTTCAGTAAGCACATTGCAGCAAGCAGTGGTTATTTTTCATGAAATTTCACAATAAAATGTATTTGTGTATATCTGTGCTAGAAACTGTCAATGAAATCTGTCAACATAGATTTCTTTAGTTTTTGAATTGGTTTTGCTGGCTGGCAATGTATCAGGTCACACCAAAAAGTTAGAGGGCTGAAAATCAAAACTTTTACTCCTTATTAGCTTTAGAAAAAAGGCTTTTTTTCTCTCCTCTCACCAAATGTTTTTTTTTGGGGGGGGGGTTTAATTTACAATGTTAGTTAAGGCTAAATTGATCCCTCAGTTTGGGCATGCTTGTCTTTTAAAAATTCAGAGTCTTTAGTAATGACTGCTCAAACAGATGTCGGGAGAAGTAACTTACTCATTGATCACATTATTCCAATTTTTTGAATTGATCACCCCAAACACATGCTACCAAAAGACATTGGTCATGCGACAGTTTCTATTGAGGGACTAACTAGACCTATATTCAATTTTTATTCTGTCCTTATGGAATCTTATAGATTGTAAAGTTTAGTATAACTAAACTTACTCTAATACAATGATGAATTCATTTTCTGAATTGAGAATCAATATTTATAAGAAAGTTTGTTATTGTACTTATCATACTTTATCTTAAATATGAAAGGATACAGAAACATTGAATAGTTTTTGCAAAATCTACCAACCACCCCTACAGTAAAATGAAACTTGTGCCATCAGCATCCATTCCTCAGAGCAGCCATTCTTACAAACCAATTATTTCCTTTTCTTGAGAGTCAGATTTTTTTTTTTCAATTTTTTTTTTCTTTTTAAATGTATAAAATTTTAAAAATATTGCATAAGACAGCCTTCTGGATGTATGCATTCATATTCTGTAAATAAGGAATAAATAGATTTCATGTTTAGCCCCCAGGCCAAAACATGAATGTGAATAACTTCATCAGGCAAGCAAATGACATGAACACAGACGAATACACAATACATGGTTGTTACACAATCTGAAACTGTTTTAGACTTGCAGCATTTCAGTAAGAACTCCTACATAAATTTCGATTACTTCAAACTTGTTATTAGATTTCAATATTTTTTTCAAGTCTGAGTTAATGATAATTCTTTGCCAACCAATATTGAATAATGATTTTTGCATTATTTCTATGAATTTTTCTGATTTTTCGTTTCTCAGTGTTTAAAGATTATCTAAGAACTATCTGGCCAGGGTTGGAAGATCAAAATAGGATTTTTTTTCCTTAATAAAAGAGTAAAACTGTTTTTTTGAGGTACCTTAACTCTTAAATTCATTCTAGCAATAAACAAAAGTAACTCAAGGGCAGTAACTTCTGCTTGAAATTTCCTACTTTGCACTATTTGATAGATTTGTCTTTTTTTTCCATTCAATTCACAAAAGAGTTCTATTTTTTATAATTCTATCCATTGAAGAGTTCCACTGTGCTTACAAGCAGTCTATGAATTTAAGACTTGATGTTGTACCTCTCGTTACAATTTACCACTTTACATGTCATATACAGATACACAAAATCAGATTTTTAAATCATGTAGTTGTATAGTTGCCTTAACACTTCCAGGACTAACCTGTAAAGGTACTTAATGTCTGAATTTTTGAGAAAGCTCTCAATATTGAAATGAAACATGAAATTTTAAAAAGTTATGCTTTTCTTACAACATTACATAACAATTAATAATTAATCCATAACATATAAAGAATTGATGAAAATTTACTCATCCATAGTTATTTACTAAGCTTAACTTAGCTTAGTCTGGCACAGTAGGGCAACAAGTGAAAATCAAACTCACTGGATTAGTAAATTGGTCGGCGAGAGAAGTTTGCTAACCATTACATTATGGTAGGTACCGTCTTCTAATCTTTCTTTAACTATATAATAAACTTTCAACCAAAACCATCAACATAGGTTCTTCCAGTTTCAAAGTGGGTCTGGCTAGCTGGCCAGCATACAGGCCACACCAGTGGAGCTAAAAGGCTGAAAATTTAAACATTTACATCCCATATGTCTGGAAAAAAATTCTTTTTTTTTTAAATTCCCCTCTAAAAAGTTTTTTTGCAAGGGTTCGATTTGTGATGTGAATTTATGCTGAATAGAGCCCTCAATCTATGTTTGAGAGCATTTAAAAAATTGGGGCTGTTTAGTAATCACTACCCAATATTAGAAATAATTCATTATCACATCCTTTTCCATATTTTTGATTGATCTTCTCAAACAAGACATGCTGCCAAAAGACATTGGTTTCATTTGAGTGACAAACCAGACTTGTCCGTTCAATTATTTCTCAATTTGCATCATCCATTCTAACTCGTTTCAGCAACCTACTCCCTCCACAATTCACTTACCTAGACAGTTTGTCATTTGTCGTATTCAGAATATAACTTGCCACAAAGAACTTTGCGACATAAGTAATAATTTACAATTCCTCTCACTTGTGTTTTCCTTCAGGGTGATCGTATTGATTTTTACTCATTGAATCATTTACTTGTTTTATTCCATGTACTCTTCAAACTGCTCTCCTCATTGTTGTTGTTTTTAACGTAATGTATTGCTGGAGAAAGTAGATTACTACATCTACCTAGGATAACAAATCCTCAAAAGAAGAAGAAATCAAATGAAGAATCACTCGAGGATGGCAAGGCTTTTGGTTGAGCAAGCTCAACCCTCAAGGACAAGAAAATCCCATTATTTTTAAAAAAAGGTTATACAACCAATGTATCCTCCCAAAAGTCACCTTTGGAGCTGAATCATGGAACCTAACCAAGAAACTGACCCTGAAACTGAGATCCATGCAACAAGCACACAAGAGAATTATGCTCGACCTTACACGAGAAGTTCGTAAGACAGCACAGTATATTAAGGGAAAAGCAGGAGTCAAAGATATCATAGAATCCATTAGAAGACACAAATGGCAATGGACTGGTCATGTTGCAAGAATGTTAGACAACCACTGGACATGATGACTCTCAAAATGAATTCTCAGAGACTAAATGTTGAATCAAGGCTGACAGAATATGCTATGAAGAGACAAACTAGACAAATTCAGAAAATATTGGCTCCATGATTCCCATGATAGAGATGTGTGGCAAATCCTGGGGAAGGTTTATGTCCAACAACGGACAATGGAAGACTGATGACAGTGACAATGCTGATGATGATAATCTCTGACTAAATTCTTTAACCTTTCTCTGGTGTATGTTGTGTCCAGCCTTGCTTTGTAATATTGAAAGAAGCATTAAAATGTAATCAGAAGACAGATTTCTATTTTGCTCTTTCTTTTGCGGTTACTATAAACACTTGACCACTTATTCTAAATGTAGGGTACCTGCCACACAAGGGGTAGATTTAAATATATTGATTGGTAAATTGGAATTGGAATATGAAGAAACAAGCCATATTAAGGCTTAACTAATGAATTTCTAATTATACAATATTATCAATCGTCAGTTACCCAATACTATCAATTACTAATTTTAATATAGATTCCAAAGTAACTGATGCTCATTTCATTAATTTTGTGAGCTATAAAAGAAGTAAAGTAATTGACTTACTAAAATTCATTCAATAAAGAAAACATTTTAGTAAAGTTCATATATCAGTATTTTTTTTATAAAGAATCTGTTTCTTCACAGGCTTTTTCTTTGATTTAAAACTCAAAATTTTGATAAATTTCTGAATATAACATTGCATTTTTTTATCATTAAAACATCAAATTTGCTTTATTATAGTGAGAGGGATATCAAATTTTCTAAGCTGTTGAGAGCAAAGTGGTTGAGAACAGTTGCACGAGGCATTAATACTCAGCCTTGTAGGACTGCTATGCCCTGGTTGGGTTTATGAAAAACAACAGATTTGTCAAAAAAAAAAAAAAATTTAATAGTAAAGAAATGGTTATTAATGCATCAACAGGTTGTTTCTTTGTGTTGTCTGTGTCACACCCATTGCTCCAAATGAGTCAAGCCAGTCACTATATATGCTATCAATTCCTTTCTACATGCAAAAATTTTCTGTAACAGAACACTTCTTTTTCTTTACAGTTTGTCCATCTGAAGGCTGTAGAATGGATCAGCCAAAACATTATGGTAACAACACAGCATGAATAATGAGTTCAATTGTTCAAACAACTCTTGGAAAGGAAAAACAAGCATGACATTTTTTTTTTCTATGAAGGCAAACATTTTTGATATTTTCAAAACCAATTTTTCTGTAAATAAAATCATCTTTGGTAATTATTTAATGAAGTCACTGAGCACAAACTCAATCCAGCATCAGATTTCAGTAAATTAATTAGATACAGTCATTTGTTACCTTGATTTTTTTTTCAATAGTTTTGCTGTTACTGTTGTTCAGTATAAACAAATGTGTTGTTATTCAAGCAAGAATTTCTATGCTGTGCTTTTGCACACATAATGTTAGATTGCTCTAATTTGGGTTTTTATATTCAACTCAGATGTTAAAAAAAACATCATTAATTGCTGGCTCATATTGTCTGCTACTTTGATTTTCTTGCTCCCATGATCCTCTGCTGAAGTCAGTTCAAATGAAGCAAGTTGAACAGCATTAAATACATGCATAAATTATCATGACTTTATATCTATGCATGACTGACAAAGAACCAAATTGCTCGAGATAAGTTTAGACATCTTTTTTTCACTCTTCTATTCAATTTGGCTATTGTTTCTTTAAAGCTTTGAAAATTAAAACCTGACTAATCAGTGCAAAATTCACTGAATGAATTAGCAATAGAATGCATTGACATTCCCAGGCAGGATGTATTCTGTTATGTTCAGCAGCTGTAGCAGTTTAAAGAAGATAGAATCCGTTGCTTCTGACACATTGAACAGACTCAACACAAAAGGTGAAATATCAGAACAGTGTCTGCATCCTAATACGATAGTATAAAAAAACTATTTTTAGTTGCCCAATTACTATTTATGTATATCACTTGTTCAAGACCGAAAGGGAAATAAGTATAAAGGGGAGGACAATACTCTTATCAAGTGTAAGTATAACCTTTCTTTCTGATAACACTTGAACAAATATTTTCATGCTTTAGAAATCAAATCTATCTTTCTCTTTTCACAAGCATAATTGACTCTATCTGATCTTTACTGACTGACAAATAAACAAAACAGGTCCAAAGTGATTTTTGGTGAGCTCTTCGTAATATTTGTTAGTAGCTGTTTTATGTCACATGATATCAAAGATGGAATTTATTAAACAAACCAGCATGGTACCTGTCAGAAAACTATGGGATTTTTTATAAATCGGTTGACTCTTTTGCCAAGGATCAGTGTATCTGTGTCCCTCCCTATCCCTCTGGCTAGGATCAGTTTAGAATTTATGTGCTCTACCCAAGTCAAAGTATTACTCCCCGACATTTCTATCTAGGATCTGAAAGTAGAATCTGTGTGCTCATTGAAAAGTATTGCATCCACAAATAAGCAAAGAAAACTACATGGTGTCTGTACTATCCCTACATACAGACAGACTCAAAGAATATAAGAAAGCCAAAGCCAATGGAAAGGTAGAAAAATCTGATATTGTACACCGTACCTAGAATTAAGAGAATATGTGTTACCCACTCTGGAATAAGGTCCAGGTAGTTGATATGGAATATTGATGGGGATTGAAGTTGAAAAAAGCTGCACATATTGGGTTGTTAGTAAGATGCTTGTCAGGCTACTACAGATTTCGACCTGTGGTATTCTTTGCTTACATTTACCCATAGTAATGAGTTTAAAGCAATGTGCAATGTCAGTGGGGGTGTAAAGCTCAAACACAAGTCCATATTGATGCAAGGAAAGGTAAAAGTGTCAAGAAAACTTGACCATAGAAATTGCATGAAAAATATGCCATTGGCTTCTCAACTGTTCTGATGATTTTTATATTTGTTTGATTGATATACCTATATCTGTTTCATTTACATCAATAAACTGCATTATTTATGCAAATGTACTGTTTTTAATTTTTAAAAGATATAGATAAGTGAGAGATCATCATCAACACTATCATCAGCCTTTTAGCGTCCGTCGTTTGGACATACACTTTCCACATGATCTGCCACATATCATGGGTGTCACGGAACCTCTACTTTCTGAACTTGTCTAGTTTGTCACGCTATCCCATAGCCACCCGGCTATGGTTTTGCATGTGAACTCTGGAGATCCACATTGTGAGTTGTGAAGTCCAAAGGTTATCTGCTATTCTCATAACATTACCCGCCCATTGCCATTGAAGTTTTCTTATGGATTCTATGATATCTTGGACTCCTATTTTTTCCCAAATATATTGTGCTGTCTTGTGATCTCTCCATGTGAGGTTGAGCATGATTCTTCCATATGCACGTTGCATAGTTCTGAGTTTGAGGGTCAGTCTCTCAATCAAATTCCATGTTTTAGCTCCATAGGTGACTATCAGGAAGATGCATTGGTTATTTACTCTACTTCTAGAGGCTAATAGGATTTTCTCAAAAGTTGAATGTTCTTTACTGAAAGCTTGCCATCCTAAAGTGATTCTTTAATTGATCTCTTCTTCTTTTAAGCATTCCATGAAGATTCATTGTCTTAGGTAGATGTAGATGTTCATTTTCTCCAGTTCTGCATCTTTAATCTTGATCGTTTTGTGTTTGTCTTCAACGTGTTTGTTGTACATGCCCTTTGTTTTACTGAAGTTCATAGGAAAACCAACTTTCTGGCTTCCTTCATTCAGTTCATCAAGCATTAGTCAGAGGTCATGGAGGTTCTCTGCAAAAAGAACAATGTCGTCTGCAAATCTGAGGTTGCTTAGGCAATCGATTGGTGGGTCAGATGTATACTAATCAATTATGATTAGGTGACCTCTGTTGGTCTAGCGAGAGGAATAATTCTGCACAGTTCTGGAACCAAAAGTGCAAGGAAATCGGTGGTGTGCCAGTAATACGTATTAAAATTAAAGGTAGATGGTTGGTTAAAGAAATGAGGGGTAGAGGGTTATCCAAGGAATGCTAATCAAGTCTTGTGGGGAGTAAACTTTCTCTTTGAAGAGCATTCTGAATAGTCTTTTGATTTTTATGTTATTGATATGACAGACAAACTTTTTTTTTTCTATTCCGTCTTTTCGATACCACTAATTTTACTGGGATGAGACCAGAGAGGTGTCAGACTTGTACAAAAGCTCAAGTTGATAGAATAGATACTCTTTTCCTTTTCATTCATTTTGAGGCAAATAGAAGATTGAATGCCAAGTAATAATATCTACTCCCTCTCTTTCTCTCTCTTCCTCTCTTGCTCTCTCTCTCTTCCTCTCTTGCTCTCTCTCTCTTTCTCCTAAAGAAAAAAAATCTTGTATTTCAGAAACAGAACAGGGCAGATAGAAAATCCTATTCATGTCCACCGAGAAAAAAATCTGATAGAAGGGGAGAAAAAGAATAAAAAAATCTTGCATGATTTTTTTTCAGTAGCTTCTGAATCACAGAACTCAAAAACGAGTTTGGTAATTTTTAAATTTTTTCTTTTCCCTGTTGACTTCTCAAACATATGGTTGCAATGCAGTTTCATTAGCCAGTAGATTTTTTTACTGGCTGGAGTTGCCAACCCAACGCTCAAGATGTGGGCTAAAATGATCCTGATACCCTGCTATTTACTCATAGATGGGGGTAGAAGTGGATTCATGCCTTTCTCTAAGGCATTAGTGTGAGGTGAATGTAATTAGCCCTGGCTGAGACTTGATCTTTGGTTGCCAATGCTATGTTACTCCACACCTCCTTGGTAAATCCAATGTTTTTTATCTTTTTTTTTTCCACTTTGTTTTGATGACAAATGACATTAAATTGAAACAGAGAGCCAAACCCAATAAAAAGAAATGAGGAAATATAATTCAACATGATGAGCGTGCTTTTGGCCATTCCTGACATCCAGATTTCAAGAAGGTACCAGAAAAATATACATCATTAGCTAGATGTCAGCAAGTTCACAGCAAATTTTGAAATTGATTTCATCAAAAAAAGAAAATAGGAATGGAGATGATATCATGAATTGATTCCACACTTGTAGATAATCAAGCAGTGATATATCTGATTTCTTTTTGGGTTTTTTTTTTTTTTTCAGGTGGATAAATCAAACTGAGGCTACAGGGGTGTGGCTGAGATGGGAAAGGAAAAATACCCTCAGGCACCCAAAGGAAGGGGTCCCCGAAAGCTTTATAAATCATGGTTCTACTGCCATTATGAAATAACAAGGATATATCTATATATAAAAGAAATGTATAAATTTAGCCATTGGGTTTGTTTCTCATCAATTGACTATCAAGTCACTGTCTATTTACTGCAAATTTTCTCTTCTCATCAAATCTCACCTAGAGCCAAGCACCCCCTGGGCCCCCGAATCTCAAGCTATGTTAGTGGATATGGCTGAATTCTTGGTTTCCTGTGATAGATAAATCAAGCTTAACCTGAGAGCAAATAAATATCTCATTCAATTTCCGTTTTTATGTACGATGATATGGTTTACCAAAGCTCTAGACAATGTCGTAGTTGATTTATCAGGGTCTTTTAACCAAGATTGTCCAAACAAAAATCAAGAATGACTAATGCCTCATTTTTCAGTGGAGACAGAGAGCAAACAAAAAGAACGCTTACAGATTGGCATGCGTATTTTGTGAGATATGGTGCAGCTTAATGGTAACTGGTAAAGAAAACAGAATTGGCAGAAAGAACCAAGTTCTGGGGATCACATTGTAGATGAATAAATACGGTACCTCTTTTTTTAAAATATTGCTTCCATAGTTACCATGATTAATATGTAATTTAATACATGCTTTATTTACAAAATGATTTGAGAAGTGTGGAAATTCCGCAGTTATTCTAAAAACTATAAGATATGAAATATGCAGAAGAAAACAGTTGATATTTCAAAGAGTTTAAAATCTAATTCTTTCTCAAAAATGAATTTGAAATGAGAAAAACCGAAAATATAAATATATGAATGATTATTTTGATTTTTCAATGGAAATTTCAATTCTCTGCAGTAATATAATTAATTAATCTATGTTTATTTTATTACATATTTTTCATCATAAATAGGAGAAGTTACAAATAAAGAAAAAATAAGAAAAAATCATATTGTTTGTAATATAAATAGCTGATTTTATGTACCATTAAAAGTTTACTTCATTTCAAGATGAGAGGTACTTATTGAAAAAAAAAAGTAAATGAAATTAGAAAAAAATGTAATTAAAAAAAGAAGATGCTGTAGTAAACATTCATTTGCATACTATTTTTAGTTACCTTTCTCAATGCTCAATTTAACTGCATTACTTAATTTGGAATATGAAAAATCAAACTGACAGATTGGAAGAAAAGGAGAAAATAGCTAGATCCACTTATTCACCAGCAAATGGTTTCCAAAAGCAAACCATAATTGTTATAAAAATCCACTGCCAAGTAACCAGCCCAAATTATGTTTTGAAAATGTATTAAGAAGCGAGTGCACTTATTTAAACAAAGAGAAACCCGAATTAAAAAGGTGGGTAAGTGATGTTGGAAAAGAAGAGAAAAGAAAAATGTCTACACAATAATTTATTTGTCAAAGAAAATATGTCTTGCACAAATTTGGAATGGTAACATTCTAAAGAAATTTCAGAGAGAGAAATCAACAACTACAGAAAGTATATGTCTACACAAGAAGAAGATGACAAGTAGAAAGAAGAGACAAAATCGAGATGTAGTAATTTGAAATACGTGATGGAAAATTAATATATTCTGAAATACAATCAGCGTATAATCGGTATGAATAAATTTTAGTTGTAGGCTGATTTAAAATTTATTCATTTGATACTTAGAGAGTAATTAATACTAGCAGCCAAAAATAAATCTAATGAAAATTCAGTTTATTTCATTTCTTTTTGTATTTTTCACCTCTTAGGTGTTTTACAAGACATACTTGCTGCCTAATTTAAGTAAACCTCATCAGATTTAATTCTAACGCTTAATAGTCAGATTATCAAAAAATGAAAAGAAGAAATATTCAAACGAGTCACATTTTTATGTGAATTAAAAATTTATCAAAACTAGTGTTATTATTGTTTAGGTCATTCCTTGGGGAATAAGGATGAATTTTCTTTGAATGCACCTATTAATGAAGAGAGCAAGAAAGTCGGCCTACACATGAACTTCAGCAAGACAAAGATCATGTGCAACAACCGCATCGGAGATAAAAATACTAAGATTAAAATCGAAGACACAGAACTGGAGGAAGTAGATCACTACATCTACCTAGGACAACGAATCTCCATGAGACCCTCAAAAGAAGAAAAAATCAAGTGAAGAATCACACTAGGATGGTAAGCCTTCGGCAGAGCAACTTCAACCCTCAAAAATAAGAAGATTCCATTAATCCTAAAAAGAAGGGTGTATAACCTAGGCATCCTCCTAATAGTCAATTATGGAGCGGAAACATAGAACCTAACCAAGAGACAGACCACAAATTGAGAACTATGCAATGTGCACATGAAAGAATTATGCTGGGCCTCACATGGAGAGACCACAAGACAGCACACAACATCCAAGAAAAGGCAAGAGTCAGGGACATCATAGGATCCATTAAAAAACTCAAATGGAGGTGGGCTGGCCTTGTTGCAAGAATGGCGGACAACTGATGGACATTACAACTCACGACATGGATCCCCCAAGATCACTTGCACAACCGAGGCTAGCAGAATATTAGATGGAGAGACCACAAGACAGCACACAACATCCAAGAAAAGGCAAGAGTCAGGGACATCATAGGATCCATTAAAAAACTCAAATGGAGGTGGGCTGGCCTTGTTGCAAGAATGGCGGACAACTGATGGACATTACAACTCACGACATGGATCCCCCAAGATCACTTGCACAACCGAGGCTAGCAGAATATTAGATGGAGAGACGAGCTGGACAAGTTCAGAAAGTACTTGCTCCGCGACGCCCATGATAGAGAAGTGTGGTGAATCCTGGGGAAGGTCTATGTCCCATGACGGATGTTGAAAGACTGATGATGATGTATCATCTTTAAATACTTATGCAAATATTTTTCATTCATTCTGTCATATTTTTCAACTCTGAAGAGAAGACTTCAATCAGATGTATAAAGTTGAACAGAATGTAGGGTCTCATTTTCGAGAGGATAGGGATGGTGATGATCATTATTAGTAGCAGCAGCAGCAGCAGTAGCTATGATAAAACTCCAACACAAAATTAATTATTTTACTCCTTGCTCTGGACACGAATCCCCATGACATCTTCAGGAGAAGAAATTATGTGAAGAATCACTGTTGGTTGGCAAGCTTTTGGCAGAGCACGGCCTTCAAAAACAAGAAAAATCCTATTAATTCTAAAAAGAATAATCAACATCCAACATATCCTTTTGATAGTCACCTATGGTGCTGAAACTTGGAACCTAAGAAAAAGATTTGGCTCTCAGTGGACCATTCAATATGCATAGGAGAGAATCATGCTCAGCATAGCATTTAGAGATCACAAGACAGCACATCATATCAGAAAACAAACAGGGATCAGAGATATCATAGAAACCAATAGAAAATGGCAATGAGCTGGTCAATTTGCAAGAATGGTAGACAAATGCTAGACATCAAAACTCAAAACATGAATCACCAGAAACCATATGTGAAACTGAAGCTGGCAAAAAAAAAGATGCTGTGACAAAGTAGACAGGTTGAGGAAGTTTTGGCTGCATGGTGACTGTGATAGAGAAATCTGGTGAATCTTGGGGAAAGTCCATATCCAATGGCAGTCACTGATGATGATGTAAGGCCCTGGTGAGCAGTCAATAGGATAAAGTAGGATATATCTATTATTATCTATTAGAATAAGGTGAGAAGAAATTTATTGTCAAGTGTGAGCAAAGAGATAATTCATACAAAAATGTCTTTATTTGGTCAAAAGAAAGCATGTTATCCTCCAGAGA
Organism: Thysanoteuthis rhombus; assembly: GCA_963457665.1. NCBI lineage: Eukaryota > Metazoa > Mollusca > Cephalopoda > Oegopsida > Thysanoteuthidae > Thysanoteuthis > Thysanoteuthis major. The sequence continues at coordinate 44,523,312 of OY735212.1, read as the reverse complement.
GACAATACAAGATCATACTCAGCAAAATAGACTTAGAAGATCAAATCAGATTTCCTATTCACTGGAATTAACAACTTCAAATTTTATTAAATCAAATCACTGGAATATTTGTTTTTATTGACAGTAGCTTTAAAAGTAGAAAATAAATCAATTCAGCACTATCAGAATTCTTTTTATCTATAATCTCAGATTCATCGGCAAAGAATCGAAGAATTAGTCTTGAAGAGGGCTTTTGTCATTGCTAACATTGATTATGTTCTAACCTCTCAAATATGCAACATGGCACTCAGTACAACAATAAATGACTGTTTTTTTTCTTACTGGCAAAATTTTAAAAGTACATAAGATATCAATTCAGCTGATTCGTGGAACTTATACAAAAAAATGTCTTTCAAACTAAGAACCAGGTAGGAGAGAGTATCATGCTGAGTATCATATGAAAGGATCATGAGACTGCACAGGAAATTAGAAATCAAACAAGAGTCAGAGATATAATAGAATCCATTAGAAAATTCAAATGACAATGGACAGGTCATGTCGCAAGAATGGCAGACAACTGCTGGACATCATGACTCATAACAAGGGATCCCTAGAAATGATATGTCAAACTGTGGCTGACAAAAATAAGGTTGTGTGACAATTTAGACAGGTTTGGCTGATATTACATGATTCAGACAGGTTCAACTGTGATAGAGAGCTCTGGCGAATCTTGGGGAACGTCCGTGTCCAATAACAGACATTAGAAGGTTGATTATGATCATCATCATATTCCACAGTTTGACAAGATATCACATGGATGGAATTTTGGTATTTATATAAATTTTTCTTCCAGAATCCCAGATTCTTTAAACAAGTGATAAAAGAATTAATTTCATGGACTTTTTAAATGACGCAGTAGTGATGATAGTGTTCTTTAGGAATAAATTCAACTCGGGCTATATTTTAATGAGCTCTTATTCTTTCTCCAAAAATGTGACATTCTCACACATTATTATTTTATATGTTCAAAATCAAATTATATGAAATAGGTAAAATGTGTAGCTACGGTCATGATAACCTAACTTTATCAATTACAAAAATATTTTGTAATATTTTTTGTTAGAATAAAACTATTTAAATTAGAAATATTAGAATAAACTAGCATTCCAAGGTATATCATGAATCACCTCCACCCAGCTGTATTTGGAGTGATCAATTAAGAAGTTGGAAAAAGGGATGATTAATGAATAAGTTACTTCTCTCACTTTTTGTTGGGCTGTGATCACTAAAAAAGGTTAAAAAAAAAAGGTTTCAAAAGAGAAGTGGGTATAAACTTACATTGCTTATTGACCCCCATCACTAAAACCCTATTTCAGAGGAAGATTAAAAAAAAAAAACAAACAAAAAAAACACTTTCCCTTCTCCTTGAGGGGAGTGTGTGTACAAAATTTCAACTTTCTACTATGAATGGTGAGGGTAGTCAAAGTGCAGATAGATAGATAAATATATAGATACTTGCATACATATAAATGTGAGAACACATAAAGAACCTAAACCCAGCAACAGTGTTTAAATTTATCTGTTGCAGGTAGTGGCAATTGACAACATAGCATCTCTTTCATATAACATATCAGTGGCTGTTTTCACACTATCAACTTGTGCCCAATTTAACAAAAAAAAAAGTTTTAATCTAAATCTTAACATTCAAGGGTCACAATGATGCGACTCAGCTGAAAGTTTTTATCCATTCCCGAAATGCTAATCCATTTATTCTAACTTGTGTGATTGAGTATTTATTCTTGCATTTAATTACAGTCAAACTGCCTTGAAACACTTGTCAATCTGATGTCCACCATTCTGTCTCAGTTCACACAACCGTGCTGATTATTCTCAGCCTGTTCAATATTCATCAGAACAAGACCAAATCAATTACTCAAGTGAGATGAGTGTTATGCAAGGCAACACTGAAACGAATAGAATTGAGAATCAACATATCTACTTTTAACCCACAAAAAGTGCTGAAAGCAAAGAAGTTAACAGACTGAAATTTTACGGCCATTAAGAAAATTTCAAGCTTCAGATAGATACACTTCTTAGTGAATGTAGAGCAGGAAAACTTGCCATAGGTTATCAGAAGACTAATATTATACAGGCATGTTTTCTGAAAAACATAAAATGGTATTTTAGTCAACTGACTAACATTGTTCCTGGAGTCCCTGATTCGTTTTAACATGCTGAAATTCCCAAAAAATTTGAATATAAATATCAGTTAGTTCTTTATTTGTATTCATCTAAAATTTTTTGCTGGCTTATACATTCAAGTATACTCATCTTCAAGTCTACAAAGCTAATTTCTTTCACAAATTTATTAAAAGAATAGTTAATTTTAACAGTAAAAGAAATCCACTCGCATGGTGCAATGGTTAGCACGTTTGCCTCACATGCACAAGGATCCTGGTTTTGTTTCTCAGTATGAACAAAGAGTGTAGGAAACTCCTCACCAAGACAAATTTCTTTGTGCACTCAACAGCTAACTGAGTACACTCGATCAGGAATGGAGCCACACCCTCCCCTATTCGAAAAGATAGTAGAGATTTGAAAGAGGAGCCTTGTGGTTGTCTCCAACCGTCAGCACAGTATGGTCTTTGACTTGGCTTGAAGAATATAGAAGAATATATCTGTTTATGATATCAAATTTGAAGTTTTTCTACCATTTACTCGAAAGTTTAGAATTCTGTTGTTTAACTTTGAGAAGATTAATAAATATTAGAAACTGTCAAAAAAAAATGTCTCCATTACTGTCAATGTAGGTTTCTTCAGTTTCCAAGTTGGTTTGGCTGGCAGGCTATGTAAGTATGGATAATAGAGCTAGATAGAGCTGAATATTCAAACATTTACTTCTCATTATGTCTAGAAAAAAATGTCATTTTTTTTAATCCCCTTCCATGCTAAGATACTACAGAGACATCAAAAGGGAAATTAATTGCCAGAACAAAGTTTGGAAAATCAAGAACACTCATCGTCAGGACTCAGATAGGAATCTAGAGGAAAAAAACAAAGAAACTATCGTATGGCCAACATCTGGTAGCATGCTGTGCTAGGTATGGTCTATTGAAAATGTGGAGAAAGGGGTGATGAATGAATGTCACTTCCCTCACCTTTTGTTGGGCGGTGATCACTAAAAAGTTTGAATTCCAAAGAAACAAGTATGAACACAGCTTGACACAAATTAGGGGACCAATTGAGCAATTGAGCATTATGAATTCCCCCCCCCCTAAAAAGGGAGAAATTTTTTAAAGAGTTTTTTCGAGACATAATGAGTAAGTGTTTGAATTTTTAGCCATTTAGCTCCACTGCTGCAGCCTGTATGCATGACACATACATAACTGACCAGCAAGAATTACTAAAAGACTGAAGAAACCTATGTTAATAATATTGACAGTTTTGGTTGATGTTTTCAAATATTAGCTTGAATCAAGATAACTCTTCCCTAACTGAATTATGTCCTTATGATGCACCAGGATTGTAAAATTTAGACAACAAAGATTTTACAAAATAAAAAAAATGAATTAAAATCTCCCCATCACAGTTAATGATTGAACAACCGTAGCATGAAAATTTGGAGTGATGTAAAAAAGAATCCATTGAAGACTAAATATGGTCAGAATAAATTTCCACTGGAAAACATCTAAAATAGAGTAAAAAAAAATTCTTGAAACATTTAGCTTCTGGAGGATCTAGTTGTAATGGATAAACTATACCCATCAAAATAAGGCCCCAGAAGGTCAGGAAATCTTCTTTCTTTTAAAACAAAAAAATGAAAAAAAAATTGTTGAAAGGGTTTAGTGGAGTACTGATGCCAATAATCCAGTCTGTAGACAAAACAGGATGGCTAAGAGCACTGAATCACATACGAAAACAAAAAAAAACAACACAAACACATGCAAATATAAAAAAGGATAGAACCTTTTACCACCTTTGGTGTCTACGGTTGTTCAACAGGTATTTGGTGTAGATAACATTATAAAGTTTAGAATTGCGGCCTCTATGCTTAAAAAAAATGTTTATAAACTCCAAGGACGTAAAGACTAATGCTATTTTTTCAGACAAGCTGCAAGACTAATTTATGAATGAGGGGAATTAAAAGTTAAGATCAGAGTCCTTGTTATTGATTCACTTTGTACTGAGTTGAAGCAGAGATCACGAACCAAGGAATTGGTTGCTTGGATGCCTAATCTGCTCGATCAATCAGAAAATAACCCAGCAATGGTTTTCACCTGATGTGAAACTCAAGAGGCACAAGAACTCACGAGTGTCACAATGTAATTTCCTCCTTGTCTGATCAAAGAAAGTCTACACTCAGAATTGGATCTTTTCTGGGACATAAACAATTAGACCACCACTAACTCCCTTTCTCTCTCCCTCTATTCCTTCTAATTTTTTTTTTTCAACTTGGATTTTTTTTCACATTAATTCTCAGTTATTCTTTGATTGGGTCTCCTTCTGAGAACTCCTTCAATGACTCTTTACTTTTTCTTTCAACCTTTTTTTCCCTTTCTTTCAACCATTATTACAGTTCCTTTGCTTCTAAACATTTTTTTTTATCTCAGATTTCTCCTCTCTATTCATTTACTCTTTCCCGTTACGATTCTGCTGAAATCACCTGGGCTGGCCCAAGGAACCAGAAACACAGGCAGTGGCTAAGGCTGCCAAGTGTTAGTGGGTGCTTATCATATGTCGGGGACAATAGGAATTGTCAATAATGTTAATGGACACTTCGTTTGTTACATTAATCAATCTGTTGTATTCATCAAACTAGACTATTGAGCAAGAATATATTGCAGTCTGAAAGAAAAAAGAAGAAATTAATAAAATTGATTGTTAGATAGATATATAGATAGATAGTGGAAATCAGATAAAGTCTAATTCTAATTTTCCTTCAAGTGATATATGTGACTTTGAGAATTTTTTTGATGATTCATGTACATGTAGGGACATTCAGCAGAAAATGAACAATGTTATTCTTTCTCTTACATTCATCCACTCTCTATGAATGATAGTAAAGTACTCACTGTTCTCCCTCTGACTCTCCATTCCTCTCTTCAGATGGTACGGAGTCCCCATTAGCAAAAAAGCTATCTTTCAGCAGTGGACAGCAGAAAAAATGAGCATAAAAAAAGAATTGAACCTCTATTTTGGGGCAATGATTTTCAAAAATTATTCCACTAAAAACCTTTCTTGGGGTTGCATTGGTACATTAAGAAGATTTTATACTTTTATGTTTTGTATTTTTTGCAATAGGCTGTTACATGCAGATGGACAGGCAGACTTTTGGTGAATTATAATAAGATGATCTGAAACTCTGTATGTTGTATCTGAACTGCTTTCTTTCACCTATTTATTGTAATAAACTGTTTATTCCTATACATTTATTTTTCTCCCTGTAAGACATAAATGAATATACAAGACAATATTCTACTTCAAAAGGTGTTGAAGTTCAGTTTATCCGAGATGCCAAGAACTTAACTATCACTAAACTTCTGACTATCACTAAGCTTCTCCGCCCAACATCCTTCTCCCTTTCTTGTTCTTGAATTCTTCCTTTTCACTCTTTCCGTTTCATCTTCAATTACCTTTTTTCTCTTTTTCACCATTTTTTTTTCTCCCAAAGTCTTCTGTTTAACACGTTCAATGCTAGCTTGGATAACACATAATACAGCACAACAAAATGTTATTTCATCAATAATCTGCCCAGTACCATAAGGCCGAAACAGGGGTTAACGTGTTGCCATAGTTATTTATTATTGCCTTGTATAAAACTATGGAATGGAAGCACATGTGCATCAGTACCAATACACAACATTCCATAAAATGCATAAGTGCATCGTCTGGCAGTGAACATGTTAACATCTCTACTGCCACTCCCCGCCTCCCTCATTCAGCTGAAATACCTCTTAATTTTCTCCCAGCATTTCTTTTCCTCAACCTCCTTCTATGTTATCCCTTTTCAATTTCTTTCATTTGACACACCTCATTCCCCTTTTTATACCTGTCTTTTTAGCCTTTTCATGTCTTTTATTTATGCAACAGCAGTTCACTTATTTTTTTCCGTATTTATAATTTCCTCTATCTTGATTTTGACTTGATTTTTTTTTTAACACCGTTTCCACCTGCGCCCAAACTTAATACTCGCTATTTCATCTCCCAGTTTTATTTATTTATTCTTGTCTGTTCAAGATATTAAATTCAAAGTTTTCCAATCAATTACTCTAAGGTTTAGAACTATTTTCATCATGAGTGACATGTTTTTCCCTGCTTTCATTTTTATAACTTCCTCCCCCATTTTTCCCTCCTCTCTTACATTTTTTTTCCTCTGGGTGAGAATGTTTTTATTTTGACTCTTCATTCTTTCATGGTTATTGAAGACAACACAGAGTGAAAATCTAACAAATTAATATATCAACAATTTAAGAGCACCATTTTTTTCTCTGCAAATTAAAATGCTTGAGTAAATGAAGGAAATAGAAAAATATCAGGTGTTTATGAGAAAACTGAGTTGATTTTTCCTTTCTTTAGAAGAGGAGATTTTTTTTTCAATATGCTGACACAAAAACCTAGAATTTAGCTCCTAATTGAAAAAAAAACGAAAGAGAAGTAGGTCAAGAAAAAAAAACATTTTAAAAAATATGTAAGTGATTTCATACTTTGATACCATAACCAAATTTCTCTATAATTTCTTTTTTTATCAATTCCTTAAAAAAACATTTTCAAGAATTATTATGTCAATATCTTTTTAAAAAAAGTGGATGGAAAAATACAGTGATTTGCTTCTTTTTATCATAATTACTAACTTTTTTAAAATTTCTGTCTTATTAAGGGTTTGTACTTGGTGAGAGTTCATTCCTTAATTTTGAGATATATTGTGCGCAAAGACTCAATTTCTCAAACATTTTTTGATTTCTCTGAGGTTCCAAGAAGATTTTTAGTAACTGAACAAAGAAAGCCTTATCACCAGCTTTCTGTGGCTTGAGTTATTAAGGTGACATCTATAACAGAGGGACTCCCAAGTCTCATTGAAATCTTTTTCTTCATCTCTGATTTCACATTGTTTACTTTAAAAGTTGGAGAGTATAGTTACAACAATAAAATCGTGAAAAACTGATCATAAAATAATAGTAATAATGAACACGTTTCATGTGAAAAATCTTCTAAAATAACTTAAAAGCATCATTCCTGATCAATCTTCAGATATCTTTCCCCTTTGTTTGGTGAGCTATGGCTGGTTATTTCTTGACACATTCATCCGTGCAATAAACTGTTCTATAGTCTATATTCTATAAAAAATAGTTGCAGAAAAGCAGCAGGCATTTTTACTATAATGATTTGAAGTCAAGTTCTTTAGAATAGCTGAATATTGGCTTCTATTTTGATAACCAGTGGAGCATGTATATGCAAAGCATAGGAAATTAAAAACGAGACATTTCATATGAAGCAATCAATTGGAACACTCACAAAAGTACAAAAACTGATAGACTTATATGTAATTTCAGAATTCTTTACCTTTAATTCTGACAGAAATAGAATCATCTCTTTTAGATGGTGAAAACTGAAGACTTTACTGCTTGAAACTATATAAAACAGATACCAGAAGTAAATGAGATTCAATCAATTGAGTCACTAAAATTCCAATGAAAATTTCAAATCACTTTAAGCTTAAAGCAACAAGAGAATAAAAAAATTGTTTTGTATATGATCCACTTTGAATAAGGATGATTTTGTTATTTGTTACTAGAAATAGGATTAAATCAGGATTACTCAATCTTTAAGAACATATTAAGCTTATTCTTATTATCAGTATTGAATAGTTGTATTTTTACCTTCATCTTAATTTTTAGTTGCTTTTTATCACAACTTTGACTTGGACGGTCATTCTATGGCAGTGAGCTAAAAGTGTGATTGTAAATAAAGAGTAAGCCCACAGTGAGAATCAAACTCACTCCCTCTAACCAGAAAGAGCCCTGCAAATGCCTGGCTGCTTTTTGGTGATGCCACAGGCACCATCATTGACAGAAGTTGATTTTACACCTTTTAACTGACTCCCAAACACATATTAGATGCCATTTTTGTTTTATTGTAAGACCTTGTAATAAAAGCTTATGCTTAATTTCCAGTTATACTCTTCACTTGTTGCGATAGACTGTCAGTCTATGTCAAAGTTGTGATATTATAAAAAGTAACTAAAAATCAAAATGAAAGTAAAAAAATATTCAAAATCAATAATAAAAATATACTATAACAATACTTAATCCAATGAAAAAGTTTAGCTAGAGTATAGTATCACCATATCTAGCTTAAATGATGAATCAAAAATAGAGAATTTCATTCCTTCATGAAACAAATTGAATATTTGACTTGAGCGTCAAAATTTGGAGTCATTAAAAAATTACATTGGAGAATAAATATGGTCAGAATGAATTTTCTTCATGACTTTACCCACATTTTCCCATGGAAAACATCTAAATAGAATGAAAAAAACATCTAGAAAAATCTAGATTATGGAGAATCTAGATTGTATCATTAAATTTGTCAAAATAAGGGCCAAAAGGTTAAAAAACAAAAGTTTTTTTTTTAGAAAATTAAGGGAAAAAAACAGTTTTAGAAGGCGTCTAGTGAAGTATTGGTGCCAATTGTCAAGTCTGTAGATAAAATGATGTGGCCAGGAATGCTGAAACACATACATAAATATATCCACAAAACATGCACCTATAAAAAAAAGATAGAATGCTTTGTCACATTTGGTAGCTAAGGTTGTACAATTCATATAATTCCATTGAAATACTCGCCAAATATTTAACAATGCTATCTAATGTTAAGATATATTCATTATGAAGTCAATCACCATGTGTTTTGACAAAGATACAGTGAACAAGGCTACACTGTTCACTTCTTAAAGAACTTTTAACGATAATAACTCCTTCTATATTGCCACAGTGCAAAGTCAAAATTATTGATGGTTATTTCTCTGGAGTCAATTAGTAAGTATGTTGAAAGTATGAAGGTATTATGGGGTGTCTTTTTGGAGACTTGTTGGGATATGTCTTCCGCAAGTGATGTATTGAGTTCATCAAAAACCTTCAGAGGCAAACATTTGGGGGTATAAATATGACCCCAAAAAGTACTGTGGACTAAAACATTTTACAGTGAGTTGAACTTCTTCAACTCTACTGAAATAAAAATGTTGTATGGAAAAAACCCAGAAGCTCCTTATTTCAAAGCATGAATAAATGATGGACTGAAGAGCATCATTCTAAGGAGCTGAAGATTGGTCAGTCTTTTTGAATGTGTGTGTGTGACCACTCTAACCCTGCTTTCTGCAAGGAAAAAGCACTCCCTAGGTTGGTCTATCGGTCTCTTTCTCTCCATGACAGATTACTGGGGACTCTCCATTTGGGTTCTTTCCAAATATATATTGTCCCTTTATCTATCTGTCAGTTTCAATTAACCTTCATGCTGGCCTAATGCCACACTATGAAAAACACTTCCAAGTTTCAACTTTAAGCATTCCAGACACACATAAGAAAAGACAGTTCCAACACTTTACCTTGTAACCTTTCTCATGATTATTAATGAACAAATACAAAAGTTATCAAAAATGCAAACAAGCGAAGTCCACCAATTTTGTGACATTTTCTGACAGAGTAAATATTCGACAGCTTTAGATATAATTGGGTTCTATGCAATTTGTCATTCTGATTATGTACAGTACTTGTAATGTTTGCGATCTGGATAATCTAATGAGAACATTCTTTTTTCTTTTTAATAATTGTTTAGTTCTGATTTCCGTTCAAAAGAACCGAAGCGGGCAGATACAAAATATCAAATAGTGTTTTAACCATCAAGATGTATAATCTGCTGCAGATTGTTTGAAGTTGGCAATTCCAAAAATAAATCTTAGTCCTGAGAAATTAATTAAGAAATTGGGGGGGGGTATTTTTTTGATGATGTTGCAGTAAGATTGGTAATTAAAATTTGTAAACCAATGAACAAAAGGATTTTATCAATGTCCATATCTTGCTTTCGTAAACAACTGAACTAGATTCTGGACTAAATTTGAATTGTTATACTTTTATAAATTCATATTAGTTTTTTTTTTATTGTTTTCATCATGTTTCTGTCAATGTACTATTTGGCATATCTCCTATCACCATGGATCAAATAAATAAGGTTACTAAAAGTGACAGAGAGCTAAGGATGTAGGATACTGTGGTTGAAACACTATGATTAATTGAACTGAGATGAGAAAATAGGACTGAATACATCAATGCATAACATCAATAATGCCTCATCTTAGAAAGTCAGACAAAAATTGAAAATGAGATCATTTTGGATTATAGATTTGAACTCAAAGGGCTTTGAACATTCAAGCCTTAAGATTCACAAGAAATGCACAAAAACAGAAAAGGTGTATAGATAAATTTATTTATACAATAGTTTCTTGTATGTAATTTGGGAAGAAGTTTAACTTAGGTTCATGACATATTATCGGCATTGATTTTAATATCATTTTAATGCAATATTGAATTTTTGCATGTACACTGAAAATGAAAACTAATATTATCAAAGAGCAAATGAGGTCTTTTTCTTGTTATTATACACATGGCTGTTATGCATGCAACTCAAAAAAATCAGTTCCTTTGTAAGTCACCTTCTCTACTGATCAAATATTTATTCTCTGATAACAGTCTTTGAATTCTTGAGAGATTTATAGATGTGCACTTGTTTTGAAATTAAAAAAAGGATCAAAGTGCTAATATTTTTTTCCATCTAAAGAGATATCATCATAGCTAACTTAATAACAAAACCTTTCTAATCTTGAATAGCTCTGAAACATGCTCAAAAGACAATTTTACCTTTCATATTTATGAGAAATGTGACAAGTCTGATTTAACGAGTTAAAGATGAAAAATGTCCTTGACAAAGTACTTCATAGTGTCTCACATAATAAGAGGAACATATCATTTGTACCAAACCACATCAAATGCATAAAACAATATAAATACTTGGCAACTCGTAAAATATTCATGTTTTATAAGAAGACTTCTTGATTATATCAACAGGCTCAGTCCAAACCTTTGTGTGTCCTCAAGCAGAACATGGAACCTAACCAAGAGACAGACCCTCAAACAGAGAAGCATGCAATGTGCACATGAAAGAATCATGCTCAACATCACATGGAAAGATCACAAGACAGCACAATATATCAAAGAAAAAAAAGAATCCAAGACATCAAAGAATCCATTAGAAAACTCAAATGGCAATAGGCTGGTCATGTCACAAGAATGGCAGACAACTGATGGGCATTACAACCCACAATATGGATCCCTAGAGATCACACACATGACCAAGGTTGGAAGAATACAAGATGGAGAGACCAACTAGATAAGTACCATACGTATTGGCTCCACGTCACCAATGGCAAATCCTTCAGGCAAATCCTTGGAAAGGTCTATGTCCAACAATGGACAATAAAAGACTGATGATGATGATGATGAAGCAGAAATTGATTTTGGGTCTCTCTTACAATCTATGAAGATTCTTTAAAATATTTTAAGTACTCTTCAGAGCTGCTTTGTTTGTATATTTGTCAGGCTGGTTCTGTACATGGAACCAAATACCATTGTACCATGAGATTCCATACCATTCTCAGATAATCAAAGGTTCATAGAGTAAATAAAAATCATATGGCGTCAGAACATATTTTCGGTTTGTGTTTTTTGGAATATTATTTCTCTCATAAATGAGAGGATAAGATGATCATTTTACAATACCCAAACTTATTTGTGAAAAGTTTTAAAGCCATTATCAATGATTAATTACTGAACAAAATTGCTCTTTATCAACTGTTATTTTCCTGCATCCTCACAGTGAAATGATTATAATTATTATATCTATTTATCAAGAATTGATTCTAAACAGATCGTCTGTAACAATAAAAGCAATTTCCTAGGATTTTGTACCATATATCATTTTGTCTGAATTTTTTGAAGAAGTGTCGACATTATCATACATACATTTTGTCAATTTAATCAAAATGGCTTTTGGCTGCTATACTTTGAATTTTTTTCTATCAGAATTTCTGAAAAAATCATATTAATCAATTCCTTTGAACCAGTTTCACCTTCATTTTTTTTTATCACAATGTTTCAGCTGCTATATCCTTTGAGTTTTCAAATAGGACTTGGCCTACTAGATAAAAATACTTGAAAAGCTCTGGTGTTGGAAAAACATAAATTCAAACCCTGAGTCAAGCAGTGCAGAAATAAGCACCTGCTCAACAGGGGGGGGGGCAATCGTCATCATAAAGAAGAATTGATGTTCTGAAAAATTTCTCGGAATGACATAAGATATGACAGGTATAAGAATGAGAACGGTATACCCCTTGAGATTTTTTTGATCAACATACCTGAAAGGCTATTGGATGCAGCAGAAACTTGAGGAAGGATGGGGAGTACATTGGCCAAAATGTTTTGATATAAATAACAAAGATGAAGAAAACGGTCAAGATTAATTAACGTATGTGTATCTACATCTTTGCAGTCCTTAGCATGTTTCCAGTTGTGGTCAGTTCAGTGATTCTACTCTCAGGGAGTCTATATCCATAGCCAACAATTTCAGCCTCTTTCTCTTTCACGAAGCTACATACAGTATTCATCTTTTCAGTGAATTCTGCTTTTAGTGAGTCTATATTCAGGATTTAGAGTTAGGATTAGGGTTAGGGATTAGGGCTTGGAGTTAGGGAAGAATGAAGTAGAACAAAAAAGAACAAGGGCATTATGATATGTGGACAACAACTAAAAATAGTCAATTACATGACCATCAAACATTGTACTAAAAATATAATAAAACATCGAGAGGGAAGAATTATTTTAGCTTACTTGTGAGGAATAAGGTATAAAGATTCATCATAGAAAAAATCGTTATGGAGGCTGATGATTTCTTATGCATGGTCAGTATTCATGTACACGTATTGCATTATATGCCAGATTATACGTAAAGAATTATACATTGATTCTTTCTTAGCCTTTGTTCTTCTGGATCAGATTAAGGATTCCATTCAATATTCCTCGAAGGTTATCGAATGGAACAGACATCTGTGAAAGGCCAGAGGATACAGTGACTTGAACAACAAAGATGCAGAAAACTGGTCCAATAAATCCATATAGAATAGCGAAGATCGAGAAATTCAAATGTAACCAATATTTTTTCTTTTATATCTAAACAAATGAATGTGTCTCAAACAATTGAAAAACTCATATCTTTTTATATTGAATTCAAATATCTTGAACATATGAAGAAATGACAGCTGTAGATTGTTGGATTGAGGTTCTAGAAATAAATGTAATGCTCCACTGATGTGAAGCATTCTAAATGTTCATGGTCCTGCTGAAATGATGGAATTGGATATCATCTTCCTTTCTTTCTTGAATATTATTATTCAGCTTATCATCATTAGCCTGTTAGCATCTGTTGTTGGACATAGACCTTCCCAAAAATTTGCTACTCTTCTCTTTCATGAGCATTGCAGAGCCAGAACTTTCTGAATTTGTCCAACTCATCATGCCATCTTACTTTCTGTCGACTACAGCCTCACACCCAATCTCTGTAGATCCACGTTGTGAGTGTGGATATTTAGCATTTGTCTGCCATTCTTGCAATATGTCCACCCCATGGCCATTTGAGTTTTCTAACAGTTTCTATGATGTCTTGGACTCCAGTCTTTTTTCTTATATACTATGCTGTCATGGTCTCTTTATGTGAGGTTGAGCATGATTCTCTCATGTGCACATTGCATGGTTCTCATTTTGAGGCTTAGTCTTTTGGTTAGGTTCCATGTTCCAACTCCATAGGCAAGTATCACTACAATACATTGTTTGTAAACTTATTTGTCTTTTCCTTGAAGATAACAATTAAATCTTAAATGACGTCATCAGATTTGTCTTGATTGGATTTTCTTTCGATTAATTCCAAAATTGGATGATAGTAAATTTTTTTTCTCAGACTGCATGCATAAATGCTAATTCAAAGTGATTTTTGGTCCTTCCAAGTACTTTCTTTGAAATAATTTCGGAATCAGATAGGAGGATTTTTTTTTTGTGTCTACATATTGTGAAAGGACGTTGAATGAAGATGCAATCTGCAATGCAAGATATTTTTTTGATATCAACAACTTTCTCGCAAATAATTTTCGAATTGAATAATGTAGTGAAATGTTCTTTGTAGAGTGATTACAAGTAGTTTATTCATTGATCTCTTGGCTCTCTGAATTGGGCCAGTCAGAGGATGGGTTGAGGGGTTTAAGGGGGGACCTTTCTGCTTGCTTATTGAGCGTATTGTTTAGATAAGTCCCCTCCCAAGAGGATTAGCAGGATTATCAAAGGAGACCTGATATTCCAAGATGGTCATCTATCTTAGCAATGACCAGATACAACATTGCTTAACTTTGGTGATTGTACAAGAACCTACCCAGATCCAACATATTTGACCATAAGTATGTATACTAAAAGGATGCTAAAGAAAGGTATAATCAGCCGTGCTAAGCATCTTTTTCATATTAACTACATTCTAATATGATAAAAACAACAGAGATAAGGAATCAGGTTTAAAAGCATGTTTTTATTTACTATGTAAGATGTTTTTTTTCTTTAAATTCATTAATTTCTGAATTTTTATAGATATACTTGGCTAAAAGTCTTATGTCCTGACAATGTTCAGATGCAGCACTGAATAGGTTTAGATCCAAAATTGCATCCTATTCGGGGAAAAACATGAAAAACAACTTTTAAAGAAATAAAAGTACAGATGCACCGAAGGTCAGACAAATATGGAAGTCAGGACAATGAATCACGCACAAATGAAACGTCTCAAATAGAGGCTTAGTTCTCTTGCAGTGAAATGTGCACTTCACATCATGGAAGCAGGTGAAAAACATAAAAGGTCTGAGATAGAAATCAACCAGCCAGAAACTTTCTCCCTGAACACAATGAAAGATAACATATCAGGTAACCAAGAAAACTGACCATAGTTCTTTCATAAGAATTGACAAGTATCCGACATTATGCCAACATTTGACCGTCACTGCAAAATACTTTAAAATCCATCTCAGACAGGCTAGAGTATCATTTGTCAAAGAAAAGAGAATAATATCTGCTAGGTTAAATTCAAATTATACTCTGTACTATAATGGATTGCTCTTGTTTGGGATGATAAGATTTTATGCTTTGCTGATATTTATTTGGCTTAGCCATGTTTGACACAAGGTTATAGGGTTACATGAAGAGGAAGATGCACTGAAAACTCAGCTTTTAAAGCTTGGCATCTACTGGCATCAGAACCAGTCTTTTGATTAATGTCTCTCCCACAGAATAAATTTGTCTTTGGCTGAATTCCAGATATTTTCGGATTCATTTGAATTTTGATTCCCCCGCAACAGTAGAAAGAAGGGGATTGTCCCTCACCTACATAAACTTCCGACCTTACATGGCCATGGGGATAAAAGCACAGGTAAGACTCACCTGGAGGTTGCGAGTTCCATCCCAGGTTCAATTAGAGCCAAAATATATACCACAGTTTAGTGGAGAAGCAGAACAATATCTGATAATCACAAGTTTTGGAGAATGCTGGGCATGACGGGGGTAGAGGATTGAGAACAAGAGCAAATCAATTAAAGGTAAAAAAAACACTCAAGAAAAAGTAGACTGCACAATCGCCAAAACACTGTCATGAGGACAACAAAGATATGAAAAATGGTTTGAAAGGGTTAATGTATCATAGTAATAAATGTTTTTATATAATTTCTCAATCTTTTTTTCTGTTAATTTTCAAATGTTTCACAGTAATAAAGAATACTTCAAAGTAGTAATTACAGAGGTTGTTTTATTTTTAGTATCGGATAGTATCATAAAATTACAGAATGAACCAAATGATTTATCACCCTCTGAACTCACATAAAAAACGTTTATGAATATTTGATTACGTGAGATTTCAGAAGCAAAAATTTAAAAATCTATGAATCTCTTTGAATTACCTATCAATTATCTGTTCAAACAGTATAAAACAGTCAGTGAAACAAAATTATGTGAAAGAAAATGAAATATGAGATGCAAATAAAGAATGTCAATGAGCTGAAAAATTAATTCATCTTTACTTGATTAGGAACAGTTCAGTGTTGCTAATTGGGAATTTTTTTTTTTGTTTTCATATTTCAAAGTCCAGTTTTGTCAACTGAGATTTTTCAATTTTTTTTTTCAAATTTGAGAGTTGCTTTCCAAATCAGAAAATTGAAAAATCACTAGTAAATCAGCAACCCTGTTTGAGACATAGATCAGAGAAAGAGTGAAGGAAGGATTTTTAAAAAGCATTTTCAGGACTTAAATGTAAGCCGCGATAAAAGCTATATAAACAGTAGTTCACCAACTGTATTTCTACATTGTAGGATAACAACTCTCACTAAATGATGGAGGGACCCCCTCTAGGAGCCAAGCCTGTATGGACCCCCCAATCTCAAGCTTATGCCCCTGGGTACAGTGCTATAAAATCACTCAATCTCAAGTGATAAAATCTTTTACATCCCTTCATCAGCAATTCTTTTCAGAGTTCAGCTTATTCAAATTGGTTTTAATAGCATTTATGATTTCCGCCATTAGAGAATTGAATATTTCTGTATTTTTGTTTTAAAATGTTTAGTTAGCTCCTTCCAAATTAGTCTAACCGGTAGGAACAATATGTTTAACCTCCCCAAAGACTTCAATTTGATTGAAGCAAAAATAGACTTACCTGCTCAACAACGTAAACTCTAAAATCCAACTGTTGCCTTTTCAACATTGGCAGTAAATAGTAAAGAAGAGTCAGTAGATGGTGCCTTCTATCTCGGTAAGGAATAATGACCGCTACTCGATGACGAGAGATACAATGTTGAGGCCTCCATGCCCCGCCAACTGTTAAGTCCGGATTTTGTAGTATAATATCCTTTGGGGTTACATTTTTCACTTGCTCAAAATCCACTTTTATCTGTCCCTCTGGAAAAAAAATTTGAAAAAAGATTAAACAAATAAACCCTCACATATCAGGCAATCATGAAATAACCTTTGACAAAAAAAAGTAAGACAAAACAAAATACAGGTCAGGTTAGTCACTCAAAAGAAACCTTCACATGAACAATCTTTTGGCAACATGCCACGCTGGGTATGATCAATTAAAAAATTGGAAAAAGCAGTGATCAATGAATAACTTACTCCTCTCATCTTTATTGGGCAGTAATGACTAAAAAAGTCTGAATTTTCAAAAAACAAGCGTGAATGCTGCCACAACTCAAAAATTAAACGATTAATTTAGCATAAATTTACATTGCAAATTGAACCCAATCTAAAAAACAATTCAGAGGAGGGGGAATTACCCCCCCCCCCAAAAAAAAATTTCTTTTAGACACAAGGAGTCAATATATGAATATTTAGCCCTCTAACTCCATTGGTGCTGCCAGTATATGTGATTTATACATAGCCAGACTATCTCAAAAGTTGAAGGAGCCTATGTTAACAGTCTTGGTTGATAGTTCTAATGCATGAATAAACAATTCTGAGAGAGATAGAAGGATAGAGATATGGAGACACACACACACACACACACACACACACATACACACACACACACACACATACATGCATAGAAACCCACGCACACACTATAACATAATTATTTCAGACACAAATATGTTGACGTTTTCATCTGCTTGAAAATTGTATTGTTATGATATAAACCATAGCTGTCACTATGTTGTTTGACTTGTGCTTGGACATTTCGCCAAATGAAATATCACCGACACACAGTTAGCCGACAGATATTTCGTGAGGCGGACATTTTGCCAAAAACCTCTTTGCGGAAATGATGTTTCACCGACTTTTCGTTAGAACATTTTAACTCTTTTTGTCAGATGGTTATTTTTATGTTTTTTTTCCTTTCAAAATTATGAATCTATACGTTCAACGTCTTAAAATATTCATGTCTCATATTGTGAAAAATAGATAAATGAACTTAGATGTATGTTGATTTAAAGCGAATTTCATGCCATTTATTAGTTTTAATTCAAAATATCTGTCAGTAAAGAGTTCAGTCGACAAAATATCATTTCAACAAGAAGTTTTCCGGCAAAGCAATTACTCAAAATATCTTTCAGCTAACTTGTTTACGGTGAAACGTCTGTGGGCAAAAAGTCTGGGAGCTGATTTAACTATATTATAATAGTTGTTAACAATCATAAAACCTGCTTTTGTAGTCAGACAAATTTAATTGAAATATCAACCATGAAAAATATGAAAAAATACAGGATCTATGATACGCTGTTGAAAAATTGCCTCCTTTTGCAGAATAGATGATTTTTTTTCAAAGATGAAGCAAGTACAAAATACTCACATTTCATTCCTCACTGGCATTTTCATGTAGAAAAATGCTTCCAGATGCAGACTAAGATCTACTGGGGTTCATGAACTTTCTACTGATAAATTATACTTTTTATTCAATACCAGAGTTCATTGTGAAAAAAAAAGATGAATCTATAAGAAGTTAGCTGAATGCAAAGCTCAAAACTTTTTTTAAATTTCTATTCAAGTATCCTTTCCTCGTTTAAATGAATCACCATAGCCCTCACGTGTGGCAGAAATAATTATCTAAAATCATCTAGAAATAATAGATTTTTCATCTAAAAAATAATCACAATATTTGGCCGTTATTAGTCCAAAATGACTATAGAGACCTGAAAAAGCATTTTTTTGAAGAAACAAAAGATGGTGCCAAGTGGTTACTCATGCAAATTTTCATGGTTATAGCCCTGAAAATGTGACTGGGAGCACATAGAGACACACATACAGACACAGAATCTGTAAATAGAGATACAATAGCTAAACAGTATTGATTTTTTTCTCTTAAAATGTAAAATCAAAGCACCTGAAGTGTAAATAATTTCTAAAAGATTGAATATTCTTCTTAAATACCTTTATTCAATACTCTTGATGAGTAATCTAGTTCTGAATTATGCTTAATAGAGCTTTAATTTGGAAAGTATGGATGCGGTTTGTCATTATCAGAATTTGCAAAATTCCTCAGAAAACCTTGCCAACTTGCATTTTTATTAATGATCATCCATTTACTGTCAGTTCTCTACTTTTTGTTGGGAATTTTCCTATTCAAAATAACAGCTCCATTGATTCTATTGAAAATGGTTCTCTTTTTGAAATCTATATCTTTCAAGAAATACCCCTAAATGAATCAGTGTGGGAGCTGGTGTTAGGATAAAAGGGCAATATATATCCAAAAAGAATAATACAGTATAATAAAAACAAATAAAGAAGGGTTTATAACCAATGCATCCTCCCAATAGTTACTTATAAGGCTGAAACATGGAACCCAACCAAGAGACAGATCCGCAAATTGAGAACCATGCAACGTGCACATGAAAGAATTATGGAGGGACCAAAAGGCAGCACAGTACATCTGGAAAAAGACAAGAGTCAGGGACATCATAGAATCCATTAAAAAGCTCAAATGGTAGTGGGCTGGCCATGTTACAAGAAAGGCGGACAGCCGATGGACATCGCCACTCACAACATGGATCCACCGAGATTACATGCGCAACTAGGGCTGGCAGAATTTTAGATGGAGAGATGAGCTAGACAAATTCAGAAAGTACTTGCTCAGCAATGCCCATGATAGAGAAGTGTGGCAAATCCTGGGGAAGGTCTATGTCCAATGACAGACATTGAAAGACTGATGATGATGATGATGATGTGTTGATGACAGTATGTACACTCTCTCTTCATTTGTGTTGTGATGACTTCACTTGTTTTTGAGAGAGGAGTTACAAATCGATCAGTGCAAAGCAATGTAGAAGTTGTGGATTGAAAAAAATTGGATGAAAGGGATTAGATGGCTTGCAAAGATATCTGTCATTCAGTCAAATGACAAAAGAGACTGTTCAAAATGCTTTTCATAATTGTCCACAGAATCCCGGAGCCAGCTGAGGATAGCAAAAATTAATAAGTCATAGTTATGATTGATCAAAATGGTTTGTTTTTGTTTCTTATGATTTCTCATATAAAAAGATTTAAGCAAAAAAGAGATTACTTCAGTTAAAAATCTCATTTGACTCAGGAAAGTAAAGTTTTGGGGGGACAAATGAGCTCTTGAAGTTTGTTCATCACTTTCAGAAGAGTCATTAGCCTTCCAAATTGTGTTTGAATATTCAAACTCCTCTTAAATGTTCCAGCTGATCCGTTCTTCAAAGCTTATTAGGTGCACAATCTATTGAGAATAGAGGAAAACCGATATTTCTCTGGGGAAAAAAAAAAATGATCCAAGAAAAAAGGAGGCCATTACTATTCCAAGCAGATCATTCCATTTTAGCAGTGTTAGTTTTCCTGTTAAAAAAAGGTTTTTTCTCTTTCCCAACAGATAGTCTACCAGATGGAGGCTGAAGAAAGGATCAGCTGAAAGGTTGTGTCATCAATATCCAGCAGATAAAGAAGGGGTTTGGCCAGACAAAATTTGGAATTTAGGACATTATAAGATAGATAAAAAGGCAAACATGTAACAGTGAATTTCAATTTGCATTTTGTAAGTATTCTATAAGCAAATTACTGACTATAGCAGATTTCAAGGATTCCCTCCTCTTGAGGAAATTAATCTACCCATTCTGAAGAGATCTTTCAGAGAGAGATTTCATTTTAATGCAAGAAAAATAACTATAAACTGTATACATACAAGATATCTTGGCTTTAGATATTTATTGAAAGCCATGAATCCTCTGCTATTTGTTTCTGATCTTGACCACGCAGACAAAAATGGCAGCCAATCAAGTATAAGTTAAAAAGCTCCATCCATTCAATTTACAACATTTTTTTGAATTCTCTAATATACTTCATGTTAATATATAACTTATTTCCTCAGTCCCTGTGATGATGGAGTCTCAAAAAATTTATCCTGCCTCCTACAGGCTGAAGGTTACCTTTTTTCACATGCCTATCAGAGAATGGTAATTTGTGCTAGACAGTCATCAGGACAGGTGTATATCATCTTTGAATGAAATGTGTAAATTATTCTTCGCATGAAATAGTAAATAAACAAAAATATCACAAATATTCAGATAAATTTGTGTAATCTCAAAAATTCATTCCTGTATTGGTGTATGATGCTAGATGAGCCAATGGACAAGTTATTGAGATGTTGTTTGCTCACTATGTCTCAGTATTGTGAGAAAAAAAATGCTGATCATAAATGGTCAAAAGAATCTACGTTTTGTTAAGCCATTCGCAAAACATCTCGGTAAGATAGGTAAGTGCCAAGACATGATTTTATGCTAACTCTTTATTTTGAAAATTTCGCAAGCCAAGAATTTTGTTTACTTTTAACCAGAATAATCCTTTCATGCATCAAAAGATAACAAGAAGTTAATCATCCGTGTCTTTTGTGTTTATCCAAATTAAAATATGAATACAAACGAAAACTAGTTTGAAGGGAAGAAGAGTCCATTGATTCAATCTTTCTGAGAAGAACCATTAACCAATCTCCATTGAGTCTTGATATGATCCTTATTTTAAAGAAAAGGCAGTTAATCTTACTTGCTTGATTGCTTTTCATTTTCCTTCACTCAACGTGCGATCAGTTTTCCGTGTTAAATACAGTATGACATATGAATAAGTCAGTCAAGGACATCAGATTTATTGAAAAAGTGTAAAGAACATCTATCAAAAGTAACAACACTAACCTAATATAATCGTTATCAAGCAAAGCCAAGTCAGCTTTGCTGTTCTCAGCATCATTCACTCTTTCATTAACAAAAAAAATCAAAATTCTTCTCAAAAACTTAATTTTTTAATTCAATTTTTAAAAATATATTTTATGATAATGAACACAAAGCAGAAAATACCATTGCAGTAATCAATATTTTTTTAGTATCTTTTACATCAGATAAAAGAGATATTTTTTAATTATAAAATTCATCCAGTAGGGAATCTCATTAATCTATCATCCTAGTTCTTGAGCTGCAAAAATTTTCTGTAATCATTAAAAATCATCATGTCTGTATACATCTCTCTTATGAGATTATACCCAAAGAAAGAAAATTTATTAGAAAATAAGGTTCTTCATTTCCTGGTAGAGTGATTTTGTGAGAAGTGTTGAATGTCCATCAAGACATGGGAAATGTTGGGTAACTTGATTTGAAAGGACGGATCAATCTCTTTATATTCCAAATTTTGGGGGGTAGCATCTTTGTATGTGCGCTGGTGGAGCAAGCTAGCTAGCTAACTAGAGTTGGGAGAGAGGGAGAGAGTTAGATTTTGAAGTTTTCAGCCCTTTCATGCATTGAATTTATCTAATGTACAATTTTCTCTCATTCAATATTCAACCAAGCAATATTGAAAATGAAGGAAGTTTTCTGTTGTCGAATGTTTTGCAGACCTTTTCTCCATTCCATGAACCCAAATGGTCTAGATATGTTTGATACCATTTTTGATAGGAGATTAACTCAGCCATTAAAGTCACTTAGCACCTTCTATAATCCAACATTCAGTTTTTTTAATTTTTTGTGGAATGTTCTGAATAGTTTGACTTTTCATCTGCCATGAAAAGAGTATGGCTACTGTCAAAATAACCAAGGCATAGACTATGTGATATCAGAAATCTGTAGCATATCTACTGACACAGCAGTTCTTTCATCAGGCTACATAAAGACTTGTACCTCTTTCAGCTCAAAAAAAGGGTAAGACAAGGTAATACCAGCTCACTCAAACTCTTCCCAGCCTGTCTTGTGATGATTTTCCGAAACTTGGATGAGGAAAATAAAGGAATCAGAATGGATGGTTTGCTGACAACATCATTCTCTTTGCAGAGAACCTTTATGACCTCCAAATGATTTTAGACAACTGAATGAAGAAAGCAAGAAAGTTAGTCTTCACATGAACTTCTGTAAAACAAATCTCGTGTGCAACAAACATGTTAACAACAAAGATGAAAAGATCAAAATCAAGAAAGTAGATCACTGCATCTATCTAAGACAATAAATTGCTATTGAATCCCCATAAGAAGAAATTAAACAAAGAATCACTCTAAGTTGGCTACCTATCACCAGAGCAAGCTAAACCTTCCAAAACAAGATGATACCATTCAAATTAAAAAGAAGAACATACAACCAATGTATCCTCCCAATAGTCACCTACAGACTGAAATATGGATCCTAACCAAAAGACTAGCCCTCAGTCTTAGAACCATGCAACATTCACAAGAGAGAATCATGCTTAACATCACATGGAGAGACCACACAACACAATATATCAGAGAACAAACAGTGGTCAGAGATATTATAGAAACCATTAGAAAACTCAAATAAAAATGAGCTGGTCATGTTGCAAGAATGTTAGACAACCACTGGACACTGTGAATCACAATGTGGATCTCCAGAGATCATATGTGAAATATTGCCTGGTGAAAAATAAGACGGAGTGACAACTTAGACAAGTTCAAAGAGATCTGGCTCCTTAACACTCACAATCAAGAGGTATTGCAAATCTTAAGACAATAAAAGTTTAATGATGATAATGGTAATGAAATATTGGAAGAAGTCTCCCATACAGAATGAATATGCATTTTCTGGATTCATATTCCCCATTCACTCCGTAAATTTTATGAATAGTGTGTTAAATTGCTCCCTATATGTAATTAAAGATCTGTCCTGTTTAATAGGCAACAGGTTCAGGAAAAATTCTCACTGAAGCAATCTTCAGACCTGTACTCATTTGCGTTTAAAAAAATCATTCACCAAGGATTCATCTAAAAAGATGACAGTGTGCCAAAACTGCAGGGGTTTGTGCACCATCGCAACAGCATTCTGCTTTCTCTATTGAATGTTCACCGGTTGAAAAAGTAGCCTTCTTTCCACTACTTTGTCACAATATGCCATGTGATAAAGATCCCGCTGTAATTCTGAAATTGATTCAAACACCCGCTGTCATCTCTGCGACTTTGCGATCGAGATTTTTTTTCCAATATCCCATTTCATCACACCAAGATACATTTCTGGCAGCTCAGGTCGACCTGAATGAGATTTTTTACTCCCTCAATTAATTGTACAATCACTGGTCAAAAGCGAAAGTAGAACTATCAATTCTGATACTATTAGACACTGGCTCATTTTACCTTCATATTGACTAATTACCTTTTGAATTTTAACAATTTCTGAAGTTAAAGACATTAGCAAGCAACTGTGAAATTATTTTTTTCATACTTTCAGTACAATTTGAGCAATTATCAGTAAATATGTACTTAAATATGTGTACTTGAAATATGCCTCTGTCAGCAGTTTATTGTGTCATTAAACCAGATTCAGTTTAGTTGGGGTGGGATTGAACTGATCAGAAAATTGGACATCAAATCAATTGCCGACCCTGAATAAAATAATGTTGTATATTTATTGTTTTTGTGATTGTGCAAGTGTCATCTGAAAAAATGTGTATTTGTCTTATGAAGTTTTCTTCATAAGATTCATCACTTTGGTAAGTGCAATATACGTAGGTACATTAATAATTTCTTAGTGTAAAGATAAAAAATATAAAAACAGAGCATTATGTCCAGTCATCTGAGAGACTTACGTCTTCTATATGAAAGATTTTAAGTCAAATTTTGTAGCCATCTCTATCTTAAAATTATTCTTGTAAAACTTTTGATACCAATGGTACATAGCTCCATTATATTTCATTGTATTACTTATATCAAAAAAGCTATGTTACAGTTATCAACTCTGTTCAAATTCCAATTGAGACTGCTCAAATCACTTTCACACAAATACCCTCAAAAGTGACATGAGCTCAACCCTACTCGTACTCTGTCTGACTTTCAATTACCATATTTGACCGTGTACCAGATCCCTTTTCCCCAAAAAAAATGGTGCAAAAGAAAAAAACCTTTGCTGTCCAGCTCCACATTGGCCAGAGTTTGAGGAAGATAAATGTGAGGAATTTTTAATATTTCCAGTTTAAATAAGGATGTAGAGATATTGTATGCCATAAAATATAGCATCATGATCCTTGTTTTGTTACTATGCCATGAGTGTAAATGTAGAAAAGTGCTGCAATTGCTTTAACTACTGCTCAGTGGCTGCTATATCCATTGTTAATCTTTGACAGGTGGAAGTCAGTGATGCTGATATCAAATATTTATCTAACATCAGTATGGTTCCAGTATTTGGAATAAGCTCTGTCTTCCTATTTGTTGCTTCCTCTTCCAAACTGTCACACATCGATGAATGAGGTTTTGCATTTTATACTTACATCAACTTCCTGCACGAGACTTCCTTTCACTGCCAAGCAATTTATCAATCTCTCAGTTTGTATTACTAATGCTTCTTCTGCTTATATGCGCTCAACACTGGACTGCACAGCAAACTTTATCATTCATATAGAGTCTAAAGTATAGACAAATGAGGATTATCTTGTCAGTGTCAGAGTTGGCAGCTATGTGGTCATTCAAAAATTCTCTATTTCTCTCTCATATACAGGTATCCCCCACTTTTCTGAAAGGTTGCTTTATGCTACTTTTTTACTTTTCACGAAAAATAAGCCAGAAGCTAAAATAGCGTTCAGTGTTTATTTTGCAGCAAGCCATCATAGAGGCAGCACATGCCCTTTTCTTCTCCCACCTACAGCCCGGTCTCTTGTAACTGCCACAACCCAGACTTCAATGGCTTAGCCTGACTTACTTCGATTACTATTTTTGGAACCTAGGAACATGTACATTTTTTCTAATATGAATTTATGTTAATTGCTTCTTCATTTTGTATCATTTCAGTTCAAGAAAGGTTTTTATCGGAACGATCAATTTTCAGATAACAGGGAAACCTGTATAAATGAGGGTAGTCCAATCTAATTAGAGACCTTCAACCAAAACTGTCAATAAAGATTTCTTCAGTTTTCAAATGATTATAATTGGCTGGTTGGCTATATATATATATATATATATATATATATATATATATATATATATATATATATATATATATATATATATGTATATATATATATATATATATATATATATGTATATATATATATATATATATGTATATATATATATATATATATGTATATATATATATATATATATGTATATATATATATATATGTATATATATATATGTGTGTGTGTGTGTGTATGTGTGTGTGTGTGCGTGTGTATATGTGTATATATCATGCATACAGGCCACACTGTTGGAGGTAGAAGGCCAAAAATTTAATTCTTTACTCCTTATTGTGTTTAGAAAAAACAGTTTGTTTTTTTAAATTTCCCCCTAAATAAGTTCCAAAGGGGATCAATTTACAATTTAAGTTTATGCTAAATTCAGAGTCTCTAATGATCGAACTAAAGGCAAGAGATGTAACCTATTCATTGACCACCCATTTTTCATTTAAGCACCCCCAACACAGCATGCTACCAAAAGATTTTTGTTATGTGACTATTGAGTGACTGATCTGAACTTTTTACTAATTTGTTCAAAACTAAGAAAGCACAGAGGCAATTTACAGAGAGCAGTTTATATCTATCATATCGTAATTCATATTTAGATAAATTCATGTTTAAAATCAAATAAAACTTGCCATCGCAGTAAATAATTGAACAACCGTAGCATCAAAATTTGAAATCAAGTAAAAAAGATTCCATCAAAGAATAAATATGGTCAGAATAAATTCAATTTATGACATCACTAGCAAAAAAATCTAAAACTGAGTAGAAAAAATTCTAGAGAATTCGAATGTTATTGATAAACCCATCAAAATAAAGCTTCAAAAAGATTCAAGCTTTTTTTCCAAAAATCCCAAAAGGACATTTTTAGAAAGGGTGTGGTAGAGTACTGATGCCAATTTTCAAGTCTGTAGATAAAACGGTTCGGCCAGGAGCACTGGAATAAACAAACACATGCATATATACAAGGGAATAGAATCCTTTGCAATCTTTTGTGGCTATGCTCGTACAATTTTGTGTGAGTAACTTATTTATCAAGTGGAGTGTTGCCTAAAATATTGATTTCTAGGACCCATAACCAAGGTGCTTCAATTTTTTCAAGGAGACGACAGCAGAATTGATTTAAAATGCTAATTACGTACACTAATTCAGAAGAGCTATTTTTAATGAGCTATAAACAGAAAATATTGGAATAACTCATCTAACCTTTTATCTGTTTTGATGAAATCTCAACTTACTGATTCTCAAAATTTTCAAAATAACTTGATATTTCCTTGACAGACCTTTTTTATGAATTAATTTCCTCTTGTACTCAGAACTCATTTATAAAAAAACATATGTACATAAAACTTACAGAGTGAATCACTCTAAAAAGACGGAAGAAAGTATCTTGTTAGAGCTTTTTGAATTGCGTATGTCCAGACTCAGGCTGCCAGATAAAATTTCACAGCACACCCAATAATTCTCTTCTTAATTGGTGGTTAACCTGATGATAGTTGACAGAAATAATTATGGATATAGTTATGACAGACACCAGTGTACGTTTGCAAATTCCATATGATTAAATATAGACATAACACTACAATACGGGCATTACAGACTCTATAGCCAAATAGAAAGAATAAGTATTGAAGAGTAGGTAAATCAGTCTTGCAAGTCATTGTTAGTAATTTTGATCCTCTTTGGTATCCCGCTGTGGTTCTGTACCAGCCGAATAAATATTTTTGAAGCTGGTTACCATAGAGTGACGGTAAACAAGTCCATCTTGCTGGTAATTGCTGCTGAGTTCATCTTGCTGGTAATTGCTGCTGAGTTGGGTCTTGATTGGTCCTACAATAGGTGCCTTTTTGCATGTTAATTAACTTGAAGAATAAGTAGCTTTCACTGAATAAGAAATGCTTAATAACCTAAAGTTAATCATTCACTAATGATTACCCAAAGTACAGGATTAGTCAACAGTAGCATAAATCGCTAGTTACCCAAGTAAATTTCTTCTTCTTCTTCTTCATCATCATCATCATCATCATCATCAGTAGTCTTTCAATGTCCGTCATTGGACATAGACCTTCCCCAGGATTTGCCACACTTCTCTATCATGGGCGTCGCAGAGCCAGTACTTCCTGAACTTGTCTAGCTCGTCTCTCCATCTAATATTCTGCCGGCCTTAGTTGGGCATGTGATCTCGGGGGATCCATGTCGTGAGTCGTGATGTCCATCGGTTGTGTGCCATTAGTTTGGTTTATATAAAAAAACAAAACCAATTTCTTTCAATTTTCAGCATTAACTTTATAGAACATCTCGCTGACTATATCGTTCCACCATTTTCTGCCATCTTTCAAGCTGTTTCATAATGCCATAGATAAAATCAAAAGCAATCTTTTTGAATGAAGTTAGCTAAAACTGGATTCTCCTAATGCCAACTAACAGAACCGATTTGATCAATAAGAATAACTCAAAGGAGAAGGAATTTGAATTGATTTAAGCCATAAATAAAAACCAGAACTAAAAAATCTCTTTTTCTTCCATTTTTTTATTCATTTATTGTTATTTAGTATCTGGAGAGAACATTCAATTCCTAAAGGAGGTGGTGTGGTATGCTAACAATTAAAACTGAGTAGCATTGTGTTATTTTGTTGGTTATTTTCTTCTCACTACTCTTTCATCTCAGGAAGCCTTTCTTACCCTGATAGCTACTCTTTCCAATTGAGATTGGAGACCTTTATGTTTGGCAAAAGATTAACTCTAACTGTGTAAACTTATTCCTTATCTTCTCCCTATTTTTTGTTACCACCATATTTGATCTTACATTTTGTTTCCATATACTAGTAGTATTATTAGTGATATCATCTTGAATTTATTGTCATCATCATCATTATCAGCCCTTCAGAGTCCGTCACTGGACAAAGAACCTTCCCAAGATTCTCTAAACCTCGCTATCAGGAGTGTTGCAGAGCCAATACTTCTGAACTTATTTAGTATTTTGCTTATTTAGTTGGTTATTTTCTTCCTTTGTAGATCAATGTTATATATTTTGATTTGCAAATATAGCTTTGAAAAAAAAAGATTTAGCCTACTTGTTCTATAAACAGATTGATTTGTGAATCTAGATTCTTTCATTCAAACTCTTTGTTCAAGATCTTTGACCAAGATCAGAGCCATAATGCAATTTAGTGACAAAATATCCTTCATAAGGAGACAGGACAAATGAATAACATCATTGACATAAGGTTACAATGACCAGAAATAAAGATTAAAGATTTTTTCATTGTACTTGTGGTGTTATGTGGAGGGGAAGATGGCAGTCACATTACTATGTCTGTCTTCTTTTTAAATTCTCTTTCATGTCACTCGAGCAATTTATCATGATCCACGTCCAGTTTACAAGACCCAGCAAAGTTTCACAAGAGCCCGATTAAGCAAACATTTTGAGATTATACTCCCTACTCCGTCTGCTGTCTACTTCTCATGATGCTGGACGAGGGATAAGATTTTTCCAGCTAGGAAGCTGAGTTGTGTATCTCCTAGACTGATCACAAGCCATGGCTGGAAAGTACAATCTGCTCCGCTATTTATCCAGAAGAGATTAATATATGTCTTCGACTAAGGCATTAGTGCTTAGTGAAGGCAAACTGTCTCAGCCAGAGTTTTGAACTCGGTTTGCTGATTCCATTCTCTGCACTGTTAGCTGTTAGGCCATCCGTACCTCCATAACATAAGAGAAACAATCATAAATTAGGAAAAGAGAAGGGAGAAAACAAGACAACTGCACACATTATTGATTTTTTTACACACTGTGCACAGTCACCACGATCATTTGTTTTTCATTAATCCAACCATTAATCTAATGAAGCTAACAAGTCTTCTCTTTTAATGACTTTTCTTCCTTGGAGAATTCAGAATAGTACAACCTTCAGTAATTTCTAAAAATTTTCCATGCCTCAGTGAAATAAAATCAACTCTATACACCCCCCTTCATTACTGGTGGTACAATACTCATACATACACATTACATCATCAAGATAATTATAGATATGCATATATTTATGTATATATACATATATATACATATATATATATATATATACATATATATATATATATATATATATATATATATATATATATATATATATATGTACACAAATATATATATATATATATATATATATATATATATATGTACACAAATATATAACAATAAAATGTCAACCTAGAATAATATTGTTTTGAATTTTCATTAGATGAAGCATTGTTAATTATAACTAATTTTCAGACTAGCATTTCTTTCATCTTAATTTCAATTGTTTTCATCAAGACTACTCAGGCCATCATTTTATGTCCTTTAAAACAGTGCTGATTGGAAATAAAGAATAAGCTTTTGGCAAAACTTTAACAACCATCTCTTTTTCTTCAGGAAACCTATCTTACTGTAATAGCTGCTCTCACCATTTGAGCTTGGAGACCATTATGCTAGTTTCTTCTTGAGAAAGGTGTTCATGATTTTGAGCCTGTTCATTGTTGCAAAATTAATGAGAATGTCACCTCTTTCGTTCCATACATCGTATATGAACTTGTTGATGCAGCTTTCATTACCTTGCCCAACCTGAGTCTTGAAGTCTCCTAAAATGATGTAGTATTTTTTTGTGTTGGAGGTTATATGGAATTCAAGTTGTTTTCTTGATTGCAAAGTAGGAGCATAGATTTTGTACCTCTTTAAGAGTTGTACAGTGACACTGGCTCAGCAGTTTGAGATAGTTTTGAATCCTATAACTTTAGCTTTGAGTTCTGTATGGATAAGACTGCCAGCAGCTTTTTTTTCTTTTTCTTTTCCATGGCTGTATAGACTATGTTTGCTCTTTATAATTAACTCTTTCCAGGTCTTCTCATTTTGCTAATACCAATACCTTCCCTTTTGATATTTTTGATTTCATTTTCAAGATCAGTTAGGTGCATGTCTGTAGGAAGTATTCTGATATTGCAAGCGCCAATATACAATGTTGCTTTCTTGATAATGCTCTTGGTGTTATGCTTGAGTAGTGGCCTTCGGAGCAAGTCAGCCATACCCCCACAAGAGATGCGACTGGGCCTTTTGAAGCTGGAATGACCAGTATATTTTTGATGGTGAAAACCATCAGAAATGTCAAGCCATATTACACTGTCACGCAGGTGAATGATGTATTAATCTTAGAAAATTAACAAATTACTTCTTGCAAAATTCATCATTTGTTTAAATCTGCAAGACTATGCTCTTTAATCACTTTATGATTTTTGAACAGCCAGAATATGAAGTGACCAAGACTTCATTGGACTTGTATCATTTTCAAAATATTCATTTAGCTCATAATTACTGAACCATTAAGTAACTGTCTTTGACTGTAATGTAATTACAAGACCCATGAGTTAATGATACAAAATTATCACATTAAGAAATAATGAGATCATTAAGATTGAATTGGTTATAAACTGAAGTCTGGAATATTAAGACTGCAATTCATGAAAATATATATGTTTATCTAAAAAAAAAATATTAATGCATGTGTGATTACATCAATTACTCACTTCAAGAAGACCATAATTCCCTAAGTATTTATTACATTTGTGTATGTGTGTATAAATATATATTCACAATTAGGTAAATATTCAAAGAGAAGTCTCTGTGCAGAGCTGTAGATGTGTAGAAAGTAAAAAGTATGTAATTAAAACATCTCTGACATTGTTTGTATGTGTGTATGTACCCAGGCTGAGATAGTTGTATTTATTCCATCAGCACCAATAGTTGAAGCCAAGATAAGAAGTCATGATTTCAAATGCTGATTTTCAAGACAAGCTAGTTGGCCCTTCCCACTTGGCAAAACACAATCTTTCAACCTTTATTTGGTTTTAGGCAAGACTGAGTTCATTAAATGTGTGCATGTGTGTGTCTGTGATAGAGTGATGTTTAAGAAGCTGGCCTTACTACACTAATGCTAGTGTAGTGAGTTTGAGCGTTGTGGGGTAACCCGATAGTTTTTACTGTGTCGGACTAAGATAAGGAAATTGATGCTTTGCCATTGCATGATTGTTAGTAAGCTAACCTAGCAGACTATTACTATAGTACTGGGTTTGATTGGATTCCCAACAATTGTGGATTTGTGCCTCATTGGCTCTCAATGATTGATCTGCAGAACAATGTAAGAGGTTTGAGAAAGTATAATAGTTTTGAAATAAACATAGATTCTGACTATTTGTGATGGCTTATTTTTACTATCATCACCAAATGAACATTGAAACAATTTAAGGGTCCACACAGGGAGAAAAAAGTAATGGACAAATCTAAACTCCATTAATACTTATCTATCATACCTGCAAGGAAGGGTAGTGATAATATAATATTTTTAGTAACATTTTCAGATTGGAATTAAAATGTACCCAACAAGTGGCTGAACTAAAAGCCTTTCAATAACACATTGGGGGGAAATGGATATCATTCAGTGTTATTCAGGAAATGGGAAATGGGTCGATGAACAACTGAAGTCAGTCATAGAGGAAATACTCTCCAGAGGAAACATATTTGTTGCCCTAAAGCAGTTGAACATACCTGTTGAAACAGCAGTAAGATTGTATGTTTGAGCCCTATCTGAAAAGGATAAGTCCTAACAACAGGAGAGATAGGTTTGATTAGACAGTCACATGACCAACCTCTTTTGGCAGCCAGCAACGTTGGTGATAATGAATGAAAAGAATTGGAGAAGGATGATCAATGGATAAATTAGGTCTTTCATCTTTTGTTGGGTGGTGATCACTAAAAAGTCTCAATTAAAACAGCAAACATGAACATGGCCAGACACAAACTATGGAAATGATTTAGCATAAATATACATTGTGAGTTAAATTCCACCTGAAAACCTAAGGGGGGGGGCATTGAAAAATGCAAAACGTTTCTACCAGACAAAACAAGAAGTGAATGTTCAAACTTTTAGCCCTCTAGTTCCATTGGTGTGGCCTGTATGCACGATAGATAGCTGGCCATCCAGATTCACTTGAAAACTAAAGAAACTTATGTAGACAGTTTTGGTGACAGTTCCTTTTGGATTGGTCACTTGAAATGAGGAAATATGCTCCGTAGGAGGAGGAATAAGCTAAATGAAACAACAGTTATGGAGATCAACATAGCTTGACCCTGTTCTCCTGAGTTCTGTTTTGCAGAAAATAAAAGGGACCAAAGTAACTATAAGGTTTTTTTAAAAACATATTTGAGTCTTTTCCCTTACACTTCCTCTTAGGCTAACTAACCCCTCCTACCTTTGATGAATCCATGGTGGAAAAGTGATGATTTGGGGTTGTATTAGCTTTCATGGCACTGGTGAATGCCTTTTCATCAATATAATCATGAATGCTGAAGATTAAGTCAAAATATTGAAAGAAAAACATGTTGCCTTTATTAAAACACATGAAAAGAAGAGCTATGTTCCAGGATGACAATGATCGAAAACGTTCCACTAAGTAGACAGAGTTTCTGAAGAAGCAAAAGGCATAAAGTGCTCGATTGGCCAAGCATGTCACAGGATCTAAATCCGATTGGGCACTTGTGGAATGTACTCAAATGGAAAGTAGAGAAATGATGTCCATCCAACAAAACAGAATTGAAATGTATACTGTTGAGGGTTGGAGAAATATTGCAGGGACTGTTTATGTAAATGTAGTGGGATCAAAGGCATCGAGACTACAAACAGTAGAAGTAAAATAACATTGGCCACACCAAATATTGATTTTAAATATCTTCTTTTGCAGGGGTTTTCTCATTTTCGGACTGTTACAAATTCATTTTTTTCTCACAGAGTCCCAGGGCTGTTCAGTTTGGTTATAAATGATGGCTAACAATATCCGTTTGGATTGTATAATTTTCCACTAAAAATAATAAAATCCTGCTATGTTTGGTTTAAGGGGGAATTGACTTAAAAAAAAAAAATTGGAAGCGGTGTACTTATTCATGGGTGAGGCTATATACATATATATATATATATTTGAAGAAATGATAAAATTTGCCCATAACTATATTGCTGAGCATATAATATATATATTATATCATATAATAGTATTGTATTTCAAATCGAATACTGAAGTGAAAGATGCATTTTATAGACAGCAGATGAATGTACCAAGCTCACTATAATACAGTTATTCAAATTCCATTTCTTGTTTATGCATTTTTGAAAAGAAAAATATAGAATATGGTATAGTTGCATTAAATAACCCAAGTAAATTTTGATTCATACCCATGGAGTTCAAGAGATGAATCTGGCAAGAATTCACATTTTTATTGATCAAAATCCCAGACAAGAATCAAATTGCAAGTCAGATAATCCATGATTACAGGACAAAACAGAACATGCAGAGAGTACATTTCATGAGTTTTGTGTCTCTATCCAATTTTCAGTGTGAACGCAATTTATGTTCTTCTGAAGACCATAGAAGTCAAAGATGATTCACAAGAATTTCACCTGGAAACATAAATCTGAATTCTCAAAGCTAGATGAAGATACATCACACTCCTGATGAGGAAAAAAATGTTTCCTCTCAGCCTTGAGCAATTGACTTACATTTCATATATATTCCTCATTGATTGTGTTCTTGGCTTTTTTTTTTTTATATATATATATATATATATATATATATATATACGGGTCTGATGTGAAGGTTTCAATTCTGCCTCGCGGTACTGGATGGGATAATGGAAAGTCTATAGCCACACTGAAGAGATGTACCACGAGGCAGAATTGAAACCTTCACTTCAGACCCATAGGCCAATATCCTACCTCTGGACTACAGAACTGGACAGGCAGTAAGGCTGAATTTAAGCGATATATCTAAGTTACACAGAAATCCCTCATCCACCAGTGCTCAATTCCTATTGAAGAGCATTGCATAAGCTTACAGTGGATGAGTTACCTCACTTAAAGAGTGCTCAAAGTTGATTTTTTATGGCTGATGAGCACACATTAGGTGACCAAATCGCCTGTTTCTTTTTTCAGTATAGTGCACTGAATTGATTAGGCACCTTTTTTTCTCAATGAGTATCTTTTTCTGATGTCAGGCAGACATGCAGTTTTATTGCTTTTGTTAAAATGTAATGCCAGTACCTGACATGTTTGAAGCAGATTAAATTTGACACAACTCCTGTCCTCAATTCATTTTCTCCACCATCAACATGATCATCATGATCATGATCATGATCATAATCATCATCATCAACGCTTACTGATTGTCCTTTACAAATTTCATTATATAGGGATTTATTTCCAATTGAGAACCTCATCTTGAACTACTTTCATGCAGCACAATCGACAACTTCATCTTCACAAAATGCTGTACATATTCCACTGTTTCTGCTGCTTTTGTTACAAGTTTGAATTCATACAGTAGACAAGATCACATAATCACCTCTTATGGCATCATG
Organism: Thysanoteuthis rhombus; assembly: GCA_963457665.1. NCBI lineage: Eukaryota > Metazoa > Mollusca > Cephalopoda > Oegopsida > Thysanoteuthidae > Thysanoteuthis > Thysanoteuthis major. The sequence goes on along the minus strand of OY735212.1, from coordinate 44,487,839 downwards.
CCGATTTCACTCATTAAACTCAGCAAATATACTCTTGAAAGTTATGTGTGTCAGTTTTATACAGCTGAGAATGCCCATGGACTTTTGCCAGTCAAAGAATTCATTTTGAGAAGTTAGAAAATGAATATATTGAAAACTGCTCAAACACTTTTGGTCACCAACTATAAATCCCTATGAGACGCAGTTCAACAACCTTCTCAGTGATATCATTTTTATACTCCATTAAAGAAAGCTCATTGGGAAAAAACTTGTAATCATATGTTGGATCTTGTGAATGATGTTTGTCTTTTGCTATTTCTATGATTGCAAAAATAATTTTGACTTGAATTGAAAGTGAGGTAGACTATTCATTAAATTGGTGCTAGACACTTTTCAAATGCAAATTATTTTTCACTCTCTGTGCTTTTTTTCTTTTGTTCCGTATTCACAAATTGTTTTTTCTGGCAATTTGATCTTTGCTTCAACTGTTGATCAATATGAAAATAACTACAAGCCAGATTAATCAATTGAATTCCATCAATCTGAAATGAAATTTAGTGACTTGGATCAATTAGAGAGAAAAAATAAAACAAGACAATGAATGAAGAATTTATTCACAGGAACCAATCGGTAAATTAATTCACTGGAGTATGATCATTTGATTAGCTAGATGCATAATTTGTTTAGTTTGTTTTTCTCTTCTTGAAGCATTTGTATTTATACTGGCATAAAAATATTAAAGATCATGTCCCTTATTTATCTAGTGTAGTGACTTGACTAATTTTTGAATGATTTTATATGTATTTTGTGAGGACTTCAATACTTTTGAACAATTTTGACTGCATTTTGAGCAATTAGATATACACAGTTTACAGATTAAATGCAGTGATGTTTTCCTAACAAGTTACAGCCAGACAGGTTTAATAATAAGCTCACATGAAGAAAATTGAAAAAGGAAAACAAAATTTTGGTGCCGTTAGCAAAGTTTGAAAATTTGGCATTTGCTTACTCAAACTCCTAAGCCTCAGGTATAAACAGGCATGTGCAGACATATTTCTTCAATAACCACAACAGATTCCTCCATAATGTTTGAGCTCACTCTCCCTCTGGATACATCAATAGAAGCATCTAAAACATTACAACTTCAACATTTGTATCAAATAAAATGGTGCCGTATTTTATGAGACACTAATAAAACACAATAAGGAAAGGAGGAAAAGTAAAGACTGAAATCAGGGAAATTTTATGACAGCATCAAAGAAAATCAACGCCTTTTCTTCTGCTGCACTCGTGAGCCAATTAAAAATGATTTGGTATTGATATTCAATGGTTATTTGTTGACTGCTCCATTTAAGCCAAGAGTTTTTTTAACCATGTTGAAAATTATTGAGACAGATTAACAAAATAAATCGTTATAGAGCACAAGACAAAAAGCAAAATTTTGAATTTGACAAAATCAACGAGAGGGCAGACAATGTTCTCTACAAAGCATGAATTTACAATAAGGATAAAGAGAGTCAAGAAGATTTTTTTAAGGGCAGAATATGAGAATATAAGCTTGTAATCCCATGTGTAGATGTGTCAATCAAGATAAGCACATATATATATATATATATATATATATATATATATATATATATATATATATATATATATATATATATATATATCTCGGCAGATATCCAGGTTTTTATTCTAAACTAAGCATGAATCCACAGAAGGGTAAAACTAACCACCAATAATTTCGAAACTAACATGGCAGCTATCAGTCTATTGCAGGCACACTACATATGTACTGACAGCAACTTTGGCATGAGGCCAAATTAATGGAGCTCTAAGTTAGCATAGTTCACAATATTTGCTAAACTATCATACTATCAATAGTATTACTGCAAATGTTCTTTCAGTGTATTTGCCTATATCCTACTGTAAATGAACATATATGTTGCTTATGTATTGATGTCTCTCTCTGAGAGTGTACATTCGAGGAAGTGTCTGTTAAGATGGGAGACAATACGTGTTTGTGTTTTCACCGGAACTTGTTATTGTGACAACTGCTTGGAAAAGAATTGTCACAATCTGCAAATAACTCGTTTCAAAGAACTCTCAGAACATTAGCTTTTAGAATTTTCAGGATGGAAATGTCAGTTGTTTGACCTAACCTGGAAATGAAACCAGTCAAGTTCCAACTTTGATTAAATGATTCACTTGAAATCCTACAGTGAAGAATGTCACCGCCAGAAAATGCAGAAATCAGGCAATAACAGTTGTAAAGAAACCTGCTGTATATTTGTGTGTGAGTTTGCAAACTTGCCTTCAGCAATACTTCTCTGGTATTCTTGCAACTCAGGGACCCCTAACCATTTCAGAAGTTCTTTTTTACGAGACTAAATACACACACAAACAGGCAGAGTAAATTGCTGTGGAAAGAAAGAATTTATGAAATGAAAAGGTACATAGATTGAAATCAAATAGTGCTCAATTTCATTTGTTTTTAAAATTGATTCAATGCCACAGAAATAGAACACAGAAAAAAGGTAAGCTAATATTGGAAAAAAAAAGTAGGAGCTAATGTAAAAAAGAGGGCTTTGATTAAAAAGGGGGTTAGTATTAAAAAAGGGGTCATAGGGGTGTCAAAGTTTGAAGAAGCAGAGCTAATCTTCACAAGTTGGGCTAATGCAAATTACGAGGAGGCTAATGTTAAAAAAAACGTAAAAGGTTTAAAAGGAGAGGTACAAAATAAAATATAGTGTTGTTATGATAAGAAAAAAAAATCACTTAAAATTATATTCAATTGTGATATGTTGAGATTTAGGAAATATGCCATTGATCGGAAAATAAAAAACTGCCAATTTGTTTGGAAATGTTTGTGCTTGATTATTTTATTAAAACATATTGTACACTTTTGCTTTATGGAAAATATATTCACACAAAGGAATTATTTCACAGAATTTTTACCAAAAACTTCATTTATTCTTAAATATTTAAAAAAATTTTCAACAAAATCTAATGGTCCAAAGATTTTTAATAGAATTGTTCCATTTTTTAAATTAAATTCAGATATTATGCATCTAAATATATGGAGACTTGGAAGGCAATAACTGAATTAGCCTCCTTGTCAGCTTTTAGTCTTCATATTATCAAAGTCACTCATAAAAATAAGAAAAGGTAGATTTATCTTTTTCAACAAAGAAAAACGGAAATTCTTAGATACTTTTCGCTTTTCAATTGTGGTGAAAGATTGTACTTAAAAAACTTGACTCTTACAGTTTGTCATTTTTGGTCATCCATACATTCTATCACAGGTGAATCTAAATAAAATAATAATGTTGGGTCAGAGTTAGTGCTTTCCCCTATAGTAGTGATATGATTTCCATGTATTTATCTATCTATCTAGTACTAAAAGTCTGATTCCAGTCATCTGCATGTGACCAATAAGTAGTCAAAATGTAGTAAGTTTGATTTCTTATTTGGGCCAGAGTAACCATTCAGACCTTCCACAATAACCTACTTGCAAAACCCTACCTTTGGGAGGTTAGCAAGAAATAATAAATCATTATTATAGTGAAAGCTAAGAATAGATTATTTGTTGAACACGTGGAAGCTATTGACAACAGTATCCATTATTTCATGCCTACGTCTATCTCTCGCTTTGTATATATCTTCTCATTCCCTCTCTAATCTCTTCAAATCTTCGATACCAATCAATGTTTTTATCTAAATGCTATGCAAACATGGTGTGGCATCCCTATACTTTCAGGTAAGAATTAAATACAAAACCCTTCTTTTCGCTAGATATCAAAAATGTAACTTCCAACGACACCCCCTATAAAAGACCTGAACACGTGTTCAGTGGCTTATTGGCCCCGGCAATTGTAGCCGGTCACCCTCCTTTTCCTTAAGATCAGTAACCGATCCGAACTTCACCGTTTTTCCATCGAGACCAATTTCTGTACTAATGTTGCCCATTTCAATTCACCGATGTCAAGACATATCACATACACACAGCTATTCAACCATATCCTCACCACAAGCTCCAAACGTGCAAACACCTCGATCGCTCGTGGATGAAATGGCCACGATTTTTCTATCTGATAGTCTCAATGATCTCTCTTCTAATTTTCCTTACTCCGAGAAACGCACATGGACCAAACCCCATGTGTTTTCTGTCTCACATAGTCTGTGCATCGTGTGTTTTCAAGCGTCAGAGAATGACCCCTAAGTTGCTCACACGCATTGTCAAATACGTTGCACGCAGCTTGGCAGTTAAACATACACACTGAACCGGGTCTCCATAACCATTACTCGATATGCTCCAAGTCTCATGGATTCACAGCAGTTCAGGCATCTCCGCTCCGACTCTGACAACTGCAACTATCATGTCACAAAGCTCCCATCGTTCGCTTGGAGGCTATCTCCCATCTTCTCTCCTCATCTCTTCTTTACGCGATCGATCATACTAATGTTTCCATCATATGTATTTCTATTACAGTCCTGTATCGTCATAAATGTTCATGTATTAGATGTACGTATTACTTGTTCATCTAACTACTTGTATGTGTGTTTTACTCTGTTTAATTTCCGCGTCCACATTCGTACTTGGTGAGGATTCTCTCCATATATATCCCTTTCTTCCTTCAACATCTCCGGTGACGTCCACGCATGGGCCAGCAACACAGTGGGCATCCATTTTTCAACGAGGAGTCCATAGAACTATCTACCAATCATCATTTCTATGATGAGATTAGATTCATAAGCGAAAAAATTCTTAACCTCTCAGTGAACCATCAACTTCCTTTTTTTCACTCTCGCTCCCAACCTTCTTTGAACTATCAAACTTTCTTTTCAGTCTTCTCACTTCCTACTCTCTAATCTAACCATCTCCTATTGTTATGACTGAAAGAAACAAGCAGAATAATATCATAGACAATATCTTTTCTTATAATTCACCGAGAGACCGCCCATCTCTCTGATTGTAACAGCCTGCTGCAAAAAACTTTCTGTCCGGGGCACCGAAAGAAATTTGGGGAAATCGGAGAGAGAAGCTTCCCAGAAAAGCCATTTTACGACATGTCAACATATATTTTTATTAAGAGGTTGATATAGCAAAGGGACATGGATTGGCCGCAGTCCCCTGAGGGACCACAAAAGTATTACGAATAGCATTTTAGATTGAGAACGAGAAATTATTGATATGTTCCGTTGACGTGAGAAGAACAAAACAAACTTTCATCTTGAACTTTGAACAGTGAAAAGCTGGATCACAAAAATAGGATGTGCCGCAAAATTAATCTTTCAAAAACAATATTCAATTAATATTGCAAAACGTTTTAAAAAATGTTAAGATAGTGTGTGGTAGATGCTGTGATATTGAGATGGATAAAACGGGGAAAAGATTAATCTTACTTTTTAGTTTTCTAGTTGCTCTTAATTCGAAAACCTTCTTCTATCTACTCAAAAGGCAGTTTCTTAGTATATATATATATACATACTTACATATATATAGCAGCCAACAGCAGCCTTGATTCATCAATAAATGATCATGAGCGAACCTGAGTAATAGGGTTCAAGAGAGTTTCCGACGAGTGCAAATATTTCGCTGGAAAATTTCTAAACCTTCCTGGTCAGGCGCTATGGAAAAAGTTACGGCTAAAAATGTCTTTGAAAATGGCTCAAGTTTCTCGTTTCCAACTAACTTAATTGCTTAAAATGTTTTACATACTCATTTAAAGTCCATTTATCAAATAAAATACTTGAAACCCCAGAACAAATTGAAATAAAACGTTTACGTATGCTAAACATGAATCATTTCCAGAATCGGCCAGATTTTCGGCTATATCGCACATTTTTATCGGATAAATTGGGGAAAATTCAGCCAGATCTAACCGGAAAATAATTAATTTGGCAACACTGAGTTGTCTACCCGTGACTTTTCAATCGGGTCAATGCAAGTACATTTTGTCGTATTCTATGGCTTCAGTTAAAGATCAAAAGACCATGATGACAGATTGTTCCACAACATGAGAGGAAATGAATATGACAAAACACAGAGGTTTGCAAGTCTAGCTTGTTTACGAAAATGAAGTGACGCGCAAGAATGTAATTTTAAATCTGTAGAATTCTGTATTTGCAATTTCAGAGACGGACTGACGAAGCGAGAAAGAGGGGTGGAGAAAGACAAAGACAAAAACAAAAGCAGGGAATTACTTTTTGATTTCAAGAATAGCAACTTTATTTCCCCAGGAATGCGGCTATGCAACAACTTTAGTGTTCTTTAATGACGCAATAAAAGAGTATAAAAGATTTTTTATGCATAGAATAAATGTATGTTTCCATTTTGGGGAAATGCTGCATGGCACATGCAATATCCTGGGATGGTCATCTTTTCGATGTTATCCAAACGAATTCTGACATTTTTATTCCTACGGTCAACCTTGATTGTCTACTCTGGCCATCACTACGGAGGACGTGCTACTTCGGATGATCGCCATCAACACACGCTGGAAGAGCCAGGCGTGGCTCGTTGCGACGTTGGGAGTCGGGTTTTAAACCTGTTCGATGGATGAGCTTCAATACTTTTGGCCCAATCCCTCTAAACGTCTCAAGTGCGTGCGGTACAAACTCATACCTGTCGGTCAGTGTACAATATTTGGCAATCTTCCGCTTCTCGGCCAGTCGAACGACAATACTGGGCTCAACGGACGACGAAATCTAATTCCCGTTTACATGAGAATCGTATCTCAAATCAAGAGGTTTGCTACCTTCGAACGGGAAAACAGCCCCCGTCCGGGCGTTCACCATCTTCCTGGTCTAGGTCAATGGGCTCCAACAAGGCGTTGTCGACGCGACGTGGAATGCGACCCGTACTGAGGCGACATGAGATGGGGTAGAGAACATAACCATCAATGGATCATCATCACCATCATTATCACTTTTGCATCCATTGTTGGACATGAACCTTCTCCGAAATTCACCAGACCCTTCTATCTTGGGCATCACGGAGCTAGTACTTGCTAAATTTGTCTAGCTTGTCATGGCATCTTACTCTTTGTCGGCCACAATTTCGCTTATGATCTCTGGGTATCCTTGCTGTGAGCCGTAATATCCAGCGGTTGTGTGACATTCTTGCTTCAAGACTAGCCTATGGCCATTAAGTTTTCTCATTGATTCAGTATCTTCAACTCCTGTTTTTCCTTTCATTTACTGCTCTGTCTTATGATCACTCTGATGTTAAGCATGATTCTCTCCTGTGCATGTTACATGTCCTGAGATTGTGGGTCAATTTTTTGGTTAGGTTCCATGTTCCAGCTCCATAGGCGACTATCGGGAGGAAGCATTGGTCGTATACCCTTCTTTCTAGAACAATTGCGATTTTCCTGTCTTTGAAGATTGAGCTTGCTCTACCGAAAGCTTGTTAACAGAGTGATTCTTTACGTGATTTCCTCTATTTTAGAGGATTTCATGGAGATTCGTTGTCCTTGATAGATGTAGTCGTCAACATTCTACGGCTAAGCAATTTCGATTCTGATTACCGTGTCTTTGTCCTCAACATGTTTGTCGTATCTGACGTTTGTTTTACTGAAGTTCATGGAAAGACTAACTTTTTTGCTTACATTGTTTAGTTTGTACAAAATTATTCAGAGATAATGAAGGTTCTTCAGCATAAAGTACGATGTCATCAGCAAATCTGAGGTTATTCAGGTTTCGCCGTCTATTCTGATTCCTTTATTTCCCCAGGCTAAGTTCCGAAATATCATCTTTGGACACGCTGTGAAGAGTTTAGGTGAGCGGGTTTCTCCTTGTTCTACCCCTTTTCCAAGTCAGACGGGCTCAGATTCTCTCTGTAACCTGATGAAGGAACTGCAGTGAATCCGATGACCCACCATATCTAAAATCGTGCACACCATGATGGATTGGTCACAACTGATCAATTAGAGTAACCTAAGAGCCCAACCGGTTCTTATCACTCAATGTATCCCCTCTTAGTGACGGGTATTCGCGGCGTTGTAGAGGATTAAAAAAAAGAAGCAAAATGATTGTTCATTGCAGATATTACTTACAGTATTATGATTGGAGCTTTCTATAGTGTTACTAGTTTCCCTTCCATATCTAAGTGTGTACATATCAATGTATTGGAACGAGTAAATATGCGTATACAGACGAAAAGAAGTCTAAAGACATACAGCTAAATTAAATCATTTCCATTGTCGATACTTCTCTCATATGGTTGACTAGCCGTGAATTCGAAAAAAAAAAAAATCAATCCATCTAATCCAGTCCTCTCCGGATTGACTGATGCCTTTACTTCTCCTCTTGTTGGCATCTGCAAAGTGTTAGGTGGTTGGTATAGGATTGTGTATAATTTTCCCTTATTTCTGAATGATTTATTGCTTGCACAATGCCTTACATAACAAATCGAAGTACTTATCACGAATGCAACTTTAAACATAAGCGCTGAGATCATATATAAGCATGTGTGCCATTTACTCGCTAAAATTCCATAAGGTTTCATATAGATGTTAAAATCAAATAAAGTCAGAGATAGGCAGACAGACAGAAAGACAGACAGACAGACAGACAGAATGAGCAATGAAATTCCTTTCATTTTTTTTTTATTTTTAAGGTTTAATTCTAAATAATCATTTCAAAAATTTAGTTGTTTTTTTTCTTCCAAAAAGCGTGAGAGAAAGACCAAATTTCACTTTCAATTCAATTGTTGAATCGATATTTTTTTTTGTTTGTTTTTTTTTTTAATGAAAAAAGAGAATTGAAGAGAGAGGGAGGGAAAGGTGTTAAATTTCATTCTTGTATTCTCTTATATTTTTTCAAGGTGATCTCGATTGTAAATTGTGAAGTTTCACACCGTTGCACGTTCTGTGTTAAAAACAAATAAAGAATATTTGAGAATTGATGAAATGAAACAATTAGAAAATGACAACATTCAAAATTTAAAGCAGGAATGCTCTCTACTTGTTACACGTATTTTTCAGCGACGGCACTTAAAAAAATTCATATAATGAATAGAGGATAACACCTAAATGTGAAAACGGGAATGCTCTGTCACACGGTTTTAAAATTCTCAACAACCTATGTTCTTTCTCAATTCGAAAAAAAATTAGAAATTTAATTAAAATTCATGATCTAACGCCTGATATTTTTTGAAATTCAATTATGAACAGAACTCTGAATATAATCATTGTAATTCAAAACGAGAAATCATTGATATGTTTTGCTGACGTGGCAGAGATTTTTTCGTTTAAACTAAAATTGCAAAATGCAACAATAAAGAATTACTTCCCCCTTTTTTAACATCGTTCATATGACGGTTTAAGTGATTAACCAGACCTGTTCTGGTCTTTGTTGAGTCTTCTTATAAGGAATTTCTTTTTCCTCAATCACAACCTAACATCGTGAAGGCATGAAAGTATCTTTGATTTTATAACCCCTAAAAATCTGCTGACAAGATATCCTGTAAGAAATTTATTTCCCCAGGAACAGCTGACGCCGATATGATTTCACACATTAACTACTTATGCTACTGAAAATAATGCAATTCAATTATCTGCCTTGGTAATGAACTCTATTTTCAGACAGTGACGATATTTATGCCTATCGCTGGTGAATATGATTTAGACAACGCCTAGTAAACATCCTGGTGTTCAAAAATGGCTGAACTCATGAAGAAAAGCCACACATATGCTTCTGAAGGACTTTGCAATCTTCTCAGTCTTCTCACTCGAGCAATGAATCAGATATTGATTCAAGACAATTTGTAGATGAGGATAAAGGCTGTGAAAGCAATGATGTCCGTGGAACTACCGATCAGAGATCCCGTGAGAAATTTCTTTGTTCTTACTCTGGCAGTAAATCAGATTCTGACTGAAGACAATTTGTAGATAGTACTAAAGGCCATGAATGCAATGATTGTCCCGAAGCTACTGACAATCATTTCCTGCTTCCACACCTAAATGTTTCAAACTGGACAAGAATAAGCTCTTTACTGATTAGCAGTGACACCTAATCGACAGTCGGCAAAAAAGACACTAAGCCCCAGATCTAAATCATATTGAGTACTTATATGACAAATAAGTTCGCTCTGCAGAATCTCGACTGTATAACTTGCAGCAGTTTAAGGATCAGCTGATAGTGACCAGATCCCAGAGGGAAGTCCATGATTGATTGGGTAAGAGCTATTTTGCAGGCGCATGGAGAATAAACATTCTGTTAGGCAGGTGGTGATAATGTTTTGGCTCATCATTGTAAGATAGTTATATCTCAGGATTTTATGGGTTATTTGGGATGATTTGGTTGGTTATTTGAGGGAATCAAGGAATCCTCAAAATTTTTTCCCCATATAAATTAATAGTAATTGCTGCTTCTCTTCACACTGCTCCGGTTTACAAAACAATGTGATAAGAGCACTGCTCTAGCATTTGGGTTCTTAGTGTATTTGGGGTCAGTGCTGACGGATAGGCACAATCGGTTTCATACAGGGATTAGTATGGATTGGGAATGGATGTAAAGAAGACGGTCAACACACGTTGAGGGTAAGCCACTCCAGGTATTGAGAGCTGGACTTCCATTAAGGGCTGTAACTAGCTAACTCCTGTATTGAGTGGACGCAGTTGATTCCCTTTATTTGCTTTCAATACAGATAGATATATCATAGGCATTGCATCCCTCCTTTTCTTTGGATATTTGTTAAGGTAGGATTGTGAGTGGAAGAGGTATGAATGGCCTTTTTAAAAAAAATACTATTTATGATATTCATATATATATACATAGATATATATATATATATATATATATATATATATATATATATATATATATATATATTTGAAAACATATATATATAAATATATATATATATATATATAAATATATATATATTTATACATATTAATACATATATAAATATATACATATGAATATGCATATACATATATAGATATTGATATAGATAGATATGTATAGTACATATTGAGCAAATCAGGTTTGCAATATAGCATGATATAATATAAAACAATGTCTGATGTATGATGGATTTATTTTGTAGTGTGCTCGATACATTCAATTTTGGACTATAAGTGTTAAGTTGGTTTAGAGTAGAGTTGGAAATATAGTAGAAAGTAAATTCTCTACACAAACACATTTATGTTTCTGCCCTCTTTGGGCCTCTTCAGATGAATGATTATGCGATTAATATACGTATATATATATATATATATATATACACACACAGTATATTAGGTACAAATCAGGCTAGCTGTATAACATAATATAATGATATATCAATAATATAAAGTCACTCCTGAAATGTAATGGATTTATTTCGCCTGATAAGGCCCTAAGAGAGCAGAAACATGAACTAGTTTGTGTAGCAAATCCACATTCTACTATATATATATATATATATATATATATATATACATTTATATAGTTATATATAAATACATATATATATATATATATATATATATATATATATATATATGACTTTGAATAATATGTACTTTGGTAAAAATCCTTTATTGATACATTTGCTTAAAGGCCACAGAGAAGGGATCTTTTGAATATCTTTCACTTAACCTTTCCAGTTTCTGTGTGAATGAACATAGATCATAGATAAGAGTATCTAAAAACCGTCAAAAAGTTTTTGATTGAACACTTTTGGCTGTTTGTTTACACATTTCAAGATCCAAGATATTAATGGTTTGGGATTACTGATGTTATTTGTTTTTGTAAAATTCAATTTTTAAATTTTGCCATAATGGCATTTATGTGTTATGATGATACCATTCATGGAGCAACACAAAAGTTAGATTCTTCTCAGGTCAGACTGTATCAATCAGTTGTTGAAGACATTGGAAAACCTACTATCTGTAATGGAGAACATCTGATTCAGCTTTTGGTCCTACATTTAAATGTTAACGGTTTCTAAAATCTGAGGCCTTTTCTGTCTTCATCTTTGGTCTTTAATCAGATATGTAATAAAATATATGACATATATTATGTGATGGATCCCCCTTTTAAGCTAACTATAACTGGAGAACATGCACATTGAAATAATTAGAAAAACAGCGAATAACCGCGTAAATTGGGGTAAAATTGAAAAAAATGAAAGACTTGATTTTTGGTGATGAATAAGGAATTCAAATACTTTTCTGTTTTAATTTTCTTGGCTGTTTATTAAATATAACTATCACCAGCTTTTGAAGGTTCACTTAACGCCCTTTTTTGCTTTTACAAACACGACATTGTGAGTGTCTTGGATTTTACAAGTATACTATAAGTACACAGTCTTTGCAGAATTGTGATAGACTTCTATTTCTTAGTAAAATGATTTGCATATTAAATGAAAAAAAACACACGCAATGAGTTTTTACGAATACATGTTAAATAAGAAAGAGTGAATGCCCAGCTTTGTTTTGGATTTAAAAGCCAATAGTTATTGTTCGTACAACTGGTTGACCAGGAGGTTAGCAGCTAGACATAACATTCTTGCAGTTGAGCTCCAAAAAGTGCTGCTAATTGAATATTGAGTGCAAAAACCAGAAAATGTTTCAGCTCCTATGTGACAATCGAGATAATATGTTGGCTGTATACTCTTCTTTTTAGCACTAGTGGGATCTTCTTGTTCTTGAAAGTTGAGCTTACTCTACCGAAAGCTTGCCAACCTAGTGTGATTCTTCTTTTGAAGACTTCATGGAGATCTGTTGTCTTAGGTGGATTTAGTGGTCTACTTTCTCTAAGAGTATATAAATCAATGTATCCTCTCTATAGTTACGTATTGAGCTGAAACATGGAACCTAACCAAAAGACTGACCCTCAAACTGAGAAGCATGCAAGGTGCAGTGGGAAGAATCATGCTCAACCTCACATGGAGAGATCATAAGTCAACACAGTAAATTCAAAAAAAAAGACAGGAGTCTAAGATATCATAGAAATCATTCGAATGGCAATCAGTTGGATATGTAAGAATGTCACACAACTGCTGGATAACAAAACTCACATTATGTATCTCCAGAGATCATATGCAAAATTGTGGTTGACAGAAAGTAAGATGCTGTGACAAGCGAGACAAATTCTGATGATGCCCATGATAGAGAGATCTGTCGAATTTTGGGGAAGGTTTATGTCAACCGACGGACGCTAGAAGGCAACTAATGATGATAACTTGAAGATCGTTTTTGGGTTGTTTGTCGGAGAGAAGTGAAAGGTGGGAATGTTCCATATGGGAAACTTTTCATACAGAAGTTAGTAGTGTATGGGTTGATTGATTTGACTTTGAATATGTAAATTAATTGACCACCTCCCCAAATATACGTCGAAGCAGTTACATGGGTAGTTTGATTGGTTACAAATGTCACATATGATGAATGGTAACGCCCCTACCAAAACGGGCGATCTTTGAGTCTGGAAGTTGCCCAACCCTGCTCCAGAGAGAGAGAGAAAGGGAGAGATATGTGTTGATTCTTTGGATACAAACACAGATTATTGATCACTACAGAAATATTCTAGTGATTGCCATTTCACTCCTCTGAGCACTTGGTGACTTTGAAAATGTCCACTCAAATTTTGCAGTCTTCAAATAAGTTCCACCAAGGCCTAATTTGATAGATAGATTTTGGAATAAGTGAGCGTCCTACAAATTTAAGCTGCCAAGAACTTACTGAGGTTTCCAACAAGAGATTTTCTGATCAACTTCTCCAGTTATTGAATCGTCTATCATCAACAATTTAACCACGGTCAGTTGACATCATTCCATTCTATTTCACTTGTGACGTGCTTTCTCTTGTCAGAGGCTTCGACATCGACACTGGAGTCTTCATCAGTACAAAAATTTACTCAATGTGGGGCCTGAGAGAACATCTGGTATTTAGCATATGACTTGCGATCGAACAAACAACTACACAAAGAAAAGCGGAAGCAAAAATAGCATTTGTTTTACTGCAAATCATTTTAAGGACGGCTTGCATCCTCTACCCCCCTCTCTCTCTCCTTTTCTCTTTCTCCTCCTCTCCTTCCCAGTATTCTGTATCCCCTTACTCCACATTTTTAGACAACTCAGCCTAACAAGCTGACATTATCACCATTTTTGGAGTTTAGGAACAGTCACAACTTTTTGTCTTATGAATTAATGATAATTGCATTTTTGCTTTTTCCGTTAAGCAATGACTTTTATAGTAACTCTCCACTTTTGGATAGCAGGGGGGCTGGGGCAAAAACTGTGAATATCTATTTGGTTTTGACATCCATAGGTAATTGTAAGTATGTGTATGAAGATTTTTTTCTAGACTCACATCTATGTTTCTTGTGATGTTTCCTGTTCATATAAATGTTCAGCTGTCTCTTGTCTCTTCATTCTTGATCTCCTCATGTTACTGAATCTCTGTTTGTTGATGCGAGCACAAATGCAAATATACAAAAACTCTCTCACTTAGAAGAAAATCGAATTGCCAATTTTGAAAACACTTGATATTTTCATGAATTTTTCTTCAATTAAACTTCATTTACAATTTTCTTGAGACTAAAACGAACCTATTTAGAGAGAAGATGGGCACTACCAAGTAATGCCTTTGCCTGGAGGAATGTCATGAAGAATCAGGCATTCTATAAGGTCAATAGATCAGCATCACAATTTGCAGCTACCCCCTCAAAAAAAAAAAAAATTTAAAAGGCATGTATATGTTTTCAAGTTTTATGAGAACTTCTGGTATAATTTTTCAACACAGCACCTTCAAGCTTTATATAGCTTTGGAACTCTAAATTCTGAACTGCATGGAATAATTTAATGCTTGGATATTACCATCAACTTTTGTTTTAGTTTGCTTGTTTTCATAATAACAAACGATAATCTTAATTTCTAAATAAAATTTCAACGCATCTTCTTTCTAAATCTAAAGTGATCTGTAATTTTGTAATTATTCTCACAAATGATATTTATGTCTAATTGAAAATGCTATCAATATTTTGTTGAGCATAGACAGCTTTATTTGAAAAGAGAAGCATCTAAAAGGTAAATGATCACACTTTGCATGAATATAATGCTAACAAAATTTCAAACCCAGGAAACAAGGGGAAAAGAGAATTTTGATCATTGTTATGAAAAATCAAATATCCATGTTAACATTGACAAACAAGGAATAAAAAGGAGGAAAAAGAGAGAGAGAAAATTTGGGGATTTGCTTCTCTTCATATGGAAGGAAAAAATATGGAAGAATGTTGTAAAAATTGCAGCCGACTCAACAGCATTGCCAAAAAAGAGAATGTTCTACTTTGTTTTGAGTAGAGAACCTTTGTGTAAGAAAGGATGAATAGATAATAGATATGTAATTACATAGAAATAAGAAAAAATGAATTGGTATTTCCTGAAAGGAAAACGTGTACTTGTGATATTTACTGATCATGAGTTTCTTTTTAAGGAAAACAAAGAAAAATAACATGATTATTTGTGAAATTTATGAGCCACTCATTATATGCCTTAATGTGTTATACGCATAAACATCAAAATATGATGTAAGCATGGGGAATTTCATACATTGCATGTCATGGATGTTTGTTTGTTTGTATGCAATGTGGGGAATATTGGCAGAATAATTTATGTGCATGCATCTGTGAGTAAGTATATATAATGCAGTTTGAAGTTCATACAGAGCATTAAGTGCTACCAAAAAGTTTGCCCCTCTCACTCTCTCTCCCTCTCTCTCTCTCTCGTTCTATATGTATATATATATATATATATATATATATATATATATATATATATATATATACACAACACACACACATATATATATATATATACACACATATATATATATATATATTTAATATATATATATATAAATATATATATACTTATCTGTATGCATATATATGTGTATTTATACATACATATGTATTTGTATACATATATATTTATACACATATGTATACATATATATACATATATATATATATATATACATATATACATATATATGTATATATATATATATATATATATATACACATATGTATGTTCATATATATGTATGTATATATGTATATATATAAACATATATATGTGTATATGTATATGCATATGCATATATGTATATATATCTGTATACATACATATGTATATATACACATATGCATACATATATATATATTTATATATGTCTATATATATATATACATATATATATATATATATATATATATATATATATATATATGTGGGTGTGTGTGCGAGTATATCATCAAGAGATGAATGCATGATCACACTGAATGATTATAAATTGCATTGTATTATATTGATATTCTAATTTGAAATGATTTCCCATTATTATATGTTGAATTTGGCCTAGACAGCATAAATAGATTAAACAATTCAA
Organism: Thysanoteuthis rhombus; assembly: GCA_963457665.1. NCBI lineage: Eukaryota > Metazoa > Mollusca > Cephalopoda > Oegopsida > Thysanoteuthidae > Thysanoteuthis > Thysanoteuthis major. The sequence continues at coordinate 44,471,475 of OY735212.1, read as the reverse complement.
GAAAATGGAGCTGCGGCCGATAGGGCAGCTGTTTCAATATAGCATTGCTCATAGCATTGAAATAGTCACTGTTAATGTAAAGACCCAAATGAGTGCTATTTTTTTTACTTTGGAACTGGAAACCAGTCTTTTCTTTCTCTCAGGTCTGCATACTCTATTGGGCAGACCCACATGTATCCTCGGGCTGGCCAACGTGCATTCTTAGGCAACCTTAATGAAAGCACAAAAAATCACTTGCTAAAAACCTTTACAAGCTTCAAAAGGTTTTGAAAAGAAAAAACAAAAACTACTTTAAACTTGGAAAAAATTTTTTTTTTCAAGAGGATCCATTTTCAAGTTGTTCCAACTAACTAACTAGCATGGTACTCATAAAAATACAAGATCATTTATTCATAGATCGACAGTTTTGCCAAGGATCACAGCAAGAGTGCACTCTGCCATGGATCAAAAGTGTAGCTCCCCTGCATATCTGCCTATGATCAAAGTGTAGTAACTGTGAACGTACACATTAAAAAGCATCTAACACAGACATACCCCCCCCATTATCTAATTCCATAATACTTTTATGCCCAGTTTCAGGAATCGGTAAAACCACCCCAAATATCTTTACACATGTACACATGCCATTGCTTCTCCTCCCTTGCCTCTTGTTTCTCTCTTTTTAGTTCTTATTCTTTCTCTTTTTCTCTCTCTCTCTCTTGCTCTTTTAGCATTTAGTACAGCAAAGGAATACATTGACATGTGGCACACCAACTGTAGAAATTAAATTTATTTGACCAAAGTCACATTGTCAATAAAGGAAACTTTTATATCAACTTACAACTCATGTATATACTCATGTCCCAATTCTCCTTCATTTGTTCTGAGAAAATTTTCTATTAATAATAAAGGCTTCACAAAATGTCATTTTCATACATGCCATCATTTTTTATGACATGGGTAAATAAATAAATTTGTTTTTTCAACTAAAATCTGTTGCCTTATCGTTTTGAAATTGAAAAAAAAAAATGCAGAAACAGCAATAGATTTGAAAAATTGGCCATATCAATTAATTTTCATTGCAGTAATTGAGTTTAACGAACTTGAAAAATAAAGTTGTTTTTTTTAACCACTTGCTTATATTTCAACTATACTTGATTTTCACTAAGTATAGTAGCACTAAAATTCAAATAGATGAGGCAGTCTAAGAACTGGTTCTGCGAACCTCCGTAATTTCATTTGTTTATTTATTGCTCAAACCTTTACAAATCCCTTGAATCGCATCATTGGTTTTTTGTCTTCAGATTTCTATTTTATGAAATTTTATCTTTTCGTAAAGCAAAATTCTTGTTTCTTATTTGTTTTCAAATATTGATAACTAGCAAGACCCGTGGAAATTCCATGGGAGTTGACAACTAAGATTATCCATTATATCAAGCCTCTTCTCTTTTCTCCGGTATCTTCTGATTCACTGCCTTATCCCTTCCAATCTTCCTTACTGATCAATGATTTTATGTAAATGTTATAAGAACGGATTAGTTTATGTGAAAATTTTCCTACCCCCTCAGTAAACTAACTTTCTTGTCTGCCCTCTCCCAACCTGTCCTCTCATTAAATTCCTGAATTTTTTTTATCTAATCTCTCTATTCCTATCCCTTCAGCAAACTACATAACATTCTTTCTTCCCCTCTCTTCCAACTATCTTATTGAACTACATCAATTCCCCTGACCCTTCTCAGTCTTTCTAACACTTCAATAAACTATCAAACCTCCTTTTTTCTCTTCTTTATTTCCAAGTAAGATCGGGATATTTTACATTCATTATAAGAAAAAAGTTAGTGATATTTTCATAAGAAATAACTCTAGTTTGTTAAACCGAAACTTAACAAAGATTTTTTACAAACTTGTAATTCTGTAACATAACAAATGTGAAAAAGCAAATGAAAGAGTCTGTATTATTCCCAAGATACCCTTGATGCCTTTTGCTTCATTCAAATTTCCACACTTCCAAATTCTTTCTCTTATGATTTATAAGTGGAAGTTTTTGACTTTTTCAAATTACCATATACTTATGAGCTGTTTGTGTTTCAGTCAGTGACTAGCTGTTAGTAGCCTGTAATATATATTAATTTTTTGTCTAGTATTACTTTCATACCAATTGAAAAGCAACTAAAAATTAAAAGGAAAGAAATACTAGTCTAAAATTAATAAAGCTTGACAATTCTACACCTAATTGAAAAAATATTCAAGGTAATATTACAACTATCAACACTTCTAGTGTATGTAAAAAAAACAACATTGTGAACTTGATGGTGATTTGTAAGTGAAACTAATGTTAAATACAGTAAATTCTCTTTGTAATGGCACTCATTCTAACAGCACTATTTAATGGTGTGCATTCTAATGGCACATGTATTTTAATTCTCACGAGACGATTTTCTGAGGTTAGTTTGCAGCAACAGCAGATGTTGAGTTTAGTGAATTATTTTGAAAAACATTTTGGTTCATTCATTTTATTTGTCGGCTTGCATGAACCTCACGTGGAGAGATCGCAAGACAGCACAATATATCCGGGAGAAAACAGGAGTCTAAGACATCATAAAATCTACTGGAAAATTCAAATGGCAATGGACTAGTCATATTGCAAGAATGGCGGACAACCAATGGACATCATGACTCACAACATGGATCCCCAGAGATCACGTGCAATCAAGGCCGGCAAAATACTAGATGGTGAGGCAAACTGGACAAATTCAGAAATGCCCACAATAGAGAAGTCTGGCAAATCCTGGGGAAGGTCTATGCCCAATGATGGGCGTTAAAAGTCTGATGATGATGATAATAATGATGATAATTTGGCATCAGATCACACAATTCCTCGCATGAACTTCTCAACCATCCCATAAGCTAAATTGCATCATCATAGATATGTTCACTTTCTATTTTAATTTCGAAATTCCTTTCTAAACTTGTTTATGATTAGCACCTACATATTCCTGTTTCAAAGCATAACTTGAACTGACCGATATCATTTGTTTATACTAATAGATTTTTATTTTTCATTTCACACCATCCGTTTTATACATAGTATAATTTTCAGTAATACATGCTCAGTATTCTTTTTTTCAATTTAATTATTCTAATCTTACTTAATCAATTAGAAATTAATTTTCTTTTTGTTGCTCTGTGTTTTCTCCTATGCTTTAACCAATTTGCCCACTCATGGGGCTTATCATGATACACTTGTAACCCGTATATTGGGTATTAGACTGTGAAAAGGTGATAGAAGTATTTTTGTTTGTGCCTTTTCTTCTCATTATAAATACACTTCACACAAAATCTACTTGTTATAATAACAAATTTGTTTTAACAGCATTCTCAAATCCTCAGGGAGCCGTAATAATGGAAGTCTACTGAATTTTGAATCAGACCCTTCAATCATTTTTAGATAGCTGTATGACACTTATAAGCATAAACAATACCATGAAATATTTTCCTTCTTGTCATTTTTTTTTGCTGGTATAAATAAGGCGAGTATCATTCAAATTCCTTTGGCTTAATTCCTAATAATTAGATCATCATATTGCTGAATTCCAGTCAAAACCTGGAATTGACTTTGTCTTTTTACTGTAACAAAAACAACAAGAATGATAAGAACAATCCTCATCGAATTTAGGCGAGAAAAAATTCACTTGTCATGATTCGAAATCATGACCTACTGATTGGCGATCAAATTGACTGAACTAAATTGACAGTTCTTAAAATGTACCAAAATTTCTGTTAGAAATATGCAAGGGCTTATAAAAAAACATATATGTTTGTACTGAAAAATCATATTTTTATGATTACAATACAAAAGTAGTTGTAATTATCTTCAGTTGAAGTAGAAAGGAGTTTAACACTGTTGCAGCCTGGCTTGTTTTATGTATTCTTACTAAAGATGGACACCATATTGTTTATTATTTCACTCTGATATATACCTCTGTCTGTTTGTTATGGCAAACAATCCTGTTAGCTTCATGCCATCCAACATAAGATAGATGCTCTGTTGATAAGCCAGACAGAATTTATTATGGAACGTGGTACAGCTATAGAAAAGTACCATGAGCTTTCAGAGAACAAAAACTGGAGAAACCTTTTTGCTTAATCTTGTATACTCCTTGTGAAGCATAGGGACACAACCATTCAGTTGCAGTTTCACTAACAAGTAGGTTTTTACTCAGTGAAGTTGCTATCACAAAGCCTGACCCCCGTCCTTTACCTGGGTTTGCGACTAGCTACACTGACTGCAAAAGTTTGTTTTTTTCCCTCTCAATGACTTCTGCTAAATTTCTGACTTTACCAGGCTAAAGGGCTCCAACTGCATGGTTATTTACCAATAGCTGCACAGAGAAGTGGATTCATGACTTTCCCAAGGGTATCAATATGAATCTAACATAACTAGCCATGGCCAAAACTTGAAGTCGGTTGGCCAAATCCGTTTTCAATGCTGTTAACTGCTGCATCATTCAGCAACTTCCACACACAATTTAGTATCCATGATTTTTGATGATGTTCAGAAGAACCCATAGAGTTTTCTAAACATTTTTTTCCTCAAAGTAAAAAAAAAACTGTAATGTGCACAGACTTTCCGGAGGGTAGGGACTAAAATCTTTAAAAAATGAAATCAGCAATGCCATGTAGGCTATATATATATATGTATACACACATGTGTGGTATTATTCTTGAATTCTATTAAATTTAATGCACTTTTTTTTTTTGATTTCTATTGTAATACATTTTTTGAATTCTGACTAAAAGGGAACTTTTGATCTGAAGAAGAAAAGGGCTGAGGCTCAAGCCCCCCAAGCCCCACCCTGTTCATGTGCATGGAAGAAGAGACCCTTTACAATGAATGAAAAATATACATTTTTCTTATATTTCCTCAACCTTGGAAGAAAATTCAAATCGCTTCAAGAGCTGTACTAAGCTTCTAAGAGAAAGGGAAAAAAAAATCAACTTGCTAATAGGCCCTTCCTTAAGCATAAATCTTAATACATTTTGCCTTTATTGCAAGAACTTCCATAATACTTTGCAAAAATCTATTAAGAATTGTAAAATCGTTCAACAAAATATTCCACAAAAAACTTGAAATCAAAAGCTACAACAGAGATGAAGAAAGTAATAAGATTTTTTAAAAGGGTTTACGGAATAATGAAAATACTTCATCTCAGGATCTAAAAACTAAATATCATGAATTTCCAACTTTTGTTGGACCGAAACATCTGCATAATTCATCATTCATGAGTGTTTTTTTAACATATCAGTTTCTATGCCATCTACAGAGAAATGGCAAATGTAAATAGGCACCTATATTTTTAATCAAGAGCCTCTATTAAACAATTTTTGATTATGCAAACGTTCATTTGCAAATTTTACTCTTTCAGACATTGACTTCATGAATTTATGAAATCTGCTAATTCCTCTCATGGAATATAAACCAGGTTACATTTACTATCTGATGCAAATGTTCAGTGGAAGGTTTTCTGGATTTTTTTACATCTAGATTCCAAACAAAGATATTCAATTGAATTCATGTCAGAGGACTGACTTGATCATGAGTCACTTGATACTCTTTTTGGGACTTGCCATTCTCAATTTATTTTTATGAGATGAAGCAATGTTAGTTATAATTCATTTTTGACAAAGAATTTTTACCTAATTGATATATGCTAATTCTTTCAATTTTCTCAATTTCCATCAGTGTTTTGTCTATCATTCAGAATTTGCAAAGGTTTACCTTCCAATATAATATCGAATAACCATAATCAAAGTGACAAAGAATTCTATCTCTTTTCATATGTGTGTTTTTGTGCTTCTCAGCACTCATGACCTCAACATTTTGCCAACAGACTTGAAAATTGGCATCAATACTTTACTGAACCCCTTTTGGAAATGACATTTTTAATTTTTGAAAAAAAACAAACAATTTTGACCTTTCCTAGAACTTATTTTGTCTACAGACTTGAAAATTGGCATACATACTCTACTAGTCACATTCTGAAAATTTTTTTGGAATTTTTGAAAAAAAAAGCTTTTTTGACCTTTTCTGGGATTTATTTTGATGGGTTGATTAATAACTTCAAATCTCCAGTATCTAGATGTTTCTAAATGTTTTTTTACTTTATTTCTGATATTTTTCCAATGGAAAATACCAGTGATGTTATATATAGAATTTATTTGGACCATATTTATTCTTCAATGGCATTTTTTTTGCATGCCTTCAAATTTTGATGCTACGGTTGGCCAAACATTGATGGTGATGACATGTTTTTATCTCTTTTATTTTACAAAATTTGAAAAAGTAACATGAATACTTAAAATGATAATACTTTCAAAACTAAAAATCCATATTAGGAAATTCTATAACCATGTTACGTTCTTTTATGAGTATAATAAATAGAATTAATGGTAGTTCTGTTTTACTGAACAAGCTTACTTCTAGATACTTTTACTCATTTAGTTATTACTTTTTTTTTACCAATTTTTTTTTTGTTAGTTATTCTTCCATCTTATTTATTTTGATATTTATCATGTCTCCCAAATTGTCATATAAAATAAGTCTCTAGCAAGATAGGAACTTGCATTCCTTATTCTCAAGAGCCCGTTTTTCCATGCCAGCTGCCTTACCGATTAGGCTATAGAGGCCAACCAAAATACTAGTCAAAACAATAATGATTGACAATGCTTCCCGCTGAACAATATCTGTACCTCGCATTAATGAATCCCCATAGTTTGTCGTGCACCAGGCCTGATTATCTCATATTATCAAAAATTTTTTTTTTTAAATACCAAGATTTGGACATTGTTAGGCCCAAATGACCATAAAGACCCCTAAAAAAACCTGAGAAAAACAAAAAACAAAAAAGTTTTTTGATGGTACCTAGTGGAATACTTGCACAAATCTTCAAGGTTGTAGCTCCCAAAATATGAACAGGAGTGCCAAGAGAGAGAGACAGAGAGAGAGAGAGAGAGACAGAGAGAGACAAATACACAGGAACACACATGTATAGACACAGATGAGCGAAGAGAGAAGAATCTGTAGGTCACTCAGCTGGTTGGTCTGGCCATTAGTGGGGCTATGATGATTCAATATTTTCTTCTTGTATTTGTTGAACAATCCTAATATGTGTGTCTTTCCAGAAATTTGATATTTTTTCTTGCATATTATAGTTGCTGAATCCACTTACGCACTGACAATGGTGTGACACCATGATGTTTTAGTAGTGTGAAAATTCAACTTTTACTGTTACTTATAGATTTATTTTTCAGCAGTTTTAGCCAATCTTTAGCTATTTTCAAGCCATTCAGAACAATCCAGCTATTTTTAGCTATTAAAATGGCTATAAAAGGCTAACGGTATTTTCAAAGTGCATTTTGGCATTTTTTGACATTTTTTTCAGTATGAAAAGATTTTCCAGATCGTACAAAATGTTACCGAACATTGTCAGCAATTATAATTGAATATTGTTAAAAAAACACTTTCTAATTTCATTTACATAAATACATTTAGCTATTTCTTTCTTTAATTCAATTCTTCTGAAAAAATTCTTATAATTTGATAAAAGATACAGCAAAAACTAAAGACTACTATTTTCTCTCACCTACAATACAAAAAAAAAGCACCCATATAAGTAAAAATGATAACATCTCACCATCACAATCAATTATTGAATGACCGTAGCTAAGAAATTTGAAGTCATGTAAATAAATTCCGTCAAAGAATAAATATGGTCAGAATAAATTCTATTTATGACATCACTAGTGTTTTCCACTGGAAAACATCTAAAATAGAGTAAAGAAATATCTATATTGTATAAGATCTAGATGTTTCAAAGTCTACCCATAAAAATAAGACTCCCGAAATGTCAAAAATACTGATCCCCAAAATTTGAAAAAAAAATTATTTTCAGAGGGGGTTTAGTGCATCACAGGTACCGATTTCCAAGTCTGCAGATCAAATCGTATGGCACTGGAATACACAAACACATATACCATACGTTGTGCTGAAACACATTAGCATGTAAACCCACTAACACACACAAATGTTAAAAAGGATAGAATCCTTCACTATCTTTGATGACTACTGTCGTTCAACTACAAACCCCTCTCTCCTACAAAATAAAAAAAAGAGCACAGATAGTGATAATGTGAGAATGATAATACCTTATATACATTTCCAAAAATTAATTCCTCTTATTTATTCATCATCTTGTAACAGACAGAAATCTATGCAAATATTATTCATTTTTATCCCTTTGCACAACAGGTCTGAGTGCAATTAGCCAAGCTGATGGCTTTGTTATGGTGAAGGTGGTTCTCCGTGAATGTCAATCACGTACAGTATACTCTAGTGTGCTGTCACTGTTTAGGGATGTGTTTCTAAGTGTCGGTGGGTTGTCTGGGATCTGCTTGGGGAATCTTCCAAGAGAGGTCTTGAAGCTCACCAGTTCTATTGTTAAAGTGGTTTCTGCGGGAATACAGTTCCAAAGTTCAGGCCCAAACACAGAGAACAACTTATCGTATTTAAATTGGGCCTTCTTTCTCACACTTTTGACTAGTGTTGGAATAGTGGTGCGAATACTTCTTCGCTCACTCTGGAGATGTGTATTTTGAATACCAAGTAGAGAGCAGACAAATCATAGAATCTGAATCCATTGTGATAGACTTAAGAATACACATGACCCCCAGAAGTCTCATGGACTCCTTATATAAATATAATGCATGATAAAACTAGACAAATGTCAGCATGGGTACTTGATGTATTCCGTGATTGTAGTTCAACAATAATGTTGACACTGTACAAAGCAATATAAGAAATAGAGAGGAATATTGTTGGCATCCTTTGGTCACTGTAGAAAATCAGACATCCAAGTCCTCAAAGGTATGCAGACCTATCATTTCAACAAAACTGATTATTTTTGTTCATTAATATATATAGGACAACAGTTAAACCTGCGGTCTGTCCTGGAAGTATTCAGTCATTCAAAATTAATTTAAAAAAAAAATAGTCTACTTAGGGCAATGACTCCTTAGTCTTTTTCAAAGTACTCCCCTTTGGACCTCACATACTTATCCTAGCATTCCTTCCGCTTTTCAGAACAGTCCTATTTCAGGATCACCATAAGCATCCTCTTTGCTCTTTAGGAAAAAAATATAAGTTGCAAGGGAGCCGAATCTGGGCTGTCAAGGGGCTGATAGACCTGACTCATACAATGTTTTGCTAAAACGTGAAGAATAGATCGCTCAGTCATTGTGAATGTGAGGGTCACACAATACCCAAGTTCACTCAATAGCATTTTGCTGCTGATGGAATAACCCCACAGAAGTATCTGTTCACGCATGTGCAGTAAGATCTCATCTAATTGGTTCCCTAATTACACCAAGGCCACACAAATGCTTCTTGAGTTGCTGATCACCGAATCGTGACTATAATCTTCTTTTGATGCAGGTTTGATTTGGGGAAGTGTTTTGGTCACTTCTGTCCAGTCACTGTGCCGAGTGCTATTGATCGTTGAACAGAATCTATTTTTCATCACATGTCACAATGTGTTTTTTTTGTGCAAAATAAGATCAGAGTAGATTATAGAATGGGAATTATTTGATTTTTATCCAGCTTGCGTGGCATCCAATTGTCAAGCTTTTTTGCTTTTCCAAATCAGAGCAAATGTCGAACAACTTTTGAATGGTCAATGTTGCGTTTCTTTGCAACCTCTCGAGTTATTTTGCATAGGTCCAACTTAATGATGGCCTTAATTGAATGCTGACAATCACAGGGGGACATCCACAACCCTCCACAACTTTAAGGCTCCTGTTTCCATTCCGTAATTTTGGGGAACCAATGTTCAGGCTGTATGTACATTTACTGCTCATTTTGGATTCATGCAACAAAATGGCTCAAATTTGTTTTTTCTATCTTTGATTTGACAGCATCAAATAAACCAGAATAATAAATCAAAAGAAAATGTTCAACTTGAATAAATAGAGCAAAATTAATGCTTCAAAATGGTACATTCTATGATGATACTTGGAGAAACAGTTTGTCTCAAAATAGGAATTGAAATTTAAAATAATAAAAAATGCAAATATTTTTGCACTACCCAAATCACTAGCTTGATTATATATGTATTGAGAGAGATATATGAAAAAGTGAATATATGTAGGGAGATATAAAGAGAGAGACACACACACACACACACACACACACACACACACACACACACACACACACACACACACACACACACACACACACACACACACAGCCAGAAAGCTGTCTATGCATACATTAATATAATATTGTGTTTGTATTGTGGATGTGAAGTGATCCGACAGAATGCAGACAAAAATGACAATTGGAAGGTGAAGAGAAAAAAAAAACTCAAGAGATAGGTGTTTCATCTCAAATTTTTTATTATTCGGTAGGTGCAGTTTGATACATTTTGATGGGGTCAGCCGTCTTTTTCAGAGAGAAAATCTACGGAAGTTCACAGAGAAAAATTTTCTGTTTACATGTTCAATACTGAAACAGAAGATGTGAATATTTCTGTATTTGGTGGTTTGGTAAAAGGGGAAGGGGAGGTGTGTAAACGAGGCTAACATTTGATTTGAAATGTGATTGGTCTATGAGGGGCGGGATGTGTCTTGTCTCTGGGGGTGTTTGGCTTGTCTTGGATAAGAAAGACAGTGAAGAGCTAAAATGGTCATTTCTCAGGAAACGTGGATTTTGTTATCTTTATTATAAGATGGAGATGGATTTACAAACTGAAGTACCTACCTAAGCCAGGTAAAATATTTTATGGGTAAAAATAGGACTAAAAATAAGTTTGACATGTGAAAAAAAGTTTCCCTTCACTTTTGACCCCTTGAAGAGGAAAAACTCTCCAGTCACTTTCAACACTTCAAAGTATACGTGGGGTTCTCGCACTTTTAACCACTCTAAGGTGAAAAAGTTTCCCTTCACTTTTGACACCTTAAAGCAATAGGTGGTGTGTTTGGGGGGGTCTGCTTCCACTTTTGACACATTAAAGGGGGACATGTCTTGCTTCACTATTGACTTTTCAAAGATTTATACATAAACATATGAAATGGTTCCACATGTCTAACTTTTCAGGAAAATCCTCGATGCAAAAAAAATCAATCCCTTTAGATAGGTGATGCAAAAAGCAGTCAAATTGAAGATTATTGGAGATTTCTACTTGGAAATATGTACTGTTGGTAAATTGAGACCTGCTGATTTGGAATATGCCTGTTTTTCCTCTGAAAAATGGAAAGTTGTGTGCGTATATAAATATAATGGGTATGCCAAATAAATATTAGTCATAGGAGAGTGGTTTCAGTGACAGATGGAAAGCTGTCTGTGCATAATTGAAAAAATATGTATTTATGCCTAATAAATGTTTGTTATAGGAGATAATTATCATTAAAGACAGAAAGCAGTGTGTATATAAATGTAATGTATTCATTCAATGTATATTGGGTTATCAGAGAGTTGTTTACAAATATAACAGTAGAAAGCTGTCCGTGTATGTATGGATACTATTTATCTATAACTGATAAATATTAGTTGTAGGGGAGGAGTGTGGAGATAGAAAGATGAAAAATCGTCTGTGTATGTATGAATCTAATATAGAAACTGTGTATATATAAATATTATGAATTCATACCCAATAAATATTAGTTATGGGAGAGGGGCCTACTGATAGAAAGATGGAAAATTGTTCATGCATATATAAATCCAATATAGAGAGCCGTGCATATGAATAATAATGTATTCATACCTAATATATATTTGTTATTGGAGAAAGGTTTAGAGATAAATAGATGCAGAGTTGTCTTTACCTTCATATACAAGCATACACAACATTTATGTGTATATTATGTGTATTTATGAATGTCTTTGCAGGTGTGCTTGTCTTTTGGGTTTCTTTACTTTTCTATGCTTGTGTAGGCACACATGGAAAATAGGTTACATAGTCAGCATTTCTCTCGAGACACTGAAATCAATCGTTAATCTATTTAAAAACAAAATCTGAAGCACATCTTGATTTTCTATTTTTATCATCAAAAGTTATTTCAAAAAGATAAATGATATAGCCTCATCTGATAATCTGCATAATTTTGCCTTGACTTTCATTTTGAAGTTTTTCTTTTCTGTTTTCTTTTTATTATCCGATCACCAGAACTCCACAAATGGCTCACTGGATCAACCAGCCAAATTGGCAGCAGATTCTCCTCTCTTTGTCTGCAATCATGTGTCTCCGGGCACTCCTGGTCACATTTTTTGGGTTACAACCTTCAAAATTCGCATGAGTACACCATTAGGCACCATCTAAAAACTATTTTATTTTGTTTTTCAGAAAAGGCTTTTTTGGGTCTCCAACAATGCCCAAATCTTGTGCTGGTATCTTTTAGATAATTTTGAATAAAAGATCGTAAGTTTTTTTTTAGACAATTTCAGATAAGTCTTTTTTGATGATTAGTTCTAGTTTACCTGTGGGCTAGGGAGATTCATTTATGTGAGGTTTGGATATCTTCTTAACCATCATTTTTCTTTCTTTTACTTCGTATCTTCAATCCCTCTTTCCTATTCCTCTTCATATTTTCTTTCCCTTCTTTTTACAATTTCTGTCATTCATGATCTTTTGGCTTTATCTTATTCTATTTCTTTTTCACCATTCCTTCATTATCATCATTGAATTTGCTTTTTCAATTTCTTTTTTCAGTTTCTTTTACCCTTCTATTTTTCCCATATACCTCTTCAGTACCTTTCTAAAAAAAACATTTCTTCCTTTTACCTATTCTTCTTTCTTCTATTTTTGTTCTTCCACTCAACTTTCAATCATTTTCTTTCTTTCATTCATTTTCCAATAATTTTCTCTCTTTCATTTCCTTTCTATCATTCTCTCTTTCATTCCTTTTCCATTGATTTCCTCTTTCATTTGTTTTTTCCATTTATTTACTTCCTTTGATTCCTTTCTTCTTATTTTCATTCCTTCCATCTCATTCCATCCATTTTAGTTCCTTCTATCCCTTTCTCCTTTCAGTTCTTCCTTCCATTCCATTCCCTCCATTTTTTATTCCTTTCATTCTTTTCCCTTATTTTCCTTCTTTCCACTTCTCCCATCTCTCTTCTTTACATTCCTGTCTCCTTGCCTTCCTTTCTCCCACTTCATTCCACCCATTTATCAATTTTTTTCCCTTCTTTTCCTTCCTCCCATTCTTCCTTCATCAGAAAAGTGTTTTCTTTTTTTATATTTTCCTCTATCTCCTTACTCTTTCTCTTTGCTTTTGCCCATTTTCTGTCATATTTCTCTCTGAGGCATAATTCAATCAGCAAATCAATAAAGCCTGACAAAAGTTAACATCAAAGTTGCACACCAAAGTCATTCAGAAGAAAATACTGCGATACAAATTAAGTTGATTTTAGTTAATAAACAATTCAAATAATTTGCCAATTCTTTTCTTCTTCTTTTTACACGTTATACGTTTCTATTTCAACCTTTTGCTAGAGAAAGGGATATCACTTAAAGGTGATATATTTGCTTCTAGGCACTTTCATTTTTAATGCCTCATTTCCTTTTGAACTGACGAATACTTAGTCGATAAGAACATTCTCTTGTAACCTTTAAATGATTATCAAAGTCAAGATAAAAAAAAGACGGTGATAGGATTGAAAAGACAACCAAAAGTATAAAGAACAATGGGCAGAAATAATTTTAAAAAAGGTTGAATAAAGAGTTGTTACATTAAAAAGGGTGGCAACAAACTGAAAACCAAGTTGAAAAAAAAAAAAAAGGAACAGAGAGTAATTTATGGAATAGAAAAAAATGTTAAAATACGATGAAAGGAAATACAAGACTTTTGGCAGTTTTAAATTCATTCAAAGGAAGTAAATTCTTAAAGGCAACAAAAAATCAAAAAATATCTTCATCAACTACAATAAAACGTGTTTTTTCACCCACTTTTTTTTATTCCATCATTCCACATGTCTTTCAGATTTTGTTTCTAATATATTCAAAGACAAAAAATTCGATGAAAACCCCATTTTTTGATTATTTATGGCTTTAAAAGCTGTCTGTGTGTATTTATGCATAAATAAATACAAATGCATGAGTGATGGGAATTACATATAGATGTAGTATGTATATATATATATATATATATATATATATATATATATATATATGTATGTATGTATATATACATATATATATACAAAATCCCATAATTGATATTTGTTTGAGTGAGCCAACTTTAGCACAAGGCTTCATTTACAGAGCTCTTAAAGAGGAAATAAACTACTAGTGGCTTACACACTGACCATTCTATTACAGTTACCTCCACCTTAATAGATCAACAAATGAGCAGATGTTTTGAAACATCAACTGAAATTCTCAAAATGGATATTGCACATAAACTTATAGATATTCAAGCTTACATATATACAACTACATAAATGTATATATATATATAGAAAACACCTTGATGTGGTGCAATAGTTAGTAAGCTGGTCTTGTGAATCATTAGTAGTGAGTTTGAACCTCAGTGCTTGCCCAATAATGTTATATCTTTCGGGTATCTCTGGCCTCTGAAGAATGGACGAAGATGAGGGTTTTGGTTACAAAACATATCTATTTGCTATAGAGAGGGGGTAATCATTCCTAAGATGTAAATCAATATTACAAGTAATCCTAAACTAGCAAAAGTGGTGGGCCATTCACAAGAGAAGATGTTTCAGAGTTTTGGAGTTTTGACTAAAATTATCTAAACAAATATCTTTTATTCAAAATTATCTTGAGAGTCACTTATGGAACTGAAATGTGGAACCTAACTAAGAGACTGAAAACCATGCAATGGGCACATGAAAGAATTATGCTCAACCTCGCATGGAGAGACCACAAGGCAGCACAATACATCCAGGGGAAGACAGGAGTCCGAGACATCATAGAATCCACTAGAAAACTCAAATGGTAATGGGCTGGCCATCTTGCAAAAATGACAGACAACTGATGGACAACCCGACTCACAACACGGATCCCCAGAGACCGCATGCACAATCCAAGCCAGCAGAGCACTAAATGGAAAGATGAGCTAGACAAATTCAGAAAGTACTGGCTCCATGGCACCCATGATAGAGAAGTGTGACAAATCCTGGGGAAGGTCTATGCATCATCATCATCATCATCATCACCATGATGATGATGATGATGATGATGATGATGATGATGATGATGAAGAAGAAGAATAGTGCACTCATGCAAATATTCAAGGTTTTAGCCCCCAAAATGTGATCAGGAGCACCCACAGACACATACAGACACATTGACACTCCAAGTAAGAAGAATCTGTAGCCCACTTAGGTGGTTTGTCATCTATATGTGGTGCCATGAAGATTTGATTTACATGGGATGCAAGTTTTGTTTGAAGATACTTCTTCATTTCTGACTTTCTCTGACAGATAATGGAAATGCTTCATTTTAAAAATTCAAAAATATGATTCACAAGTTATTTTTAGTTTAAGCACAGGTGGAGTGTATATGAAAACGAGTTGAAGAATTATTTCTATCTTCTAGTCATTTGTTACCATCGGAACCTGGTTGATGTCTCTTTGTCGAAAAAGGCGTGGAAATGTGAGCACCAAAATTTTCAATTTTAAATTATCTGCAAGAATAATAAAATCTCATTATCTTGAGCTTCCTGCTTAGTTCTTCATTGAGCAGGTTGATGTTCAAGCCCTTGAGCAAGTTTCTTCATTAACCATTATTGAGGATTGAGAAATTAGCAGGACATTGTATCTTTAATTAATTTAGATTGTTAGAGTTCGTCAAGTCTAGTTTCTTTCAGTTTCTTCTTTTTTTATTTTCAAATCTCTTATTGCTGGTTTATCTGGTTCACACAGGTTTGCACTTGAGTCCTGTTTAATTGTCCAGTACAGTAAAGGGGGTACATTTGAGATTGTGAAAGATAAAATTCTATAAAAAATAAGATGATAGGGTAATCAATATTCTATTACCAAAACTAAAAAATATGGGAATTTGTTTCTTGTATTTCAATGTTTATTCAGATAACCCTGGGAACATTATGAAACTTTGAACACAATTAACCTCGTCGTATGTGGCTGGTTTGTACAAAATAAACTCACACTTATCAATTTCTAATGATTATCTGAAACCTAAAATGGGAACATAAAGGAATCAGAATAGATGGCAAATACCTAAGTAACTTCAGATTTACTGACGACGTTGTCCTCTTTGCAAAAAACCTTCACAATCTCCAAATAATGCCCAACAAACTTGATGAAGCTAGCAAAAAAGTTGGCCTCCACATGAACTTCAACAAAACAAGTGTCATACGTAAGAGACATGTTGAATACAAAGAAACAATGATTGAAATTGAAAATGCACACTAGGTTGGCATTAGTCTACTAATAGTCACCTATGGAGCTGAAACGTAGAACATAACAAAAAGGTTGACCCTCAAACTGAGAACCATGTAATGTGCTCGTGAGAGAATCATGTTCAACCTCACATGGAGAGATCATAAGATAGCACAGTATATTAAAGAAAAGACAAGAGTCATAGAAACAGTTAAAAAACTCAAATGGTAATGGGCTGGACATGTTGTAAGAATGTCAGACAACTGCTGGACATCATGACTCACCACATAGATCCTTAGAGATCATATGCGAAATTATAGCCGAGAGAAAGTAAGATGGTATGATTAGCTAGATTTTTTAAAAAAGTACTGGCTCCACGATGCCCATGATAGAGAAGTGTGGCAAATCTTGAGGAAGGTCTACGTCCAATGATGGTTGCTAAAAGACTTATAATGATGATGATGAAGAACAGAACATTTATTTCATCATATGCAATGCAAATATGAGAGAGGAGTAAGAGATAACCCTCCAAACTCTTATCTATATAAAACAGAAGCATGCATACAAGTCATGAAATAAAACTGTACATATTCATGATGTAAGAAAAACAACCATTATGAAGATATTTGAAAAGAGCCTATCCAGTTAATCAGACCCAAAGAAGAATAGTGTTTCTTCAAATGATTGCAAAATATCACACAATGTTCTGTTTACTTATAACTCTTCTAATATCTTAGAGACGAACAATGTTTAGATGCACATGCTGTATAATGTGGGGGTGGCACATGCCCTTGTTTTCAACACAGTTCTATCCATAATCATTTTTGACACTGCTCCTCAGCAGAGAGAGTGGGTAGCAAGCAGTGAAGCACAATTTAGTCTAGTTGTTCTTCTGGCAACATGTCAAGACCCACTCATTACAAAGCCCTAAAGACTATAGGAACAGAAAATATTTTGCTCATGCTTTGAAGATACAATATGCTTTCTCATTTTCTTCTGTGATCCCTTGTCTACTTTTGAGTTTTTTTCTATAATTGTACTCTAAAAACAATAAATGAAATGTTTTTACTAGCATTCATAACTTTTATTTTGATGAGCTGGAAGGGAAGAACCAGGAACACAACACAACAAAATTCATAAGAGATTTTCATTTACCATTTCTAATATCCTCTAGTTTTGGTATCTGTTGCACTTGAAACTGGGACCAAAATTAACAAGGTGCATCATTACATGCAATATGACAAAAAGCAACATAAAAGTAGTGAGCTATACAAATAGTAAAACTCATACTAAATATGCTGGACTATAAAACAAATTGTTTTCAAGGGTATTTGGAGGACTACCACTCGCTGTAACTCATTCAAGCCACATAACTGTCCATATTGAGCTTTGGTAGACAGTCACCAGTCATAATACCATCAAATTCAATGCAGTATGATACTTCCATCATTTTTTTAAAAATTGAATACCCAACTTATACACCATTATATACAGTAAGCAAAGAATCAATTATTTGCATGAAGTTTTAGAATTTGAAATCACTGATATAATTGGTTGTTTAGAGGCATTTATGGTTGGTGCTGGAATACAACTCCAAGATAATAAAAACCTTTTCCCATGTTTCCATATAACATTACATGAATTTGTTGACATCAATATTCTTTCAAATCAGATATATTGATGAATAATAATTTCGGATAATGGTGTGTAAATGCATTGAAAACATACTTGAAAAAAAGGAGAATCTCAAGTCTGTTAATGGAACATTCAGAAAGATTTATGGTAATACTTTTTGTGTGGAATATTTATGGAAAACTTGTATATTATGAGACATAGACTGTGTAGAAAAATTGTATGCTTCGATATACGTAAAAAGGAAAAAATAATTCATCTAAAATCAAACTTGAATATATAAAAAATAAAATGAGAAACTGAGACATGTCGATTGGAAACTTTGAAATACTGTGCAAAATTGTTGTATTTCCTATCTTTTGAATATTTTTGGTTGATACAATGAGATAATTTGAGATGTTAAAAAATCCAAATGAAAACAGAGTTATAATAACATAGAATGAAATCCATTATAAAATATGGATACCGAACATTTATCGAAACTTTGTAACAAAAACCAAACCAAAAAGAACAGATAGAAAAGATTTAGTGAAAGATTCTAACAAAGAAATTATTTCAACCAGGAATTTCATATACATATGCAGTTATTGTGCAATATGCAATGGTTAATTTGATATATTAAAAATACATAAATCACAAGCTTATGCATCATCATGAATTTTTAAAAAAAATCAGTTTTCTATAGTTTTTTTTATGAAAATACTCTTCAGCGCATTCTCAGATTCTGTTTTGAATTTTGCAGCCAATATAGGATGTTGGTTTATACAAGTCTGAATCAGATTTATTTTTAGTTTGTTAATAAATGTTAAATGTCTTTTTGAGAAAATGTATGATTTACAGACATCAGATTCAAAACAGCCATTAGTGTATTTTAAAAGGTTATACGCACAAATATAATCACTCAGAAAATAAAAGGCATATGTATAATATTTATTGGTGCTGAAAAAAATCTACATTAAAACAAAGGTTTTTATCTTTACTTGAAAAAAAAGGTGATTCTTTGTTTATAAAACTATCAAGTATGTGTAAAAGTTCTGAGCAATCTTCTTTTTTACAAGAGACATGTATTATTATTTCTATTATTATTTGGACTCTCCTCATCTTGGTTGTTTTCATACAACGTTTCAGCCGTTGTACTCTACAGCCTTCATCAGGTATCATCTGGTAGGTGTGGGGAAGTAATGAACCGAACTCTTTATTTAACCGACGGGGGGGGGGGGTATATTGACCGCACTCCCCTCTTAGCATTAGTAGTATTATTATTGTCTCACACTGGGATTGAACCTAGAATCATCAGATTACTTGCAGTAATTTTGTCTGATTCTGTAACCTCTACGCTATGTGTCCATGAGGACATGAGTACAACGGCCGAAACATTGTATGAAAAACAACCAAGATGAGGATAGTCCAAATAATAATAGAAATAATAATAATACCTCATCTCAGAAATTCAGAGATAGACATGTGTTAGTCCAGAAATCATCCAGATAGTACAAACCTGTGCCAATGCTGCACATCAATCAAAAGAGTTAAAGGAAATTTAAAAAGCAAGGAAGAGAACTCTAAATCTACAACAATTGAATTTCTTCCCTTGAAATTTAAATCTATCCTTTATACTAACTTTTCCTTTTCAACCTCTTTTCCTGCAGAATGATAAAAAAAAAATATCTTTCTGTCAAGAAAAATTTCCTGGATCTGCTCCAAAATGTAATCAATTCTTTCATAGCCTATGGCCAAACCTTCCATAAAATTTAATTGAAATTCATCGAGAAATGTGCCTTGTAAATATTCCTCTGAACTGGGAAGCTTGTAATTTTCTTTCATCAAGTTTCATACATTTTAATAACTCGGATTAATGTATATTTTAATGTTGAATATGTATTTCTAATGTAGATTCTTTATGGAGATGCCCACAGAAGCATTTTTATTTAATAAATGAATAATCAGGTCTGGTCAGTCACTCAATAGAAAATGTCATATGACCAATGTTTTTTGAGAGCAAGATATGTAGAGGTGATCAATTAAAGAATTTGAAAAAGGAACGATCAATGAATAAGTTACTATTCTCACATTTTATTGGGCTGTGATCAAAGAGAAGTCTGGATACTGAAAAAATCAAGCATAAACACAAACTAAGAGACCATTTTAGGAAAAACTTACATAGTAAACTGAACCCTGCACTAAAAACCTATCCAGGGGTATAATTTTCAGAAAATGAAAAAGTCCTTTCTTCTAGCCATAACAAGGAGTAGATGTTTGAATTTTCAGCCCTCTAGCTCTATTGATGCAGCTTGTGTACTTGATACATACATAGCCAGCCAGACACACCAATTTGAAAAACTGGAGGAATCTTTGACAGTTTTTGTGACAGTTCTGGTTGACGGTTTCTAAAAGAATGTTTGAAGATACTGTGTGGGCAAACAGATGGAAAGCCAGCCAATCACAAATGGTAAATATTTCTCTGTACTGGAGAACTTGTCATTTTTTTTCATCAAGTTTCATACATTTCAATAACTTGAATGAATGTATTTTTTAATGTTGAACGTATACTTTTTTCCTTCTTTGCTGGCAGAGGTGAATGAAAACAAATTTTTCATTGGAAACTTTTCACACACCTTATATTTCACCTGTACACAGATTGAGAAACATTTATTGAGCTCCAAATGAGGATTATATATCATAGTCCAGGTAAACTAGCTCAATTTTGAGGCCAAAACTGGAAAAAAATTTATTTTTTTATCTAATTGATTCTGCAACAAAAACTTTTCATCACTTGAATACTTGTCTTGCATAATGTATCATGTACAACTTCTGGATTAACCAAAGTGACCACAACTCACAAAAGTCAAACATCTAATCACAGTAATCATCTGCTGAACAGAAGCAGCTGGAGCTGTCACTACAGTAGAAGTGGGAGTCATCATCATTATCATTATCATCAGTCTTTTATAGTCCGTCGTTGGACATAGACCTTCCTCAGGATCCACCACAATTCTCTATCATGGGCATTGTGGAGTCGGTATTTTCTTAATTAATCTAGTTCATCTCTCCATCTAGTATTCTTTCAGCCTTGGTTTTGCCATGTGATCTCGGGGAATCCATGTTGTGGGACATGATGTCCATCAGTTGTCTGCCATTCTTGCAACATACAACAAATGCATACTCCAGATGGTCACTTATGGAACTGAAACATAGAACCTAACCAAGAGACTGACCCTCAAACTGAGAAGCATGCAACGCACACATAAGAGAATCATGCTCAACCTCACATGGAGGGATCACAAGACAGCACAGTATATCAGGAAGTAAACAGGAGTCCAAGTTTTTAAGATGCAATTTATGCTTTGATCTCTTGAACATATATCAAGATATTTGAGAGAGTTTTTAAAGAAAACTAATCTTCTTAGAATTATTCACTTTCCCGTATCTATGACTTGAAAACTTACCATACAAAAGACTTGGGCTCATATAACATTGGTAACTATCAGGTCAGCGCTGCACATGAAATAAGAAAGCATATATAACAGCCAGTGATTGTGCAAAGCTACTTCCACTTCAGGGTGTCCAATGTCAGCATTAACACATGTCCCAATAAATGACAATTCATTCCTTGGTGAAAATTTCTTTTTTCTCCTCTCTCCTTCTATCCTCAACACTTTCTAACACCTCAATGGTCAGTTTTCTGGCTGGCTCGAGAGAGAGAGCATAGTGCAATAGAGTGTTGGCTTCACATCTCACTGGAACTTCTCATTCAGAAACATGAAGATAAACCACAGTGAAATATTTTATGCAAGGAATTACAACTCAGCTTGCATCTCATGTTTTATTCAGTGAAAGAGACGGTAGAGGAAGCAGAAGACAAAGTCTTTATATGAGCAATGGCCATCTTGGCTTAGGCGGATGCAGGAGGCAAACCATGTCAATACATCTCCGCACTCCTTGCACCATCACCACAAAACTCATAACAGCTAAAAGATTAATGCACATATTCACAGAGGGATGAAAATACTCAAGCATCTGCTTGTATTATTTCCTTGTGATTCAAACACAAGAAAACTTCTCTTCCTTTGATAAAACTTTCTCGAAAACGTATTCAATCAGTATAACGCGAGAATCTGTCACATGATCTAGATTTTCTCTGTGTGTATGGGTGCATGAGTATGTAAGTGCATACACATTAAAGTCATGATAAGAAATCAACTATTCTTTACAAAATACATTTTTCTTTATCATCCTGAAGAAGAAAGAATCTGTATTTGTCCAAAGCACATTGACACCTGTATACACCTACGTACATAAAACACAATGTCTATCCATATATACATGAACATTTTTTTTTTGTATAATACTTTTCAATGAGTGCATAGATACCACACTCTGATCCTTGGCAGAAGTGCTGGGGATTTGATTCCAGGCTGAGGGTCAGGTAGTAATACTTTGATCCTAGGCGAGAAGGCTCATCCATCCCATTAGTCCAAAAAAGAAGAGTATACAACCCATGCATACTCCCAATAGTCACCTATGGAGCTGAAACATGGAACTTCACCAACAGACTGACCGTCAAGCTGAGAACCATGCAACATGCACCTGAAAGAATTATGCTGAGCCTCACATAGAGACCACAAGATAGCACAATACATCCAGGAGAAGACAAGGTTCTGTGACATCATAGAATCCATTGAAAAAACTCAAATGACAATAGGCCGGCCATGTTGCAAGAATGGCAGACAATTGATGGACATCACAACTCATGACATGGATCTCCAGAGATCACATGTGCAAACGAGGCCGGCAGAGGATTAGATAGAGAGACGAGTTAGACAAATGCAGAAAGTACTGGCTCCGTGACGCCCATAGAGGAGTGTGGCAAATCCTGGGGAAAGTCTATGTCCAACAACAGAAGTTAAGAGACTGATGATAATGATGATGATCATGATGATCATGAAGATGATCATGTCTCAAAATAAAACTGTCACAGATTATTAGTATTAGAAAACAATAAAAGAAATAATTTTTTTTTCATGTAGACCTTCCATCACAAAGATTTTTCATGCCAAAACTTGACACATAGTGCATAATTCAATGAATTATTTAATCTAGTATCTTCATCTTTGTTGTTTTTATTCCAATGTTTCGTCTGATATGTCCTTCAGCTTTCCACAGGTGTGCAAAGAATTTGTTATTTGAGTCTTGCAACTTCCTCAACTGGAATAATGCACTGATTCAAGCATTAATGTTAATGCTGATATGGGAAGTTTTTGAGCAAATAAACCCAATCATCTCAAAAAATCATCATTTATTTGATGCTTACATCTACATTTTATACACATAAAAAAATGAAAGGGAATTTGTAGGATTTTTTTCCCTTGAATAGAGACCGGTCCCCAAAATCTGACCATAAGAGATGCATTTGGTCAATCCACTCAAATGATTTATTTTGGTGTGATTCTCAAGACGGGAGACACTTGGCTCCCAGGGAAGGAATTTTCTAAGTGGGAGAATTTTAGCCATGGGAGGAACCTAAGATGGAGAGTATTAGGTTGTTCAAACCACTTATTGTTGTTACTGGTTTTCTCATAGTTCATGCAAAACCTACTTATCGAGATTCTCCACTTTACCAATTTGCCTTCCTTCGATGGCCTGATATTGTCACTCAGCCAAGACCCAGTATCTGTGACATTTCTCTGACACTTTGGCGTAGGTTTTTATTCAACCAGCATCTTCAGCTGTTCATTTTCAATAGCAGATGGACGTCTTTTGCCCTCTTGATCTTCAAGATTCAAATCTCCATTACGGAACTTTTGAAACCAATACCAGTGTGATCAAAGATGGGTCCTTCATCCAGATCTTTGTAAATATTGGAAGCTGTTTGAGACACATAGTGATTAAGTTTATACTTTTGAAAGAGAATTTTATACAACTCTTTTTTTATCTTTAAAAGTCTATAGTATCTATCGATAACTCTGAAAATAAATGGTAAATATCAGTGAAAAGGGGCACATTATAATTATTAATTAGCTATATTTATTGATTCAATTAACCGTAATAATGAGGATGGACAGAACTAAAAGTTGGTATCTAGAATTGACCAATATTTTCCAAACAACCTAATATAATGGTGAAGGAATTACAATAGGATAGTTCAAATTATGATAGAACTTAAGACACCTGTCATTGCAAAGGGAGGAAGTTGGCCTGGAACCACTCTGCTAATGTAAACAAGTTTCATGTACAGATGTAGTGAAAACAGTAGAGAGAGTAAGTTTTTTTTATATCATATTCATAGCAGATTCAAAGGTATTTTTAAAACACTTTTTATTCCCAGGTACTCATTCATATGTAATTGGCCAAGTTCAACATTACTTGACTCTGGTGAACAAAAGGAATCATGTTAGTCAACCTGTTATGTCTATAGACTACAGCATCGTAATGTCAGTATTTATTTACTTTTCAGTATTCAGATTTTAACCTTATCAAAAAAATTGTTTGTAAATTGCATTAAAACATTTTGATGTCCTCACAAGGAAACTTCAAAGTTGGTTTCTTCTGGTCATTAATTCCAGTCAGCAGACTGAATTGATAAATCAGAGGAATAAAACCCGGCCTTTCAACAGGAAGAATAAAGAAGACAAAAAAAAAAGACTGATGAAGAAAAAGCATTCCTTTAAATGTATTCCCAATCCAGAGATAAGGCTCTGATTGATCAGTACCAAATACTCAGACTGCTTATTCGATACTATCAATACCAAAAAAAAGCTCCACAAAGGAATCGACTTTCTTCTTTATTCAATTATCTCTTTCCGAGAAAAATTGAATGATAATTTTTCAATATTTCCAAAAGAAGTTTTTGATGGATTCACATGGGTTTTGGAGATGTAGAATCTAATAATGGCTAAATGGTAAATGATTAAAAAATTTTTTAAATCTGTACCTTGCATGAATGAATCCCCATTGCCAACGCGTGTATCAAAACTAATTATCAAAAAAGTTATCTAAAATCATTCAAAAGAAATAGATCTTTTATCAAAAATCATCTAAAAAATACCAACACAAGATTTGGACATTGTTGCTCCGAAATAACCATTTTTTGAAAAAGTCAAAAATATTTTTGGTAGTGACTAGTGGTGTACTAATGCAGATTTTCAAGGTTGTAGCCACCAAAATGTGCCCAGGAGTACCCAGAAACACACAGATGAGCAAAGGGAGAAAAAATTGGCAAACTGCAAGAAAATGGATGCTTGTAACCGATGGACATCATGTCTCACAACACGGATCCCCAGAGATCACATAAGAAACTGAGGCTGATAGAATACAAGATGGAGATATGAACAGGATAAATTCAGGAAATACTGGCTCCGTGAGCCCATGATAGAGAATTGTAGCAAATCCTGGGGAAGATCTATGTCCAACAACGGATGTTAAAAGACTGATGATGATGATGATGATGAATGAATGTTCTCTAAGTAAATGCAAATGGCAGTAAAGCACGACAGCTTTTTCAAAAATCCAAAATTGTTCCATGATTTGGTTATAAGCTCAAAACCACTCTTAATTCGTCAGTGATCAATATTAAACTTTTTTCTGCTCCACAAAAACCTCAGAAAATTCATAGAAAATTCACCCAGGAACATGCAATTTGTTAGAAAATTGGACAATATTGAAATAAAAAAAAAAAGATTTCTTTTATATTCAATAATTTTCTTGCAGTCCCCATCTTTGTTTTTTGTTTTTCCTTTTCAATATGAATTCATTTTCTTACCAACTTTGGCAGAATGTATCAAATGCAGATTTTTCTGTTGATTTTCTCATAATCCTGCGGGCTATGTCCTGCCGTCATGGAACAGACTCATTCAGTTCCACTGAGCACTCTTTTATGGTAGCAGTACCATAATCATTGACTTTCTCCTATTCATATTTTTCTCCTTTTTTTCATCTTGTGCCAATTCGCTCATCAGATGATGAGAAGAATCAAATTGATATAAAGACTACACCAGACAAATAGGCCTGAAGACAGCTAGAGAACAGACCAAGCAAAATATGAAAAAAAACAAAGATTAGGAGATAATACAAATAACAGCCTGAATGATAACTAATTTCAAAATATCAGTAGAAAATATCTTTTCTTATATTTGAAACAATTGTTCCTTGGAGATTGAAGTAATTCTCATAATCTGTGGTTTATGAAGTGAACTAGCATGTTGTACTTAATCAAAAAATTGGGAGGCACTAAGATTGAAATTAATTTTAAGACACCTCCATTGATGATTCAAAACTTAAACTCTCATAGAATAACTACAAAAAGATACTATAACAGATACCACCTTTATCTGATACCCATTATAAACTATCTAAAACAAAAAAACAATGCCAAAAAGAAGTTGAAGAAATCACAATAATTCTGAATCATCCAGATGCCATGATTTCTCCTTACAAAAATGTAAGGTCTTTGGGTTTTTCGCTATCTTGATATCCAAACAGTAGGTTGATATTCAATACTGCAAATAAGTATGCAGACTTTAGTTTTATACTATTACTATGACTCCTTTTTTTTTCCTCTAGTATACAGACTTGTGATCTCTTCATGTGATGGTGAACATAATTCTTTCTTGTGCATACTGCGTGGTTCTCAGTTTGAGGGCCAATCTTTTAGTTAGAATCCACTAAAACACTCAAATAGTAATGGGGTACATATGTTGAAAGAAAGCCAGACAACCGCTGGATATCACAACTCACAACATGAATTCCCAGAGATCAAATGCAAAACTGTGGCTGAAAAAAAATCAGGTGGCGTGATGAACAAGACTACATTAGAAAGTATTGGCACCGCAACACTCATGATATAGTGGTCTGGCAAAACTTTGGGGAGGTCTATGTCCGATGGCAGACACTAAAAGAATGATGATGATGATGATGATGATGAATGTGATGATGATGATGATGATGCTACCCATTGCTGTAAATCTATTTTTCTACTTGTAAGATACTTATGATACATAAGCTTTATATTTCTTATTCTTCAATGGTGGAGAAGGGTCATCAACTTTCAACGATATGTTTGAATGATTTAACTCATTCTTTATGCAGTCACTGATATCAATACCACAACATTTCAGCCAATCTATTCTCCAGCCTTCTATAGGTTTCTGATAGAGAAAATTGAATGAGAAGTTGACTGGGATAATCCCCCATCATAACTATGATAGACAGATGCATACTTTCTTTCTCTGAGGGTTAGGGATAGAAATGTAATAAGGGATACACTGGGGTATGGCATGTAACAAATTCTCAATTTCCAGGTTTTGTATATTCAATATCTACGAATTGAGACAGTACCATATAATTAGTTCCAAAAACTCAGCCTCACTGTATCCCTAGATCTCAAAACCTATTTTCATCACTGCTGATAGCCTTATAGCTCATTTAATGATTGGTTGCATACTGTACATTCCAGACTATGAGACAATGGTTTACAAGGGTATTTGGAGGACCACTTCTCTCTGCAACTCATCCAAGCCCTTTAACTGTCTATAACAAGCTCAGTAAATTGGTCTTCCATTACATTAAAAGCTGTGAAATATCTATTTTGTATTTTGGTTTTTCTAATAAAATGTCCGTCTTATGTACACAAAATCTTCTGCCTGAAAATATAAAGGTAGGAGTTGTCTGATCAGGTATTATGTATATAAAAAAAAAATTATATGAAATGAATTATTAGAATTTATAGCTTCAGAATACAAATTGAACACACACGCATACATATTTATTTATACTTAGTATAAATATCCAAATCAAACAGAGTCTCCTTGATTTTATTTTCTTTACTGAATGAAGTATTGCCATTATTAATTTTTAACTAGAATTTCTTTCATCATGATTTACATTAAGTAGACATTAATAACGTCTTCCTGCTTCATAAAAAAAATCAATGATATCGTAATCCAATGTCCGGACTTTGATTAGCTTTGTTGACATTTTTAATCAGTAGTGAACTCAAGCAAACAAAGTTCAGTAATTGGATTACGAAAAACACATTTTTATTTCAACTCTTTTTATTCTGTCTTTTCTGAAACTTTTTTTTCCAATGAATATTTATCAAAAATAAAGTCATTATATATCATTATGAAATTTTAAGAAACTAACACACAAAGGAAATTATGAATCACCACCACCCATATATGCTGCACTGGGGGGGATCTATCAAAAAGTTGGAAAAAGGGGTGATCAATGAATACACTACTTCTCTCACTTTTGTTGGGCTGTGATCATTAAAGAAGCGTGAATTTTCAAAAACAAGCATCATAAACTAGTGACAATTTAGCAAATATCTACATTACACATTAACCCCCAACCCAACTGAAAACATATTTTGTAGGGGAATTTGCAAAAAAACAAAAAAAACAAACAAAAAAAATTTCCCCCTCTGATGGAGGGGAGTGTATGTGCAAAATTTCAAGTTTCTACTTTGATCAGTAAGGGCTGGGCCAAGTTCAGATAGATAAATAGATAGACATATATAAATGTTAGAACATATGAATAACCTAAACCCAGAAACAGTGATCAAACTAATCTGTCATGGGTTCTGGCAATTAAAACAGGCACTTCAGAATGTTGCAACAATATTCTGTGACCTTTTCAACTGTCTATTTTGTCAGAACTTGAGAATCATGCAGAATATCACATAGAGGGATCGTCAGACAGCACAGTATATTAGGGAAAGAACATGAGTCGGAGACATCATAAAAAACCATTGGGAAACTCAAATGGCAATGGTCTGTTCAAGTTGTAAAAATGGCAGACAACCAATGGACATCATGATTAACAACAAGGATCCCCAGAGATCAATTGTGGAACCGAGGCCGGCAGAATATGAGATGGTGAGACAAAGTGTACAGTTTCAGAAAATATTGGCTCCGCGACGCCTTTCTCCTAAGGAAACTCAATGTCCAACGACAGACGATAAAAGACTGATGATGATGATGAATTTGAGGTGCAGAAATCTGAAACCAATAATTACAAGATTTGAGATAGGAATGTTCTATGCAAAAGATATTAGGCAGGCAAATTATTTGATAAGAATCTGGATTTTTCTTCATCCAATTCTAAAGAAACAATTGCAAAAGCCAAGGGCAGCGGGCCAATTCAAGACTGGATTTTAATTCCATCGGTGTTCTTGTTTGTGTAGCTGGTGTCTGTCAGTATTTTGCTTTCTATGATCTGATTTCAGGAACCAATATAATGGATAAAAGTAATCAGTCGGCAACTTGGATAAAATCATTGAAATCATACACGTATTTTCTAGGTGCCAAACCTATACAATGATTGACCGGTAGACTATTAGCTAGTGAAATGAATCTGATCCTGGCCCATATTTCTCTGATATGGCCTTGTTTCAGACTAGACTGACTTAGTAAATATTCATATATGATACTTTTCCGTGTAATACATGGTCTCATAATACTCATGAATCTATAGAAAATAAATAGAACCTTTGTGATAATTTTAATGCCTGATATTATAACATTAACCTGATGTTATTGTTTATGTTACCAGCTCTTGAGTGTTGGTGCTGTTACCCAGACAAGCTTCTTAAATCATAATAGTAAGCCTAAATAGCAATACATACGCAGATTTGCTGCCCTAATTTGTCATTCAAAACTCATGTTGATTTATTCATATGGCTTATAATAAAATAATGATTTTCAAAACTCAAAGGATGATTTAAATGCATGAACATTTCATACACTGGCACATATGGCATCCTTATTTAACATGATTAGAAATATGAAACCTTTAATAATAATCTCCAACATTAATACAACTGAATTGAAAACCACAAAAACTCATAAAAATCAAGCAAACAAAAAACGAAAAAAAGAGATCATACTTTTGAAGAATATAATCTTTGAAGTAATATTTGCTGGCAATATTCAGTACTTCTGCATATACCTAACATATTTCTATATTGTACTGAATGGTGTTGTCTTAAGATTGGCTTCAGAGATTCTGCTAACAATCTAAAGATGTAAAATCTATAATGATACAACATATTTTCTCATTATACATCTGCAAAATTCTTTTAAATAAGAGGGCGAAAAAGCATTTATATTTCAAGATCAAGTAAAAAAAAATTATGTTTAAATTATCTCAATATTCACTGTCTTTTCTAACTATGTCCTGAGATAAAACTAATTTTAATGACAGGGAAATAGTTCCTCATTATTATTAATCAATTCACAAAATGCATGCATGCGTATGCACATATATATATACTTATGTATATTCATACACACATACACACACATTCTTAATACTGATTCCACACAATTTAAACTAGATAAAATCAATATTAGATGATAGATTTGTTAACATCACAGCGATTCAAGAAAAAGTGTATTGATACCATTCTAAAATTTAGCAATCTTCATCTTTTCTCTACATTGTTTCAACACATACTGGAGTACATAACATCGTTAGTTAAATAGCTCCCCTAATTCTCAGTGCAATTAAAATTGAGTACGTAAGTATAAATTTCACAAAATTGTCGTGTGTTCATCCCTTTAATAAGTTAGAATACAGTAGAAATAATGATGACCACTTGTCTGACGATATCTTTCCCATTTGGCAGGAAAAATATTTTCTCCGTTCAACAGAGGGAAATCGTCTATTTATGATGATCTCATTTAATTTCTGAATGATAAGATTTTCAAAGGAAAAAAATTTCCTAGTCTTCCAAACGAGAAGACATTACTGAACATATAAACAGAGGCTTCTGTGATGCATATCTCTGCTCACTGGCAATCAATGAATAGTGACATGTCTTCATCTCATGCAATTGACAGGAGGACACCCACACACATGCTATATTCCATGCTAATGCAAGAATATGATAGTAGCCAGCAAAAAGCCAAAATATACATCTTCAAACCATAATCATAACAACATACAAGAAAACAATCCTCTCTCTTGGCCTGTGCTTTACATTTCATAGCTATATTTTTGTCTAGATTAAAAAAATTTTTATCATCTACATTTAATACATCTCTTTATTGATTAACATAAAAGAAATCCACAGCACACAACAACACTAGCATTCAACCAACTCTGTGCCACAAGATAAAGAATTAGAAATATCTTTTACTGTATGTATGGTAGTATTGTTTCAAGATAAGACTGGTGATCTCCATAATCTTTTTGTCATGACCAGTGGAAAGCTAATTAACACATGAGGAGGCAGATTAAAGAACTCTGAATGTGTATTGGGTTGATTGACAGTCAATGAGAGACAGAGTCCTCATAGACATTGACAGAGACACATCCACCCAAGAATAAACTTGAAATCCACGAATTTGGAAAGCAGCACTGTGGTGGTCACACAAATGCATACATAGAGACCGACTACTTTTCCCCTCTTTACATAGAACACTTCTGCATTGTTTCATGTTTTAAAATAAGTAGTCTCCCAGTCAACTGAGAATGAATGTGAGTTTATCATATTGTTTTACATACTGATTCCTTGTTCTAAAAAGGGTATGAAACAAAGTTACATCCACTGATCATAATGTTTTTTCATCTAGTCCTTCTTCTCAGCATAGCTATACCCCTAAGAAGTATTTTTGGAAGATTTTCCAATAGAAATGATGTATCTCTGGCAGAAGACATGTACTGGTCATTCCCTGATCAGAGAGACACTGTGAGCATATCCAAATTTTGACAAACAACATTTGCATCTGCCTGTATATATTGTTCTCTAATCATCCAGACTTGGAATTTCCCCTTGAATTTGAAATTGGCATGACATTTTCACTGCAAATTGATATATTTCAAATTTTTAGGTATGCATGATTCTCCCAAGGACTACAGCCACCAATAAGGAATAAAATGATAAAACTAAGCTGAAGCAATAAAGGGAAAAGGCTATTTTGGAAAGGAATGAATGATATCTCAAAATTACAGAAAATTGTTACAGTTTGAATTGCAAATATATTCAAGATGATGCCGCAATTTTTATTAATGCTTCTTATTCTCGGGAAACCATCTCATTCCTCGGAGCGTAGAGAACTTCAGTTTAGTATAATAAAAAAAGTGATAAAACGAGGTGCTTATGCAATTCTAGGTCTACTAACAATTTTAACGACCAATGGTTATCTTAGTGATTACTCTCAAATAAAGGCAGGGCATATATTTGCATATTAAACTGGCTAAACCAAGCAGTAGATTTCAACTGCCATTTGCTCCAATCCCATGAACTGCGTATGTGGAGTTTATGACAAATTCATTTCAGACACAACTTACAAACTATATTCAATAAAATTCAGAAAGTATGCATCATATTGAAGTTATTAATACTTCCTTGAAAGCAATATGCACATGATAGCCCTATTCTGTCTATCAGTAAGAATTGCATTCATTCGTGACCACTGACAATCCATTTTCCCCTGATTACCATTGTATAGCATAGAGGCTGGGTGTTAAAATTTGTTGAAACAAGGATACAGTAAAAAGTTACAAAATTCAGTTTTTCTTCATGAATTTTTTCCTGCTTCAAGAAATATTTACTCTACTAGTACATTAAACAGTTAAAGTGAATCAGATTAGTGGTGTAATAGTGGTAAAGTCAATTGACCGTGATTAGAAAACCTGAAACCTTGCCTATATATATCATATTCATAACAGTTAGTATTGAAAAATTGAAAATACAACTGTGATTATTGATTCCTTTTCTGCCTACCATCAGAAACTGCAGTGTCACTATGTTTGTAACTATTAAAGAGTATGAAAGTTTTGATGCCTTTGTTTATTAATTTCTAACAATGATGTGATGGGTTATATAAACAGTTTATAATAATCACCCAAAGCATTTAAGAGTCATTTCATTGAATGCCTCTCATTTTAAAACAATGATTTGGTAACAAAATTGCGAAGTTAACTAAATTCTACTTATAAGAATAAACGCTGACACCTCTGCTTTTCTCAATGTCTGAAATCATGAATATTTAAAACGATTTTAGAAAGATTTTGAATGAGAATTTTTTGTTTGTTTTCTCTGCACCTCACACATAATAGAATTGGACTTGACTTGACTATCATAGTAGTATTCTATCTTCCCCTCTTTGACATCCTATTTTTGTCTTTTCATCTAGTCCTTTTCAAATCTTTCATCTGTTATCTAAGCATCACTAATTAAAAATGTTATGGATTGCTTATATGAAGTCATCATCTGCATATATCATCAGAAAAACAATATTTTGACAATGCAAACTTCCTCTATTTTAGCCAGCCAATTACAATACATTTGCTATTTGGGGAGTGGTGTGGCAAGGGTTTTCAGTGCCTTCGAGCAAAGATAGCACTCCATGATAGTCATCCAGGGGAACAATATCATAATCTAAATTGAAAACACGGAGCAAAAGAAAGTAGACCACTACATCTGTTTGAGACAGCAAATCTTCATGAAATCTCCAAAAAGAAAAGAGACTCACTCTTGATTGGAAAGCTTTCAGTGGAGCGAGCTAAACATTCATGAACAAAAAGGCCCCATTAGTCTTGAAAAGATGGGTTTACAACCAATGTGTCCTTCCATTAGTCAATGATGGAGCTGGAACATATAACGTAACAAAAAGATTGGCACTCAAACAAAGAACTATGCAATATGCACATGAGAGGATCATGCTTAGAGGAATCACACGACTGCATAGAATAATAGAAAAAAAACATGAGTCACGAATATCAAAAAATCCATTAAAAAGATCAAATGGAAATGGGCATGCAATGTTTAAAAAATGTAAGTGAAACATCAAGACAAAATGATACTCAAGAGATCATATGTGAAAATGTGCCTGGCAGAAAATAAGACAATGTGACAAATAGGACAGAGATACTGTTGCCACATGCCGTCTGTGATAAAGAGATCTGGAGAATCTTTGGGAAGGTCAATTTCCAAAGATGAATATTGAAAGGATGATGATGATTATCGGTCAGAGGAAATTTAGCGCCCCTTCACACTTGCATCTTTTGCCTACCTCTTGCTACACCTCTGTACTTGAGATAGAAAGAGAGTACTACTCATCCAAAAGGGAAGCTACTAGCTGTATAAACAGAAGTATGTCTCTTGTATGATAACTTTCAGTGCCACAGAATCACCAGATGCGTGAATCTGATATTGGAGCATTCTCCTGGTATCTTCATATCTACTCACACGCGTGAAACTAATCCATACTTTTAGAAGCAATACTTTCAGTAGATTATGCATAATGTTAACTCTTTTTTTGCCCACCCAAGTAAATATATACAGTACTTGTCATAAGTATTTGAACAAACAGGCATTTTGCTTCTAATTGCTTAAGATCAAGGCTTAAAAACAGGAACTTTATGCCAAAATAAAAAACAATTTTTGCAATCAACCTAACAAGGCTGAAAATAAAGTCATGTTTTATGGTTTGGAATGCTAAGTTTCTTGAAAATGATTTTTTTTAATAGAATGAAATTATTGGATGATCAAAAAGCAAGTTTTTTGTTTCTATCCTTCTAAAATCTTGTTCAGAATTCATCAAGGGGATAGAAAAAGTGAATTCAAATAGCGACATGGAAAAGTTGCCAAACTCGTAAATTAATTTGGTTCCCCCACAAAATCCATAATGTTCCCTGCAATATCAGGAAATGGAAATAGATTTTTAGGCTTGATAACAATGTTTTTTAAATCTATGATAATTCATACATAAAAAAAAGAATTTTCTATCTGAAGAACCAGTTGAACTGCCCTAATGTAATTTGGTAACAAATCAGAGAGGACCTTACTGCATAAACAGATTTTCTCAGATTGGGATACTCAGTTGGCAGTGAGACATTATTCCATGAGCTTGTTCATTCTGTAGAGATTGCATTCAAAATGACTGAGCAAGCGGATCTTTTCCAACTTATACAAGAGTTTCTGGCAAAACACAACATCACCCAGATTTGTCGGCACGCCAACAGTTCTAATTTGGTTCTCTGCAACTTCTGGCTTCTTCCAAAACTAACATTGAGAGGGAAATTTCCGATTGTGGATGAGATTAAAGAGAATGTGAAAGGGTAGCTGATGGCAATCACAGAAGAAGACCTCGTTCTGAAAAGCAGGCAGAATGCTAGGTTAAGTGTGTGGTCTCAAGGGGAATATTTAGAAGGGGACCAGGGTATCCTCGCCCCAAGTAGGCTATTATTTCCTTAATATCAAATGCCTTGATACCTTCAAGACTGACCAAGTATATGACATGAGGAAATTTGGGGTTTAATAAGCAGCACTATTTAGTAACAATTCAGGGAATGCAATCTGTGTGTGAAGTAATAATGCTCAGGGCTGTTGTTGACTTCATATTCATGTCATTAAAAAAGTAAGATGCTGAATAAACTTGAAATATGTCCTCTCACAATTTTTGCAATAGTTTTGGCTGCAACACACTATAATATGTTAAACAATGCTGGGTCTCCAAAAGGCAACATTAGGGGTATAGGTGCAGCTGAGAAAAAGCACTTTGGACAAAATAGCAAAAAACACATTGTGAAACTGTGGATATATATCCTGCCATACAACCACTGGAGCAATCAGGCAAATACAATGTTTAAAATAGAATATTTGATTTTTCTTTGTCTCAACTAGATTGGGCCCTATATTTTGAAAACGAGATGATACTGGGACATACATTATCTTACATCAAAAAAGGGGATGTGTGGATCACAAACTTAGCTCCTATTGGATGTACCTCAGCCACTATCCACAGGAATTCCACCTTGGCAATCTCTGGGCTGGTTTAGCCAAATAGGGTTCTCCTAATAGAGTTAATTGACATCATCCGGGCAACAATGACAGTCTTTAGCATTATCTCAGAAAATTCCAACCAATGCTTTATCATGTAATAGTTGACAGGGAAATAACTGATGAGTAAGAAAAAGGCCAGGCAACTCTTTCTGTAAATAATCTTCAAAACAGTTCCAAAATAGTTCTGTTATCCATTGTTCATCATGATATCAGTGACTCTGAGTAAATCTATAAAGTAGACATTAACTGTAAATCACTTTCTTTTATAGTAGAATGAAACCCTCATCTTCTTCATCTAAGAAGTAATATTTCTCCTTAATCAACCAACTCATCCATCTTGAATGTATCAACGAGAAACTCTATACTGTCACAAATACAGCTTCTACTTATAAACAAGAGTCTAAAGGTTGATCTTAATGTTTGTATTACTTGAACTTGCAACTAATATCATGTCATTGTCTCTGCCAGTAACCTCAACAAGGAATATTGCCTCTTAGTTTGTCCACTGAATCATATTCTCTTTGATCAGTGGAGTAACTTTGTAATTATCTCCCTTGATGAAGAGTCTAACTCTATAATATTGCAATGATGTTGTTAGATTACTGGTTTCTTCAGAAATATAAGGAAATGATTGCTGTCTCTCTTCTTGGACAGTGAGAAAGGTTGATACATAAGAGAAGCAAACTTTTGGATTCAGATTAAAAGTTGTTGATGAAGAAAGTAATTATGTTTTGAAATTTCAAAGTACACTGTAGACCGATGATAATGCAGGAGTTAGGGTCCATAATTTTCTACCATGTTATAAGTAAGCTCAGTTGTAAAAAATTTTCCATTTTTACAAACTTTAATCCAAGTCCAGATGATCCCTCCCAGCATCTTCAAGACCAACCGTTGTAATTTGTATAGAAATTGAAAAAAAAAATGTGAGGGTGGAAGTAAAGTGAGGCCTGTCTAACAGGAAGACAGAAATAAATATTGAATTTTTTCCAAATTGAGACACCCAACCAGAGGGATACGTTTTGACAAAACTCAGATACATATGTAGTGAGTGTCTAGAGTAAGAGTTTGACAACACGTAGGTAATCTTTTTAGCAACAAATCAAAGGAAAAGTGGCAATGAGTTTCATTTATCCCATCTGCATGGTTACTCCCAAACTGTGGTCTTTTGCCACACTACATTACTCTGAGTAAATATTTCTGCTTAGAGTAACATGTCATGGAACAACGGTTACTATGCTAACGTAACAGACTGTTACTACGGCAGTAAATTTGAGAAGATAGATAATATATGGTAATATTTGCCTACAAAATCATTTAGCAGAAACAGTCTAGATGATATAGGTAAAGAGATTCTAAAAAACACCAAAATAATTGGAATAAGAATAGGCACTTTAAGATAATTAGCAAGAATTGCAATGGAATTTCTCCTGTAGAAAGCTCGACTCTTGGGAATTGAGAAATATAATGGAATGATGGCTGAAGTTAATTTTAGAATGACAGCTGTCAGCACCCCCAATCTTACTCCCTTATATTTCACTGCCTCCTTCAAATCCCATTGTTTCGGATAGTGTGGAGGATCTCAGGAAAAAGGGGAAGGCATCTGAAATATTTTCTTTCTCTCACTTGCAACTTTGGTTTAGTGGTTGGACCAGAGAACTATTAACTAAAAAGGCAGAGATTCTACACATTGAAGTATGTGGATAAACCTTACAGATGCAAATCCATGGAAAAGAAGGAAAAGCTGATTTCAAGCCAAAACCTGGAGTTCTTAAGTCTTCTGATTGAATAATTTGCTGCAAAGGATAGAAATTTCTATGCAATAAATTTGGTGTTATCTTTCTTCTAAGATTTTCTAAATAAAATAAGTAATAATCCCAGTTTGAACATTCTAAAAACTTCTCTTTCTTTATCATTTAACCTATTTGATGCCATGTATATTTCTTAAGGTTGTAACTCCAGTGCAGGGCTTTTTTCATAAAAAATTAACAAAAATAGGAATTCTCTATTGCTTATTCAAAACGGTTTTATTTTCATACAAATTAAGTAATGTGTACAACAGAATATCCAATTGATATGATATACTCATAAATGTGTTGAAATTAGATATTTTCATTACTCAAACAAGTATAAAATATCTCGAAACATGGATTCGCTCATAAAGATATCCAATACATTCATATCAATTCTCTTGCTGTTTTGTATTTTATTAACATACCTCACACTTTCCAGTGTGAATTTGCCATCTAGCATGATCATAAGATGAATTATCTTGTCCATCGCAGCAAACAGGTATTTTATGTATATTTTATATATTCATATTATTATTGAGCTTCAATTCTTGAATAATGAAATAAAATTTTATGATAAAAGAAAGACTTATAATCTATGACATTGAAAATCATGATCATCAAATAATTTACATTTCAAATAATTCTCACTGTAAGAGAATAAAGATGTGATAGGATACTCTAAAACATACCTGAAAAATAATTATAGACATAATAATGCTATTCTGTCAGTAATGCTTGCATAATTACTGATCATGACAATCCTTTTTTTCCTGATTTGCAATTCAAAAAATACTGATCGATTGTGGAAACTTGCTGAAACAAATTTTGGATTGAAAAAATTGCTCAACGCATCAATTTTTTTCCTTTATCACAAGATATATATATAATTATATTTGCGTTGTTAATGCAGAAAATGACTAAAGCAAAATAGAGGGGGGGTAAAATAGAGGTAAAGTTAATGCCAAGCAGTACAAAAAGGTAAGATCTTGTGCTCAAACACTAAAACACAAATGTAATCTTATATATATATATATATATATATATATATAAATATATATATATATATATATATATATATATATATATATATATGTATATATATATATATATATATGTATATATATATATATATATATATATATGTATATATATATATATATATATATGTATATATATATATATATATATATATATATATATATATATATATATATGTCTATGTAGTACACGTGGTACAAATCAGGCTAGCAGTATAACATAATATAATATAAGAAACATGAGTTAGTTTGTGTAGCGAATCCATATTCCACTTTTTATATACAAATATATATATATATATATATATATATATATATGTATATATTTATATATATATATATGTATATATATATATATGTATATATATATATATATATATATATATATATATATATATATATATATATATATATATATATATATATATATATATATAAAATCACCAACCAAACCTTGGTGAGCTATTTTTCCATTCTCACTCATCTATCTGTTTGTGTCAGTGTTCCTGGGCACATTTTTTGGCATAAAACTTCTTTTTAATTCATTTTCTTTCCCTTGTTTTTAGTGGGTAGAGCTTTATTCACAATAATAATCTTTTGTGAAATGGACTCATCTTTTGCCACTGCAGTGACGCATGAAATTGATAACATTAGTCGGTTGCATGTCAGTGCCCGTACATCTCACCTGGCTGATGTATTGCTCTATATAACTTTGCATCACTGTCTGAAGAGAAGGGCATAGCAAAAGTTAGGTTTAGTAATAAAATGGAAATCTTAAAGTCAGGTAGTTTGACTTTAACAAATACGGTTCATTCTCTAGAGTCATCATCTTTTTATTTGCCAAGTCTTCAATGTCCAAATCGAACAAATATCTGGCCTGGTCTCAAAGGTTTTCTAGTAATGAAAGAATTTTGTACAGACCACAGACTTATGGGAAAAGATGTTTCTTGAGATGATAAATGTTATTACATAATATTCATTCTATAGAGTCCCAAAATGTTATGATGCAAAGAAAAAAAAAATGACTGTATTTCCCAGTGTCAAGGTCACTCTAGACTCCCAATTTTAAATTATTAAAAGATTAGCATAAAATTAGGGTCCCCAGACTTTGACCTACCTTATCAAGATGTTTTGTGTGGGGGTTAGCAATACAAAGATTCCCTTGACCACATAGTCTGTATTTTTCCTTTTTCTCTTACAGTATGAAAATACAATAAGTTTACACACAAACTAGCCTACCATTGAGTACATACAGTAGAGCAGCATATACACCACAAGACTTCAGTTCTTCAATTCAGGCTTCTGGTTGGTTTTTACCTTCACTAGAGTATTTGTATCACAACCAATGATAATGACAGGTCTGGTTAGTCATTCAATAGAAACTATCACATGACCAACATCTTTTGGTAACATGCCAATGGTTGGTTTATACCTTCACAGGAATATCTGTATCACAACCAATAATAATGACAGGTCTAGTTAGTATAGAAACAATTAGATGACTGACATCTTTTAGCAATGTGCCATGTTAGGGATGATCAACTAAAAAATTGGGATGATCAATGAATGTTCCTCTTCTTGTCTTCTGGCTGTATTTACTGATGAAAGTCTAAATCTTCAAAAAAGTGTGAATGCTGCCTAACGTAAACTAAAGGACAAAATTTAGTATGAAATTAGATTGTTAATTGAACCCTCCACTAAAGACCCTTTAAGAGGGGAATTTTCATACAAAAAAGTT
The DNA here is from genome assembly GCA_963457665.1 of Thysanoteuthis rhombus. Classification (NCBI taxonomy): domain Eukaryota; kingdom Metazoa; phylum Mollusca; class Cephalopoda; order Oegopsida; family Thysanoteuthidae; genus Thysanoteuthis; species Thysanoteuthis major. The sequence continues at coordinate 44,431,091 of OY735212.1, read as the reverse complement.
TTTTCTAGACACAATAAGTAAATTTTGAGCCCTCTAGCTCCACTTCTGCAAACTGTACATGCGGCATATGCATAGATAGATAGCAAGCTAACCAGACCTATTGAAAAACTCAAGAAACCTGCATTGACAGTTTTGGTTTATGGTTTATAATATCTGTCTTTGGAATAGAAAGCACAAATTTTATGCAGATTGTTCATGCTGGCGACAAAGTTATAATAAGTTTTTAGTTTATATGCCATGCTGTCTCAATGCAAACGGGAATGAACTTTTGTGATTGGATATGTTTTTTCTTTCAATTATTTCTGCTACTTTTGTTTATTCACTATTCATACACTCAGTATGATTTATACACTTTATTCAAAGATCATATACATAAGGATAAGGCTACAAAAAAAGTAACCTCAAGGTATAGGACACAGTGTAAAAAGACTTATTTCAGGAATGAAATTGCATCAATGCCAGGAAATGCAACATATTTATACAATGCTAAAGTTAGAGAATCGTAGCCAGGATTAAAGAAATAAATGTAAATGCATTTCTTGACAAGTTGGACGGATCAGAAATGAGGACTACATTTATAATTAAAATATTTTCCCTTGACATTTGATGACAAAATTGTTACTGCTCAGTAAAAATAGAATACAGAATTATATAAAAATCTCTTATTCAAATTATTTTTATTATTCATTTTATGTCAACCTCTTCTCTTTTATTCGGATCTTTGGAAAGTAATGATGCAGTTAAGGAGAGAGAATAAAAACCTGTTCAGATGTGACAACAATTGAATCCATTCGTCAAGAACATAATAAACATTATTTGCATTGACAAAAGCCGATCACAGAACTAATTCTTATATTCCATGCTGAATGAATTTAGAATCCTGAGCATACCAAATTGTATCTCTTCCAAACTTTGAAACTTTTCCAACTAAGATGGTTTTCCAGTCATTCGAAAGAATGATGAAAAATTCTTTTAAAAAGTCAGTCTTAAAACAAATGAGAAGAAAAATATAGAACCAAGATTTATCAAGCTATTTCTCTGGTTTTTAATTAGTATGAATCTATACTTGCTTAAATCTAAAGGGAATATCTAATTTGAACCTTCAACAAATAACCCATCTTAGGCAATACTGCATTTACATAATATGCATTATAAGAAACCGTTAACCAAAACTGTCAACATAGGTTTCTTCGTTTTTTAAGTAAGTCTGCCTGGCTGGCTATGTATGTATGTATCAGACGTACAGGCCATATCAATGGAAAATTTAAACATCTACTCTTTATCATGTCTATTGAAAATCACCCTACCCCAAGGGGGGGGTCAATTTGCATTTTCAGTTTATGGTAAATTGGTCCATTAGTTCGCATTTGGCAGCATTCATACTTTCTTGAGAATTCCTCTTGCCCCGCAAAAAGAGAAAAGTAACTTATTCATTGATCACCTTTCTTCCAATTTCTTTATCCAATCTTATTTTGACTGATCAGTCCCAACATGACATGCTGCCAAAAAACATTGGTTGCATGAAAGTTTCTCTTGAGTGACATCCAGAGCTGTCACTTGTCATTGCATAACACACATCAAACTTTATTTCATTTATTGAAAAGTAGTAATGAGTCAACATTACTTGAAAGGATAATTAAAGAATATTGATGAACTAGATTGTTGCCTATCATAAGACACTGTACTAACATCATGATTATGCTTCTGCCATTGCGAGTAATGTTAACTAACTCAAAATTATCAGTCTTTTATCAACCGTCATTGGACATAGACCTTGCTCAGAATTCAACTCATCTCTCTATCGTGGGCGTCGTGGAGCCAATATTTTCTGAAACTGTCCAGTTCAGCCTGCAATCTCATATTATGCTGGCCTCGGTCCCGCATTTGATCTCTCAGGATCCATGATGTAAGTTGTGATGTCCATTGCTTGTCTGCCATTTTTGCCAAATGGCTAGCCCATTGCTTTTAGAGATTCCTGATGGTTTCTATGATGTCTCGGACTCTTGTTTTTTCTCTAATATACTGTGCTGTCTTGTGATATCTCCATGTGATGTTGAGCATGATTCTTTCAAATACACATTGTATGGTTCTCAGTTTGCAGGTCAGATTCTCAGTTAGATTTCACGTTTCAGCTATATATGATTAAGCTTTGTCTAATACTGAACAACCACCCAAAGGCTATTTATAGCTACCCAATGAGGGTGCATGTAACTCTGTAGGATGATAGTAAGGGAGGTAATTCATTAGTTATAGTTAGTCAAGTATAGTTATAGTTAAGTAATATTAGGATTTTCATCATTTTTTGTTATCCATACTTCAGCTGTTCTAAGAGATGTTTGTAAAATTCAAGCAGTCTTTCACTCAATACCCTTTTGACCTTTGAACAGGATTTACTGGTAACAGACAATCATTGTAAACTAATGCATTTTTTCACTCGTTTATGGAAAAAAGTCGTATTTCTCAAGATCCATTCAAGTAATAATTGACGACTATTTTTTGCCAAATTCTATTCTCCCATATCGACTAAATTACTTTTTGAAGATTTCTTGATAAATGGTTCAATTTATTCTGTCAACAGTCAGATATCAGTCATGGCTTAATGAAAGTTGATTTTAGATGACAAAAATTGACATTAAAATCAGTCTAAAACCTGCTTTTAGTATGCAATAGTTAATTTTCTTTACATATGTATATATAGGAAGTATACATATTCTAGGGTTATATATGCAAAATATGAAAGAAGTATATCATAGATATGAACAGAGACTTAGTGTGGTATTCTTGTGTGTTACAAAGCAGCAGATACTGGCTTTTACATATATAGATTGTCAGGAAGCTAAACAGGAGAGGTTCTGAATTCAGCTTTGAAGAAAAGGGATCAGTTTATTGACTTCAGGGCAAGACAGGAAGAGAAAGGCAGCAATTTCATGCAAGAATAACAAACCATTCGGAAGCAATTCCTCACTTCTATACACGGAGCATGACTTGACTTTTCATCATTCAAATCGTCTATTTTTAACCTGTCAAATTAAGATTTTTCCCTGTCAGCTCAAAGTCCTGAGTTGACAACCAACACCTTCCATCATTTAATTTTGCTTTCTTTTTTTCTTTAATAATCATACTGACAAGCAAAAGTTGCCAGTCTCATTTCAATTTGCAATGTAACTTGATTTATTCCTATTCAATCATAGCTTCGAGCAAAGAGTGAATCAATGAAGATTAATGTTAAAATTCCATAAGTTTATAAGTTGAATGTTGTCAGATGCAACATACAATTCATGAAATCTAGATTACATAACCAAGAAAGAAGTGTTAAAAGCCTCAAAGATGTGTTAAAAGCCAAGAAGATACAACTCCAAACAAATATCCAAGTGAAGGCATTGCATATTCAAACAGCCATATTTGATCCCAAGTCAAGGATTAACTATTCAAGCCTAAAGACAAGTATAGAGGAATAAAGGTTTAGTTCATCTAAGAAAATAATTAGTTTTATCATTGGCTTAGCACGAGTTCCATACATTTGAAATGAGCTTTCAACAAACCAAGGAGAGAACATTTTTAGGATGTTAAGGCAGTAATGGTCAATTTTCCATTTATCATAAAAATCACTGCAGCTAAATGAGTTCATGTAATACAGACTAAGAACGTAAAAAGTAGCTTAAGTGATAAATAATATCTACTTTGATGTTGTTGTTGTTAAACTGGATGCAAATGTATACTTGTGCAATAAAATATCGATCAAAACTAATTCATATATCATAATCATCATCATCATCATCATCATCAGTCTTTTAACATCCGCTGTTGGACATAGACCTTCCCCAGGATCTGCCACATTTCTCTATCATGGGTGTCGCGGAGCCAGTATTTTCTGAATTTGTCAAGTTCATCTCTCCATCTTGTATTTTGCCAGCCTCGGTTTTACATGTGGTTTCTGGGGATCCATGTTGTGAGTCGTGATGTCCATCAGTTGTCTTTCATTCTCGCAACATGACCAGCCCATTGCCATTTGAGTTTTCTAATGGATTCTATGATGTCTCTGACCCCCGTTTTCTCTCTGATATATTGAGCTGTCGTGATCTTCCCATGTGACGTTGAGCATGACTCATTCATGCACATGCTGCATACTTCTCAGTTTGCAGGTTTGTCTCTTGGTTATGTTCCATGTTTCAGCTCCATGTGACTATCGGGAGGATGTATTGGTTGTATACTCTTTTTAGGATTATTAGGATCATCTTGTTTTTGATGGAGAAAAAGTCTCCCTTCACTGTTGACCCCTCATAGGAAAAAGTTTCCTTTCTCTTTTGACCCTTCAAGGAGGGGTCTTTTATTTTTGACCTCTTGAAGAATTACATATAAACATGTAAAATAAGCAGATATGTATACATGTATATTGAGCGGAAAGTAAGGGTCTTGTACATTGTAGAGTGAACCATCCTTCAAAAACCTTTAAAAAAGATTTTTCTCAAAACTTTTTACCTTAAAACCTTCCCCTCGGTCTATTAAGTATGCAATTCAAAAAAGGTTTGGCTGTGCACATGTTTAGGTTGTTTTTATAGTGTGATAGATAGCCAGTGTGATACTTCTAACTTACATAAACAGATACAGCATATCTTGAAGTTATTCTTATTAGTAAATGTGCAATAGAAATGAAAGGGTAATGTATAGCGGAATAAGCTGGATGCTTCAACTGTAAACAAATAATAAACATTGCACAAAGGGCCAGTCTCTTGATTAGGTTCTATGTTTCAGTTCCATAGGTGACTATCCAGTGGATAGATTGGTTGTATATCCTTCTTTTTGAGAAAAATGAGATTTTCTAGTTCTAAGAAGTTTGGCTTGCTCTAGCAAAGGCTTGTTATCCCAAAATGATTCCTCCTTTGATTTATTTGATTTTCCTAGTTAGATTTAGTGGTCAACTTTCTCCAGTTTTGCTTATTATTATAATTGTGTATTCACTTTAAATGTGATCGTAACACATGACTTTTGTTTTACTGAAGTTCACGTGACGGCCGACTTTCTTGCTCTCTTCATTCAGATCATTTAGTATTAGTTGGAGATTGTTAAGATTCCCTACTAAAAGGACTATGCTGTCTACAAATCTGAATTTACTTAGATATTTGCTGTCTATTCTGATTCCTATATTTCACCAGGTTTCCTAAGATCATTGCGAGGCAGGCTGTGAAGAGTTCGGATGAGCAGGTATCACCTTGTTTTACCCTTTCTCAGAGCTGAAATGGCTCTGTCTTTATGTAGCCTGATGAAGGAGCTGCTGTGACTGTACGTATATTTCAGTACTCTGAGGGGTCTACACCTTGTAGAGTGATAGCTTCAATGACCTTGGGAATTTGTACTGAGTCAAAGGCCTTTTTAAAGTTGATAAATGCTACAGTGAGCGACATTTTATATTCTGCTGCTTTCTCTTTTAGTTGATTTATCGAATGGAGATGGTTCATGGTTGAGTAACTTCTTCTAATACCAGCTAGCTCCCATGGTTGGTTTTCATCTGGCATTTTGATGATTTGATTATTGATAACTTAGGTGAAAATTTGTAGATGCAGTTGAGTAGATTCATTAGTCTGTAGTTGTTGAGGTCTTTGGAGTTTCCATTTTTGTACAGCAGCATTATGATTGCAATGTTCCATCTTCTGGTACTTTACTTAGTTTTAAGAATAGGTTGAATAGAATAGCTAACTACATGAAGATGATATTACCACTTTTTTGAGTAGATCAATGGTGATGTTATTTGGTTCAGGGGCTTTTCCTTTCTTTGTCTGTTTGATGGCTTGTTACATCTCCTGTGGTGTAGTTTTTGGGAAATTCTCGAACTGATTGCTTGTGTCTTGCGCATCCTGTTTGTTGTTTTGTGTTTCTTATTTGGAGGACAAAAGTTTTTTGTAGAATTCTTGATCTCTGTTAGTTATTAAGTGTTCATTTTCTTTGAACATACTAGTTATTAGTTTCCATCCTGTATTTAGAGCTTTCTTAAAAGCTTTGAAATCTTGACTTTTTATAGAATTGTTCCAATGATTGCTGTCATGTATCTTCTCTTGTCCTATCTTTGTTTCTTTTGGAAAGTTTTAAGTTTTGTTGCTTCAATTTTTTCTCTTGCTGACATTCGTGGCTTGAGATTTCTATATTTTCGCATGAAATTCTTGGTTCCATCTGAACATACAACCTGAAAGCTTAGCAACGATTTGTAACCAGCTTTAAATCTCATTGAGTAAAGATCTTGAATGATATCCTCCTCAAGATGTTAACATGTTTAAAGTAAACATCTGCGAATGTGTGCTGTTTGCACAATAAATATCCTTTTGAAGAGGCACAAGAGATTCTATGAAGGTCAAGAGGAATTCAAAGATGGTGGGAGTTGGAGATGCCTATGTTTATCAAAAACTGGTGAAAATGTTGAAAAAATAAATCAAACAGATCAGCTGAAATGACTGATGACTCAGTCTCAGAATGATTGCAGATATGGTCTCCAACGGAAAAGAGACTTTTTTTTTTAAATTCATGTCAATAGTTATCTGTCTCCTTCTAAAATATACTCCAATAAATTGTTCTGAATATGCAGATAGTTCCAATTTGCTTCATGTTATAGAATATTCTATCCAAAAGCAAAAAGAATTTTCATGACTGAATTTTTGTTTTCATTTGAAACCGTCATGAAAAAATGTTGAGATAGATTTCTTCAGTTCTTACGTTTGTATCTAGTAGCGTTCACACTTTGGACTTTTTTAGTGATCACTGCCCAATAAAAAGTGAGAGGAGTGATTTATCCACTTTTTCAATTTATCACTCCCATCACATTGGTCAAGTGATGGTTTCAATCTAATGACCGACCAGATGTGATGACAGTTCCAGGTCAAATTTTCAAATATCACCATTTGTGCTTTCTTGTTGATTTAATTTCTGCATTTATACCAACATGAAGTTTCAGTAGAACCAAAAAGTTCAAATTTCCACATTTTCATGATTAAAGGTTTTTATTCGGATGATATTCTAAAATCAGTACCACACAAAAATGAATCATCATAGCCTGTGCATGTACCAGTACTAATTGGCCATAGGAATATCTTGAATGATCGAAAGATATAAATCTTTTACCTGAAATTATCTAAGAAAATACCAGCACAAGAATTTGGGGATATCTGGTCCAAAATTACCATAGAGACCAGAAAAAATGCTTTTTTCAAAAACAAATAAACATTTTCAGGTGACACCTAGTGGTGAACTCATGCAAAATTCTCAAGGTTGTAACTCTTATATAGATAGATGCTCAAAGGGAGAAGAATTTGTATATCATTTGGCTGGTTGGTCAGGCCATTTGTATGGCTACAGTGACTTGATATGGCAATAGAAAGCTTTAAAAAGCCATTCAAAACATTAAAGACAGACAGCAGTTCCCATATCAGTACCAATGGAAAATACATATATCAGTAATAACAGTGTATATATATATATATAAATATAAATATATATATACATATATATATATATATATATATATATATATATATATATATATATATATATATATATATATATATATATATATACATGTGTATCTGTGTATGTGTGTTTGTGTGTGTGTGTGTAGTCTAGACAGTTTTACATCTTTAAACACCAAAGATGCAAAAGAATTTTTAAATTTCAGTCAATTATTTCAAAATATCTGTTCATGCAATTTATGTATGCTTTCCAAAGGGTTTCATGTTTCACACAGAATTAGATATTATGGTACTATGTTTGAATTTTTCTTGTTAGTATCGTCAGTTTTTTACCATTTAACTTTTCCGGAGATTTAAAAACAAAACAGTCATATAAATATGGCTCTCCAGCAGTGTTGATGAAAAACCATCTCCCCCCGTAACCCAGGGTTCCCCAAACCTTTCTAAATTATGGTACCCTTAGAGCTTAGAGATTATTTCATACCACCTGAGTCAGAAAATACTGGAGAATTATTGCATTGACATTCATGTGCCTCTGATTTGTGCACTAATTCCACAATACTTATCAAAGTTCATTACAAACTTTTCTATATGTACAAAGAGGAGGCTCACAACTTCAAAAAATACTTCATTTAAATAAACTTTTGGATTTTCAATAGTAACTTACTATCCTGCAGTGCCCCCGGGAGATAACGATGACTCCCCGAGGCACTGCAGCACACACTTTGGGAATCATTCCCTTAAGCTAAGATTTTAATATCTAGCTCTACAAGATCAAAAAGTTGAATAGAAACTAACTGTATTTCTGATATCAACAAGTTTGACTGACAAGAAAGGAATCAATGAAGTAGACAATCCCCATTCAATGCAGGGAACAGTCTATACATGGTTTATGCACACTGATGATAAGTAATCATTAGGGAAGTCAGTTTTAGTGATCAATAGAACTTGATAGTCAGCCAATTAAAATGCGATAATAAAATCTAAATTAATGGATTACTAACTCATAGACAACTCAACAGTGCCTCCTACAAAACTCCAACCCCTCGCTAACCGATTAGAGACAAACAATTTTTTTTTTTGTAATATACAAGCCGGACTCTAGAACAAATAGAGGACTACCTCTCCCTACACCTTAAACATGCTTCATAAATATCCATATCAAGCTATGGTAGTGGCCACCTAGTCATAATACAAGCAAATTGGAAATGAGATATTAGCATAGTTTTTTTTAATTAAATATCTGTCTTATATATCAGCATATAGGTTGAGTGAATGCAAGATTCCTATCTCTTTTGACAGAATCTTTTATTCATACGAATCCATCGCATCATTATTCAGTCAATCAAATAATTTTTCAAACTTTTATTCACTCTAATGGTTAGATAAGCAAATCTTGCAGCAGGAAAAATGAAGATGTAATTATAGTTGTGCTTAATGCTGACTTGATTCGAACCAAGTATATGTTATCGAGTTTTTAACTTTTTTATTGCTACCCACTGACTTTATAGCTAATTTGTGACTGAATTAATCTTTTGAATTCGAGTGACAAAAACTGCTTTGGTAGTCATTGCTACAATTTATACTGTACAATATGCAATATGTACATTATTCTATACACTAGTTTTCCCTCTGTAAGAAAATGATTATCTGCAGCATTCATTTTCAGACATCCTAACGAAGAAATAGAGATTAATAGATTAATGTGAACAAATTCTAGGTGGTCACCTCTTGAGTTATGGTGTCCCAGAAAACTCTAGGTCTTGTTAGAGGCTAAAAAAAAATGTTTTATAATCAAACCATAAGCCCCACTGGATTTTATGCCCCATCATATATTCAATGATACTAATTCTAAGACTCATGGTGTTTAAATGATTTTCAATTTTCAGATACTCAATAAATAACTATATCTATAGGCACTTCCAAGTTTGGCCCAGCTATGAACTGGTGTCTCAGAGATTTGTGATTATCCGATAGGTTTGTAACAAACCAGTAGGCATATATATTTGATTTTGAATTTTTATGAACATAGTCTTTTTCTTGGCAGTTAGTCTAGTATCAGTAGAATTTGCGATAATCTATCAGGTAAAAACATCAAATATATTGATTCGTTAGTGATAAATCAAATAATTTACATATTTACACGGAGACTGCATTTGAAATTCAGCTCTCACATTTGGTCACCCCAACATAATTCAACAAAGAAAGATTACAAAGAGCCACAAGGATGATCCTCAGCATCAAACATCTGCCACATCTCAAAAGGTTGAAAGAGCTTGATCTTGAGACAATATCCTTCAGGAAAAACCTGTGCTGATCTACTGGGAATATACAGGATAACCTCAGGTCTCATCGACCAAGACTGTAAGACAGATGTTGATCCGTCTAGATAAAATCTTGCTACAGACATCCCTGATCAGTGCAAGCAGAGGTCACAGTAAGACGCTACAAATCCAAAGATCCATCGGGATTAGAAAGCATTTCTTCTTAGACAGATCTGCTCCTACCTGGAACAAGCTATCAAAAGCTACGGTCTCTTCTCAAAACATAAACATGTTCAAATCAAATCTCAGAAAAGATCTCGGATACCTCATGTCTGAGCATACATTTTCAAACTGAATAATAAACCAGAATAAAACTCCATAGGTTGTCCTTGCTAGCCTAATATTGTTCTGATTGAAATACAAATTGAGATACAAATTACAAATAAAGAAACTATTTTGCTTGCAAATGCTTCATAGATTAACAATCTGTAATATTTGAACTGATTTATGAATGCATAGTTGGCCATTTAGTTTGTGGATTCAATATTTTGGAAAATGATCTCTGCACCTTTCTTGTTTTTTTCAATTTTTCAATTTTTTTGTGAGTTCAAATCTCAGTCTCATTGCAAACAACCCATTTAAATTAAAGAAATGGAATTGTAGCATTCCAAATCATTTGAATACCTGATCGAAGGTAATTTCCTAAAAAATAGAATCCATTAAAGAAAAAAAACAAGTTTATTCCGTTTTAGACCTTTAATAATCCACTATTTGTGACACATGCATATTTGTATTTTTTTTTAATGCAATACACACAGGAATTAGAACTGCTCTTGTTTTGGTTTTGGGGAATAAACAAATGAACATTTAAAATGAAATATTATCCCATTCCAAGCATACAAATGGATCATGAAAAATTCAGATATCTATGATTCAACACTTTTTCTTTTAAAGCAGATTATATCTATCGCATAGGGTAAACTAGGACTATTTTTCTTAAATAAAAATATCTCAAATGGAATCAGTTTATTAATTTTTCTAATCTGCTACTTATCAATTAACAAGTTTCAATTGGATTTTCATTCTGATGTATTTGCATTATTTCATTTAATATAACCATGCAGCATGCACATGAGAGAGAATCGAGCTCACCATTGCATGGAGAGATCACTAAACAGCACAGTATATTAGAAAAAAATAGGAGTCGCAGATATAATATCCATGAGGAAACTCAAATGGCAATGAACCAGTCATGTTGCAAGAATATCAGAGAAGTGATGGACATCAGGACTCACAATGTGAATCAGATGCAAGACTGTGGTCAGCAATGAATAAGATGGCATGATAGACTAGATAAGTTCAGAAAATATTGGCTCCACAATATCCATGATAGAGATGTCTGGCAAATCCTTGGGAAGGTCTATGTCCAAGAGTGTATGCTAAAAAGCTGATGATGATGGTAATGAAGCATTGATGAATACGGTCTCTATCCCCTCTCATATCGCCTCAACATGAGTCACTTTCTATGTCACACTCACCTAAACACCTTGTTGGAGCCCATTGACCTAGACCAGGACGATGGTAAATGATGATGATAAGGGTATTTTGATGGTAGGTTGTAATTTACATATTCCCCAAAAGGTTGATGAGGTGTTTGTTATTTAACATTTAATGGCATGGGGAATGGAATCAACACACCACGTTTCAACTACAGCTTAAATTATTTACAATCACTTCACCAAATGCCCTTCGGAAAACCATGAATCCACTCCTTCCTCTAGCTATGGTTAATGGCAGAGCAGTTGGAGCATTTCAGCTCTCTGAAGCTGTCATTCTTTCCACAATTGCAACAAGCAATCATAGGGTCACCATGGATCATTAAAGAAATTGAGATAAAGTCATTCCATCATGAATTGCAAGACGAGGAATCAACTTTGATTTTCTTTGCAAGAGGATAACCAGCCGCTTTCATCGACTGATGAAGTCAGTCATCTGGAAAAAGTCAGAAACTAATTTGATGTTTGATCCTCATCAGTCTTCTGTTGTCCGTTGTGGGGCAAAGACTTCCCTAAGTATTTGCAAGACCTCTCTATCATGGCCGTTGCGGAGCCAATACTTTTGAACTTGACGATTTTGTCTTGCCATCTTATATTCTACCAGCCTCGGTTTCACATTTGATCTCTCAGGATCCATTTTGTGAGTTGTGATGTCCATCAATGGTCTGTCATTTTTGGCCAACCTATTGCCATTTGAGTTTTCAGATGATTTCCATGATGTCTCAGACTCCTATTTTTCCTCTAATGAATTGTGCTGTTTTATGATCTTTCCATCTTATGAAGAGCATGATTCTCTCATATGTACATTGCATACTTCTGAGTTTGAGGGTTAGTCTCTTGGTTAGGTTCCATGTTCCAGCTCCATGGGTGACTATCAAGGGGATGTATTGGTTGTATACCCTTATTTTTAGGACTAATAGGATTTTCTTGTTCTTGAAGATTGAGCTTGCTCTGCTGAACGCTTACTGAATGTTTAATGGAGTATTTTGAAAGGAATCATTTGATTCTGTTTCATTACTTTCAAATGTATTTGTTGCATATGCAGAGAATATAGACACACAATTGAATTAGTACAGCACTCATATGCTTCTTTACATACACTGCAAGTATGAAATGAAGGTAGTTATTAAGCTCAACTTAGTCTTGCAGTAAGTCATCATTTATAAGTACTTAGTAAAGACTGCAACCATAAGTGATAAAGAGCTTATGTAACTTACATTGCAACATTGTTCTATGGCAGGCATATGAAAAGTAGTACATCACAGACAGATGTTGCAAGATAATTTCACTGAATACTTCTGTAATTTGTTTCTTATTTATTTACAGAGACTTGATAAAAGTAAATAAGCACCAAGGTTCTTAACAAAGAGCTTTTATTCAACAATCAAAATAAAAACATTTAATTATACAAATTCAAATTTGCTGGATTTGCCATTAGAAAACTTTCAAGATTTTACTTTTGCAAATCTGTTAGCTGTATTTACTGTACTAAATGCAGAAAAAACATGGCTGAAAAATCTCTATTTTTTTAAATTCTTATTTTAAATGCTAATACAGGGAAGCAACTAGCAAAAACGGAAGCTACCAAAGAAAGCCTCATCTCTGATACCAGAAAGGACAGAGTTTGAGATGCGTTTGGAGTGGTGAAATCAGCTTCTTTCTGTCAGCAGTTGTCATCCAGACCATATCATGTCCTTTGTTCATAATTCATTTTCTATTGGTAACACAGAGCCAAATGCATTCTAACCAGTAAATAACTAACAAACAACAAAAGCGAAGTCATGATAACACCCTAGTCACAATACCATCACATCCAATGTAATATTTGCACATTTTTTTAATCTAATTAATGGACATTTCACACATCAGTATACATGGTATGCAAAAGTTTTTCTGTTATCATTATACGAAACAGTGATTCTACTTTTGACTTTGTTTTTAATTATGAAAAAAATATTACATTACTGAGAAAATTCTGAATTTAGATATAAACTTACTAGCAAAAGTAAGTGGGTAACTCAGAAAAAATGAAAGTACATCCAGAACTGAAGTACGGGATGTCCTGTTTGATGAAAATGTAATCAGCCGTTTCTATACCTAGGACTATCAAAAGAATTGATATTTAAATCAAAATTAAGTTCAACTGAGTCCATAAAATGTATCTTCCAGCATGTAAATTTTTATTTAGTATACAAAAATATAACTATTAATGATTATTAAGCTGATTTTAAATTATGATAAAATAGATAGAAAAAAGATCTTGTTAATTAAGGTTATAAACTGAAAATTTAAATATTGTATAAAAGCCCAATAATATAAGGTTACATTTTGGACGAGTAGTGTTGTGAGTTGTGATGCCCAAAATAAGCAGATATTTACTTTGTAAGAAAGACCTCATCCCCACGAACAATACAAAACCTCAATCCCCAAATCAAAACAAAATCAAACACCCCTCCTATACAGTCCTTTTAACACAGTGATCTTTAGTTTATTCACCCCCTTTCCAGTCTTAGCCATATATTCTTGTCAATGAAAGAGGTGATGATAGACTGAACTTCTCTTCAACTCTAAATGTCGAGCAGAGAAGACCAGGAAGGTGATTGGATGCTAAACAAAAGAAAATCAGATTAATAAAATACGTGAACTTTGCTAAAATATATGTGCTAACGAATTGCTCTTTTTTTTTTAAAAGAAATTTCTCAAATGCAGAAATTGTTTTTTCTGACATTGTACTTTATATCAAACATGAATTTTTCAAGAGGTGATTTTCTTATACAGCTGATAAATGAATGGGGCTTAACTACTGTGTCTCCCAGGAATTCATTTATTATACTTTTTGTATTTCAAGCATTTTAAAAAAAGGCAAAAAATATGAAAAAGTGAAAAGTGTTAATATCCTAAAAACCCGCATTGTTTATACCTAAAAGTAAAAAAGAAGAGAAGAAAACAGCTTAACTTTGAAAGCACTTAAGCTGTCAAAATTGTTTTTCAATACTCCAGGTTCTGCATGTACTGTATGCACACATGTAAATAATCCAATTGATTGCCACACCCAAACGTACGATGGTAGTGTATCTGGACATAAGCAAATGCAAATTTTACATAAGGATGCTTATTTGATGTAGAATTATGGAAATCTGAGTGGTACACTTCATCTGTCATCTGTTGAAAAAAATTCAGCATTTGATTGGGGGTCCACCATAGGAGGGAAATTAAACTGATTCGTGACTCCTCCTTCTCCTCCTCCTCCTCATCATCATCATCATCATCATCATCATCATCATTTTAGCCTTAATCATTGGACATAGACCTTCCTCAAGATTCACCGGACCTCTCTATCATGGAAGTCATGGGGCCAGTACTTTCTGAACTTATCTTGTTTGTCACGCCATCTTATTTTTTGTCGGACACATTTTTGCATATGATCTCCGGGGATCCACATTGTGAGTTGTGATGTCAAAAAAAATTAGCAGATATTTACTTTTAAAAAATGACCCCAACCCCCGCAAAAAACCCCCAACAAAAACGAAAACAAAACTTCAACCCCCAAATCAAAACAGAACCAAACACCCCTCCCATACTGTCTTTCAGCATAGTGACCCTAAGTTTATACACCCCCTTTTCACCTCTTGTGAATGTTGCATGTTTCTCAGTTTAAGGGCCAGTCTTTCAGTCAGTTTCCGTGTTTCAGCTCCATAGATGACAATCAGGAGGATGCAATGGCTTTTTAGCTCAAGTGGTTTCATAAATTAATTCTTCACTTACCTGTAAATTTGAATAGAGACGAATATCATTTCAGATGAAAGGGAAAGATTCTATATAACATTCATTGTTTAACTTAATGTGACACAAGGCCAGAAAATAGAGAGAAATGGGATTTGGAAAGATTGTATACCACCAATCTTCAAGTTAGAAAAAAAATCATGATTCAAAATCCAGGATTTTTGTATGACAGCAATAGTCGCATTTTTCCTACTGATGCCAGTGGTTGGTATTCAAAACCAGGTAAAAATTAATTTTTCTGTTGACTTATTTTGTCCAAATCAAATTAGTTTATTCTTGAGAAAGAATTTCCTTTGAAGCTTTAGTGAAGGAAATGAGCCATTGGCCTTGTAGTCCCCAATCTATCACTGTAACTACTGTATCATAAAGAAAGACTTCTAGGAGGAGCATTTATAAAAAAATTTTCTGTCAGTATTTAATAAGAAATATTCCAATATTATGACAGATGAATAGGCAATAAGGTTAAAATCATTGAATACCATTAAAGATTGTAATTGTGTTCAAATATATGGAATAAATTAGAATTGAAAATTTGAACATTTTAAATTGTTATTTTCTGAAGAGATTTTCATACTTTCGTACTAAATCAATCGATATTTACCAAGCTGGACTTGGCACGGCACAAGGCCAAATAGGATTGCAATGGAGGTGAGAAAATTCTGTTGTGTTAATCTTTCTTGTTGTCGTTGATTCTTAGGGTATGCCAGCCTTGAAGATCAGCATTCGAAATCCTGGATTTCACCTTGATTGATTGACCACTAACAGCTGTGGGTAAATATTTTTTTAACCCATCATACAAACCAGACTAAATCTATTGATACTCCTGCATGCTGTAAAACTGATTTGATAATTGTATGAAACGTCTTCTTATCAAAATTATTATTTAAAAAAACTACAAGACACTATATATAACTTGTGAAGAAAACTTCCAGTTTGAGTCACTAAATTCATGTAAAAATTGTACGAAAAAGTCTAGGGGTATGGTTATTATGCCTATTTTTGAGAAAGTAGACCACTACATCTACCTAGGGCAACGAATCTCCATGAGACCCTCAAAGGAAGGAGAGATCAAGCGAAGAATCACACTAGGATGGCAAGCCTTTGGCAGAGCTAGCTCAACCTTCAAAAATAATAAGATCCCATTAATCCTAAAGAGAAGAGTGTATAACCAATGCATCCTCCCAATAGTCACTTATGGAGCTGAAACATGGAATTTAACCAAGAGACAGACCCGTAAGCTGAGAACCATGCAACGTGCTCATGAAAGAATAATGCTGGGCCTCACATGGAGAGACCACAAAACAGCACAGTACATCTGGGAAAAGACAAGAGTTAGAGACATCATAGAATCAATAAAAAATCTCAAATAGCGGTGGGCTGGCCATGCTGCAAGAATGGCAGACAATTGATGGACATCACGACTCACAGCATGGATTCCCCGAGACCACATGCGCAACCGAGGCCGGCAAAATGTTAGATGGAGAGACGAGCTAGACAGGTTCAGGAAGTACAGGCTCCGTGACGCCCATGATAGAGAAGTGTGGCAAATCCTGGGGAAGGTCTATGTCCAATGATGGACGCTAAAAGACTGATGATGATGAATTTATAATTATGTGCATTTTCAGAGACTCACTCCACCATCAAAAATTACAACCTAGTTAAAATGACTAAATGAAATAGTGTTATACTTGACTTTAAAAAGATATTTTTCTGCCTCTTCTACTTTGCAGTTTTCATATTTCACACATACACCCAATTATTTTTTCCCAATATTTTGCCAGGTAGACAGTGGTGTCTCATTGATGTTGATAAATACATTATCAGTTGTAGTAAATTTATTCTTTTGAAAAAACTTTGGGTTTTATCTATTGTGATTTAAGGACAAAGACATAAAAATCCAAATAGAAAATGCAGATCTGAAAAAAGAAGACCGAAACATCTATTTAGAATACTGAATCTCCATGAAACCCTCAAGAGAATGAGAAATTAAGTGAAAAATCACTCTAGGATAGCAAGCTTTCGATAGAACAAGAAAATCCCATTAGTTTATAAAAGAAAGGTTTACAACCAATGCATTCTCCTGATAGAACTGAAATCATGGAACCTAACCAAGAGACCAAACCTCAAACTGAGAACCATGCAACGTGCACATGAGAGGATCATGCTCAACATCACACGGAGAGAACTTAAGACAAAACAATACATTAGAGAGAAGGCAGGAGTCCAATATATCATAGAAACCATTAGAAAACTGAATTGGCAATGGGAATGTACAGGTTGCAAAAATGTCAGACTACCGATGGACATCACGTCCCACAACCTGGACTAGCGAAATATCATCATTATCATCGTCCGTCATTGGACATAGACCTCCCCAGGATCCATCACATATCTCTATCATGGGTGTCGCAGAGCCAGTATTTTCTGAATTCGTCTAGTTCATCTCTCCATCTTGTATTCTGTTGGCCTCAGTTTCACATGTGATCTTTGTGGAACTACGTTGAGTCGTGATGTCCATTGCTTTTCTTTCATACTTGCAACATGGCTTGCTCATTGCCATTTGAGTTTTTTCATAAATTGTATGATGTCTTGGACTTCCATTTTCTTCCGGATATACTATGCTGTCGTGATCTCTCAATGTTAGGTTGAGCATGATTCTCTGATGTGTGTATTGCATGCTTCTCAGTTTGTCCGTGTCTCTTGGTTAGGCTCCATGTTTCAGCTCCATAAGTGACTATTGGGAGAATGCATTGTTTGTACGCTCTTCTTTTTAGGATTATTGGGAACATCTGGTTTTTAAATGAACTAGACAAGTTCAGAAAGTATTGGCTGTGCATCTCCCAAGCAAAAATATGTTCTACATTCAGTTCATGCATGTTGTTTGAATCCCCAAAACTTTTGGATAGCACTTTACATCTTGAGCAAGAAACACTTCATGTACTATAAATATTTACTGATCTCAGTTTAGTCAAGCAGAACACCTCAAAGTTGTGGAGTACTCAATAAGGATCTAACTCACTACACAATAGTAATGGTCTACTAGACTTTGGATTCCTGCCCTATCTAGGACCACTTAAGATTCCAGGATTATTGACATCAGATTCCAACATCATCCGCTGCCACCCATTCTGCATCTTATTACACCATTACCCAATGCTAAGAGACCCAACGATTCATGCTCAAGAGATAGGAAGGAATGAAAGATCGTATTGATGAATGGATGTTTGACAGTACGCTAAATAAGCCTTTTCCAATTATGTATATTTCTGTCGTGAGGATTTGTCGTAGAGTGATGGTCAGCATATTAGTCTCACAAGTCAATATTGGTTGATTCATTCTTCATTTAGAGCTCCATGATTGAAGCCTTGTTCCAAACATTTCCATCTTAATTTCTCATTATCTGTTCTCTTGAATATTCAAACTGAATATATCATCAAAATAGTTGCTTGGCAGAAAAGAAAACATACATTCAAAAGTATTGTGTGTATACCACTTCAGAATAAATAGATGATTCTAATAAATGTTGTCTGGTCAAGACCAAAGACTAAAAAAATATCTAACAAATATACTTATGGTGATTCTACTCCTTGTCTGACTATTACAATTCGCTCAGAGCCCTAAAATTTTATTAGGAGAAAATGCACATTGCAACCTAACTATGTGATCACAAATAAAAAAAAGAAACTTTTAAATTGAATTTTCAAAATTTAAAAAATATCAAATCTTACATGCCAACAAATAATGAATTCATTATAAAAAACAATGTTCAACTGTTAAAAAGTCAATTTTTTCAATCATAATTAAAACGTTCCATTTCCTATTTAAATGAGACACAAAAAGAATGAGGAATGAAATTAATTAAACAACATCGACAAATCAAAAACATGCGCAAGAAATTTGGACGAACAAGGAATTTCAGTTGAGGTCACATCTGCAAGTGACATCAACTCTATCTGTCGTTTGTTTATTTTCTTTTTCTTCTCAAAAATGTGGCCAAAAATTAAAGCCAGATAACTGAATCACTGATAATTCAAAATAGAGCATTAAAAGAACACAAACTTAAATCCAAAAGAATGAATGCAATTTAGCCTGAAAGATAAGGTGACATTCCCTTAAAATAATGAAACAAAGAGGAGAAAAATTACTATCATAACAATAATTGATCGCAAGAAAAAAAAATGATTAAATTTTGACCATACAAGCTAACAAACTTGGAAATAAAATTGTTTCTTTTTTATTTTTTCAACATTTCTACATTCATTCAACCAGAAAATTTGTGAATATTTCCTGCTTGTATGTCCCTTTGCTAATGTTATTTATAATGTGTAAACATTCAGAGGCCATTTTACTCATGATCACTTTTATGGGTTTGTTCTGATCTCAGTTGTCTGATTTGTAAAGATGTTTGCATGAACTGACATAGCAGCAAATTAGCAAGCCTTGGAATAGATCTTATAACTCTAGAGATCTGAGTGAACTGACAACAGAAACTAGCATTTTTATCCACAAGGCTCCTTGGTATATTTCAAAACTGAAGATCAATTTTTATGCTTGATGGCTGATTTGAGCCAGTGGGGAAAGCAGAAAAGATCATTTTGATCACAACATGAGTTCAAGAAATAACAGTGATTCAGATGTCATGAAGAAAGCAGTAATGAAACTAGACCGGTTGCTATAGTTCATCTTCTAAAAGCAAAGATCCTCTAACAAAATGATTTGGATCTATGTTCAGAAACAGATCATTCTCAAAATCTAATAGGGATCTGCCTAGTAGCATGAAATGTGTTTTAATAGTTATAGTATTCAGCAGGTCTTAAAACAGTTTAAGTGCTTGATAACTTTTATATAAAATATATGAAGTCTGTCTGGGAAGTATATCTCAAGGAGCGACTGCGCAGCCTTGATATCAATCAATAAGAGAGGACATTACTGTGCATGTATGAAAAGATAATCTTCAGTTGGGTTATTCAGTCAGCAGTGAAATCCAATGAAGAGAGTTTGTGTACTATGTAACCATCACATTCACAATGGCTGAACAAGGCTTTCTTCATCTTGTACAGGTTTTTTTTTTTTCAGGCAAAACATCACATGAGCCAAGACTATCAGCTCCTCTACAGTTCAGATTTGGCTCCAAGCAATTTCATGATTTTCAAAGAAAGATTTTATACCATGGACATGATGAGGCTGCTGAAAGAAGACTTTGCAGACTATTTTAATAAGTGAAGAGGCCGATGGGATAAGAGTGTATGGCTTAAAAAGTAACATTTTGAAGTGGACTAGGGCATTATTGGCAATAGTCACCTAAAGAGCTGAAACGTGGAACGTAATCAAAAGATTGGCTCACAAACTAAGAATCATGCAACGTCTGTGGAGTGGATCATGCTCAGCCCCACATGGAGAGATCAACAGACAGCATATTATATTAGAGAACAAACAGGGGTCAGAGATATCATGAAGAAAATATCAGAAAACTCAAACGGCTATTGGCAGGCCATGCTGTAAGAATGTTGGACAACTGCTGGATATCATGACATAATATATCATACGCAAAATTGTGGCTGGCAAAAATTATGATGGTGTGACAACTTAGACAAGTCCAGATGATATTGGTACAATGATGCTCATAATCAAGAATTGTCATGAATGTTGGGGGAGGTCTATATCCAACAATGGACATTAAAAAGCATCTGCTGCTACTGCTGATGATGATGATGAGGTTTTATGGTCCTAGATAGGCTACTTTTTTGTTAATATTGAGTGTCTGGACACTTTTTTGGACTGACCTCTTAAATATCCAACAAAATGCAAAAGATAGCGAATTCATTCAAGATGAAGCATATTTATTAGATTGCTAACTTTCAGCATATCCAACTTTTTCTTAAAAACGATTGATAAATTTTCAAGTTCACCAATCATAATCTGCTGTTGTTTCAAATTATAAGAACAATCATATTTGTTATCCTAGTTCATAAATATTTTACAGTGTGAAAAACTAATATTTTAAGACATCCCCACAGGAAGAAATCTATCGAAGATATTTGTATTTTGTCAGATATTAATATCATTTATAGTTCTGAACAATCTGAATCACACTCACACATGCACACACACACACATATATAAATATATATGTATACATGAGAGAGTATAAATATATTGCTTGTGTGTGGGGTGATGTCAGTACTTGATAGATGCACTGTTTGACAATTTCTGTCATATCAGGTGCCACGTGTTTGATATTCTGTCAGGAGATGGGTTTTGATCAATATTTCATGTCAATTACTTACAACACTCTAGTAATCTTACTTAACACCTGGTTGAAGCAATGTTCTGCAGAGGACCAAATTACTCTCATTGGAAGCCTGGCATCAATTCAATCAATAATTGTGCAAATGATTTATATTTTATTTTGGTTTTTCTGGTTTTAAAACAATAAATTTGGGCCATGTGTACTGAATTCTTTTCCTTCTTTTTTTTTTTGATAATAAATTCAGTCCATGAATATTGCTAAATTGGTACACTTGGATTGAGGTTGCAAACAACATTGATTTTTTTTCTGTAAATACATTCACGAATGTTTTTTTTTGTTTTTTAAATCAAAAAATGAACAATAATCAGATTCATTTTGAATGAAAGAACATCCAGGCCTTTGAATTGGCACCAGGGGTGAAAAATCAAGTCTAAAGTTAACATGGCAATTTAATTCCTTTGTGTAATGATTAGTTATGAATTTGCGGAGAGTTACAATGAGGGATGGTGAAATAGTTCTGCTATGCCAAGAGAATCATCTGCCATAAACTAAGCTCAAAGATGTTTTAAAAATGGAAGTTTTTTTTTGTATAATAATGTTTCCGAGTTCAAAATAGCAACAATAATTTTTTGGTGGTGGTGTGTGTAGGGTTGGGAGATTGGAAAGCTGTCTCAAAAGGGTTAAAGAATGATCAGACCACTGCATAAGCAAGTGAACTCAGTATTCATGTAACCTATAAATATATGATACCTATAAATATGAATGCTGATATTATCTATAAATGATTGTAGAATATTTTTCAGTGGGGAAGGTAACTATTTTGATCTTGGCTCGAGCTGCTGAACAAGTGAGTTTCTGGTATCAAACAGCTGAGTCGTACATTCGAGTAGAATGTGTGAGTAGACAACACTTGGAGGGAAATCAACCTTGAAAGCATTTGCTGAAAAGTAGTTCACTTTGGTTCAGTTCAGTGCAGGTGCTCCCCTGTTGTGTGATACATGAAGCAATGATTTGATCTCCATTTCTCAAATGATCCACGGAGAGCCAATCATCGATTGTAGCTCTTGTGGGTTCTAACTATGTCGGGGAGCCAGCCTGATGCCTAAGATTGATTGCTGAATAGTGTCAACTCCCCTGCTATTTAACCATTGCTGGGAGAGAAGTGGATTCATGCCTTTCCAAGAGGTTCCAGTGCAAAATGAATGCAAACTGTCCCAGCTGGAGATAGAATTTGATTTGCAGATTACGTTCTTGCTGCCGTTAACTGCCATGCCATCCATGCCTCCCTGAAGTAGTTGCGATTGATTCCATAATCCAGTAGATATTTTGATTGATTTCAATCAATAGTATGGACAAAAAGTTTTATCTATACAAACAAGCTCATATTATTAATCATACTTTAGGAAGCTTTGAAATGTTAAGTACTTAACAAGATATTATGATTATTAAGAACTTCACCAGTGATAAAAGAATCTACAAGTTAGTCTATAGATGGAACAACAAAAATTAGGAAACATCTTATTGTAACAAACAATACATCTTCCCGATAATCACCTATGGAGCTGAAACATGGAACCTAACCAAGAGACTGACCCTCAAACTGTGCACTATGCAATGTGCACATGAGAGAATCATGCTCAACATAGAGAGATTACAAGACAGCGCAGTATATTGAAGGAAAAATAAGAGTCCGAGACATTATAGAAACCATTAGGAAGCTCAAATGGCAATGGGCTGGCCATTTTGCATGAATGGCAGACAACCAATGGTCACTACAACTCAGCAGAACATGAGATGGTGAAATGAACTAGACAGGTTCAGAAAATATTGGCTCTGCAACACCTATGATAGAGAGGTCTGGCAAATCCTGGGGAAAGTCTATGTCCAATGACGGACCATAAAAGACTGATGATGATAATGAGGATGATGCTCAGTCAGTTTTTTTATGTCCAACATCACCATTGTAACAGTGATAATAATTTTCAGAAAGCCTAATGTTTATTATGTCAGCAAACAATCTCAGAACACTATTTTTATTCAAGGATCAAGAATCTCTATAATAATAATAGACTTCATGCTGTCAACATAGGGATAGTTTCTTCTTTTTCTATAGTCTGTATCAGTTATCTTTCAAAGTCAGGAATTTAGAATAAAACAGAATTAGTTTAGCTACAATGTGATAGAGACACTGGAAACAAAGGAATTATCTCACCAAGCGACCATCTTGAAAGAAAATGAATGCTTACCTGCAAAAGAAAAACAAAAACATTTTATTAGTGAAGAACAAAATGAAATAAAAAATAAAAGATGTGATGTAAATAGACTCTCAATTTCACTCAGGTTTGAAATTTAATAAAGGTAGGGTTTCCTTTTGTTAAGTTAATGTCTATAATTTTGGAGAATGGAAGATTAAAAAAAAAGATTGAATAGCATTTTTCCCTTTTTTCACCAAAAGATAAAAAATGCTTTGTCTTTTTCATTAGTCACTACCATGAAAACACTAATCACTAACACTTGAAGACTGATGAAATAAACTTAGCAGAGCAATTTGTCTCCGGTTGTGAAATATTTGTGCCCTGGGCAACAAATGAAAAAGCCCCCAATTGATATTTGCTTTACTGCTACTTTTTTCTTTTATTAAACTTTTAACAGCATTATGAGAACTCTGTCTATAAGCTGAGTGTATGGGAACGCTTTCTCTGTCCAA
Source organism: Thysanoteuthis rhombus (assembly GCA_963457665.1). Lineage (NCBI taxonomy): Eukaryota > Metazoa > Mollusca > Cephalopoda > Oegopsida > Thysanoteuthidae > Thysanoteuthis > Thysanoteuthis major. The sequence goes on along the minus strand of OY735212.1, from coordinate 44,407,080 downwards.
TTTTGGTGGGGAATTCCCGTTTGTCCCCTTGGTTTCTATCAGAAAAAAAGATTGAAATGTTTTGATTCTCAATTTGACTCTAAACTAAAAACCAAGTTGAGTTTCAATTAATGAAATAATGCAACTTAATCTTTTTTTTTTATTTTTAGGCTTCCATACTTCCAAATTATTATGGGTGTTAGCTTTTGGTGGGAACTAAAACAAAAGTTATAATAAAGGTGTACTCAATGACAATTACTCAATATGCTGATAAAATCACAAAAGAAATTACAACACAATCACTTCACAATGTCTAGCACTCCAGAAACATGGAAAATGTGAGATTTCAAAACAGTGTATTCTGTTGGTCAATCTAAAGCTGAAATGAGGCAGCACCATATTGAATAAAAATTGGGAATTCTACTTTCAACTGATTGTACAAATACTAATCAAGGAAAAGAAACCACAACGTTTCATTTAGATGGGCTTTGGCTCTTAGAAATTTAAGTCCATGTAAAAATATTTCATCGAAGAGTAAATATGGTCTGAAATAATTCTATTTATAACATCACTGGCATTCTCCACTGGAAGATATTTAAAATAGAGTGAAAAAAAAACATCTAGAAACTGGAGAATATAAATCTTATAAAAAAAAAATAAGTCACAAAAAAGTTTAAAATAAGCAAAGAATACATTTTTAGAAGGGGGTCTAGGGGAGTACTGATGCTGATTTTTTAGTATATATAAAAAAAAGGATAGGACCCTTTGCTTTCTCTGGTGGCTACAGTTCTTTAATATAGGTGTGTAGATCATCTAACAGAATTTTGTCTGAACTGCCTGCTAAATCCAACTATCAAATAAAACAGATTTTTGGTTATGACTTGCAGATGAGAAATTAGCAGCACTAGTCATTGGTATCTTGCTAAGAAATTCATGGGAAAATATATCCATTCTGCAGAAAGGATTTCTCTCAATATTCATTTACAGTAATTTCAACAAAACAGTGCTTTCTCAATGGAGGATCAGACAGGAAGCCATGCAAGAAAAAAAAATGGGAATAGCAGATCCCAAAAGCTATTGAGCCACTCTTATGTATAAGTCAATCTCTTTACTTAACTCATCTTGGCCCTTTAGGGTCAGGAAGTAAAGGAAATATCCAAAAAACTTTTTATATAAGAAGGTTTGTTTAGAGTTTTTGGTACAGTCTGGCTGAGGATCTATCCCACAAATAGAGTTATGAAATCTGACAAATTCAACATTCAGAGAAAAAAACTATGTACTGATGGCAAACTATGTTCTAATGGTAAATTTCAAATCAAATAATCAAATATCAAGAACTATCAGTTTTCAAGTTGGTTTGGCTGGCTATAAATGAATGTATCAAGTGTAGAGGGCTGAAAATTTAAACATTTACTCCTCATTTTGTTTATAAAATATATCTTCTTTAGTTTTTTTCAAATCCCATCAATAGGTCTTCAGCAATTGTTTAACTTACAATGTAATTTTAAGGTAAATCAGTCCCTCAGATTGTGTCCAGCAACATTCACACTTGTTTTTTCAATTCAGACTTTTTTAATGATCACTGCCCAACAAAATCGAGAAAAATAGTTTATTCATTGATCACCCACTTTTACTGCTAAAAGACAATTGTCATGTGATGGTTTCCATTAAATGACTAACCAGACTAGTTCTTTAACTATTTGAATAATTGAATAAATTCTCTGATCTGAAAATGGCAGTGTCTACTTATTTTTGTCAGGTTTCTGCAGAAACCTGAAAAAACATTTCATTTTTTTAATGTCTCAAAAAACATTAACCTTACGAACGACTAATAATTTATGATCATATTCTCTGATTTGAATATATATGAATCAATTTTCATAAGAATTAATCAATGAATATAAGAAATTAATTTGTTATTCTCTGTACATAATGAGTATATTGGCAAAATTAGATGAACTATCTTTCTTATTGGGAATTTGTATGCCTGCAGAAATCATGTCAAGACCTCACGTCAATATAATAACCTTGATAAAATATAATTATTTCAAAACAATTAATGCATCTTTTTTGTTAGTCACCATCAAAAGCTTAAGTCCATGATTCCATAATTTTAAAGTATAGAAGCCTAAAAAAAAAAAAAGATTGGTACATTTTTCACAAAATGCTGGGTCATTTTCCATTGGTCCCCACTATGAAAAAATAAACCCTAACCTTGGTTGGGAATGAAAAAAATAAAATAAACATATCGATTCCAATGGTTACAAAAATTTTAATCTTTTGGGTACTAAAGTAAAAGCCCTACAGTGCTAAATTTTCTTGTTTCAAACTTTTGGCAGTATTAGACTCTTTGGATAAATCTGACAACTTGATTTATCTGGAACCTAATTGAAGAAGATATACAAAGACTGACTGTTTCAGAGAAGGGTTGAAATGTTTTGATTCTTAAAAATAAAATTGCTGTTAAAATTTCAGCACAAACTAACACCATTAATTGAGTTTCTATTTGTCATGAAGAAAAAAAATCATTTTTCTTTTCAGAGCTTCCATACTTAAGAATTATGGATTATAGCTTTTGGCGGAGACTAGCAAAAATAACCCAATTTGAAATACTTATCTCAAAATACAAGAATGACCAAATATAAAAACTAATGCTAAATACAGTCATCTCTTGCCATTCACAAGGGTTAGGAACGCCGGGAGGGGGGATGATGAATGTGGTAAATCCGCAAATAATTCTTGCTGATCCCAACCAAAACTTTTTGGTCCCCAAAAAGCATAAATCTTGTGTCTTAAACATTTTGATCATCAAACACTTTACCATTCCAAAATTGTAAATGTATAAATGAATATAATAAATAAATTAGAGGATACTGTTAAAGAATAAACAGTTAGTAAATTAACAAAAACCATAAATTTCATAAGTCTACATTACATATCAAAATATCAAATATTTAATGTCTAAAATACTATTTTACTCATATCGTGCCTATTTGAGCATAGAATAAGTACATTATCTACTTCCAACTAATAACTTCTGTACCTGACTAAACCTAATTAAATAAAAAATAATCAAAATTCTTTTTAAAAAACAGCCAAAATCAAATTTGTAAAACTTTGTATTGATTGAAAAATAAAATACCATTTTTCACAAATACAACTGTTTCAAAATGACCCAAGGAGAATAAACGTTTTTGTAAAAACAAAAAAATGTTTAGTGTATTTTAATGAAAAAAAGCAACAAAAAGCTTTCCAAATTTTTTTGCATTTCTTATTTTCTGATTTAGAGCCAATTAAAAAAAAACAGTCCGAAGTACCAATAAAATCATATTGTCTACATAAATAACTTTTAGTTGATAATTTTTACAATCTTCCTTATTATCAACACAAAGATTATTTAGATAAATTAATAATAGATTGTAAGTTCCAGATGTTTTTATCCAAAAACTGCTTTCTGCCAAAAGTTTGTGGTAGTTGCTATATCAAAAATACATATGCATTTATGCTTTCGTAAACTTTTAATGTTTTGTTTATACTGTAGAGCTTTTTTTCTATAATGTGTTTTTTTGCGGTACATCACAAAACTCCCAGAAATATTTACATTAAATTGTTCAAGACTGAAGCATGAATTATTAAAACTGCAAACGGAAAAAAAACTATGATTGACGAGGGGTTAAGTGTAAACACACAAAACAAGCAAGTGAACAATCTATTTGAATAGATTATCAGATAAATCTATAAATCTATAATTTTGATATACTGTAGTAAATGAGGAACTTGACAATTCTTCATAAACATATTTATAGATATATCAGAAAATTCCTTAAAAAGACTTTATAATTAGTAGATTTTAATATTTTGTTTTACAGACAAGTTTATCTATTATAAGTAAATGTAATTTTTTTTTGGTAATGACAAAATGTTTCTTTCTATTGTATGTATTTTATAAGTTTATATCAAATTGAAAAACCATTCAGAAACTTCTGAGATAAAAAAAATATGAATAAAGTAGACATACAAATGAGTTTACAGATTTTTCAACTATAAAAACAAATGTTTCCCGAGTTTTTCTTTGAAATAAGAAAAACAAAATTATTGTTTAACTGTCTTGAGACTAAGGACATCTTATGATCAATTCTCTTTGCAATAATTTTTTGTCATCTGTCGAATCTTCAATGTTACAGAACAGTGAACAATCTATTATCTTGATTTCCTTTTTTTATAAGATGAAGAATTGTCAACCATTTTTTTTTTTTAATTTTTGACCAGCATTTTTTCTATTATGATTTCAATTGTTCACTTGCAGCTGTAGACTGATATTCAGAATAGTTGTCATGAAAAGATAAAAACTGATCAGAATTACATTCCTAGTGTGTAAGTAATAGAAGACCATAAAATTCAGGTTTTATTTGTGCTTGATATTTTGACAATTTGATTTTATCATATATTTGTGAAAAGTATCATTTGCCAATCACAAGCTGACAGTAAAAGTAGAGTATCATATTTGATGGGATATAAGATACCCACCTTATTTCAGCAGGGAACATTAAAAAGAACATATTTCACCAAATTCTCCTCATTTATCACCTTTTTTTTTAACTCTTCTGATTTTAATTTCAATAATTCTAAATGGAAAATAATTCTAAAAAGATGAGTATACAACCACCCTCCCTATGAAACAGAAACAGAAGCTAATCAAGAGACTGACCCTCAAACTGAGAGCCATACACCATGCACATGAAAGTATCATGCTTAACATGAAGAAATCACAAGACAGCAAAGTATATCAGGGAGGAAACAGGAGTCTGAGACATCATAGAATCTATTGGAAAACTTAAACGGCAATGGGCTGGTCATGTTGCAAGAATGCCAGACAACCAATTGACATCATGACACACAACATGAATCCCTAGAAATCAAATGCTAAATCGAGGCTGACTGAATATATGATGGAGAGACAAACTAGACAAGTTCAGGAAGTATTGGCTCCCCGGCGCCCACAATAGTGAGGACTGGAGAATCCTGGGGAAGGTCTACATCTAACAATGGATGATGATGATGATGATGATGATGATGATGATGATGATGGCAATATAGGTTACATTACTTTTTGAGCCACTTTTCAAAGAGGTTTTTTTCATGCTTTCAAATACAGTAATTATCAGTATGATGGCTTCAATGAATTAAAGGTTTCTTTCTGTGAAAATATAGGGAAAAGAAACGAGAAAAAGAAGATGGAGGGATTACATCCTTTTACAGCAGATGTGTCTGTGTGTTTTCTCCAAACACAAAATGTCAGACTGTACGTGATTTCATTGAAAATTGACAAAACCATTCCTCCAGGAAACATACAAGATTTCCAAGAAAGAAAAAATAGAACATATGAGGAATTAAAGAAAACTTTGTTGGGAAAAGTTCGTTCTCTAAGTTTGACAGAAATCTTTATTATGAATGGCGAAAACCTAGACAGATTGTTACTGTCCAATCCTACTACAGGTATTCAGCATGTTTGAATAATTCTGATATAATTAATGTTAGAAAAAAATGAATGATTCATTGGCAGAGGAAAGAACTTTTTTACAGGGCAAGGAAGTCAAATGGTTATTTTATGCATGACAGTGCCTATCCTGTTGTTATAAATGCAACAGTAAACAATCATGGAGCTGGATTGGGAAGTTCTTCCACATGCTGTATATTTTCCAAACCTGTCACCTTCAAACTATCACTTAATGCAACACTCCTTGTCTGGTCAATGCTTCCAATAATTTCAAGAAGGTCAAAAAAATTCTTCAAAGGATCCATCAAACCAAAACCAGAATCATTGTTTCATGATGCAAAGCATAGATGCTTCTTGTGTCACACAATACACTTGAGGCAATGATTTTGCATCCATTTCTCGATTTTTATCATGGACCAATTTACAGCAATTGTGGATTTTTATTGGGCTGCTGTGCTAACCCAAAGCCCAAAATGGCCTGCTTTACAGGGCTTAACTGCTTCAACTGCCCTACTATTTAACCATAGCTAGGAAGAGAAGTGGATTTATGCCTTTCCCTATGACATTTATGCGACGTGAACAAAAACTGTCTTTGCTTGAGTTTGAACCCAGGAATACACAACTCAGTTGAAACATGATGTAAGGACACTGGGATGGTATTTTGATGACTGAATAAGGATGATATGAATTTATATGAATAAGAGATTTTGTCAAAAAATATACTGAAATCTAATATATTCAAGGATGATGAAAAAGGGAGAACAGGTGATAAATTTAGGGAAAATATCAGGTTGTCCTGAAAGTAATGACATTTTTTCACTTATCTTGACACTCCTTTACAAACAAAGAGATCGGCATGATACAAATTAAATACTACCATTCCATGGGAAATTATGAATCCCCTCCACCCATACATACTATTTTTTACCTTGTGAATTAAGGAGTGGTGATGGTAAAATTAAGTCATCCAAATGAAAATACTACCAGTATGGTTTAAGTCATAAATCTATGATTAAGAAAAAAAACAAAAAAAAACTGGTCTAGTCAGTTACCCAATTGGTTGATCAGAAAACTGGAAAAGGGATGATCAATGAAAAAGTTACTTTTCTTACTTTTGGGGGTTGTGATTACTAAAAAGTACAAATTTAAAAAAAAAACACAAAAAGCAAGCATAAATGCTATTGAACACAAACTAATGGACCAATTCAGCATTAACTTCCATTGTAAATTAAACCCCCCAATAAAAATCTATTCAGGGATGAATTTAGAAATAAAACAGGAAAAATACATTTTCCTTATCCATTGAGGGGTGTGTGTGTACAAAGTTTGTATTATGAACATTTGGGGCTGGGGAAAGTCCAGACAGATACATAGATACATATAAATGTTAGAACACATGAATAATGTAAACCCAGCAACAGTGATTAAATCAGTCTGTTGTGGGTAGCAGTGATTAATCAGGTGATGTTATTTTACATAGAGCAGAGGCCTTTGGACTCGTCCTTGGGCTCTCCTATCATTACTTGGCCCAGCTGCAGGGGATCCGTTACCCCGGGGCGGGCAGCACTGCTCCATTGCACTTAAAGGAGCAGGTCCCATGGTGGACGCTTTTGTGGCGGAGGTTGTCTAGCTTCTATGGAGCGCTTGGCAACCGTAGCCATATCGGCTGGAGCCATTTTTGGAAGGGTGGAAGGGTTGCTCCTATTTCTTCTCACGTTAAACCCAACCTTGTGTCAAATATTGCTGTGGGGGGACAGTGCTTGTAAAGATGAGGGTATCAGCCCCTGATAACAAGGACAAAAAGGACTATGACTTTTCTTCATGAATACAGACTTGTGAAGAAATCATCTGAAAGTGCACAAGGCATCAACCAGGCATTTGGCCAATGATCAGTTCCTGTTTGCATGCTACAGTGCTGGTTCCAGTGAAGGAATGACAGCCTTAATGATCTCGAATGTCAAGGAAGGAAGCAATCCCCTGATGACAACACCAATACAGAGACAGTAGAGGTAGACATTCGATCATCTGTCCGTGAGGTTGCAGGGATAATTGGAATAAGCAAATCAACTGTTTCTAGCAATTTGCATCCAATAAGAAAAAGAAAAAAAAAGAAAAGATAAATGGTTTCCAAAAGAACTCGTAGAAGACCAGACAAATTGGTGTTACAAGATCATTTCAACCCTGTGTCAAAATTGACACAAAATTGGGAATCGCAGTTCTGCATCCAGCTCATTCTTCTGACCTTTCTCCTACCGCATCTCATTTTTTCAAACATCTTCACAAGTTTATAAAGAATATGCAGTTCCAGAATCAAGCAGCTGTAGAAGGAGCTTTTAGGGAGTTTATTGAGTCTAGAGATATTGATTTTCACTGTAATGACTTTGTTGAATGTTGGCAAAATTGAATTCATTCACTTGGAAACAACTTTGATTAAACCTGTTATCTATCGCTTATTTATTTTTAAAAATCTTTTAATGTTTGAAAAATGCCAATACTTTCTAGACAACTTAATAATACTTGAAAAAAAGATTGAAGAAGAACAGTTATCATGTAACAGATGGAAAGGAAAATTCTGGAAAGAAAGGAGAATAAAAAAATGCAAGGAAGAATAGAGAAGGAAACATCTGTGATCTATTTAAAAAAAAAAGAGAGGAGAAAGACAGTTTAAAAAGTCTAGAAGCAGAAAATCTGAAAAAAAGAATGAAAATAAAAGGAATAATGCTGTCAATGGAAGAATAGATAAAACCTTAACAAAGAATAAAGAAGAAGAAAGATGAAAAATTTGAAAAAAAGATGAGAAAAGAATTGAAAGAGAATGAGGTTTATCTGTATTGTTGCAGTGTGAAGTTTTGAATTCAAATTTCTCACAGGGAGTGGTAACAACAATTAATGGATTTTTCTTTCCACTTTTTTCCTTTTTTTTGATGAGTAAAAGAAACTCCGTCTTCACCTAAATATCATCTTTCTGAACAGCTTGTGTTACCAACCTCTAAATAGGTTGTTTCATTTATAGATCCCATACAACATCCATACCAAGCACTGTCATTCTTACAGACTGAGACATGACTGAAGCAACAATGAGTTAAAAATAGATATTACATTACAAAAGCCTTGAAATTTGAAAAAAAAAAAAAAAAAAAAAAGGAAGAATTTTCCTCTTTCTACCATTTCATTCACTGTCATTTTTTCTTTTCCTTCCCTTCTCTTTTACATAACCAATTAGTAATTCCTCCCAAGTGCCACCAAACTTATCGATCCATTTTCCAAGTTTGGATAATGATGGGACAATTCATCATTCACAGTCTTTAAAGTCTATTGTTTGACATAGACCTATTCCCAAATCCACCATTTCACTCGCTCCCAAGTGTCAGGGAACCAATAACTTCTAAATTGTCTATATCATCCTGCCATCTTACTTTTGGCAGACACAATTTCACATATGATCTTGACCCACATTATGTATTGTGAGGTCCAGCAGTCATCTAATATTCTTGCCACACAGCCTGTCTATTGCCATTTGAGCTTATAAATGGTTTTTATGATATCTCTCATTCCCGTTTGCTCTTTTATACAATTTACCATCTTGTGATCACTTCATATAGTGTTAAGGATGTTCTTATTCTGTGCATATTGCATGATTCTTAATTTCAGAGCCAACCTTTTGGTTGAGTTAATTGCTAGATATAAAAAGTTGATAAAACAAAATATCTGGAAGTTTTCAAATATCAATCTATGATAATGCTCCTTACTTTCAAGTATTTTTTTCTCGGGGAAATTACCTCTCTTGGTTTCATCATCTGCAATAGCCTCTCAGTGGATATCGAGCTGAATACACGCATTGGCAAAGCAGCATTAATCATGTTTTGCCAATCAAAGAGAGTCTGGAACAACCCAATATTGACCATCAATACTGAGATGAGGGTGTGTGCTTTGCATCCTGCTTTAAGATAATGAACCATGGACCCTGCACTCCAATCAGGAATGCAGACAATTCATTTTAATTATACTCAAAATGATTGTGAAAGGACTATGTTTGAAATAAGAACATTCCAGAGTGGAATTATCAAACTTGTATACTTTGCTCACCCATAGGCACTTGCAATGGCTCGGGCTTTGTCAGATACGTGCAGTATGGATAAATATCCAAAGACATGTTGTACAGAGAGTTAGCCAATCACTCCAGACCTATAAGAAGGCCTGTTCTCTGTTATATAGATCTGAAGGCAGGAAACATCAACCTGGCAGAGAGGGAGGCTGTAGCTTCAATCAGTGGGTTTACCATTGAGGCAGGTATCCAGACAAGTGAGAAGAGGACAAAGGACCAGTGGAAGTATGGAGAGAGCACAGATGGCATAGGGGCTGTGACAGCACCTTCAGAACTGGACAGGGGCTACCCCTGCAAAAGCTGTAACAGGATTTGTTGCTCAAGTCATTGCTGGTACTGTAGCTAAATCATAGAATGATCTTTGGCACCTTCTAAATTGTCTTCCAAGACAGAGGGAGGCCAACAATGACTTTTGAGCAAAAAAATTTCTGATAGCTTCATTGTATGATGAAGTTTTTAAAAATCAACTTGGTTTTCATGAAACTTTATAGACAAAATCATTTAGTGAATCTTTTGTTTTACTTGATAAAATAATAAATACACATACATGTATTAGGAAATGGATATATTTGATCTAACAGAATGATCATAAATTGGGTTATATTATATAGAAACTTATTTGAAAAACTTATTTGAAATGATTTCCCATCATTATACGGTTAATGTATCTTTCACACTTGATAATGTGAATAGAATGAATAATGACAGAAAATGGGACTGCTGCAGGAATCGGACCAGCAACTGATAGGGTAGCTGCTTCAATATAGTGTTGCTCTCACAATTGAGATGAACAGCCGCTGGTAACGCAAAGGCTCAGATAACTGTTTTCACACCAAAATCCCATCTCGTTTATTCTCGGTCTACTGATACATATTAATAAATGCTAAATGAGTTAAAAGTGATGGTCATAAAGCAATATCATAGGATTATGGAAATTATAAACCAGTATTCAATATGAAGTGATTTGGACATCAGATTACAAACAGAAAGAAATAGTCGTTATTAACAAAAACTCATCTAAAAATCTCAGCAAAAACATGCCTATAGCCTGCACATACTCATGCATAAATGTATTACAGGATATTGAGGTAATATATCAGTTGTCACAAAACAATATATCGACCAATTCCTGGAAGAGATTTACGATGAACTCATAATTTAACCTTGATTATCTCAGATAACAAAGATGCGTGTAATCCAAGATCAATGCGACTGCAGATCAGCTATTCGCAAAATCGGATATCATTTCAATGCAAATGCAGTACTATGGCCATTCTCATCTTTTTCATCATTAATATCAAAAATGAACCTTAATAATAAATCAGCTATCCATAACAGCATATGTTTATATCATCCCAGAATACTGATATTTTCACGAGTGTAACAAAACAGATTTTGTATTTTTGACTTTCTCGATGTTTCTCATTTATATTTTGGTATGATAAACCTGCCTATCTCGCAGCTTTATGATAGTAATCATTCTATAAACAAAACGCACCCCTACATAGAATTAAAAAGTACTTAGAGGATGGATACTTCTGCCAATGGAAATAATTGTGAATGTGTCTATCCAAAAATTTGATCACTTTCTTTAGACTATTACCCAGCCCATCACGAAATTTCATTAGAATTCATTGAAAACTTTTGGAACTGAAAGAAATGATTAAATTTTGGTGTCAATTCATGCATAATTAACAAATCAGTCCACAAAGGTGCTTCATTTCTAAAACAAGGATTTATGATAAATGATTGTAGATAATTTTTAGATCTGTGGCATATGATTCTTTTTTCAACTTTGCTCAGTATGAAATTTCTTTTCCAATGATATATTAAAAGCCCAAATTTGATTAGGGCACTTTGGCAAAAATCCAGATTTTGTAATGTTTCATTGAAAAAGTAATTAAGCTACAAGTCTGAACAGGTTATGTATCTTATATTAATGTTTTCATGTTGACCCAAGTAACATTCAGGTACCATTAATGCCTGACCACCACATGGTGAGAAAATCTGGACGAACCCTTGGACTATCTCTTTCGGACCTTTTTTTCGCACTTGATTTTTTCCAGTTGTGTGTTAGATGTCTGTTATCTGAAGTCATTGGGGATAACATAGTTTTTGTTTTAGTAAGTACCAAACCTACATCTTTAACTATAGGGATGAAACATCCTATCATTTTTATTAGTCATATTTTTTCTATTCATAAAATTCAAGATGAAAGGTTTTTTTAACCCAAATTCTTGTACACACTCCCATCCCTACATAAGTAACCAAACCAAAGGGAGATTATCTACATTATTTACTTCAAATTTTACTTTTTCAGTTATCTTCTACACACGCACACCTGTAAGGCACTAGCTGCATCTCATTTAGTACTTACTTATCAAAATATTTGATACCAAACTTCAAACATAGATTTTTTGTATGTCAAAGAGGATATCTTTAGGAGTAAAATATGATATATACAAATTGCTGCTATTTATGTGAGGCCATTACATAATTACTGTACTATTTTCTGAGTGAATATTAAGTAAAGTGCTATTCGGAATTTTCCATTTAAAGGGCAATTATGCAATATCTCTGAAAGTACTCAATGAATCATAATGGGAGGGCTAGCAATAGAGTAGAGAAGAATTCATTGAACTTTGCGTAGATCCGTAAATTTTTTATATTGATGGATATTTTTCCGTTTTTTCTTTCATAGTCATGTATATGCTTATTACTGTCTACACAATATCTCCGAGATACTCAAGGAATTCAATGAAATTATGCAGAAGATCGGTCAATAGGCTGCAGAAAAAGTAATTGTTTTGCAAATTACTTCAATTTGCTGAGGTATGCACTCTCAGTTCGTTCACTGAGCGATTACTATCATCGAACTGCAAGATAGACAGGGTCATCATACCAAAATATAAACCAGAGACATGTAGGAAGATAAAAATGAAAAATGTTTAGCCAATTTGGGTGGCACCAAAATCTGATCCTTGGACTATACCAATACTAAGGAAGTGAAATCATATACTACTCCTTAAATAATCCCATGACGTTCTGGCTGATCAATTCTACGGCTTTCTTTTAGTGTGCTATTTGTATGTAAAGAGAGGGACTCTTTTTTTGATATTGCTATGTAAAGAGCAATTGTAAACCATCTTTTTTTTACATAAGCGGTAACTGTTGTAAATTAGGTTGCAGATGTCTTTAACTCTTTATTCCATTTAACAAAGAATTCCGTACCGTGTTCCTGTTGAGTAGCAAAAGCCACACTGCATTGAAATCCTTTCTGGTCAGAGACATATATTTAGTCTAAAACTTTTTGCATACTGATTATGTCTTCTGTGGGAACAAGGAAAATGGCAAGAAAAACTGTTTTAATTGTTAGAAAACTCTCTGAATGGTAACAGTCTTCGTAAGATTGTCAAAAAATGGCTCACAAATTTTTCAATTTGAACATTCTAATGTGTATTTGCATTAATCTCTAACATTTTGCCAAACTGTTAATTGGAACTTTGCACTAAACATTTTTATTACCTTTCTGTGAGTGTCAGATCTGAACGCAACAGGGCCTCAAAATTGAAGAATTATGCATCATTTTATTACAGGATGAATAATTTGATCTCAGTGACTCTCAAGCTGCTTGTAACATTAACAGAATATCTTTGGCCTCAAAAACCTTTTAATACAAATATGTCTTAAAGATGAAAAAGATAAAAGGCATCCTATGATTAAAGAGGATTCAGTTGGGAATGGATGAAGGCAATTACTAAACTAACCAAGAAATGGCACAAGCAATCCAAGACAAACACATTTATTTGAAAAATACTATTAATACTAATAGAAGAGATTTCATATTTTCAGCATTGAATTTAAATAAGAAAGATCATTTTTAATACGATCCTAATGCTCACTCTGAAAGATTTATAGAACCCCCTTAATATGCAGCTACTGAACTGAACTGATATTGCATAGCCATAGATCAATAGAAAAGGAGAAAACTGGCAGTTTTTATTTGATGTTATGATTGATTTAAATGAAAAATTTTAATTCAATTTCTTTTTTTAAATTCTTTGAAGAGAAATTCAGTTGATGATCCGAAAGAGAAGGAAAGAGAGAAGGAAGAAAGTATCAGAGAAAGAATGAAAAATATAATTTAAATACAGAAAGGAAAAAAAAATACTTTTAATAAAGGATGTCTGCAATGACAGGCCTCGTTGAACTTATTCCATATCCAAACCAAATTTTATCAAATGTGGCATTTGATTTCCTGTCTCATGAAGATAATATCTTGTCATTTTTATACCAAATCACCAATGGAGAACTGTTTGATTAACATTTTTTAGTTTTTCTGTTTTGCTTTTTAGATCCAAGAATATTCCTCAATATTTTTTACCGAAGAATGGAAAATCTCGAGAGAATTCAAGAACAGTGTCAATCTTGTGGACTGTTGTCTAAAAGTGATGCTTTTACACAATAATGCTATTAAAACAGATCAATCTACAAAACAGGCGATACTCAGTGGCAATATCAGAAGACTGTAAATGAAAGATAGTTTAAGAGTGTAGCACTTGGCAAATCTCATGATCTATTCAATCATCAATATTTTTTCTCCATTTTCTGATTGCTTACTGAACACAGCATAAGAGAGACAGGTTGATTTTATCAAAAAATCATGAAATAAATTGGTGTTATATCCTCCCAAAAGTATCATTTAAAGTTTCTGATTATAAAAGAGAATGGATTATGTTTTCTTTTCATTTTTACTGCATCTGATTAACCAAAATCGAAGTTTTCTCTTTAAAAACTACAGATCAAAACATTTAAAGAATTTGCTTTGATTTAGATATATTAATAGGAGCAGACTATTTTTTTTCTTTTAATTTCGATGTAATTGTATCTAAAAAGGAAGACAAATTTTTCTCTGTACATAATACAATACAGGTACACCACCGAATTTCTGACAACTCTTTTAATCAGATAAAAATCAATAGCTTGAAATCCCTGCAGTTTTCACACTAGTTCACAAAGTGGCCACAGCGGTATTGTTTATGGAATTGTACCATAAAGAACTTGAATCATGTGTAATTACCATGAAGGATAGCTTCCAATGTTCATGAAACACCATGGAATCTCTAAGTACTAAGTGTGAGGAGGAAATTGGTTTAAAAACTACATGGTGCTGTTGAGTATTTGCAGAAATTTGCTGGATGATGAGAACCCTAGTCTCCAACAAGAATATTGTCCAGATGAGACTACTTTATATTGGCGATGTGCTCCTTTGAGAATCTTAGTAATGGAGGAAGGAGTATCATTAACAGGATTTAAACAATCCAAAGATAGTTACGATTCTAGGGTGCTCTAATATAGCCAGTGCCTACAGATGTAAGCCACAAATGATAGGAAAAAATAGCTGCCCAATGATTTTGAAAGGTACAAAAGTTTATTCTGTAAAAGATTTTGTGGACAAAAATGGCTGAATTTTCATAGATTTCTTCAGAGAGTTGTTCGAAAATAATTTTGTGTCAAACATAAGCACATTCCACATCTGTATGCCCACCAGAAGACAGCAGTTTAAGTTTTTAACAGTCCCAATACTTTACAGATACGATTTGTGCATAATCAGTGGATAAATGATGTATCATTAAATTATTATAACATGATGTTGATCAGGCAAAATTGATAATCTGGCATAGTTCTTCGACTAAAGGAGCTGGAAAATCGATGAAGTACTGGTACTAACTTTCTTCAACTGAACATATATTCTGTTGAAGTCTAAAGCAGGTTTATATGTCTATCTTATCTTATGAATGGCTACTTGGATCAAGCCCAAATCATTGTCATATATATAGTTTCAATTTTTTAAAAGATAAATCATACTCTGAACCACATGCTCTCCAATTAGTTGATTTAAATATATGTATTTAGGCAGGTAGCATTATGAGGTCTATCAGGAAAGTATCCAGCAATTTTTAATATCTTGACAACCAGTTGTGCAGCCTTGATGTATCTTGGCAAATGATTAAAGGGGACCTTATTACATATATATGAGCACACTTTCCTGTGAGATTAATGACAGCGGTGAGATGCTATTGGAT
The DNA here is from genome assembly GCA_963457665.1 of Thysanoteuthis rhombus. Lineage (NCBI taxonomy): Eukaryota > Metazoa > Mollusca > Cephalopoda > Oegopsida > Thysanoteuthidae > Thysanoteuthis > Thysanoteuthis major. The sequence goes on along the minus strand of OY735212.1, from coordinate 44,391,413 downwards.
CACATTGCGCACTGTGGGACCATCTCCTTCACAATGACAGCTCATTCTTCACATCTGTGCAGGGTTTTTTGGCAAAGCATTGCTACTATCTAGATCTGGTTCACTGTAACTTTTCCCAATAAGATTAAAGACAGTAGATGAGATTGAAAAGAATGCAAGCAGGCAGCTGTTGGCAATCTTGAAAGAGGACTGTTTCCAAGGGTGGAAAGAACACCGGAATAAATGTTTGAGATCTCAAGAGGAGTACTTTGAGAGGGACTAAGACTCCATTGCCATAGGTAGACTATTTGTTTCGAATCAAATGGCTGGATATGTTCCAGACAGACCTCGTACGTATTTTCAGAGCTGGCATTATTTGTTGATAGACAAATTGTATAAATGTCAACTCAGATGAGGTCACCTGAAGATGGCCAGAAGCAAAATGACAAAAGAAATAGCGAGGCAAGCAAAATTCCCGTAAGGTAATATTTAATTTGTTAAGTAGAATACAGTCATTTCTGACATCCACGTATAATCTTTTAATATCGAACATTGTTGATCAGGATAAAGTTTCCATTAAACAATATCCATTCCATAGTTTACTAAAGCCTAAATAAGCTTGTATCAAGCTCCTTCCCTTCCAAATGAAATCACTTACAAGGTAACCATACACACTTGACACAAATATCCACTTTTGACTTGTCTCTTAGAAATGGAAATTTGCGTCTTTGTCACTCTTGATCAATGTGATTACTTCCCCCCCCCCAAATACTGCTGGAATATTTATTAGCTTCAAGAGGATAAACCTCTAAATCGACTTTCGGAATACAGTTTCTGATAATACTGAATCAGCTACTCTACCAACTGAGCAACCAGTCAATATCAGATGGATAAATAAATCGAGGTAAAGAATGCCAATCTACTTATAGTGAGGGCAATGTTTAATTCATTCTTTCATGGAAGCTCTTATCAAATATGGTAAGAACACTGAACACACTGCAATAATCCAAGTAAAATCCTCAGAAACAAGATTCCTTTTTGTGTTGTAGGAAAGGCTGACGGATTAACCAAATCTGTGACAAAAATGAAAAATAAACAAAATGGTTTTAAAAGATTATTTTATTTTTGGCTTGGATAGAATGAATTTGCCGATGGATAAAAGACCTCAACAGAAACCTTTTAGAAATTGACATTATTTTTATGCATATAAGTTGTATGTTGTAGTATGATGGTATTGTAGATTTTACACATCATAAATGTACTAACAGAAATGGATTCTGAGTGTGAAATATATCAGTACAGAGATTCAAATCCAATATCAACTATATTCCTACAAGAAGAATCAGCCTTGAATTACCATTGCATATATCATTGTAACCTATAGAAAAGTCTTACAACAAGGTTAATCTTGTTATCATTACAAAACTCATATTCATAAATTTCGAGGAAATTCCGTAATTCATTTTGACTAAAAAGATTTTTGAACAGAAAACCTTCCTTGATTATCTTTGAAAGAATACAAAGATACTAAAAATTTATATGAATACTAGTATAGTAACTGTCAAAAATGGCAGGATTATTTACATGCACTCCCTGGCTCTCAGCCAAAGATCAGAGTGTAGTATCTGCTTGCAGTACATTCTTTGGTAGCTTTGTACCAGTGCAATACTGTGGCTGATGAGTGCCTACTGAGGCTCAGTATTGTTAAATGCAAGAGGCCTAGGAATTGTCCTGTGACCTCAAAGAATAACCTTGCCTTGCCTGATCAGTAAGCCCCAGGGTAGCATCTTCCCATTGCACTAAAAGGGAAGGGTCAGGCTTACCCTGATGCCTTCACAATGCCAGCAACGGTGACTTGAGCAATTTTCCTGAATTTCCTGTATGAGGGACCCAAAAATGAAACCAACCTTGTGTTACACCTTGTTCTTGTGGGGAAGCAAGTACATATGGATTAGACTGTAGTATCTGTGAGCTCATTAAAATGTTGAACACACAAACTATATATATATATATATATATATATATATATTCACAGTGTTTTATATACGTGGATATTACAACTGTAATAGAGGTTGGCGTTTGATCCCAGGTAAAAGCAAGAATTTCCTATGCTGATTTCCAAGGCAAGTAAGCTTTTTTCATTTGTTATGAACATTCCTACCTCCATTTGGTCTTCTATTTTATTAAGCAATGTTTATTATTAATGTTTCATCTCGGAAATATAAATACCAAACAAATTTCAGTGGATATCGATAAGAACTATTTGATAAAAGTTATCAATGCATGAGATTTGCAATGATTTTTTAAGTTTGATTGCTGCGTTAGGGATGATCAATTTAGAATTGGAAAAAGGGGCTATCAATGAATGTTACTTTTCACTTCCCAGGGTTTTGTCAGGTAGCGGATCACCAAAAATGTCAGAATTTTTTAAAAAAAGGAGTGTGAATGCTGCCAGACCAATTTAACATGATCTTACAATATGAATTGAAGCTCTCACTAAGTGGGATTTTAGGGTGGGTGGGATTTTCAAAAAAAAAAAAAAAAAACTGTTTTCATTAGACATAATAAGGTGTAAATGCCCTCATACTCCATTGGTGTGGCCTGTATTTGTGAAAGATGAATTGCCAGACCAGATAAAAAAAACAAACAAACCTATGTTGACATTTTAGATTACAGTCTCTAAGAAGGCAATAGTATCTACAATTTTGCTCGTCTATGAATATCGTATTACAAAGAAAACAGGCATTCCTAAGAAAATAATGAATCACCACCACCCATCTACTTATTTATGCTTTTTCTTTCAGAAAAAACAAAAAAAAACTTGATGAGTGAGGGTGGGTGAGCAGAATTTCTGAGTTTCTACTGTGAACAGTTAGAATTGGGCAGTCAAGATACATATATATGTCAGGACAAACGAATAACCTGAACCAAACAACAGTGCTTAAACTGGTCTGTTGTGGGTAGCTGTGAACCTAAACCCAGCAACAGTGTTTAAACCGGTCTTTTGTGGGTGGTGGTGATTAGAAAGGAAATGCCAGAAACATGAAACTTCAAAAAATCATCTCTTCTGGGTCACTGCTGTCAATTAAGCAATATCATTTCAGCATAGACTTATTCAGCTCCAGACTATTCAGCTCCAGACGATTCAGCTCCAGACGATTCAGCTCCAGACTATTCAGCTCCATGTACTGGTAAAACTACCATTTTACACAAAATATGTTCTGAGTAAATGGACAGTCTGAGAGCTTTTTCCAGTCTGCAAACAATCACATGTTGAGCTCCTACTTCGTCACTCCTAACACTCCACCTGTATATAGTTTTAAAACTATGTACTCTGTTAAGTCTTGAACACCATGAGAGTCGTTTGTGATTTTTTGTTAATACTGTTTTTTTAAATTAAGAGAATAGATAAAAAGAAAATTTTAAAATAAAAGTTTTAAAAAAGATTTTATAAGGATGAAAATTTATAAATTCATCTGAAAATTAAAAGCAATCACATGTATAAAATTGTTCAAAATTTAGCTATAAGAAAAATCATTCCAATTTCTGTAGTATAGCACAATTCTAAAAATCTTTCAATTTTTTTGAAAATTCAGTGATTTATAGTGATCATCATCCAACGGAAAGGGAGAGAAATAACTTAACTCCCCTTTTTCAACTTTTCAATAAATCACCCCCAACATGGCATGCCGCCAAAAGATGTCGGTCACTTGATAGTTTCTTTTTAACCAGACCCTACTGAAATAACAAATAATGTATATAAAAAGTCATAACCAATCAGTATCCAATTAGGAACCCATTTATTTCAAGATGAATCATTCCTGGGGCCAGAAAACGTGTCTGTATGATCACCACTATGTTTCTTTCAAGATGTTTGAGTTCAGGTTTACTCTTCTCGGACGTATCTCACCGTGAGAGTTCCTTGGAGATCCGTTCTTTGACTGCCCTTTTGTATACAGTACTTATGAGAGGGGAGGTCATTTCTTTCAAGGTTGCGTCTACTGATCTTCTCTTTTTATTGTATAATAAACAGAAGAAAAATAATGACAAACTGAACAACTGTAGGTGATAAAGGGTTCAATCCATTTTTATATTTGTGTTCCACTGCTTATGGCTATACTGCTTTGTCTAGAGACTTGAAAATTGGTTTACAGTACTCCGCTAGACCACTTATAAAAATGTTTTTTTTATTTCATTAAAAAAAAGCCTTTTTTATTGCTTTACTCTTTATTATTTAGATTCTCCAGAATCTAAATGTTCTAAGATTTTTTTTTTTACCTTATTTTAGATCTTTTCCAGTGGGAAATGCCAGTGATGGGATTTTTTTACATTTCATAAAATTTTATGGCTATGGTTGTTCAATTATTAACTATGATGTTGAGTTGTATGTATATATATATATATATATATGTGCATGTGCAAATAGACAAATCCATTCTGTTGATCCTTAATGCAGCTCATGTGATTCCATATTTCATTCGTAGAGTTGCTCCAGTCTTTTCTTTGCAAAGCAAGGTAATCCTCACTGAAATTAACCCTGGTTTGATCTGTATAGTTTTCAGCTAGACTTCAATTTTCTCTCTCTCCTTTGAGACTCCTATCTACAACTTGGACCTTATCCCCGAAAAGATGGTGTGCACTCTGCTCCTTCTAGATATGATCTGCTATTCCAGACTTCCCGAAGCTCCAATGTTAATTCTTGGAATGATAATGACTCATAACAAAATTAGAAAATCTATCAATCTACGTAATGCTTTCAATTTGTTTCATTGAGTCAATTATCCCGAATAATTTATTTTACATCAGATTTCTGAGTTTCCACAAGAGATCAATTGCTGAAATACAACTTTTAATTTACCAACCAACCTGGAGTATTATATTAGTTTGAGAGTATCAAATCACCATAGCTCCATAAATCGACAACCCAACCAGCCAAGTGGGCTGCAGATTCTGCTCTCTTTGCTCAATTGTATGTGTATTTGTATGTGTCTTTGGGCGCTCCTGGTCATACTTTGGAGGCTAAAAATTTGCATGAGTACTCCTCTAGGCACTATCTAGAACATTCATTTGTTTTTTCAAAAGAGTGCTTTTGGGGTCTCTAGAATCATTTTGGATCAACAAAGCCCAAAACATGTATAGGTAATTTTTTTAAAGATAATTTTAGATAATAAAAGATCTATATTTATTAGATAATTTTAGATAAAAGATATATTCATTTTATGTAATTTTTTCTATATATGTTAACTTTTTAGATAATTAGTTCTAGTAGACGTGCAGGCTACAGTGATTCATTAATGCAAGATTCGGATATCCATTGTCAGACTTACACAAAGGGAAAGATAGAAGCTCAGTCGAAACACAATGCTGCAAATGCATTGCTCTTGTCAGTGCAACAATATTATTCAATAACAATACCCATTTGCTAATTAGGAATTCTGTTTTGTATTAATAGAGTCATTTGCAGTAATTATTGATGGGGTTGAAATATGATAATTTATTAATATTTATGAAGCATTATGACACTCTTTCCCACTCTGATTGAACATTACTGTTTATTGGAAAGCAAATCCTTGCAATTGATGTCATTTTAACGGTCTTCAATATAGACAGTAAATCAACGATGACTTATACATGGCTATTATCCAGACTTGGAATAGAAAGATTCATTTATCCATCAAAGAAAGGGGTTTTTGCTGGGGTTTTTTTATCTCGTGTTTTTATACGAAAAAAATTTATCTTTCAGCATTCGCTAAATGCATGACATGCAGCCACCTGTTCAATTGATTGATCTTCTTCATTCAATATAGTACAGAACAGAAATTACCACAGACCTAATCACTAAAAATTGCCAGCATGACCTGATAACAATTATTTCATTGACATCTCATAAAACAAGAAATGAACTTTATGATTTAACGCTAATATTTAAAATCCTACATAATTCAGAGCACCATCCGATTTCATTTAACTTCATTAAACCAAAAATTACCTTAAAGAATTAATAGTAACGTACAAAAACCTTCATAATTGAGAGTACCATCCATTCAACTACCTGATTAGTACTCAGGTCAAATATCGGCCGACTAAAAGATTATTTCCAAGTCTGCTCATACATATTGCCATGGTGATACTATCCTCCAAATGTCTTGTTCACTAAATCTTTATTTTCCTGACTCCAGTCTTAGTAAAGGATACATACATACACTGAGCTTAGCTGAGTCTGAAATGAGGCCACAAATGTGCATCACTCAGTGATGATTAAATTCACTTCATAGTAGTAATGGTCTGCTGGACTAGCTCCTTAACTATTTCCCCTTAGCTTATTTCAGTCTAGCACAAAACTTACCAAGTATTGCTACATGGTAAAATGTCCAAATATAGTTATTTATTAAGCTTAGTCTGGCATAAAGCCACCAGTGTGGCACGCTCAGTTAATCTCAAACTCACTACACAGTTGTAAGGGTCAGCTTGATAGCTCACTATCATCCCATAGCAAAGTGTCTCTATGAATGATATAAAATTTTGCGAACAGTTTGTCTTTGTGTGGGTTCTTAAAGAAAAGATTTTGTATCACTCATAGACATCAAGCAATTCCCTATCAAAACTCTATGTACAAGTAATGTCGAGGAGACAGATACCCAGGCAAATCACTTTATGATTTTCCTCTAAGAGAGAGGAGGTTAGAGTCACCAGAATATTTGTAACGTGACAAATAAAGTATTGAATAATCCTAGCCACCACTGAATGTGCTTGTGTGTTCCATAACCCCTAGAAATATTTGTTTTGTCTACTGAATTGAAAATAGCATCAGTACTCCACTTAATCCTCTCTGAAAAAAAAATGGCCTTTTCAATAGGTTTATCAATAACATTTAGATTCTCCAGATATTTTTTGCATGTTATTAGGCCAAGTCTGGAGGGGTAAGGAATGAAAACATCTTGAGAGACATAACAAGCATAATTATAAAACTTAAGTTTGCAAGCTGACTTCTAAGTCCTTCTGCTTCAACCTTCTTGTTTACATTCCTCAAATTAAAAATTATTTCTGTGAGTGCTTTTATGATTTCCCTGTATCTAGCCCAAATTTCTGATGGAATGTCCTCTGCACACTAACATTGGAAAACTTGTACAAGCAGTCGATGGTGTCAAAAAATTCTTTTTACTACATCATTCCCTACAAGATTCAATTTATATGCTGCAGAAACTTTGCTTGTAGTCTGTTGAAAACACCTGCCATTAGGCTATCACCTTTATACACCTGTCCCCTACACTTTTAATATCAATTCCAGGTTTTTTTTTAAAATTTGTGATAATAATTTTGAGACCAGATGCATTGTGATCATGTACAGCATGAAATTCTAAACACAATTTGCATGCTGGTCTCTGATTTCTATCGAACTAAGAGAAATCTTATTGAAAAATTCAAAGAAATCAATAAAAGTTCAGGAAAGTCATGTTAAAACTATTACATTAGAGATAGCAATAAGCATATCAGATAAATAAAGTTTATATTCATAGAATATGCTGAAAGTTTTGATTACTTTATTGATATCAGCCATGAAAAATAAATATGTAACTAACCTTTGAACAAACAGCAAGATGAATTACATAAGAATGAATAAGGTTGCCATTTCGGAATGATAAATATGATATTGAATAAAGTCACCAAAACAACATTGTTACAGCATCACTCAAGCAAAATGTTCATACAATCTTTAAATGCATTTATTCATTTAGTTCAGTCATTCTTAACAGGAACAATATCACCCCAGGGAGTGAAAGTAGAGCTGTGGTGGGAAAGATAGATTGTCACATATAAATGAAAGTTCTTTGAAAAAAATAGTCAAGAAATAGGAGGGAACAACTCCCACTTGGTGAATTATAAAACATGTATTTTGAAAAATTGTTTTAATTAATAATTCTCATTTCCATCATTGTCTTATTTCATCAAGCAACCACATATAGGTCATTCTGAAGCTCTAAATATCTGCTGTAAACAATTTTTTTTTAAATTTACATGACTTAGCCAAGATAAGAAAAGACATTAATGGAAAATAGTGTTCTTTTGCGGAGATGTACACTCAAGCTATTTGATGTAAGTATTTATTTGGCTGAAGGCATTAGATAATGTAGAGAAATCAATATTGCTTCTGAGGGGCAAAAGTTAAGCTGAATGGGTGATAGATTCCAAAATAACCAAAAAGAAAAGAGAGGTTGAGAAACTTTGATTTTGATTCTTCGGCTATATTTTACTTTAGTTAGAGGGATTAAGTGGATATGTCACTATCAAGAGAAATAAGAAGAATTGTCGAAACCAATATAATTTGAGAAAAAAGATAATCTCAAATTTGCTCCCTTCTAACTTTTTATATTTTTCAGATTTCCTCAGTTATATTACACCCCTAGAAATCCAGCATTTTCTTGCAGTTGCTGGGTTTGTGGGCACCACGCACTGCCTCGGGTTTAGTAAACTGATGGGATTTTATCCAAAAAAACAGCACAAAATATTGTAGATGACAATACAGTACAGGTGCTACACTTTACTCATCTTTTCATCAGACTTTGTCAAGGTTATGGGGTAACAGCTTTTTGCTGTTACTACCTACCTAGTCAGGTGAGAAGAGTATTTGCTCAATTGCTTACTCACCTATTCAGTCAATTATTGTGGAACACCAGTGACAAGACATTTTTCAGGATCTCTGGTGAAAGGACAGTTCACTGGGTGAAGTGAATTCATGCCTTCCCCAAGTATATTAATACAGCAAGCAGCTTTAGCCAAAATTTAAAATTTGTTGATACCACTTTCCATGTTTTTAACCGTTAGAGGACCATAAACCTCTGCAAATATACATAGCCCCAGTTTATGCTTGTGATGCCTACACAAAATATCTATCTTACAGTACCCCATCTGCTTTAAGTTGCAAGGATAACAGATTTTTAATGCTACTTCTTGAGCAGGTGAGTTAGTTATTGGAGTGTGGTTTACATGAGTGCTCAATCACCAACTCTCTTCTTCATGTTATTGTGGCATGCAAGAGATGAGAAATTGTCAAGATATCTAATTATGGGTCAGAGCATAACAAGAAGTGAATTCCTGCCTTTCCCAAGTGAACATCTGCAATCCCAGCTGAATTTCGAACTTGGTGTACCACTTCTGTTTTCCATACTTTTAACCATTTTGCCACCCTTCACCTGCCTTCTACAACTGCGACTGTAATGACCTGCAGAAACCAAACTTTTCATTATTATCAATTCAATTATCCACTCATCACCTTTAAAAAACATTACCCAAGCTGCCAATATTCTTCCTGTGGAAAACAATTTTACGGAACTTCCAGGAAATTGCCTGCTTAAAAACAGACAGTTTTCAAGAGTTCCAATCAATCTCAGAGCATGTTGAATGTTTGCCATTTTTTCTCTGCCACTTCTTCAGGGAAGTTGCAACAAACTATTCTTTAGATTCATCGTTAAAAGATTTTTCTTGCAATAAGATGAATTAGCCGATTGTGGGGGGGCTACATTGTGGCTGGGACGGTTGTGTATTTCCTACCAGTGTCAGAGGTCAAAATGTGAGCCAAGATAAAAGCCAGGATTTTAGATGTTTCCAAGACAAGCAAGCTTTCCCGATTTGGCAGCACCATCTTCTAATCCAACTTCCCCATTTCTATCCTTGTACAATACTAAGCAAAGCAAAGTAAATACGCAGAGTTGGTCAACGATCCATATTCAATCAATAATCTATATATACAAAACACCAAGCCAAAGTTTGTGTATTCATACCAAATTATAACAGCTCTGAATATTACTAAACTTATATAAACTGAAGGTCCCTTAGTATCAGACTGAGTTTTCAAATTGTAGATTTTGAAATGAACTTACCTTGCAATTTTGTAAATCAAATAAGATTTTATAAATCAATCAAAACAAGATTACTGTATTTATTTTATTAGGAAAGTTTGTACTAGAATCAGAGGCCAAAATTAGGATGAAATCACATTATTCAAAAAATTAACATTGACCATCTGATTTATTATTTGAATCAATGACATAACAGATGTATACAGTAGTCCAAGTCTTGTGCCACATAGCCTGTGCTTTTACTTCATATAAGCTGCCAGAGGAGACATTTTTCCAGTGCAGGGATCCTCTATTTTTTCCCTCTCTTTCGCAACTAAAATTATCCTTCATCTTACACTGATTTATTCAAATTGGTATCCTCTCTTTTGTTGTTATAATCACAATATATCTGACCTTCTCGAAGTGCCTGTAGTATTTGGTAAATTTCTGGTAATTTCAAGCCAAACCCTTTATTCGATCCAGGGGAGTAAATTATTCTTATTCTGCTTCCTATGCTAGAGGATATCTTGTATTAATTAATTTTTCCTACTTACAAGAGTATATGAATTTCACTCAAACCAGGGATTGAACTGTGACCGTCAGGTAATTACATGCACTTAAACATGAGTATATGGGAACTCCTTCTATAATGGGGGAGGGAGGGCAAAAGGCTTGATTTGTCAGAAATTTTATACGGCTCTGCCTGAATTCCTTGAATGTAATGTCTGATTCTTTTTAAAGGCCAGAGGGTATAATGACAAAAACATTGTTTTGTAATGTAAGATGATTAAATAAGTATATAATAATAATTATTCAGACAAAATTATTGATAACTACGATAAGTGATCAATTTTTTATCCAATTTTGCCTCACATGGTAACAAAAAAAGTCTGGTTAGTCATTCAATTGTAAACCATTGTGTCATGTTGGGGGGTATCAATTAAAATTTGTCAAAAGAACAATCATTAAATAAGTTCTTCCTCTCGCCTTTTGCTAGACACTAAAAAATTGATGATAAAGAAATGTTCAAATTTACGGCTGTATGCTTGATATATATACAGCCAGCCAAACCAACTTAAAAACTGTGTAAACCTATGTTGACAGTTTTGGCTGACAGTTTCTAATAAAAACACAGCAGAATAATTGGAAACAAAATAAGTCGAATTCAAACTTGTGAAGAATTGAAAAGGTGATAATCAAATAAAATACTAACAATAATATATATATATATATATATATATATATATATATATATATGTATCATCTATTCAGGGTTGAGCACTCTTTAAGTGAGGTAACTCATTCACTGTAAGCTTATGCAGTGCTCTCCTATAGGAATTGAGCACTCTGGTGGATGAGGGATTTCTGTGAAATTTAAAAAATATATCACTTAAATTCAGCCTTACTGCCTTTCCAGTTCCATAATCCAGAGATAGGATATCGGCCTACGGGTCTGAAGTGAAAGTTTCGATTCTGCATCGCTGTACTGGATGGGATAATGGAAAGTCTATAGCCACACTGAAGAGATGTAATACATCAAAACAGCTGTCTGTGGATGACACAATGATATATATATATATATATATATATATATATATATATATATATATAAAAATAAATATATATTTATATATGTGTGTGTATATATATATATATAGTTTTTATCTCAACTGCAACAAGTTTCAAACTTTTTCATAATTTTAGAAACAGTCAACCAAAACTGTCCTCATAGATTTCTTCAGTTTTCAAGTTCCAAGTTGGTCTGGCTGGCTATATATGTATATATCACACGTACAGGTTGTACCAATAGAGTTAGAGGGCTGGAAGTATAATCAGGTCTTTTATTTTCATTTTCAGAATTTCCTCTACCTAAATAGGATTTCAGTGGGGAGCCTAATTTGCAAAGTGATTTCATGATAAATTGGTTCCTTAGTTTGTATCCGGCCGTAATCATGCTTATTCTTTGAAAATTCAGTCTTTTTTAGAGATCAAGTTACTTATTCATTGATCACCCCTTCTTTAATTGATCAACCCCAACACTGCAGGCTGCCAAAAGATGTTTGTCACATGATGGCTTTTATTGTGACAAATTGGATCTGTTTTTCTTTTTGTTTTGATAACCACATCTTCCAATTCTATTGTTATCGGTATTAAGCTCACCTTAGCTTCGCAGTGGCAACAATATGGGTCACCCATTGAGAATCAATGCCGGATGGTTTACAAGTCTTGCTGCTCTATGGTAGGCATTCTATTCTAATTAGTAATAAGACTCATACAAAACCTTTCCTACTGTGTCACTCAAAAAATAATTGTGTGCCTCAAATGATATCTCATTGAACCTTTTAAAGTATGAATAAGTCAGTGAATAGTAATAATAGTTACGCTTCTCAGAAATTCAGACAGAAATTCAAGACAGGTCAGGTAAATACAATAGTCAATAGAAACCATTGTGAGACAGATGACCGTTGCCTTTTGGTAGCATGCCATGTTGGGGGTAAGCAATTGAAAAATTACGAAAAGGGGTTATCAATGAATAAGTTGCTCGTCTTACATTTTGTTGGATCACTTAAAAGTCCAAATTTTAAAAAAATAAGCATGAATGTAGCTGGGTACAAACCAGAGATCAATTTAGAAAAACTTTAAATTGTAAATTGGACCCTCTACCTCCACTAAAAAATCTACTTTGGAGGAGAATCTTGTAAAAAGAAGTTTTCTTGACGTACTAAGGAGTGAATTAATGAAGGCTATGTATGTGATATATATACATAGTCATCTAGACCAACTTAAAAATTAAAGAAACCTATGTTGACAGTGTTTGTTGATGGTTCTTATTATCCATATGTAGGGTTTATTGCCTTTGAACATAAAATAAAACAAGCTTGGTTGCACAAGAGTCAAATTTCCTTGCTTCATTAAAATCTAAAAGGTAAACAAAATAGAATTAATTCCTCCATACTATATTATTCCAAAATTACATGTTTTATTCCTCTCTTCTTAATTAGTAGTTAGCAAAATTTTAGCATAACAATTTGACTCTAAGTTGGGTTTTAGAAGTGGGAATGTATTTGTCAGCAGATTTTGGATATGTCACTGTGTCACTGTTATTTGTGCATGATGTCACTGGCTTTTGGTCAGGTCATTGTCATCCATCATTGTTGTGACTTACGGAAATAAAATCAAAATTTAATAATTGTCTGAAAAAAGGGACAATAGACTAGAGCTGTTAAAATGTAGAAAGTAATGTTTTTCTTTTTCATATAAATTTGCAGCGTTCTCCTCTTTCCCTTCCTTCTACCCCAAATCCAGGTTTTGGTCTAATACAAGGTTTGCATTACGTACATAAAAAAACTTTATATATAAAGAAATGGGAGGGATTTCACATTATACATAATATGGTAGAATAGAATCTTTCCTTTTGCTTCGACATTCAAAGAAAACAAAACCAAATTACATTTTGTTTTAAAAAATCTCCAAGATAAAAAAGAAACTATTTATTTTAAATGCAGCAAGTCTAAATAACAAAAGAATTTCAAAGAGTTTTTTATTGTTTAATTTACAGAACTTGTAACAGAATTAATTTTGTTTGCTTAAGCCAAAGGGTTGTAATTTTATCCATGACAACACACAAAGAAGTTTAATGAAATAATTCTGAAAACACGGAACTCTGAGTTGAGTGCCAATAAGCTTTTTTTAAAATTTCCAACTCTTCCTGTCAACAATACGAACAGATGGGGATGGTACTGTTGGCAATCAAAAAGTGATATCCTGCCTCTGATGGAACCTAAAAATTGAAGTCTTTATACAGAAACAATGAAAGTCAAAATTGAGGATATGCAACGTACATTCAAGATGAAGTATTTTAGACCATGAGTGCTCCGGATTTATCAATAACCCTAAGCCATTTTCAATTAGCCTCTTAATGTATGTATAAAATAACAATAAAGATCATAATGATCAGATACTATGCATTCATTACAACAAAAAATTGTTGAGTAAGGAAAATGAGCAAATTCTTGAAAGTATTAAAAAAAAAATATCGTATTGATCTATCTGTAGAAAACTTTTTTTGAATAATTTCCCGTTAACACGTTTACTGCCACACAACATACATGTGCGTCTCGCAGCATATTGTGTATTGCCTCTGAGTATTATCCATTCCACAATTTGTAGAGCAGGCTTTTGGTGAAAAAAATAAGCATGAAGTGCAAAGAGAAAGGAATTAAAAAAAACAAAACAGAGTCAGTGCTTAAGATGCAAATTACAGTCATTTTTTTTATAGTTTAACTAGATAATTCCCGTGAAAGATATATTTGAATTTCTGTGAGATTATTTTTTCTTTAGAATAGAAACTACTGAATACATTTCAGTGAAAGAGTCAATTGTTATAGAAAGAGAATTTTTAAAAAAACTATGCAGTTTTGAGTTTATAATTCAATTTTATTTTCATGATTTGATTTTATTCACTGAAATAAATCATATTGTGATTTCTAATGATAAGTAACAATACACTGATTTCATTATGTAAGGGTTCAAATATTCGAGGTAGCAGTGAATAAGTTGAATATATGATCACAAATATCTGTGCTCGTAATGGTCAGAAATTTGTCCATATGATTGCAGATCGATACAAAGTTTCTTCATCTAAGTAAATCCAGGAACTACCAATTAGTCAGCTATTTTAAAATGTGTTTCTAATTTTTGGTCATGAAGTTGTTTAATGCTTTTTTTGTTTTTTTTTGATTAATACTTTGTACCACCTCTTTTCACTGTGTAGTATAGGGTAGTGCAGGGTTAGTTGGAACATAGGGTCAGCTGAAACACCATGGGGTCTGCTGAAACACCGCTGGGTCAGTTGAAACACGGCACTTTCAGCAGAAACAGAACCTAGTGAGGACTGTGCTGCCATCTTGTGAGAGCCACTTATACTACTTTTCAACCATATCAGTATCAAGTCGATGCAGAGGGTTTTCAGTCGTATAGATACGTTTGTGTATTTTTTCACATTTTGCAGTAAAATTTCTATTTGTTTGTAAATATTCAGTTTGTTTAGTAATTATTGTAGTCAGGAATGAATGCTTTTGTGCGTTGATTATTTGGTAGAAAGTATTTGAAATGGGGCAGAAAATCATCTGCTAATTCCAATCTGTGTTGTGTACATTGCATATGTTGAGCCCATTACTGCCTGGGGCTAGTTGGAACATGATGAGGGGTTTGTTGGACTTATTTACAACAAGTAAACCAGCGTATGTAGTAGCCCTTACACTCTCATGAAACACCCTGTGGCACATGTTTGCTGTAGAGCAAACAAAAGGTGCTATTGATACTTGAGTCGCATTGACCCAGAGGTCATTGATTATGCCCGTGAAAAATGCAGTGGTATTGCTGTCAGTGCCCCCACACTGTTCACACAAGATGCAGCCCCTTGATAAGACTGTTTGAGGGCCTTTCACAAACCAGTTCAACTCGATTCATGGATGGAGGAAAGCAAGGGAAAAACGATGACGATATACAAAATTCCTAGATTTGTTGAGGAGGCATTTCCTTGGGCCATGACTCCTACCAACATACAGTTGGGTTTCAGGTTAACAGGCATCTATCCTTTCGGCAAGAACAGTTTCACCAATTATGATCTCCTCCCTTTTAATGGGATGGATCGTTCTCAACGTTGCACTGGTTGAAGGAATGAAGATGATGAGATGATCACCAAAATCTTGAAACTTGAAGACATCATATTCTGCCTGAAAGTGAGGGATCAAAGCATCAATAGCATCAGCAGCAAAAACTTGTGTTTCTTGTTGATCCAAATAAATGTTTTGGACAAATAAACGTTATTCATAGGCAACAAATCAAAGTGATGATCATGCCTGGTTGAAGTTATCTGATTGAATACATCATTGAAATTTAAGATTGAAATGATGCCATCATAATTTTTTAATTGTCCTGTAAATACTGGTATGTTTCAACATACCCCAGAGCATGTTCCAACCTACTCCACTGTGTGTGGGGAGTGTAAATCATCTGAACCTGGGTCACAAATTTTTTTTTTCAGGGAACTTACTATGTCCCTGCTGAATGTATTTGCTGAGTTTGTTGTACATATGTGTATTAAAAAAAAACACGATGTAGTAGACTTGTTAATATAACCATTAGTGGAAAATAATTGTTTTTTGTGAAATATGTTCCAACTAACCCCACCCTCCTCTACTTGTGATGAAGACATGGTGGTCTGCTAAAAAGTGATGGTTTGGAAGTATTTTAGCTGTTTTTTAATACTTCAGATTAAAAACAAGAGAAAATGAGATTTTCATGATGCTTTGTCGACCGCATTAGTGATCTGGTGCATACTTATTCACTGAGATTTGTTTATTTTGATACAAGGTCTCAAGCTGCTTACAGTAAATGGTACTCCAAAGTGGTCACTCATCTCTGTATTGATCAGGTTTAGCATTGCTTAACTTTGATGTTCAGATAAGGACCAATTCTTCCAGCATGACTTGATCATAAGAGGAGCTATGCTGTAGCGTTTGAAGATTGCAGAGGGAGTAATTTATTGGCAAGAAACATTGATCATCTAGTTCAGAACAGTTCAACTCATGTCTTAGTTGATCATAATGGTGCCATGCCAAGGACTTCCCTTTCATGGCATTTCTAAGAATAACGGAAGTTACTTGTCCATCTTTTCTCCAAGCAACTGGCTTACATGGTACCAGCGGCAAAGCGTAATCCCCAACCTGACCTTTTAGAAGAAATGGAACCAGACTGCCTTAGGGGTTCCATTCCCAGTTCGGAATCAGAGTTGTCCATCTCCTAGACTGGTTGCCAACCAAAGCCAGAGAGCCCAGTTTACCCAACCATTTGCCTACAGCTGGGAGCATACCAAGGCTAGAAAGGTCAGTCTATCCTGCTATTCATTCAGAAGTTCAATCCTCAGTGGATGCTCCATTACTATGAATTCATGCCAGTCGGGGCCCCAGTAAATATCAAATATTGATGAGAATATTGGATCTCAAACGTTTCTGATGGTATTATTCTGACAGCATTCACAATCATTAACAAAAAATCAAAACTATGTTGTTGACTACATCTTGTCTTCAGCTATTCAATGACACGCGTGTGTATAATCCTTTTTTAAAAATCAATATTGGAATTTTAAACATCTAATTCCAATATATATGTGCATAACTGTCCTTGCATGCATATAGGTGTGTATGAACATTACTCAAGACTGCAAACGTGAGATTATATATGTAAGCTTCCATGAATTTCTCTATGTATTTTTATTTAAATTCTTTATTTCACACACACAAATATATCAGTATATGTAGGCGTACATGCATGAATGAATACATACATGCATAAATATACATACATATATATATGTATATATATATATATATATATATATATATATATGTATTTCTAAGCACCCCGGCACCCAAAACCTGAATCTTCAACTTATCGATTCTCATCACATTATGTGTATACGTACATAAATAACGAGATCATATTCTTTAAATCTTCTTTTCAATCTCACCGAGAATCGTTAAATGTTTAAAAAGATTACAGACAATACTTGTGAAAGCAAAGCCAAATTTGGAGAAATATTTCAAGATGAGTGAATCATTACGTAGAACGAGCTGTGATGAAAGCAAAAAAACTCAGCAGCCTTATTTGCATATCAAGCATCCTATTCACATCCCATGAACACATTGGGAAAAAAATTTGTTTTGCTTCAATCCATTCATGAATCCTTTTGGATTTTCAGCAACAAAAATTTTTTATTTTTTTATAAAGGATATTTTTTATTCAGGAATTCTATCTTTAGATAAACAGTTTGTCTTTACATGTTTTCTGTGAATTCAAGAAAAAGAAATTGTCTGAATATGATATAACATTTGTAAGATAAGCCTTTCAATACTATCCGCACTTTTTGTGGATTACACCATGCAACATGATTTTTGTTCCTGGGGAATGAGTGTTATTTTCTGATGGCCTGTCCGCCAAAAGTATAGAAAAATGACTATTATTCCCTTCAAACTCCGCTTTTGTAACCACGATTGTGATATTCATATGTAATACTCATGTGGTTAAAAATGTGCAAATTAAACTGATAGACAATTATCAGTCAAAAGAAAAGTTTGAAGAGAATAATTGACATTTTGTATATTTTTTCAGATATGATCAGTTAGAATATAACACTTAATTAACCAGGAACATTAAAAAAGTATTTTTTAAAAGTTGGTAAATGTTATATCTCTACTAGAAAATTGATAAGCACTGCTTAAAAAATTAGAGACCTAGTCCAAAGTTCAAATTCATCCAGCTACAAACTTTAAAGCAAATAACCTTTCTAATGGATGAGTGAATAATGAAAAAAAAAAGAGCGAATATACTTTTCATTCAAAGAGTTGTTCAGACTATTGAGTACATTTTTTTATGTTGCTTTTCTTGTTACCACATTGTTTCAGAAAATCCAATATACAGCCTATATCAGGTGTACAAAAAGAGAGAGAAAAGTGTCAATTTTTCTTTTGAAAATGAGAAGTAGCAAGCAGAAAAAAAATGATGGCTGATGTACTAACTAGCTTGGATCACTCCCAGCTATCCCAGCCATGCTCAGCAACCCATGGAAAACAGATGATTCTATATTATGCATGAGGGATGCTCTCTAATTGTCGCCTTGCTAAACAAAGAAAAGACTCCGCTCATTCCTTATGGACCTCAAAAGAGGTCTGTGGACTGGATAAAACACTGGGATAATAACAAAAAAAAGAACAAAAAGAACACGCACAATGGTCCAAACAATTATTGAAACTCTTTTCAAAATTATGGATGTTTTCTGAATATTTTGAGCAAAAAATCTAGGTGCATATCACCTACAGAAACATAATTGCAGGACATTTCTTCTTACACTGTTTGTTGGGTGAAGAAGTTCTGTTTGTCCACCACTATTACCAAGAGGGTAATCAATAATATAGAAAACTCAAAACATATTCACCAAATGGCAGACACAGCTATATTTAAAATGAAATTACTCTTTCAATCACATTTTTCAGGTAATCAAAACAATAAATTTTAAAAACGTAGCAAAATTACCACTCGTTATCATTTTTTATTTTTTTTTACGAAAATATGAAAATGAAAATATGCAAGTTGTGGAGATAATAATAACTAGTATGATGAATCTTTTTTAATAGTGTGCACACACACACATACAATAATTACATAAAGTAACACACTAACTTAGAGTAAGGTAAGTACATGACTTTTTTATGTGTTGGAACAATTTTCTGTTCATTCATTCAAATAACTTTGTGGTTTTGAAACAACAGTCTGTGAATCCCTAGGAGTCAGACAAATGATCCACATGGGAGTGCAGTAGTGTTCCTTCTAAACCTATCATTGCGAATCTTGAGAGAGAATAATATTATCCATTGCAAAAACATTATTATTGCACACAGAACAGCAAAAACATAATTATTGTACATAGAACTGTACCATATCTTAGAATTCAAATAAATATAACATGATTTATAATGGTTAGAATTAGTTATTACTGCAGTCTATTGAATAAAAACTAAATGTTAAAAATAGGGGTCCACCCAAATATTTCTTTTATATAGAAAGGGTCCTTGAGTTTTCAATGTTTTGAAACTATTGAAACTAGTTGACTTCTCCCTTCCCAACACTTTGCTTATAGTCAGTTACACTGCTGACAATGACTATTTATGCTGTTTCCATACCAGCCCCTAGCTACATTCAATCAATCATAACTACTGTACGTTTGAAAATGAATGATATTTTCTACTTAGCAAGACTCAGGGTTGAAATTCACATTTTCTGACTCACAGCAAACATTTAGAGATGTGGATCAGATCGAAAAAATGGGTGCAAAGCATGCAAGGATCATGCATTTTTCATTCAAAATTGAAGCTCAATGGGGGGTTACAGTACATATATATCTATATATATTTTGATGGATAGACATATAAATTGCAGTGAGATAGTTATAAGAATACATACTTTATTATTCATCTTTTGAAGGATGAAATACTTGAATTTTGTCTTTACGTGTTTAAGATGGTAGTGCCAAAAAGTAGATGTTTGTGTTTTTAAAAAAAGACAGGAGTTAAATCCTAATTATATAATTCATATTTGTTCATTATAGAACAGACAGAATTTAGATTGCTTCCCTTTGTACTTCTTGTTATAAAAGGAGGAAACTCATTATAAAGTAATTTTCTTTCAAGATAGACTTTTGCATATAAAATCAGTGCCACCATTTGATATTTTGAGAGGTCAGTGCAAATATACAGACAGTTTTTTCCCCGTTCCGCTGATAACAGAAAAGATAATCACCTGTCTTACCTGTCTACAGATTTCATAACGCAAAGTACAAAACTGTAGAGTCCATTCCTCAGTTGTATAGTCGATTTTCTTTATCTCAATTTTGACGGGTGCGGAGTAAGAGTGAGCTGGTCTAATTCAGAATGAACATAGTAACTCTGATCCCCAGAGAATTTTGAGTAATCATAGATTAGTGCTTTATTTACTCATGGGCAAATTTAGATAAACAGCATCAAAAAATGAATCATCTTCTGATCAAGCCTTCTCAACTTCATAAACTGGAAGAACCTTAGAATTAGCTACCATATCTTGAGGAACCCTTGTATAGAAATATTAAGCCAATGATATGTATCATTATGTTCAGAAATCTATCTGTGTTATAATCAAAATGTAATTATCCTTATTCTACAGTGAACAAAATGAGAGTTTTCTATATTTTTCTTTGTTTTGCTGAACATTCTAAGATCTACCATTTTGCTGTCTTCTCTCTCCAAAGGAAATCTAATATAAAAAATATAAAAAGGATGTCAGATTCTTTGGGAGATTATTAATAAGCTTCGCTTTCCTTTTATTGAATTAATGTTTTTCATGAACTTTCAATACTTTTTTCAAATATAAGAATTCAGAAGGTCAGCATGAAACAAAATTATCAATCAACTGGTTTGATACCAAGAAAAACATAGTTTTCTTATTATAGAGTCTTGATTAATGAAAATGAAGTTTCAGAACTTATTAGCAATAGGAAACAATCACAAGTCAAGACAGTACGATACTTATAACTAATTTGCATATGAATCGTGAATTGTACCTGTTTAATATGAAACTTATGCTTGTTTTCTGTAGCACAAATCCTTAATTTAAGGATCAAACTTAAGCAGAACAGACACAAATTTCATCTTCCAATGCGATAAGACAGTCAGAAGTTTTTTTTTTATGCATGCATGAAATCTTTGTAGCAAAACCCCTAACAACCTATTGCGGAACCATGGTTGAGAAAAGCTGTTCTAATCGGATATCATCAAGAATTGAATACAATAAGAGTGAGTGAGAGAGTGATTGAAAGTTAGTGATTAAGAGAGAGTGAGATAGAGGGAGAGGGAGACAGAGATTGATTGAGAGTGAGTGATCAAGAGAGAGTGAGATAGAGGGAGAGAGAGAGAGTGAGAGAGAGTGAGAGAGAGTGAGAGAGAAAACAGGAAATAACCTTTCAGGGAGTTTATCTTTCAAGGCATCTGCATGAAACAAAATGGCATGTGCTCAGAGATTTGAAAGTGCAAAGCAATTAAATATCATGTCTGTCCCACCCAAACCCTTTGGCACCGACACAAACGCCCACCAAGACAGCAAAATATGTTTACAGGCTCTAACACTCGAGCGTTTCGAAACATATTTAGTTAAGAATGTGTGTAGGTGTATACATAGAGGTGATTTTTAGAAAGCAAATTAAAGTTTATCCCAAAATAAAATATTGTTATAATAATGAAACAGTGGTGGTAAAGTATAAGAATCAGGGGGAATATGATTTAAAAAAGCTTTTATAAAGACGTTTGTGATGATTGATTAAAGAATTCAGGGTTAGGGTTATTCATTGATTAGAGCAAATGTTATTGGTAATAAATTATATCTTTGCTTCACATCTCATTGCTGCTTGCTTCTTCCTATATTTCATCACAACCCATTACGAAACAGGTCTGCTTAGTCATCCATTAGAAACTGTCATGTGACCAACATGCTGTATTGGGGATGATTAATCAAAAAATTACAAAAAGGGATGATCAATGAATATGTAACTTCTCTCGCCTTTTATTGGATCATTTAGGAGTCAAATCTTCAAAAAATTAGCGAGAATGCTACTGGACATAAACTAAGAGATCTATTTAGCATAAACTTACATTGCAAATTGAAACTAAACTGCCAACAAAAACTTATTTTGGGGGGAGAATTTAAAAAAAAATTTTTAATAACAAAAAGAATGTCTTTTTTAGATGTAACAAAGAGTAAACAGTTAAATTTTAAATTTAAATTTCCAACCATCTAGCTCAATTAGTGCAGCCTGTAAGTGTGATAGATACTGTAGTGCCCACCTTTCCAGCAAAAAAAAATTATTCATATACAGAGTTATCTGCCCTTTGATTTAATAGATACCTACATAGCCAGACAGACCAACTTAAAAACTGACAAAACTTATGCTGACAGCTTTCTTGGTAGTTTCCAATACTCACCAAAACATGTTCCACACAATTGGGATGAGTCTAAGATATTCATTTAAACCAACATAATATAATCACTGGAGTCGTTGGTCGGAGCACTGGTTATTGATACACAAGAAGAATTAGCAAAGTGGGTTCAAATTTCAGCCAAGGCTATTTACATTCACTTCACACAAATGCCCTTAAGAGAGGCATGGATTTATTTCTCGGAGTCCAGCCGTATTCTAGATATATTGGCAAAATATTCATTCACGAGCAGACTTTGGTAATAATAAGAAAAATAGTGGATGAGTGAATACTTACAAAAGGTGCTCTCTATGTCTATAACATAGTAGTTAAAAGTTGTTATCCATTATTGTTCAGTAACTTTAGAATATCTAAAATTTTGAAAAATTCATCAAAAAATCTTCTAAAGAAAAAGAAATCAAGTGAAGAATCACTCTCTGATGGCAAGCCTTTGTTAGAGCAAGTTCAATCTTTAAGAACAAAAAAATCCCATTAGTCCTAAAAAGAAGGGCCTACAACTAATGCATCTTCCCAATAGTCACCTATGGAGCCAAACCATGGAATCTAACCCAGAGACTGACCCTTAAACTGAGAACCAGGCTACATACACAAAAAAAAATCATGCTCAACATCACGTAGAGAGATCACAAGGCAGTGCAATATATCACAGAAAAAAACAAGGGTCAAAGATATAGAATCCATTAGAAAACTCAAATGGCAATTGGCTGGTCATGCTACAAGAATGGCAAGAATTGACGTGGTAATCTGCACTGATACAGAACCTGGTCTTGTATCAGACTTATTTAAGCTTAGTAAATTTGACAAATAGGGAATCAGATTAACCAGCACAGACTCAGGTAAATAGGCTGTAATTAAGGTGTTAGTTAATGCCTTCATCTTACACATAAAAAATTTCAACTTTTTCTGGGCCACCTGAATCAGGGTGCATCTTTGGATATTTCGATGAATATGTGAGTGCATGCTTGTAAATGCGTTCCTCTTATTCTGCCCTTGAACTGATAAAAACTGTTGATGATTCCACCTATCCGTCTCTATGTTCAGCAGGTTGGTGAATGGTGAGCACCTGAATCCATTTGAAGCCATACAGACATGGATTGAATTGACAGTGAATACAAAAGACAGATACAGAATGGAATCTAATGAAGACACACACCCTCAAACTCTGCACAGAGCACTGCTTCAACATTTATCTCCAATTGAACGGCATAAAAGTAACTCAATCAAGATTTCTCTTTTTATTCAGCTTATATTTTGATGTTTGTCTTCCTTGTTTTCATGTCAGTCTGCCTGTCACTTTAAAAAATCTGTCTTTAAATAAAACATTTTCCGATTCCTTTCTCACCTCTTTTCCATCCCGCAGATGAACAAAAAAATGAAAAAAAAACAAACAAACCACATTTACGTATCTTGCGATTGTGCAACGGAAACTTGGAAAAGGACAATGAGACATAATTTGAAGGACGTTTCCAGAGGAAAGATATTTTCAAGGCTGTCTCCTTATTCCTATTACGTCTTCATTTTCCAACATTCAAAGAGAAGCATAAAAAGATACGCGAGAAAGCAGACACTCAACAAAAAATACCAACAAAATGAATGAAATTGGATGTCCTTCACACAAAGTTCAACGCAAGATATTACTATTTTGCTTGTTGGTTCAAGCTGAAGCATGGGGCAGACGCTGAAGGCTTTTTGCACTCAAAATGTTCTGCGCTTATTTTGAAATCCATGAAAATAACAATGAAATATCTATAAGAAATCTATAACTAGAGATGGCCAATGTTTGATCATTCATTTGTTTATTTGTTATTGTGTATAAACTTTTTAGCAGCCCAAACAACTCCCCTGGGGGCTATATATTTTTTCCCTCAAGTATTCTTACCAGAAATAAAGTGAATATTTAAATTATCATGTCACCTTTCACAAATATGATGTCCAGAAAGTATCATTAAATATCAACAAAACATAACCAACCTAGGGCAATGGTACCTTAATCATCTTCACAATACACCCCGTGGGATCTCATAGATTTATCCCAGCATTTTTGTCACTTTTCAAAACAGATTTCAAAGTCTACTTTTGAATTATCTAATGTAATGATCAGAATATAAAAGATCTTCTATCATAGCAGGAAGCCATTTTGTTTCTTCTTACAAATCTGATTTGTCAGAGGTAGGAATTAGGAAAACTCAGTGTTTGGGGAGATTAGAAACAAGAGGTGCAGTGGCTGACAAAAGAATCAATGAGGTTTCAAAATACAAAAGCTTAATAGGCAGAGCTATTTGTAAAAGATTTATGCAGATAAAAATATCGTAAAATGATAAAGAACATTTGTGGCTAACCACAATACCATAATCTATTTGGTATAAAATATAAATGAATTCTGGCAGGGAATCTTGTGCACATTTTATATTTTGATGTGATTGCAACTGTTTAAAGATTAAAGATGAGCAATGTACGAATGAACAGTGACATCAAATCAATAAAGCAGTAAAATATACAAAATGCTTTCACAGCTGTTCAACTAATATCAACTTACTTATATAAACCCGCAAGGAGTTCCAACATTTCTACACAAAATTATTCATCAGTATTTTCAGATTGAGGCAAAAATTTTCAGCCTTTTTTTTTGGTTTTGAGAAAATCTTTTATTCATATCAATTCATTACATTATCCAAGTCAGTCTTAAAGAGTTTTTCAGATGATTGAACTCCATGTTAACACAATGTTTTGGACCATTCATTCTATGGCCTTCTTCAGGCGTAGTATCCAAACGTGATGGTGGTATACAGACTTTTCCAATGAGAGTCGTGAATATAATATTCCAATGTTAGCCATGCTGAAGAAGGCCCAAGAATGAATTGTCCAAAACAGCACAAACAACAGGAATGACTTCAATTGTACAGAAAACTCTTTGAATGCAAATGATCTGTCTCAAAAGTACAGAAAGCATCATTATCCTAGTCATCAAAGTATTCTTCTTGGATTTCTAAAAACCTATTGCTTCTTTCATGTAATTTTTGTACTTCATCAAGAAAGAAAAATTTGAGAAATTCTTTGGGGGAATTTTTCCACATTCTGAACTTATTGGAATGGCTGATCAAACAATGAGTTTTGCACAAAGAAAAATATTTAGTACTCAGAAGGTGACAGATCCACTTGTAAAAGACACCTTCCAGCCCAACTTCTTGATAGTTTGCAGCATCATATTCGTAACATGATAGTTTTTGTCATGCAGCAAAATCACAGATCAACTCTCATGCCTCCAATGGTAGATCAGAGGATTGCTTGCTGAAAGATATGCATGGGTGGGGTGTAAAAAATGCAGAGTTGGCAAAGTACTAATCGAACAGAGGCAATATTTTGAACCAAAATTCCTAAGCTTTATTTATAAACCCATTCACAAAAAGAAAGATTAAGACTGATTTATATATACTTACTTTAGATTCTAAAGATTTATCAAAAAATTGACTGGGGGTACAACAAGCTCTTATTAAAAAGGCCCAGTAATAGTTAAGATTTATCTATGTGCAACTAATTTGTGTTTGATTACCTTAGATTCTAAAGCTGTATTAAAAAATTGACTGTTGATACTTATAGCTTAGAAAGTCTCAGTGATAGAGAAAATTTATAACAACATGACAAGTTCTGGGTAAGTGAGGCTCATCAAGACACATCTAATATTTACTTCATGAAATAACCAGTAGATCACTCAATTATATCACTTGAGGAAAACATTGTTGAGCATCTAACATGATGTAATGTTTAGAATCCAATCTCTTTAAAACTGTTGACAGTAAGTCTGCTTTTAAGTGCTCCATAAATATGGTTTTGTACCAGAATAGAAATGGTCCAGTGTGCCAAGTTCTCACCAAATAATTTTTAGTAACAAAGCACAATCAAAAATATGAATTTGATAGATTTTATATTTTTTTTTTTACTTATCAATATATAAAACTGCAGATCCTATTCCTGGTTGGAAGCCCACGTTAAGAAAAAAAATCATCTTGCTCCATTAAAATTTTTAACGTTATGACGTCAGTTTGAAATTGATAAAAAAAAGGAAAAAAAGACTTATACTAGAATTCATTGACGTGTGTCAATATTGATTTATGATACACTGAACAAAAAGTTGAAAATACAAACTGATACACAGTTATACCTGTTAATTCATATTGGTTACAACATAAAAGCATGCGTACTTGAAGATAGGAAAGCAGGTTAGGAAGAAAGCGATATGAAACAGAGACGTAGGTAGGTAGGTGGGCTAGGGGGACAGACAGAAAAGGTGGTGGGTAGAAGGATGGGCAGTTCAAAAGAGATATACGCAGATTGATAAAGATGTGGATAGACCTAACAATTAAGTATAAAAGGAACATGTGTGGCTGATGCCTAACGTAGTGATATGATTAACAAGCTTGTTTTGCAAACCAATTCTTAAATATAGTGAGTTTCCTGAGTGGTCAACTTCTCTGGCCTTAAGTATTAGGAGTGTGAATAAGTTCCAAGTGCCCCTTTTTATTAATACTTTAGACAATACATCGTAGACAGCCGATTTTCCACACTTAATATAACTTCATTTATCAACTTATTTAGGACCTTAAGCCACACTTGATTTGGGGGTATTTATGGACGTACATATTCCGTAGGTCAGTAGCTTCTGGAATTTGTCTATATTAAGCTGCCATTTGGACATGAAATCACACGATCATGTCCACTCACAATGTCCAGCTCAGGTTATACACTTCAGTGAAAGGTCTTTTGTTGACCAATTCTTTGACCTGGTTGAAGGACTTGGTTTGGCTCAAACTATCTAAGATTCACTTTTGCCTATATTTCCTTGGACGTGTCTTCCATTTGAGTCTTGAAATCTTCTGCTGGAAGGAATTTTTAGAATTCTCCAAAAATCCAGAATTCCATATATATATATATATATATATATATATATATATATATGTATGTATATATATACAAGAGTAGTGAAGAGTAAGCCAGTCTCACATCCCATTACTACCAAAGCGACTACACTGACTACCCATAGTTTAGTAGATATTTATATGATTAATTGGTACACAGTACAACAAAGTTGTTATTCAATAATGCTTTATTGCATTGGGCAATTATTTCAAGTTGTTCATACTTCCTTATATATGCTTATCTACTTAATGAAAGGAATAAATGAACTTCAAGAGAATAGACTAAAATGTTTTCATTTTCAAGATCACCTATTAACAACTCTATAGACTAACATGGACACATCATATATATTTACACACACACACACACACACACACACATACTCATATATATATATATATATATATATATATATATATATATATATATATGTATACAATGCTCTTCCATAGGAATAGAGCACTCAAGTAGATGGGGAATTTCTGCGTAAATGAATATATCGCTTCAATTCAGCCTTACTGACCGTCCAGTTCCATAGTCCAGAGGTAGGATATTGGCTTCCAGGTCTGAAGTGAAGCTTTCAATCCTACTGGATGAGATAATGGAAAGTCTATAGCCACACTGAAGAGATGTAATACATCAAAACAGCTGCCTGTGGATGACTCAATAATATATACATATACATATGTGTGTGTTTGTGTGTGTATATACATTAACTTGGGTACCCAGCATTGCCTGGGAAACAGAGAAAACTTCAAATATAACAATACAAACAGACATATTACTATGGGTTTTATTTAATTAGATGAGCAATTTTTTCTGCTCAAGTACACTTTATAAAAAGCCTGGGTTTTTTTAATAATCAAAAAACAGATCTGGTTAGTTACTTGATAGAAACCATCACAAGACTAATGTCTTTTGGCAGCATGCCGTGTTTGGGGGTTATCAATCAAAGAATTGGAAAAGAGGGTGATCTATGAGTGAGTTACATCTCTTGCATTTTGTTAGGCTGTGATCACTAAAAAAGGCAGAATATTCAAGGAAGAAGTGGGAATACTGCTGGACACAAACTAGGGGACCAATTTAGTATAGATCTACATTTCAATTGGAACCTTCCGCTAAAAACATACTTGAGGGACGAATTTCTGAAAAACACAAAGTTTTCTCTTTCTTTTAGACATAATAAGGAGTAAATACTTAAATTTTCAGCCCTCTAGCTCCACTGGTGCAGCCAGTATGCATGGTACATACATACATAACCAGACCATCTTAAAATCTGAAGAAACCTATGTTGACAGTTTTGGTTGACGGTTTCTAACATTTTTTATCATTCCCTTTACTGTTATGATGAGGTATTGCAAAAAGTGATCGGAAGATGAACACAACACTGAGGTTGTAAAATTTCCGTGAAGTATTCCCCAGGGAATAACTAAAATTGTTGATGGATAACTGGAAGTATCCAGTGAGCCATTAAATTCACGGGAATATCCATTCACTAATCATCATGGGGGAAGGGGGGATATTGTAGATATGTGAACACTTGAAAATGAAAGAAAGTTGCGGTTAAAATAAATTGGTTTTTAATTGATAGCTCTAAAGACAGAAGCTGCTAGAAAGATTAATTCAAATGTTAATCAGAAAAGACAGGTTCAAAGGAAATATCTCAATTAGTTTGGGGAAAATATAAGAAAAAAATGGAGTACAGAGCTGTTTTCAGTAAAGTAAAAGCTGTAAAACATTAAATATCAAAAATTCCTACTTAGCTGACCAATATTGCCTGTGATCACATCGCTATATATTCTAAACTAGCTCAATTGTATTGATCTCCAAGAAGAAGTGGCTTATTCTAAAAACAGGGGCACTACTTGTATTTCCATGTGTCCTTTATGCCATCAATAAAATCTATAAATCAATGCATATTCATAAGGAAGATAACCTTTTTTAGTCACCTTTGACAACACAATGTTTACTTATTATCTTCTGATTTGTTCCTGACATTATTGTCCTCAAAAGATATGGCTACTCAAATAAAAATGCTGTTAGAATAATTGTTGTCCATCTGGAGATAAAATTAGATTTTCCATCACTTTTACATTGTAACACGCACGTGTGATCTAGGTATTTTTATAAAAACTATTAACTGTTTAAAAACTAATCTCAAATTCTGAATTGGAAAAGAAAAATTAAAAGACTCATCCTTACAAATGAATTTGAATGCATTAATTTTCTATCTGATAGTATTTATTGTACTCATTCCTTTTACTTTCAAATACAGAACTCTTTCAATAAGAAAATTCTCAACATCTCTGTGAACTATAACCTT
Organism: Thysanoteuthis rhombus; assembly: GCA_963457665.1. Taxonomy (NCBI): domain Eukaryota; kingdom Metazoa; phylum Mollusca; class Cephalopoda; order Oegopsida; family Thysanoteuthidae; genus Thysanoteuthis; species Thysanoteuthis major. Next base: position 44,361,777 of record OY735212.1, on the reverse strand, counting down.
TGTAAATAATGCTCCAAGGCATTTAGTGTAAGAATACAAATTTAATTTCATTTAGCTAGTTTCAATAATCCAAAGCTTTCTTTACCTTTGGCCTTATACTTTTACTGCAGAGACATCTGTCTGTGTTCAAAATAGCTTTCTGTGTTTGCTTTTAAATCATGCTCAGCACACTCCAACCTGTGCAACAGGAATCTCTTTAATGTAACACGATGAAAACTGCATGTCTTGTGGCAAGAAAATAACAATTTTATTTTGAAGATAAACCTTCACTCAAAGAAAAATGCACTTGACTTGATTTACAAACATTACTTAGATATGGGAATTTTTTTCCTTCTCAACCAACTTCTTACTTTAACGCAGTCTGCAAGAACCTTAGAATCTAAAAGATGGTGTGATCCTGAATAACAGCTTCTGCACATGCTGCAGGAATACCTCCTGGTTTTTTTCCCCCAAGAATCTAATCAGAATAAATCTCCAATTGGTAGCCAACAACATTAACCTTTTCAAGAACAACTTATCAAAATGTTCAAAGCCTGAATTAAAATGTCCCAGTAGACTTTTGAAAGAGATGTACAGGATATATATATATTTGTTAATGTAACTGTTCTGTTTTTATGATCCCCATTACATGGTAAACAATTGATGATCCCAACACGAGGAAATTTATACATTGTACTATTATAACAAAGTTTATGTGAGACATGGATAAACACTGAGAAAATCACATAAATTTGATGAACAGGAATAAGTGACTGAAGTGACTCAAACTTCTTTGAAAAAATCCTTTGATGCGTTTAATGTTTAAAGCTTTAAAGCTTTCTAGAATATATATATACATATATATATATATATATATATATATATATATATATATATATATATATATCCCAGCTGTAACAGAAGCCACATGGGATCAGAAAAAATATTGTTGGTAGAACTTAATTTTATTGATATATTTGGATAGAAAAAAAGAAAGAACAACTCCGTTGGTTGTGAAATACGTTATATGAAGAGAATAAAGTAATATCTCTCTAAAAAATTTGGCATATTAAAAGAAACATTTAACAAAAAATCATATTCAGAGAGTCTCAAAAGCAATTCAAGAAAAGGAAAAAGAATGATAAAAAGTACAATTAAAATGCTCTTTTGGTTTCCTGTAGTAAACTATGTGAAATGAATTGACAAAATCAATTTTAATTTAAAAAATCAAAGTGGCTCTGTTCCTGAAGTGGTCCACTGTGTCCAGATTCACTGTCCTACACATACCCCTGAGAAAGATAATCTTACATCTCCCCGAAGAGCAAGTGCTGCAGTGAAGTCAAGAAATAATTCTAACACAATCTCAATTTCACCTCAAATAGCACAATTAGAAAATTCTAAATAGTTTATGATGAAAGTGAGAGTACCTCTGAATATTACTTTTGGTTTAAAATTAGGTCTCTTAGCTTGCACAATGCTCAAGCAAGCAAGTATTCCATAAAATCAGATAGCAGTTGTGTTGATGAGAGGAGGAAGTTGAAGCCATCTTATTGTGTATTTCCATTTGTAAACAATCATTATGATTCACTGTGGTCTTAAGATTTGTGCCTCGGTTTCCCCTATTTGTCCCTGGAGTCTCAAAAAAGTTAGCAGACATTGAAACCATTATTAACATATTTATTCATGTACACTATCAAATCAATTACATCAAAGATAATCATTTTTTGAGTGAGATTTCGAGAAGAGTTCTTAATATTAAATAATTGTTTTTACAGAAGTCTTTTTTTCAAACTTTTTATTAAACAACCATAGCCATCAAAGATGGCAAAGGCTTATAGCCTTTTTTATATGAATGTTTGCTTACGTGTTTATATGTTCTGGAACCACTGGCCATACTGTTTTGTCTACACTTGACAATTGGTATCATTACTCAAATAGACCCCTTCTAAAAAACTTTAATTTCTTACTTTTGGAAAAAATTTTTTTACCTTTTTTGGTCATATTTTGACAGGTTTATTTATAACATCTAGATTCTCCAAAATCTAGATATTTCTAGGTGTTTTTTTACTCTATTTTAGACATTTTCCAGTGGGAAACATCAGTGACGCCATTAATAGAATTTATTCTGACCCTTTTTATTCTTCCATGAAATTTTCTACATGACTTCAAATTTCAATGCTACAGTTGTTCAATTATTGACTGTGAAGGTGAGTCTTTATCTATTTTTACTCCACAACACTTCAGGTGTTTTTTTCTCAAGCCATCTTCAGTATTAAATCCATTATTGATCAGTTCTACTTATAAGATCAAGTCTTAGGTAGTACCATATTGTCTTTTTTGCTGACTGACAGACTCTCTGGCACAGTTTTTCTTCCATAACACTTTGTTGATTAACTACCACAGCAAAATAAAGCTAGTCAGCCAGAAATCAAGCAACTCAGCCAGAAATCAAGGAAGTCACTTGAACAACATTGTAAAATCACAGGCAGGATTATATCGGCCGAATTAACCAATAATAAGCCAGACAAAAAACAAAGATTTCACTGGAAGAAGGATGGAAAATAAATGAACCGAACAAGGAAAATACAATAAAGATAGTTCAAAGATATTCATTTAATTTTTTCCCTCAAGTATTGTACTGATTGGTAACTTCTTTGAAGCAGGAGCTGCAAAATTCAGCAGATCTTGAGAAACATGGAAATTATCAGCTCACCGTATTTGGTTCTATGTAACATGAAAACCATAAATAGCAGGCATTTTGGTTTGAGAAAAATGATATAGAAGTAGTCAATATGTTATGACTACAAATATAGCAGATGCTTATAATTTGATATTAGAAACATAAATTTTGCTAAATCATTCATGTGTGAATATCAATTTTCCTTTGACCTATCTCCCCATAATGTAAAAAGCTCAAAGACTACAGACATTATATGAAGAACACGTGATTTTGTTCTTTTTATTTGGATATTTCAAAAGTTTGAAATTACCATAGACATTTCGCCAGTGCATGGAACAACCACAGCCCACCAAGATGGCGAAGGGCTCTATCCCCTTTTAGGCACATGTGGTTGTGCTTTTGTATGTTTATATGTTTGTGTGTCCCAGCTCCCCTAGCCACACTGTTTTGTCTACCAACTAAAAAACTGGCATCGGTACTCTACTAAGCCCTTTCTAATAATGTTTTTTCTTAATTTTGGAAAATAAGATCTTTTGACCTTTTGTGGGCCTTATTTTGATGGGTATAGTTTATCAAGTTTTTTACTCTACTTTAGATGTTTTCCTGTAAAAAATTATTTATGTCTGCAACAAGAATTGCCAGAATTTTTAAAATTCTGTTCTGGCAAACTAACAAGGAGTATTTTCAAGACATTGATAAAAGATAGTAAATGATTATTTTTTTAATTTTCTGTCAGTTGTGATTCTCCTCCTTTTGAAGTGATTGATTGTCAGTGATTGATATGAAAATGATGTTCTAATAGTAGTGCAAGGTCAATGTGGGAAGTATTGAACCATTTTGAATATCCCAGTTGTACAGCTTAGATGTAACTTGGCAAATGATCTGTGGGGACCTTGCTGCACATGAATGAGCAGACTATTGCCCACAGGGTAACTCACTTGGCAATGAGGTGCTATTATGAGCTTGTATACTGTGTGGCCACTGCATTCATGATACTAGTTTCATGCTGGTTTTTTGCAAAGCTATGCATCACCCCAAGTCTATCAGCCCCATCCCCTCAATGCGACTCTTTGCAACTTTTGACTTTACCCAAAGCTGATGACAACATTGAAAGGGATGAGATATCCGACTGTGGATAAGATTAAAGAGAATTTTAATAGACAACTGACAGCAATCCTGAAAACAGACTGTGTAAACTGTTTTGAAAATTGAAAGGTATGCTAGGATAAGAGTATGTGGTCCTAAGGTGAGTTCTTCAAAGTAAGGTGCCATTCCCCCATGCTGGCTATTTCTTCCTGTATAGTAAATGACTGATTACTTTGTGGACAGACCTTATGTGTGTGTATATATATATATATATATATATATATATATATATATATATATATATATATATATATATATATATATATATAAGGTAGTTGCTTTGATGAAGCGTTGCTGTTACCATTGAGTAAAAAAGCCACTGGTTTGCAAAGGCACAAATAACTGCTTTAACTCTAAATTCTTCTTTTATTTATTCACTGTCTATATCTGCTATATTTGTTTCTTAACTTGGACGATTATACTATTAAGAAATGGATAGCAATACTACATTGAAGAGGCTACCTTATTGGTTGCTGGTTTGATTCTTGCAGTAGCCCCATTTTCTTTTTCCCTCCCCATCATTTCTTCTGCTTAGGCTGTCTAGGCCAAATGATACATTATTCACCATGTAAAAATGGTTGATCATTTCAAATAGAGTTTCAAAGTAATATAACGCATTTATAATAATTTCTGTCGGAATGTATATCCATTTCTTAATAATATTATAGTCCGCATTGAGAAACAAATAGAGCAGAATGAATGAACAAAATGAGAATTTGGAGCCTTTGCATTTATATATATATATATATATATATATATATATATATATATATATATATATATATATATATATATATAGCTCAATGAC